>CM066043.1:31740718-32340718 GCA_033557465.1 Ichthyophis bannanicus | reverse complement strand
CTTGAGGCCTATGCATGTAGGCTTAGAATTAGTAAGTCATGAGAAATTGAGTCAAAGGCCGCTTTGATGTCAAGAAAATGAGAATAAAACCGGAGTTAGGTTTGTCCAGGCCTTTTATGACATTAGCAGTTAGAGCTGTTAAAAGAGTCTCTACTCCATGTTGTGGTCTGTACCCATACTGATGTTGGTCAAATGGAAAATGGGTATCTATGTGATCTTGGAGTTGCATTAAAACAATTTCTCTATTGCCTTTGCTAGGAAAGGTAGACTAGTAATGGGATGGTATGAGCTTGGTTGTGATGAGCCTAATGCATTGTTTTTTTGATTGGACAGATGGACCCAATTTTTAGTTCCTGTGGCATGTACCTGAGTAATAGAGAGAAGTTGGTGATGTTAGTTACTATTGGTATTAACTCATTTCAAGCAGCCTTAATCCAGCTGACTGAGCATGGATCAAGTGGTGAAGTGGTGGTGTTGATTCTTAAGATGATTTTTTCCAGGTGGTTAATAGAAATGGCTGAGAAAGAATTCCAGATTTCTTGAGATGCTGAGACAGTGGGGTATTTACAAGGTGTTGAAGAATGTATTTGTTAGCATGGTGTAGCTTGAAAAGAGTCTGCCAGTGCCTTTGGAGTAATATTCAGTTCTTGTTTCTTCTGGAGGGGATCTTTTGTTAACATTTTTATTATGCTAAAGAGTTCTCTAGGGCAGTTTTAGGAGGCATGTAGAATTTTAGTGTAGTAAATTTTCTTTGCTTCATACAGCATGTGGCTGCTTAGTATTCATGAAGATTAATCATATATGTGTTGTAATCATCTTGTAGAGCATCTCCATTTTCTGTCTTGTAGTCTGAGGCTGTGCTTTATGTTTTTTCACTGGATGTTGTACCATGCTGCTGTTTTACGTTTCCAGTGAACAATGGGTGAATGTGGTATTATGGCCACATTGCTGATGGTATTGTTCCATATTTGAATAAGTGAGTCAGGATCATCATTAGTGTGCTGTAGGCATGGTAGAATCTTGTCCAGTAACTGCTCCTTTTCTAGATAGTAAAATCTGTGTGAAGTATGTCTTGCATGTGGCTGTTCCTGGCCAAATTTCTTTGGTTGAATGTAGAATTTAATAATTTTGTGGTCAGACTAGGGGACAGACAGGATTGCTGGCATTGAAAGTGTGTTGCGTAGAAGGAGTATCTTTGATGCAAATATTAGGTCCAGTGTGTTTCCTTTGATGTGGATGGCTTGCTTAATGAGTTGTGTGTGGTCTAAAGCTGTTATGATGTTCAAAGAGGCTAATGAGGTTTTGGGTGGAACAACAGCAAGACTGAAGTCACCCAATGGCAAGAGGGGGTTATTAATGGATTTATGATCGCATATTAGTTCTAGTAGGAGGTCTCGATCATTTGGGTTTGCATTAGGGACTCTATAAATAAGAAGGATTCTTATAGAACCATTAGTGATTGTTATTGTATCAAATCCTTTGCTGGAGCTGGTTGTGAGGAGTTTAAAGTTGAGAGATTTTTTGCGAGGATAACAACACCCAGCACTCAGATCTTGGAGAACTGAATAGATTATAGTTGGGTGTTGCCAGTCGGTTCATTAGAACATTGTCTGAGTTGATGAACCAGGATTCATTTATACATAGGACATCTAATTGATAATCGTAAAGATAATCTTGAAGTAGTTGAATTTTATTTCACACTGAGCGAGCATTTAGTAATGAACAGTTCAATTGAGGAATATTGTTAAAAGGTTGTCTAGTGGGAGGTAGCATTATAAATGGTGATATCTTGACTTTAATGAGGTGCTTGTATGATCTAGATCTGACTGTGCTAAAGAAGAGGATTACTGGGGGATGTGGTTGAGAGTAAATGATGGGTATGTGTGAATGACTAGGGGAAAGTGCCATGGTCGGACATGTGACAGAAGAGGCAATAATGATGGTGAGTAGAATGATAATGGGGGTCATGGTGTAAACCACCGGGCATTGAGTAGTTATATACCTGTGTGAGTTTCGACTTTCCTCAAGTGATGCGTTAGATAAGTTGATGTTAAATTCCTATCTACTTACTTATTATGGTGTACTGGTGTAATAGGATCGGTTGTTATGGAGCTGCTATGTAATGTTGTCCTAGGGCAGTGATGGCTAACCTTTTTGAGCCCGAGTGCCCAAACTGCCGCACAAAACCAAAGAATTTCCTCAAAGTGCCAGCACGTCAATTAAACCTTAACAACAAGATTTTAGTATCTAAAAACTCTTTATAAAGTTGCCTGAACTATGTAACATCATTTGTAAAGGTTGGAATCTTTGTATTGTCAGAGAATCAATTTGATTCTCTCTCTACATCTGCTTTAACATAATAATCTTTCTCCTTTTGCTCTTTCCTCATTCCTATTTCATCCACTCAAATTTTACCCCTCCATCCTCAATCCCCACTTAGTCTCCCAATACCCGGCCAATTGTACATTTTTCTTCCCTCCCACACAAAATATTTTTCCCCTCTCCATTTCATTCTCCCAGCCCCATCCCCTTCTAATCTCCCCCAACATCAGCTCCCTTTTAGTTCCAGCCCCACCCAGTATCCGCTCCCTTCTAGTCCCCTCATCAGTCCATTTCCAGTCCTAGCTCCCCCATCCATTTCCAGTCCTATCCGAGTCCCTTCATCAGCTCATTTCCAATACCAGCCTCCCATCAGCCCATTTCTAGTCCTTTCCTAGCCCCACCATCAGCCCATGTTAAATCCTAGCTCCCCTCCACTCAGCCCATTTCTAATCCAAGCCCCCCATGAGCCTACTTCCAGTTCTAGCCCCTCCATGAGTCCATTTCAATCCAAGCCCCCACCACAGCCCATTTCCAATCTTAGCTCCCCCCAACACCCAATTCTCAGTTCTATCCTAGCCCATCCAACAGCCCAGTTCCTGTCCTAGCTCCCTCCCCTAAGAGCCCATTCCAAGCCCCCCTTCCCATCAGTTATTTGCAGTTCAAGCCCCCTTCCACTCAGCCCATTTCCATCCCAAGTCCCCCTCCCCATTAGCTATTTGCAGTTCAAGCCCCCCACTTCACCTCAGCCCATTTCCATTCCAAGCCCCGTCCCCATCAGCTATTTGCAGTTCAAGCCCCCCACTTCCCCTCAGCCCATTTCCATTCCAAGCCCCATCCCCAACAGCTATTTGCAGTTCAAGCCCCCTTCCACTCAGCCCATGTCCAGTCCTAGCACCCCTCCCACCCCATTACCAGTCCTAGCCCCCCCTAGCCCACTCCCAGTCCTAATCCCACCAGCCCAGTTCCAGTCCTAATCCCCCATCACCCAATTTTCAGTTTAAGCCCTCCCCCATAGCCCATTACCAGTCCTAACCTCCCCATCAGCCCACTCCCAGTCCTAATCCCCCATCACTCAATTTTTAGTTTAAGCCCTCCCATAGCCCATTACCAGTCCTAACCCCCCAGCAACCCACTTCCAGTCCGAATCCCACCAGCCCCTTTCCAGTCATAATCCCCCATCACCAAATTTTTAGTTTAAGCCCCCCCAGCGCCCATCACCACTCCTAACCCCCCCCCCAGCGCCCATCACCACTCCTAACCCCCCCAGCGCCCATCACCACTCCTAACCCCCCCAGCCAGCCCAGTGTCCATCACCACTCCAACCCCCCCAGCCCAGTGCCCATCACCACTCCTAAACCCCCCAGCCCAGCCCATCACTACTCCTAACCCCCCCAGCCCAGCCCAGCCCAGCCCATCACCACTCCTAACCCCCCCCAGCCCAGCCCAGCCCAGCCCATCACCACTCCTAACCCCCCCAGCCCAGCCCAGCCCATCACCACTCCTAACCCCCCCAGCCCATCGCCACTCCTAACCCCCCCTCCAGCCCAACACCACTCCTAAACCCCCCCCAGCCCAGCCCAGCCCAGCCCATCACCACTCCTAACCCCCTCCCCCAGCCCAGCCCAGCCCAGGGAAAATAAAAAAAAAAGAAAACCTGTCTGCTGCCGCTGTCGGGGCCGCCACGGCAGAATCGAGCGTGCCGCGGGGCCCCCCTGTACCCGGCAGAGCCTGCCCTCCCCGTAGCAGCTCTCTCTTTGGAGCTGCAGTCAGACGCGCCGGCTTGCAGAGCGCGAGGGAAGAGTTTCTCCCTCGCTGCTCTGTTAAGCCCGCGGGGGCTGATAGGAAGTTCCCATCAGCCCCCGCGGGTTTAACAGAGTCGCGAAAGGGAAACTCTTCCCTTCGCGCTCTGCAAGCCGGCGCGTCTGACTGCAGCTCCAAAGACAGAGCTGCTACGGGGAGGGCAGGCTCTGCCGGGTACAGGGGGGCCCCGTGGCACACTCGATTCTGCTGCGGCGGCCCCGACAGCGGCAGCAGACAGGTTTTGTTTTTTTTCAATTTTACTTTTAGAAAAGAATGTTTTTTGCGCGGGGCCCCCTGAAACGCGGGGCCCTGTGCAAAAAACATTCTCGCTCAATGGACGGGCCGGCCCTGCCAGCACACTCACCTCCCGCCGCGCCGCATATCTTAATTGCGGACCTTCCCACGTGCCAGCTGCAAGGCCTTCGCGTGCCATAGGTTCGCCATCGCTCTCCTAGGGTATTCTGATGTTTTCTGTGGTTTCTCTGGCTCAATGTGGTCCATGCCTAAGGGCCACGCCAAAGGATCCTCCTCTGGCAAGGTGCTCAGGCATGGGCCCACCAGGCGCGGGTGCACCTTGCTGTAGTGCTGATGTAATGGCGTTTAGGGGCACTGATAGACTGAGGCAGTGCAGAAGGTGTAGAGAAGCCCTTTACCTGCCCTGATGATGTTACAGTTGAGATTCCTCACAAGCCTTGATATAGTACTGATGTGTACCGCTTTGATTGTTTGATAAGGCGGTATAAAAATATCATTAAATAAATAAATAAATAAATTTAGAGGCACCGATAGGCTGAGGCAGTACAGGAGGTATAGAGCAGCCTTTTACCTGGCTCATGGATAGGGAGAACTTCCTTCTTTCCTATGGAGGTGAAGATACATCAGGGAATATCTATATTCTCTGACTGAAGAAAAGTTCCATGGTTTTCTGGATATACAGTCTCAAAAGCATGTTAAGGTCTTGTTCAAAAACAAAGGAGACCAGAAACTTAGCTCTATCATCAGCTTCAGTCACTGAAGTTTCCAAAAGAGCAGTAACATCTAAACTAAGATTACCATTCACAGGTGGAGGCTTCCCAAGAAGAAAGTACAGTATAGCTTTTCTGTAGGTGGAATGTGATCAGAAGAAGCACCACAAAATCAAGTACCCTCTAAAAAGTTCCAAAGGAGACAAAATTAGAAGTTTAGGTAAAATCAGAAACCAAAAGTTTAAATAACATGTTTGATTTTCAAAATGCTCGTTTATTTTATCTTTTTCCAAAGCATCCAATACTGCTTTAGAATCTTCCCCTTTAACATGTATGTTTTGAACCTGGACCCCAACAGCATTCAAAGTATATGTAATGTCCACAGAACATTGTTAATTGAAGCATCTAGCTTGAGCAGCATAGCTTGGAAAGTCACCTCTAGAGCTTTCTGACTCTTGGCTGACATGGCAACACTTAGGCTTTCCTTAGGCACCATGGGTGGGATGGGTTCCCTCTCCATCAGGGCAGATGCCTCTGAAGCCTGAGTTGGTGGTTCCAGGGTAGGGGAATCCACCTTTCCCGGGATTCTCAGGATACTGGCTGTGCTTAAACCCTCATCTGACTAATTCAATGTTGTGGGGGTAGGGGCGCCAAAGTGCCAGTGGTGGACAAATATTCACTCCAAAGCTTTTTCATTCCAATTGGGAGTTTCACCCAAAATGGCTTTCTATCTGGGGGTCTTCTTGTAATAATCAAAGTGCTGTTGGATCAAAGGTAAGCCCCTGTTAATTGGAACTTTTTTTAGGGGTTTTGTTTTCTTTTTAGGATCTATAATAAGGTAAAGAACGATTGAGGGAAAAATAATGACAGCAGGGCTCAGCATGCACCACCATCTTGCATCTCCCTCTCTATGACGAACCTCTGAACCCAGTCACCATTGTGAAACTACAGATTTATGCCACAGTATTCTTAAGTATTCTCTCAGTTATTGTAACTGCTGACCAAATATCCTTTGTTGAAATCTCCTGAGAGGCTAAATTAGTTGTCACCTGAGAGGTTGTAACCTCTTTTTGTGGTAACAGGCCATGGCATACAAACCACTACATCCAGTGGTGGGATTTGGCCAGTTTGGCCCAGTTCGCACAAACCGATTTCTGCCACAGACTGTATTCACCAAACCGGGCCAAAAACAGTGTCCCGATGCTGGCGCTGTACTGGCGGGAATCCCCCACTCACCAGTGGTTTGATGGCATTGGGGGACCATGGCATCGAGGGAAGCCCCTAGTGCCATCAAACAACTCGTGGGTGGGGGGATCGGGCCGCTGGGCCACCAGGGATTTCCTGCCCTGTGGTGGTCTCCAGCAGCTGAGCATGTGGCGCCAACAATGAAAATGCATGCCGTGCTGCCACCCACTCGGTCTCTCAGTGATGGGATTGATCCTGACCAGTTTCTCTTCAGATCGAATCTCGCCACTCACTACATCCTTATGCATTGATTATCAGAGCATTCCATCCCTGGAGATTGGACACTACCCAGTGAGTCCAGAGATAACTCCAAGGATACTCTTGGAAATGGAGGAGGAGTCCTCCCAGGGAAGCTCAAAGAAGCTCCCTCCTGAATCATGCTCAACATGCCTCCATTACCCTGAGACACTTCAACCATGGGGACTGTAATAATGGGAGTTGATGCTGACAAATTCTTTTTTTTATTTCTCTGTTTTACAAGCTTCAGTTCCAACAAGCTTTTTTCCTTGGGGGTCTTCTTCAAGTAATTGCCAAACCACAAAGACTCTTATCTCTCTACTATTATCTAGTATCCAACCGGTTCTCCATCAGTGCTCAAAGGGGCTCCAAAGAGGCATTTTCCTTAGGTTGCGCTCTGTTGAACATGCCCTACTGGTCATATGCCAGTACTTCCAGCAGTATAAAGCCCCCTTGTCACTTCCTGATGATGTCATGAACCCGTCCTCACCTGCCCAATGTCTCTGCAGGGATCACAATTTTCTGGAGCTTAAAAATGGTAAAAGCAGAACAGTCCTCTGGCGCCGATAGTGCTATTTGGTGCTTTCTCTTTCTCCATTCCAGCAATGCTTCTAACAATGAAACCTCTTTGGTGCCTCCTAATGAAGTCACAAGCGCTTCAGAATTTGAGATTTTCTTTGATTCAAAGAGGGTAAAAGCAAAGCAGTTTCTGGTGCCAATTGCACTAGCTGCTGCTTTTAGTCTAGTAGTTTACAGAATGAAGGTAAGTAGGTACAGAACCTACTAAATCATTGGTGATGAAGTGAAAAGTTGAAGCAAAATTGAAGTCCCTATGAAAGAACAAAGTACTGGACGTTGATGGGACTCACATTGAAGTATTACAGCAATCAGATGCAGCTGTTACAATAAAGAGACAACTAGGGAGTGATACTTCAGTAAAACCAATGCCACTCAATCTCATTGTTCAGCCCCCGCAGGTCACATGTCTGCCACTGAAAAATGTACTGCTGCTCACGCCATACTAAGCGCCGTGAAAAATATTCTCCATCCCGGTCCCCCTACACTTGTTTCAAAACAAGGCATCCTAGATTGTCTGTTTTATGTTATGCTCAATGTCACTGTTGAACAAGTGGGACCATTTCTTTAACTCTCCATATGCAGGACAGATGCTCTATAATGCATGTTTTAAAAGTTCAAGTGGTGTGTCTAATATATAATAACTGACATGAACACAAAATCACATAAATGTCTCCTTGGCCCCAAAACCCTTAAGGGATGAGTGAAACATTACAATTCCATTGTGTGAGCACAAATGACACAATGACCACACTTCTTATTTTCTGGATGGCGAGGCATATCTTTTCCTTCCCAAACATGTGTTCTAGAGTGGACCAACATGTCAGTGAAATTGCATCCTCTTAGTTAAGCAAACTGCGGTAGGTCAACAAAAATTGAATGTACCCGCAGTACATGTTTCAAAACAAGATGTTTGATTGGAAAAACCAGAGAGCTGATTAAGTCTTAAAAATTGCCCGTTAGGAATATTTTCCCTCAGGTGATGAGGATAATGACTCTCAAAATTCAACAAACTATTCCGATCTGTCTCCTTGTGATAAATGGACATCACAAATTGATGCCCCCATTTAAAAATACAAATGTCCAAAAACTTAATATCATCCTTTGATATCTGTGGTGTAAATTGAAGATGTGGATGTAACCACTGTAGAAATTCCAAGAGAAAAACCTTCAATCCTTTCCATATTAAGAATGCATCATCAATATAGCGGGCCCACAACCTACTTGGGGCCAGAAATGGGAAGGATACAAAAATCATTCTTCGGCCACATTTGTTCAGTGGGTAAGAAGACAATTTTGGGTGAACAGTTTCATGCTCACCAGTTTCAGTACTTAATGTTTTCCCTTTTTTTTACACAAATCCGTGATAAAACCGGCAGGTAAAACCTGAGGCTAAGGACAGAGTGAAGTCAAGTGGAGTGATGTCAAGCTGAAGTGTAGTCATTGAAGGAGTTAATAAATTCTTTCATATTCAAGATAAGTCACTGTTTCTTGCCTTGTGAATTTGTTATAGCATGTATGGTTTATATACTCTGTCAAGTAATGAAGATAATATATTATGGGTCCAATCCAGGACGGCGAATAGCAGGGCTGTATGCCCTGACAGGACATTCAGCCCCGCTATCCGCCCTCAACCTATTCCACCTCCTTGCTGCACTGCACGTACAGAGCCGCTGTGTGTGCTGCAGGGGATGGGGGCGGCATGGGGCAGAGAGTGGGCAGAGAGTGGGCAGAGCATAGGTGGAGCATGGGTGGACCTGACACCTGGACTTATAGGGTCAATTCCAGTGACGGCCCTGTATGTCTGGGGATCGCCGGGGGGACACCCTGCTTATTCCACCTCTGAGGTGGAATAATCATGGGGCGCCCCTCAAATCCTTCCCGGCTCCCTCCCTTGAGTCTGGCAGCTTGCGCCCGGGGCAACAGGACACACACAGTGAGTCCCTGACGCCCGATCCAGGCCCTGAATGCCACTGTCGGAGGCTGGGCGGCAGGGTGACAAGGAGGGCACTGCAGAAGTCACAACAGCATGTGGGGTGGACGTTCGCTCTGGTTTGCAGGGGCATGCAGGACCGTCTAAGGATCCGATCCTGTACCCACAGGAACATTTGGTTTTCATGGTGTAGAGTCGGGTCCCAACAGGCCCATCCTGCTTGGGGCCATCTAGACAGATGTGCCCCTACTGGGATTAGGCTCCACATGAGTTTTTTGGGAGCAATGATGAAATATTTTGCATGTGACACCAAAGTGTTAGTCACTGCATTCAGTTCCCTTTTTCTCACTATGAAGACTGTTGTGTGGCACCTAGAATACTTTGGTTTGACAATTTGATGATTGCAATTTATGGAAACTTGCATTACATATTAAAATATATCAAAATACTGTATATGCTGTTGGCATGGAGCAGTAGTTTTCAAGTGGGTCCCTGCATTTTTTAGATTGATATAGGTGACATGTTTTTTGCAGTGGAGATTGTTGATTTTTCACTATGAAGTTATACTGTATCACTTCATCTTTATGACAGAATTCTCACTAGATCATGCATAGATTGTCCTGTTCTCTTACAGCATCATTCCGAGGCCCAAATAGTGGGGATGGACATCCCGTTGGGATGTTCATCCCCACTATTCGACCCCTCTGCCGACCTCAACTAACTTCCCCGCACATTGTACAGGGAGTTTAGATGGGGCAAGAAAGGGGCATTGCAGGGGAGGAGTTAGGGCGGGCAGTGGGTGGTCGGAGGCCCCAGACGTTCAGGGCCGATTCCAGTGTTTCCCCTGTACGTCCGTGGACGATGGCCTGAACAGAGAACTTATTCCACCTCTGAGTTGGAATAAGTTCCCCTAGTCGGTGGATCTGGCAGGCCCGGGGCTTAGAAAAGGTGGGAGGGGGCAGAGGAAATTCCCTGCAACCCGACTATAGCCTTGGGAGGCAAGATCGGAGGTCAGGCTGTGGGGAATGAGCATTTCGGTCCGGCGGCCGGGGATCACAGTTCTTGAATGGAGCCGCAGTGCCATAGCATCCGGAAGCCATGGTGCCGTGGCTCCATTCAAGAGCCCTGATTGAGTTAGCCGGGGAAGGCCTGTACATGCAAACCAACCAGAAACAGGGTCCCGGCCTGCACGTACAGGTCCGGACGCGATTCTGATCCCGTGGGGCTAGATGTGCCCTGCAGGATCAGAATCCCGACTCACTCTGTGCATCCAGTTCCGACTGGGCGGACAGAGGGCCGGCACGTCCAATTCGGAATCGGGCCCTTACTATTTTTAGTGATTAATTATGCTGTATGCTTCATATTGACAAATTGTATCATTCTCATATTGTCTGCGACAGAAAGGTTACTGTGTCCTATTTATCATTTTCCTCAGGGCTTCTTTTACATCTTTGTTTCTCAGGCTGTAGATTAGAGGGTTTAGCATGGGAATAAAGACTGTGTAAAACACAGATGCTACTCTGTCCCGGTCCATTGAATACTGGGAACTAGGTCGCATATACATAAAAATCACAGTGCCATAGAACAAGGTCACACAGAGAAAGTGGGAGGCGCAGGTATTGAAAGCCTTGTGCCTGCCCGCCGCCGAGCGCATCTTCACGATGGAGGAGATGATGAACACATAGGAGATCAGGATGATTAGCAAGGAGCCAACCTGAACAATGCCACTAAAAACAAATAGTAAGATTTCATTCAGAAATGTATCAGAACAGGAGAGCTTCAGGATGGGTGGGAGGTCACAGAAGAAATGAGTAATCTCATTGGATCTGCAGAAGGACATAGTGAATATACTGGCTGTCTGTATGAGCGCATTGAGGAAGCCACCAACATAGGCACTGATTACTAATCGAATACAAACATTGTTGGTCATTTTAGTTGTATAAAGCAGTGGGTTGCATATGGCAACATAGCGATCATAAGACATCGCAGAAAGAATGAATACTTCTGATCCTGCCATTCCACCAAAGAAAAAAAATTGAGTTGCACAGCCAAAGAATGAAATAACTTTCCTCTCTGATAGGAAATCGACTAGTGCTTTAGGGACAATAACTGTTGAGTAACAGAGATCTACAAAGGACAAGTGCCTGAGGAAAAAGTACATGGCAGTCTGAAGGTGAGGGTCTCTAGTGATGACCACAAGCATTATGGTATTGCCCAATATTGCTATTATATAAATCAGTAAAAAAAGAAGGAAGAGGAGAATCTGTAGCTCTGGATCATCGGTGAGGCCTAAGAGGATGAATTCAGTCACTGAGGAATGATTCCTGATGTCCACAGAGTGATTCAAAGTGTTCTCCTAGGATTAGAGAGAAAGGAAAAATTCAGTATTTTATTGTTCTTTTGTAAGACCCCCTAGTTATAATACAACATAAAATTAAGTATACAGATAAATACATAAGCACTGAACAGGTATATCTTTCATTTTAGGAGGTTATTTTTGGTATTTTTGTATGACTGCAACCAGTATGCAATAAGTGTGCCCACTAGATGAATGATCCTGGCCTTTTGAATGACATTCAAAACAATTCTAGAATTTCCTCATTTAGAAAACTCTGAAATAGGACTTGAAAAAGCAAGACAAATATACCAGTTTCTTAAGAACTGAAGCATGCGATCTATGCGTCTGCAAATCTTCATCTATCTGTACATATACAGAGATATGTATATACATATCTGTATTTCACACTCTATTTTTATTGTATAGATACATGCATGGGTCAGTTATCAAAGGCTCTTATCTGGTTAGCAAAATCTTCTAACCAGGTGAGTGCCACTGAGACTAGTATTCAGGCAGTGTACTGAATTTTGTCTGACCGCCTCGGTACGACATGGATAATGCTAGGGTAGACCAGAAGGACAGACCTATTCATTATCCACATGGGGGTAATTTTATAAGGAGGCACCTAGATTCATCCATGAGCAATGGGGGTCATTCTGATATGGACATCCAGCCCCCGCTATTCACCTATACTCAGTGCCATCAATTAAGCTCCACGCACATACAGCTGAGATGTTCAGGGAGCTCAGTATGGGGGCATGAGGGGGGTGCACCGAGGGAGGAGCGAGGGCAGGCCAAAGGTGTGACCCCAAACTGGACATACAGGGCCTATTCTGGGGAGGATCCTGTACATCCGGGCATGGCCAGTTAGACGTGGGATTTATTCCACCTCGGAGGTGGAATAAGTCCCCCCCAAGGATGGTGGAGATCTCTGGAGGACCCCGCAGTGGCGTTAGGGTTGCCAACTTTTTGAAAGAGAAAAACCCGCCACCTATGGCTGTGGATCCTGAGAGGGACTGCCATGGTATTTGGACTAGAAGGGACTGGACAGTGGGGAAGGAAGGGGACAGGAAGGGAATGGATACCAGTGGCAGTCATGGGAATGCAAGTTGACAGTGGACGGTACTGGGAGGGAGGACTCGAAAGGGTCTGATACTGGAAAGCGTATTTTAGTGATTGGGCTTTGCGCTGTCTTTATATTTTACACAGTATGGGAAACTGCATCTCTATCTGATGTTGCACTGCATGCGGAGTCTGGCTTCTTGGGGTTTCAGTTTAATTTTTGTCTATATATTTTTATTTTAGGTTGTAGTCACTTATTCTGTACTTGGTAAGGATCTGTGTTCTGAGTGTGTGACTGAGGCCAGGTGTTCTGTTAAAATGGAGTTTGTACATAGAGATCTATACTGTACTGTAGTAATTTGGCTTGTTCAGCTTTTCAAACAGGTGTATGGATGTTCTAGGGCCCGCTTCAATACTTATGGTGTTGTCCTTTTCTGGGTACACCCCATATTGTGTGAGATTTGAAAGTTGGGGCTGTTATGGACTAGTAGATTTGCTCTGTAGATACTGTACTATTTATAATATTTTGTCAGTTCGGATTCAAGGAAATTTAAAATTTTCAGGAAACTTCTCAGTTTAATTTTGTTTAGTAGACTGATAGCTTCACTGCTGCTGAGTTCCGGACTTTTCCAGCTCTAACACAATCCAATTCAGCGTTCGAATTCTTGGATACCAGGATTACTTTTTCATTTTATGTCTTCCCTCCTCATCAATAATCTGCTTATAGCAAAATAAATCTGATGTGCAGATACTTATAATGGTTCGAATGGGGGGGGGGGGGGCTGTGCAAGTGACTTTTCATTAATCAAATTTCATGTTTTATTATTATGTTTATTTTATTGTAACATTGCATGTATATGTTTAGAAGTCGCCTAGGATGTTAGATGGGAGGCATATACATTGTAAAATAAAATATGCTAAATTTTTGCAAATGATGCTGCAGTGAGTCTCTACACATGGCCCTGCAGTACCCTCGTGCCGTCTGTGGGGGAAAGTAAACAGGAGGGACCACTGGGAGACAGAGAAAAGCAGAAACCTCAGATTGGGACCTACATGATCAGAGAATAAAATGGTCAGACAACAAAGTTAGAAGATAATTTTCTTTTCAATTTAATAACCAGACTTGGTGCTATCTTTAGATTTTATTCAGTACATGGAAATGCATCTCCTTCTATTTCTGTGGTATTGCACTGTATGCAGAATCTGGCTTCTTGAGTTTAGAAACAAAAAATGACGACAGAAAAAGACCACATGGTCTATCTAGTCTGTCCTTCCATATCAACAACTATAACAGTCCCCTTTTTTCCTTCAGAGATCCTCTGTGTTTCTCCCATGCTTTTTTAAATTCAGATTCTGTCCTCATCTCTATCACCTCCACTGGGAGACTATTCCA
Source organism: Ichthyophis bannanicus (assembly GCA_033557465.1). Lineage (NCBI taxonomy): Eukaryota > Metazoa > Chordata > Amphibia > Gymnophiona > Ichthyophiidae > Ichthyophis > Ichthyophis bannanicus. The sequence continues at coordinate 32,326,847 of CM066043.1, read as the reverse complement.
CGGATCCACCACTCTTTCCGTAAAGAAATATTTCCGCATATCACTCCTGAATCTATCCACCTTCACCCTCATCCCATGTCCCCTCGTAGCAGAACTTGCTTTCAATTGAAAGAGGCTCTCCCCCTGTGCATTTATGCCACGGAGGTATTTAAACATCTCAATCATATCACCTCTATCCCGTCTTTCCTCTAAGGTGTACATATTAAGATCCTTAAGTCTGTCCTCATATGCTTTATAATGAAGCCCATTAATCATTTTGGTAGCAACCCTCTGCACCGACTCCATCCTGTTCACATCCTTTTGAAGGTGCGGTCTCCAGAATTGCACACTGTACTCCAAATGAGGTCGCACCAAAGACTTATACAGAGGCGTTATCACCTCCTTTTTCTGCTAGACATTCCTCTCCGTATGCACCCAAGCATCCTTCTAGCTTTTGCCGTCGCCTTTTCTACCTGTTTAGCTACTTTAAGATCATCAGACACAACCAAGCTAAAGTCCCGCTCTTCTTTAGTGGACAAAAGTACTTCACCCCCTATACTATATTGCTCCCTTACATTGCTGCAGCCCAAATGCATGACCTTACATTTTTTAACATTTAATTCTAGCTGGCAAATTCTAGACCATTCTTCAAGCTTAGCTAGATCCCTCCTCATGTTATCTACACCTTCATGGGTGTCTACTCTATTGTAGATTTTGGTATCATCCACAAAGAGGCAAACCTTACCCAAGAGCCCTTCCGCTATATCACTAACAAAGATGTTAAAAAGAATCGGACCAAGGACATATCCCTGTGGCACACCACTGGTAACTTCCTTCTCCTCAGAGTGAGCTCCATTTACCTATACTCTTTGTTACCTCCCACACAACCAATTTCTAACCCAAGCAGTAACTTTAGGATCCATCCCTAGGGTGCTCAGTTTGTTTATAAGTCGCCTGTGAGGAACGGTGTCAAAGGCTTTACTGAAATCTAAATACACCACATCTAGGGCTCTCCCTCGGTCCAGCTCCCTGATCACGCAGTCAAAGAAATCAATCGAATTTGTCTGACAAGACCTGCCTTTGGTGAATCCATGCTGCCTCAGATCCTGTAATCTGATGGACTCCAGAAACCTCACTATTTTCTCTTTCAGCAGCGTTTCCAATAATTTACTCACCACCGAAGTTAAACTAACCGGCCTGTATTTTTTCACCACATCCTTGCTTCCGCTTTTGTGTAAAGGCACCACATGAGCCTCTCTCCAGTCCTTTGGCACCACTCCCGACTCCAACAAGGCATTGAAAAGGTCAGTCAGTGGAGCTGCTAGAACGTCCCCAAGTTCCCTCAGTATTCTAGGGTGTATCCCATCCGGTTCCATCGCTTTGTCTGCTTTAAGTTGAGCTAGTTTCTCATGAACACAGTCTTCTGAAAATTGTTCAAGATGTCCCTCACTTCTATTCCTGTTTTGGGGTGTTTTCTGAGGTCCTGTTCCTGGTTCTTCATCTGCGAACACAGAACAGAAATATTTGTTAAGCCATTCCGCTTATACTCATCAACTTCTACATATTCCTCCCCTTCGCCCTTGAGTTTGATAATAGCACTTTTTCCCTTTCTCTTCTCACTAACATATCTGAAAAATGTCTTATCCCCCCATTTTATTACATTGGCTATTTCCTCCTCTTTTTGAATCTTTGCTTTCCTGACTACTTTGCTAGCTTCTCTAAGTTTTTGCTACTTTGCTAGCTTCTCTACGTTTTTCCAAATGTCTTCCTCTCTCTCTGATCACTTGTATTTCATGAAGGCCTCCCTCTTTTTCTTCACCTTTTCAGCTACTTATTTTGAAAGTCATAGTGGTCTCCTTTTCCTTTTACCTTTATTTACCATTTTAACAAAAAGGTTGGTTGCCCTTAAAATATTCCCTTTCAGTTTTGGCCACTGTTTTTCTACATCCCCCAGCTGTTCCCATCCCGCTAACGGCTCCCTGAGGTATTGGCCCATCTTAGCAAAGTTAGTTTTCCTAAAGTCTAAGACCCTCACTTTTGAATGGTTTCTAACAGCCCTAGTACTAATTCTGAACTACACCCTCTGGTGATCATTGGAAGCAAAATGATCTCTCACTACAACATCAGAAATACTTTCACCATTGGTAAGCACCAAGTCCAGTATGGCCCCTTCACGTGTGGGGTCTGTTACCAATTGCTTGAATAGTTCTCCCTGTAGAGAATTCAGGATCTCCTTACTTCTAGATGATATTGCAGCAGGAATGTGCCAATCAACATCTGGCATATTGAAATCCCCTGTCAGTAGCACTTCCCCTTTCCTAGCAATACTGCGTATGCCTTCAATTAACTCTCTGTCCACCTCTTCCTCTTGTGAGGGAGGTCTGTATATCACGCCAATGCAAATAGATGTCTCTTTCCCTCTTTCTAGTTTAACCCACAATGTCTCCTCTCTCCCTTTTAAGCTCTGTAATTCCAAAGCTTTAATATTATTTTTTACATATAGTGCCACTCCTCCTCCCCTTCTTCCTCCCCTGTCCTATCTGAATAAAGAATAGCCTGGTATAGTTACATCCCAGTCATGGTTTTCTGTGAACCATGTTTCTGTAACTGCCATTAAATCCAAGTCGGCCACTCCCACCAAAGCTTCAACATCAGGGATCTTATTTCCCATGCTACAAGCATTTATACACACTGCTTTCCATATGTTAGCCCTTTTACCCATTTCCATAAAGGTATTTAATGTATCACTTACCTGGGGGCTTTCTTCACCCATCCCCAATGAATCTAGTTTAAAGCCCTCTTCAGTAGATTAGCCAGTCTACTACTGAAGACGCATCGACCTTTCTTGGACAGATGGACGCCATCTCTGCTCTGCAACCCTTGGAACACCATCCCATGGTCCAGGAAACCAAAACGCTATCGATGACACCATCCACACAGCCATGCATTCATCTCCAGGATGTGAGCCTCTCTGCCTTGGCCTTTACCCTCAACATGGAGAATTGAAGAGAATACCACTTGTGCACCTAAATGCTTCACCCTCTGTCCCCTAGCCATGAAGTCACTTTTGATACACTCAGAGGGATACCTGTCAGTATCATTTGTTCCGACATGGATTAGCAACATTGGGTAATAGTCAGTGGGCATGATGAGTCTTGGCAAACTCTCCGTAACATCTTGGATTTTGGCACCAAGCTGACAGCATACCTCTCTGGACATCAAGTCTGGTCAGCAGATGGACGCCTCAGAAGAGAGTCACCAACCACCACTACCCTTTGCTTCCTTGTGGTCATTGATTCTGCAACTTTGGGGTACTTGAGCTCTGGTTCTTCCCTTTCCAGTTTGCAGTTTCATTTTTATCTACATATGTTTATTTTTAGGTTATGGTCACTTACACAGTAACATAAAATATGATGTCAAATAAATACCAGTATGATCCATCTAGTCTGCCCAGCATGGCGGCAAGAGCATGTGCACCTGCCGCTCCGTGTAGGTCACCCCTCCCCATGCCTTTGTTTAGGGGTGTACCAACCGGTCCGTGTAGGTCACCCCTTATTTGTTTAAATAGTAAGTTATGTTTATTTTGATGTTATCCTGTTGCTATAAAGGGATCCACAGTGTCTGTCCCATGCCAGTTTGAATTCCGTCACTGTTTTTGCCCCCACCACTTCTATCGGGAGGGCATTCCAAGCATCCAATTTCAGTGAAAAAGTATTTCCGACATTGCCTCTCAGTTTACCCCCTCGCAGCTTCATGTTATGCCCTCTAGTTTTACAGCTTCCCCGGACTTGGTGAGGGTCTGTGTTTGGAGTGTGTGACCAAGACCTAGTGTTCTGTTAACATGGAGTTTGTATGTAGGGATCTGTATAGTAATCTGAATTATTCAGCTGTCTTAATAGGTGTTTGGATGTTACAGGGCCCACTACAGTATTTACAGTGATGCTTTTTTTTTTGGACGGTCTCCCTATGTGAGTTTTGAAAGTTGGTGTATGGTATGATATGGTAGATTTGCTCTATAGATACTCGGTGACTTTGTTGTAGGATTTTGTATTAGTTCACAATATGTCTGGTATTGGATAATGCTTATTTGTTTAAGATGTTGAGTTCTGTGGGTGAATGTCCTGGTTCTGCTCTGCACCCACTGTTGAGGAAGGGGGTTCTGTGGTTGCAAAATATATGTTCAAAAAGAAAAAAAACAAGAACCATAACGCAGTTTATAATAACAAAATAAAAATGAGTTATAATTAAATTTTATAAACTGTGCTGTGGTTCTCACTCTTTATTTTAGTTCCTTGGTGTGAAAACTCTTGCATTTCCTTCATATAATTTAATGGGCTTTTTGGTTTGGTTCAGTCCCTGATTGGAGTTTTGAGAAAGCCATATCATCCCTCACCTCAGGCAGCAGATTGCCTTGAGCCACCCTAAGTGCTGGGGCATGTCTGCAGGGGGTTCTACCACTAGCTGTTGAGGTAGGAAATGCAGGCCCTTGTGTTAAGTGTTTGCCTTGTGCGTTAAATGCTGGGGATTCTCCGTGCATTTACTGCACAGGGTTTGTACCTATTTGGGCAGACATTTTTGCATATGACGTGGGGTAGGTGCAAATACTTTTCACAGCTTTGTAAACTGCCCCTTAGTTTGGATAGAAAGAACCCATTCAAGATAATTATATGCAAAATCATAAAAAAAAAAGCTAGGAAAAAATTCCAAAAATATGAACCCTAATCAAACTCTTTTTGAACTGTGCATGTTTGTTCAACACAACCTAACGTTCCAATACACGCAGAACACCTAATTATTATACATCACTTTGAACCCAAGTGCCTGATAGGACAGGAGTGACTGGGGATCACTCCTACCACACCCACTGGACACCATGAATATCCCCTATAAGTGGTTAGATAGATATTGAGAGGTGGGTGGTAATTTTCCTCTAGAACTGGCCATTTTACAAAGCTTCTCAGGAGCACTGGGCTGTGCACTTTCACCTAATGCTTCCAGGAAGCTTCAAGCTGACCCTCTGTTTCCAGGAATAATGCAGCTCATAAAAGTAATTTCAAACTGCTTTATTCACTTAGCACAGAAGTTCCTAAACTGTTGTAGTGAGTTACCACAGGTTAGTGATATCTACATTAAATTAAGCTGAGGCAAAATGCAATATTTTACTGTAGCTTAGTAACTACCCCTCATAAGGGTATGTTTACTAAAGTTCACTACCCAGTAGTGTGGGGTTTAGCACCATGCCAAAATGTAGCATGGGTCCCCAGATGTTGCCTTTGTATCATTCAGCATCAAAGGTTAGGTACTTTGTTCCTTGTCTCTCTTATACATCCTCCTCTTCCCAGACCCTTTCAGGAGTTAAACCTTTCAATTGCCCTACTTAACTGTAGGTCGCTAAAAAATAAGACTGATCTCATAGCTGACAACCTTCTCTGTAAATATTTGGATATTCTCTGTTTAACAAAGATTTGGCTTAAGGTTGGCAACGACCCTACATCCTACATTGCCTCCCTCCTGGTTCTACCATTCTGTGTTCCGTGTGACCTAAGAGAGCAGGCTGTGAGGTTGCCATTCTGTTTCGAGGCTTCTTCCCTATCTCAGAGCTGGCAGGAGGTGGCTTGCAGAGCCTGATAAATTGATCATCTGCTCCATCTTTTATTACTGTATTGTGCCCCCTCCCTCCTTGGTTCACAGTGGGACATCATCTACCACTTTTCAGTATCACAGTGGTTCTCCCCAATGTTCTTTTTCTTGGTGATTTTAATATACATTCTCACACCCCTTTTTATCCACAAGATATCTCGTTTCACCAATTTCTAGCAGATCATGACTTTGTTCTATTTATCCAGGGCCCTACCCATTTAGCTGGACATACACGTGATCTGTTCTTTACCCATTATGATACTGTCCCCATCCCTTTGGTTTTTCAACTTATGCCCTTCCCTGGACTGACCATTCATTGATCTGTTTCTCTCTCTCCATTCACTTAGGCCCCTCTGGTTACGCCAGGGTGTCCATCCCCCATCTTCCTGCCCATAGGCGTCTCATCCTTGATATTAAATCTCACTTCCCTTCAGCTCCTGAGATCTTCCCATCAGACTTTCATACACTTCCTCTAAGTCACCAGACTAACCTTTGGAACTCAAACGTACAAATTCAGCTGGACCATCTTGCTCCCTTGTTAACAGTTAGCCTTCTTTGTGCCATTCTTTTGCCTGGTTCCAACCGGGCCTCCGCCTCCTTAAATGTCAGATCTGTGGCTCAGAAAGAGCTTGGCGGAAAAGTAAAGATCTGGGCCCCCGCACCACTTTCCTAGTGCATCACCACCATTGAGGCATTACAATCTTGTCTGCTAAAAGGGACTTCTTCTCATCCCAAGTCTCTGCCTCTTCTTATAACCCCAAAACTCTTCTCTATTGCCAGTCAGCTGTCTTCCTTGCCTGCCCTTTCTGCATCTTTGGGCCCATCCCCCGATGCCCTTGCAGATGCCTGCTCATCTAAAATTCTCTCAACTCATCATGATCTCCCCACATTTGATTCTTTATTTCCTCCTCTCCACCCCCCCCCCCCCCCCCCCCGCATATGCCAGTACACATCTCTGGTGTTCTTTACTCACTATTGATGAGGCATCCTTGACTCATACACTCACTACCATTAAGCAGTCCTATGGTCCTCGGACCCCATCCCCTAAGACTGGTATTCAGAGCCTTCTTTGAGTCTCATCCCATATATCTGCTCTATGCTTAATAATTCTCTCTTTTCAAGCATCGTCCCCTCTTCTTGGAAGCATACAATTATCTGCCCACTACTGAAAGGTCCCAAGCTTGACCCTGAGATTCCCACCCACAACCATCCCATCTCTAACATCCCTTTTTCTCACCAAACTCAATGAATGCCTGATTCTTAACCAGCTTTCCAACCATCTTTTACACACCCTTAGATTGCTCCTGCATCAATCCGGCTTCAGAGAGCACCACAGCACTGAAACCATCCTTACATCCTTGCTTAATGGCTTCTATAAGATATGGCATACTGAGTCAGACTGAGGTCCATCAAGCCCAGTATCCTGTTTCCAATTTTTATTTCAGGACAATTTTGTTAATTAAAGAGGTAGCTGTGGCTGCTCTCCAAATGAAAAATATAGTTGAAAGGTTACTAGAGGTTTCACATAAATAAAAAACCCAGCTGTCTTTTTTTCTCACAGTCAAAGGCTAATCTCAAATCACCGACCTTTGGGTTAGGAAGCAGGCAACTTGCAAAAGAGCCATCACATCTCCCTAGGGGTTGGCTCTAACCAGTCTGCTCTTAACTCATGAATTGCTGGTAATTTTCCGTTATTGGCACAAAGTTTGTCTGGTCTGCAGTTCTATGGAACGTGCTAACTGGATTTTTTGCCTTGTGAATCTATTGACTCCTGCAGCAGAGATTTACTTGAATGATTTTTCTTTTGCCATGTTCTTATGCCAGAAATTCAGTGAAACCATATCTATGTATACTGTCAGAGATATTTACCAATCCTAAACCAAATACTGGTTGTCGAATTAGTGATGATCAACTAGAATAAAACTTCTCACTTGCTATTACTCAAATACATCAGACTGAAAACTATTCTAGCTCTCCACTGCCCCACAAAGGTTCTTCTTAAACCTAGTTGATACTTTACTACTTCTGGGCCCCTTGTAATGACAAAACTTAAATTTCCAATGGGAGGCTCATAATAGGATGTATGTGCCCAAAAGCAAACTATATCAGAATGATGAAGTACTACCAGACAATTGTACAAATCCTAGAAGTGAATATACCGGCTTCTGCACCTACATGAGATGTACCCCCTTGAGGTAGTACTACTATAACAAGAAAGGCAGTCCATTATGCCTTGAAAATACTGACCACCCCAGTAGTCAACCCTGTCCCGATGACCCAAAATGTCGGCCCTTGTTTTTGTGGGGAATGCATCTCTTGACACTAGCATTGGTAACATTGCCCATGGAATCAGATCGTGAGCTTACAGAAATCATTAGGAAGAAAATTATGCAGCCAACCACAGGTAGACCAGGAAGGATGATGTTACTGCTGCCAAAATAGGAGGAGTGGCCTAGTGGTTGGTGCTGCCAAAATAGGAGGAGTGGCCTAGTGCTGCCAAAATAGGAGGAGTGGCCTAGTGGTTGGGGCAAGGTACTTCAGGCCGGAAGGTCGGGGGGTCAAATCCCACTAGAGGACAGCAACCTTGGGCCGGAAGGACTGGGGTTTCTAGTCCCACAGGTGCTCCTTGTGGTCTTGGGCAAGCCACTTAACCCTCCATAGCCCATGTTCCCTGTAAAATAGTTATCTCCAAGTTATAATGCCCTGTTCAATGTAATTTCAGTTTGTTCAATGTAAACCGCACTGATGCAGAATAGCGTGGTATATAAGAGAATGTAAATAAATAAATAAATAATAAAATAGGAGGAGTGGCCTAGTAGATGGTGCTGCCAAAATGGGAGGAGTGGCCTAGTGGTTGGGGCAAGGTACTACAGGCCAGAAGGTCGGTGGTTCAAATCCCACTAGAGGACGGCAACCTTGGGCCAGAAGGACTGGGGTTTCTAGTCCCACAGGTGCTCCTTGTGGTCTTGGGCAAGCCACTTATCCCTCCATAGCCCATGTTCCCTGTAAGTATTAGTGTATATGTCTCATATCCCCTCATGTTAAATGTATCCCCCAACCACTTTGACTTGGTAAAAAGCAGGATATAAATGCAGCTAAATAAAATAAATGAATAATAAAATATGACATTCCTATATGCTGCACCCAAAACTTGTCAAACCCCTTCACTCTTGGAATCTTAAGCAGGTTACCCTTGAAAGACATTAGCAATCCCACTGAGAGACTTGCTTATTGTGTTTCCACTCCATTGCACAACATTGCTGCTAGATTACCTTGAAAATAGCTGTTACCCAAATGACCTGATGATGCCATTGGTCCCACCAAAGCACTATTGCTTAAGCAAACATACCTAAAACAAAAAACAAAACATAACAAATAACAAGCAGCACAGCCTTTTCATACACAGCACCTACCTTATGGAATAGCCTCCCAGATCAACTAAGATAAATAAAAGATCTACAAAAGTTCAGGAGAGAACTAAAAACATACCTATTTACACAACACTATTGCAACACAGATTATGACCTGGATATTTCATCCTATCCTCCATAGCTAAACCTGAAGACACGCTCACAATTTATTCACATACTACTATCATTACCTATAACTGTACCTTAATCTGATACATCAAAATGCATTTTTGTAAAATATTAATAGTTTAAAATTTATATTTTATCTTATTCTGTATATAGCTGCACATAGTTCCATATATATTCTATATATAGTTACAAAATGTTTGTTATTTTATGTAATTCTATTTAACTGCAATTGTTCCATGTAATTTTGACTTTGACTTGTCCCCCGCAGCCCCCTCTGGTGGCGGCGTAGTGGTACCACCGGGGCTGGGGAGCGCATAAGAAATAGGGGTTTTAGGGTTGACCTGTTGTGAGGGTCAATGAGGTAGCAGCCCTCTGTGTCAGCCTCATGGTCAACTTCCCAAAAAGCAACTCTTAGCCAAGTGTAGGGTAAAGAAAAGGCATTTATTTCACCTTTGCGCAAAAAGAAGTTCAAAATAGGCAGTTATGAGTAACAGAGCGATAACTTTCCTTGTATCAAAATGTAAATCAGCAAAACATTCAAAGTAACATTGTTAACCTTCACAAACTCAAAGCATAAGGTCTCCTGTATTCTTTTCATACATTGGGTTTGCTTCCCTTAACTTAAACACGTCTCATTGTGCAATAATTACAGTCCATCGGTTCGATGGCTTCCATAACCTCAGATTCCCCTGGCAGCCATTCCATTTCTGAGGGGTCCGAATCTGATGTCTCAGGGATGTTAAAATCTGACTTTCTAAAAGCATGCCATACCGTATCCCAGTGTTGGCTTGACAGTTTGGGGCGTCGGCTTTTAGGTATGTTGTAACACCCTGGATTTTCTGCTGTTACAGGATTAAAAGTTTGCTTATTCCAGTCTTTGGCAGCACTAACCTTTTTCCTATAAAGATTATCTGGTATTGCTGGTTTAAAACTGTCCTTATCATCCAGATAAAAGTTAGTCCTTTGTTTCTCTCTTGGTCTAGGCCTTGGTAGACAATTACAGGCACCAACTGTTTCCCCTTTAAACTTCCTGCAATCCCTTTTGTGTAAGGCTTGAGGCCTAGTCTGAATGTCCTCCGCTTCAGGCAGTTTCCAGTGATCCCAGGATATCTTTCCTGCTTTAGAATAGGGTATAACTCTTTTGAGGCAGGGCTGCTGCTGAGGCGCCTGTCTTCCACCTCCACCCCTGTGGCAGTTGGCTACTGGCCGCGCCCTCTCAGCTATGTCCTCTTCCCCATGCCTCTGAATCTTTCTTTCATCTTTCAGGTCACTTTTATAAAAACTTTTAAAAGTACCTTTTCCTCCTTGAAGGTTCCTTTCCAGTGGATATATCTTCCTCTGCCTGTATCCCCGTCCTTCTCCTTGGACAAGGCTTCCTCTCCAGCTGGAAGGGTAAGCACCTCCTTCCTTGGCTGCACTCTGTAATACTGCCCCTTGCAGTTGTGTATGGCCTTCCTCTAGGCCTGCTCTTGGGCCTTCACCTCGGCCTGCTCTCCCAGTAGCTTTCACTCCTTGAGTTATTCTGGGTCTGTCAGTGACTTCACCCCGGTCTCTGACTCCGGCTCCTGGAGCTGCTCTTGGCACTGCTTCCTGTAATGCTCTCTGTGAAGCTCTCTGCCAAGCTCCTTGCCTCTTCTCTTGTAATGCTCTGTCCCTGCTTAAATCGAGACCAGCTGCTTCTGGGACCCGCCCATAGAGGCGTGGTTCCTCTGCTTCCAGGCTTGCTCTCCTGCTCCCTCTATGTGTACCTTCATGTAATTGCGGGTAAATCTTGTTTTTTTCAAGATTTAAAACTTTTTTTCTTTGTGTCAGAAGGCCTGCAGTATCACAGACTATATTAGACAAAATTGTTTTATGTAATTTTGGCCTTATTTTGGCGCTGTTCGATGTAAACCGCCAATGATCTTTGGAATTGGCGGTATATAAAAGTTTTGCAAATAAATAAATAAATAAATAAATAAAAATAATAATATGGTCAATATTAGGATTAACGCTAAGGGGCCGATGCAGTGATGCAAATAGCAGGGTTGGATGTCCTGGTTGGACTTCCGACCCCCGTTTTGGCCCAGTGTGCTATTCTGAGTCCAGCTCTCCTCGCATATACCAAAGGTTAGTGTGGGGAGTGCTGGACGGGGGCAGGAGGGGGAGTGATAGAGGCAGATAGTGTGTGGTGTGAGGGCGGGCCAAGGCACCCAGACATATAGGGCCTATTCCTGTCAGGGCTCTGTACGTCTGGTAGCTGTAACTTTGGACGCCCTGCTTGTACCACCTTGAAGGTGGAATAAGCACCCGGTGCCCTTGCAATTAGGGCATTCAGCACCCCATGGACAATGGAGCCACGGCAAGTGAGTCTCCGCCGCACAAGCCCTGCCCTGGTCGATCCCACCGAGGGTCGGTTAGTGGGGGAAAGAGCTCCTTACTGCTATCGGGCCTTCCATGCGCTTGCTGAGCATCCCAGTGCCATGGCAATGGGATGCCACGGCACTGGTACACCAGCAGGACCAGCAAGCAGTGGAGACGAGCAGCATGCTGTATGTTTCTCCACTCAGCATACTATGCACATCGGCCCATCCAAGTGACCAAATTCTGTAGCCGTGGGAGCATACTGCTCCTGAGGTTGCAGAATCTGGTACAACATTACCCCATCCATTATCTGGATGTCCAGACGGGCCGGATGTGCATAGTCTGGAATTAGCATCTAAGACTACTATTTAATAACACATGTTTTCATTCTGACAGACAATGGAAACAAGAAAGAGAGCAAAGAGGGAAACAAAGAAGGGGAAAAACAACGCACCCAATGGCATAAGAGAGAAATCCTTCAAAGCTACTGCAAAATATAGGCCTCCCATAAAACAATACCTGCAAAGGGAAGGTTTTTACAATGATGAAATTTTCACACCAGCCAGGTTCACATGGAGATGTGATATTTATACATTACTGTATCTATTTAGGGCTAAATTCTCTCCTATAAATACTTTATGATTAATCATATCCCTAAAAGCAAGTCTATAGAAAATAATCATTAATAAAATCTATGAATATTAATAAAAACACTTAATACTTCAATTTATTTGAGGATATAATTTCTAACAGTTCTGGTAAATAAATGGAATCATTTTAAATCATTCATATAAACATATTTGAGCAAGTCAACATAACCTATATCTCATCTAAGACAAAAACATCACCATGCAGCTGCCTGTTGTCAAGTTTACAGCACACAGCCATAGCCTACATGCCACTGCTGAATCCACCCAGCACTAAGGCCCAGGCCACCCACAATCCCCAACAATGCCCCAGCAGACTGAGTCAGAATGTATCTGTGCCCCAGCGCATGCCCAATCTACCTGCAAACTACAGCTTTGTCACTTGCTCCAAGTTGACCCATACCTCCCTTCCAAACACCATGCTCCAGTGGCCTCAAGGAGCCCGCTGCCAAACAAATACTTACCAAGTCCTTAGGCATCTCCATAATATTTTCCTCACTAACCAGCTCACACCCCTACTGCTGACCAGGCAGGTCAGAATGTGGGCATCAATGCAACTTGACCAGGGAACTACTCCCCCCACCAGTCATACCACTCAACCCCCTCAGCTATCTCCCTGTGACACTGTATCTGTGACACCATCAATAAACAGGCATTTCAGAGGCCACAACAATAAGTTGCAGGACCCCCACCACCATTGAAAATCCAGGAAAGACTGTGCTGGATCCAACAACGCCGCAAAACCCAGCATATCCCACTGACCATCAGTTTGCTTCAGAAGCAGGCTTCATCATTGCCCCCATTCCACTGGAAAGCACTCTGACTCATCATACCAGGAAGGGAGTCCCTGCTCTAGTACTTATAGTGGCCATCGTCTTCAGCTTAACAGATGGTGACAAGTCTCAGAGGCAGCCAGAAGCCCAACAGCTCAGCAAGACGAAAAAACGAAGAAGGCTGGTTAAAGGTTTGGAAGCACCTGCAGGACTCATGCCTCCTGGGTGAAGGAGTAACATATAGTGAGGTTTAGTGAAGGAATCACTGAGCTACTACTCATCCACAGAAAAGAGTGGGCAATAGAAGTGTAGACTAGGCGGAGAACCACCATGGCCACAATATAACAGTCACACAAGTCCCCGCAGTCTCCTCATCAACTTGCCCATCTAACTGCCCTGACCCTCAATAGACTGAGCTTTCCCCATTTCCTCCTTCACCAAGCCTCCCCATGCAGTCTGTCCACCAATCAGAGAAAACCTCTCCCCCTGCACCTCCTCACCTCTCCCTTTTCCTACCACGACATTGACATAGTCACCTCAGAAGGGGCTTGCCCATGTTAAGGTCACATAAATTTTGAAAGAAACTATTTGCTAGACTTGTTGAAACTGAGACATACCATATGATTATGTCATACATTAAGAGCAAAAATGGTAAAAACAATCTACTTCCAAAGATATCGGTAAAGTATGGAAGTGGAGGAGTAGCCTAGTGGTTAGAACACTGGCTTCCTAACCAAGCAACCAGGGTTCAATTCCCAATAGCACTCCTTGTGGCCTTAGGCAAGTCACTTAACCCTCCATTGCCTCAGAAGAAAGGCCTGGCAATCTACTTCCAGTGATGCTGCCAAGAAAACCCAGGCGCTTCTGGGTTGCCAGGAGTCAGGACTGACTTGAAGGCACACAGTGCATTTTGCATGTGTGAGATTGTACAGAAAATGTAATTTTATAACAAGCCACCATGGGCAGGTGCCTTTTTTTTTTTAGTGCCAACAAGTCAGTGTTGACTCACAGCAACCCAGCTACCTCTGGGTTTTCTTGGCAATGTATCACTAGAAGCAGATTGCCAGCCTTTTCTTCTGAGGCAATGGAGGGTAAAGTGACTTGCCCAATGTCACAAGGAGTGCCAGTGGGAATCAAACCCTTAATCTTCTGGGCACTAGACAGTTGCTCCAACCACTAGGCTACTGCTCCAAGGGCAGGTGCCTATGTAGACATTATTTAAGAAAGTCCAAGAGGCACTTAGTAGCCTTTGTAAAATACTAGCGTGAAGTGTCAGAGAACATGCCATGAATGCAGGAGCGATCACTTGCACCCACTCATGAGCAGGTGAATTATTACACTGGTATGAGTCTACACACATGCACGCAAACTCCGGCCATTCTCTGCCCAGTTCTCACCACTCTCTATGTGGCAAAGTGTGCTCTTTCATGCTAAATCTCAAATATCTGTTCTTTCACCCTCAGACCGTGGGATCCTCAGCTACCTTGGTACCTGGGGCGGATGCCCTTCCTTGCAGTGGGCACCACTGTGTGGCACGATGCATTATTACCGCCCTCCCCCCTCGTGTCTCCACATTAAAGACAGAGGGCTTGCCCCGCTGTCTCCAATTTGGCCTTAGTCAGAAGAGCTGTGTGCACCTGGATTGGAGGCAGCGCAGCAGGCCACCCAACTTTAAAGTACCTTTGCCACATTGCCTTCAAATTGTGGGCTCAGATGGAGTACATCTCCCTCCCAGCAGGGGCAGCTGGGGCAGACTGAATTCACCGCCCCACACTTGGTACACCTCTACCTTCAGATAATCCCCCATCCAGACTCCAGAGCAGTTTTAGATGTTGAATAATCTAATTTCTCATACTGAAATGAAATCCAACTTAAACTTGGCACTCAGTGGGAAACATTACATTGCATTGCATTAAATAAACTTAAACTTGTAAAGACCCCTTGAAAAGATGGCCTAGGGCCTGAATTAACAACATATTTAATGATCTAAGAATACCATTGTTGAAGAACTAATATTTTGAAGCTCAATTTTCTAAGACTTTCACCTAGAATATGAATCACCTGGAATAAGAAGAATAGGGGGGGACAACGGGGTATTCAGCAGCACAAACACGGCTATTGCAGCAGCAATACTGAGCCACTTTCTGGTTAGTGATCCGCAGGTAAAGTCACGCCTACGAAAGACTGGCCCAACTTTAACCATGGGAGCTAGCTGTGCAGTATCGCCGCTGCCTGGTTATCTTCCAGCTTCTGCAGCGTCCTGGATAGTCAATGCTGGAGGTCCCGACATTGAATATCCAGGGTTAGTTTTCAGTGGTAACAGCTAGCTGCTGAATATCCTCCTAATATTTTTTGTAAGACATGTGAAATTTATTTATTTATTTATTTTATTTAAACATATTTCTATACCGCCTTATCCTGTAATCAAGGCGGTCTGAACAGCAAACAATCAATAAGGTACAGTGCATAGTGTATAATTATATCAAGATATTCAACATTGCTAAGAGCATTGTTGGAGGTTTCTGTCTATGTCACACATTCTTAAGAAGTCACACAGATTTGGAATGAAATCCAGAGCAGAGAATCACAGGGCAGATGTTGCCACTTAGCTGATATTCAAGAGCAGGTACTTGATCAACAGCAAAAGACAACTGTATCTCTCCTTTGCTTTCAGGTTCATGGCCCAGGAAATGCATAATTTAGGACTGTAGAAGTCTCCATATGGTCAAAATTTATGTGATTAAATTGGTTGGAAATTTGGGTGGGGAAAGAGTGAAGTGAAAAATGATATTCAAACAGAATTCATATAGGTTTTGTGAGTCATTTTTTAAAGTGTTTGCAATCTATAAAGCCTGTTTCCCGTGCATAAAAAGGTTTTTATACAGTTGTGTGACTGTACAGATGCCAACAAGATGCTGCATACTTAGAAATGCATCGCATGCAGGCGTAGTCTGGGTACAGCCGTGGTAAGGTAGCAATGTAATTTACAAGCTCCAGCAGTACATGCTTAGAGTACATGCACACAGCTACGTCTGTCTCACACACATGTACAATTTTGTGTGTGAGAAGTTGCTCACTATTGGGAATAATTCTATGCTGCTGCCTTACAAAGAGAGCAGAGGCATCTCGGTTGTCTTCATAAAATATCACAACTAGTAAAATTACTTTTCCTTCAAGGCTAATATAAGGCCCATATGATTTTGAGATCACTCATATGTTGATCATTTCAATCACCTGATTTCTCACATCTTATAATCATTGGTCCATCTTTCCAAAAATCTTTGTCCTAAATCTTTTTTGCGTGGCCTTGTGTCAAAGTACATAAACCTCTTCTCATGTCAATCAAGATATCTGTGCATTGGTTTCTAGTTCTCATATTACAATTTAGCTATATGATCACCATCACCCATGACTCCTCAGATTTTATTTAGATGATTTGTATTATAGTGTGAGTCCCCCAACATGACATCATGACCCATACAAAAGACAAAAGAAGATGTCTTTCTGGACTTTCCTCTTATAACATTTCTACCTCCAGATGTACAAATAGCAGCTATAATTTTCTAGAAATAACACATCTATATAAAGTCGTATGTCTATAGTTAGCAGCAGCCCTTATATAAGAACATAAGTGATGCCATACTGGGTGAGACCAAGGTCCATCATGCCCAGTATACTGTTTCCAACAGTGGCCAATCTAGGTCACAAGTACCTAACAGTTTCCCCAAAAGACACAGGTTTCACAATACTTGTACTGGGGCAAGCAGTGGATATTCTGGGTCCACTTTAATAATATTTTATGGAACTTGTCCAAATCTTGTGTGAATCCGGCTACACTAACAGCTTTTACTACATCCTCTGGTCGCAAATTCCAAAGTTTTATTACACGTTGAGTGGAAACATATTTTCTCTTATAAGTCTTAAATAGGTTACCCTGTAGCTTCATTGCATGTCCCCTAGTCTTTCTATATTTTGATGGCATAAACAATTGATCTACGTTTACCTGTTCCACTCTATTCATTAATATATAGGCCTCTATCATATCTCCCCTCAGTCGTCTCTTTTCCATGTTGAAGAGCCCTAACCTTTTTACCCTCTCTTCATAGTGGTATCCTTCCATTTCCTTTACCAAATGTTTTTCATCACTGACTGTGAACATATACCTGATACGGAATGATTATAAGATATGTGGATATCACTCAAAGACACTTTACCTTACAGTTTATTGCCAAAGGCTATCATAAAAAAAGAAACAAGTATCAGAAAGCACTTTTACTCAGATGTGAAGGTCTGAGCATATTATTTTGAAGAAAGATTTGAAAATGTATGTCTTTATGCAGTCTAGTTTTGACCTGAAAGAGGTGACAGCTGTTTGATGAGTGAATTAAACATCCATAAGAGTGCAACTTTCACTGGCAATCTGTCTGATTAGTATTAGCTGAAGAAATTCTCTCCTTTACTTTAACTGGACTTTCATCGAATTAAGTGGAAAAGTTGGTACCAATGAAAATAGCCAGTCTGGATAAGAAATACAGATATCTTTACATGAATATTTCAGACACATTCTAACTGCAGGCAACTTAATTAGCTGAATATCCCCGTTAGGCCAGTCTCTGTCACCTCTCCAGTTCTCTTAATTTTAAAATAGATAATTTTCAGCAGAACATTGAGATGCCCAGCCAGAGTTTTCCATTTGCTGAGCCAAAAAAGCCAACACGTGGCTAAAGTCACACTGCTATCGGGTAGAAAGATTCTGGAAATTATGAGTATGAAATCTTTAAAGAGACCTACCCCTTTAGCAGCTCCTGCTCCCTGTATAAGACCTGAAAAGGGGGATATAGGACAGATAGTGCTTCTGAATAACTCTACAGATCACCTCGGCACTATCTGGATAATTCTGAGTCACTTAAAGTGTGCTATAGCAAGACTGAAATAAGCATAAACATAACCCTCTGTGTTTCTGGTACAAATTTAAATTATCTGCATAAGGCTGAGGCAGCCTGGGGACAGCGACAGAAATTATTCCGATAGAAGTCATTTTCAGCAATGCTCTCCGGATAACTGTCTGGATAACTTAAGACAGCAAAAAAGCTCTTCTAAGCGCTCTCTAGATCCAAATAGCAACTGAATAGTTCTGCTTTCTAGATAGTAACATCTCTCCCCGTAATATTCAGTTATTGCCTGCTTGCTACTATACAGATACCACCACTGAGTATCTGGATATCTTTTATCCGCAATGGCTGTCAATGAAAAAGTGCTAATTGCCAAGGCCGAATATATCGGTGGTAGATTTCTTAAATTTGATTATTTGATTTTCAGACCCAGGGTAGTTACATTTCAGCTACAGAGATCTTTCCGACCTCTAAGAGCTTATCTAAGTTTGTACCTGAAAAAATAGAGGCTTAAGGAATTTACCCAAGATCACAAAGAGCATCAGAAGGATATGAACCGTGGTTTTCCTCATTCTAACCATCAGCTACTCCTGTGCTGGGTGCAAGTATTTATGAGTCCAATACGCAGGATTACTCACCAAGCTGAGACGCATGGCCCATGGAGATGTGATGGGCATCTTACAAAAGACACAGACTGGCAGTTGGTTTGTTCTATATTATGTTCTTTATACAAAGGGAAATCTGCAGCACAGATTGTTCTCTGATGTTTCCTCTGATGTGTTTGCATAGAACGTGCTAAGGCTTTATAAATGATTAATAGTAGTAGTAGTAGTTTGTGAGACTCTAAGGGCACAGTCTCAAGAGCTCTTCTCAGCTAAAGGTATCATGCATATTTTGCACATTGTAACGTCCCCCCCCCCTCAAAAATAAACCAGAGGTCCTTTGAATTTATACCAATGTTTATTCTTTCCAACTCAACATTAGTCCGCCTATCTGTGGGCAAAATACCTCTCCAAAAATTTAACAGAACAGGATGGCACTTGGTATGTGGGAAAAAGTCACATCAAAATTGAAAATGGTCCAATTTGGACTGAGTGTTCCTGAGAAATGAGCCTCCTCCCAAAAAGCTAACCCAATGTATTCTATGGGAAAATTGGCATTGGCTTCTGTATCAAAGAACTGCCTGAAGTGCAAGCAGGATTCAGGAACAAGCGAGGAATGAGAGACATTATCGCAGATGTGAGATGGATCCTTGAAAAGATTTAAAAAATACCAGAATAATATCCATATGTGTTTTATTGACTACAGCAAGGCTTTTGACTGTGTAAACTCTGGGTCACATTAAGAAGAAGGGGTATACCAGAACATCTGATTGTTCTCTTGCACAACCTTTACATTGATCAAAAAGCAACAGTTCGAACTGAACTAGGAGAAACAGAATGGTTTAAAATCAGCAAAGGTGTATGACAAGGCTGCATATGTTCCCCCTACCTGTTTAATTTATATGCAGAAGAAATCATCAGAGAAGCAGGATTGTATGAAGACAACAGAGGTATGAAGATTGGTGGAAGACTCATCAATAAGCTTCGCTATGCTGATGATGCCATATTACTGGCTGAAAGTGAAGACAATCTGAAACATTTGTTCCTCAAGATCAAGGAACATAGTCTTAAAATGGGCCTGCATGTTAACATTAAGAAGACAAAGATCCTGACAACTGGCAAAACCAATAAGTTAATCATTGATGCAGAAGAAATTAAAATAGTTGACAACTTTAACTTATTTGGATCAACAATCAATAAAGAAAGGATTAGCAGTCAAGAAATCCAATGACATATTGCTCTTGGTAGAATGGCTATGAAGGACCTAGACAAGATCCTGAAGAGCAGAGATGTCTCTCTCCATACAAAGATTCAACTTGTTCAAGCCATGGCATTTTCAATAATGTCATATGGATATGAAAGTTGGACAGTGAAAAAGATAGACAGGAAGAAAATTGATGCCTTTGAATCAGAAGAACAAACTAGTCAGTACTAGAGGAGATCAAACCTAAGCTTTCGCTAGAAGCTCAGATGACAAGACTTTGACTTTCATACTTTGCACACATCATGCAAAGAGAGAGATCATTAGAGAAAGACATCATGCTTGGCAAGATAGAAGGTCAATACAAAAGAGGAAGGCCAGCATTGAGTTGGATTGATACAATAACAGCAGCTATGGGTGCCAGTCTGTCAACAATGAGCCACCTGACCAAAGACCGAACACAATTTAGGACAACTATCCAGAGGGTCGCCATGAGTCAACACTGACTTGACGGTACTTAAGAACAACAAGTCCCTTGCTGAATAAATGAAGTTTCTGCCTATGGTGGAAGATGGAAGAGAAATGAGGCCCTTCCCCCCTCTCCTCTCCCCCCACCAAACAAGGTGCATCAGTGCATTTCTATAGGAAAATATTTTCCAACCACTGAAACATTCAAACACAAATTCACTAACATGGTGACTGTGGAATTGCACAAAAACAGAAGAAATCCTGCCACAGGTCAAATAATGAACATAGAAAATAGTGGCAGTCCCAAAGAACCAACATAGCTAAAAACAATGTTAGAAGAATAAATAATCTCAGAAGAATAAATATTAACAATACAATTTAATATACACACATAAACTAAAAATATATGACATAACATAAACGAAGTTAAAACAACTTAAAAACGAGCCCGACATGTTTCAGCACTACGTCTGCATCAGTCATAAAACATTTATACATAATACAGTGTCTATGTCATGTCCAGCTATTCCTGATATCTGCAGCTAGACATGACACAAATACTGTATTATGTACATATTTTTATGCCTCTGATGCAAGCATAGTTCCAAAACATGTCAGGCTAATTTTTAAGCTGTTTTAACTTTATTTATTTAAGTTATATATATGTACAGTTTGATGGGTGTATATTAAATTGTATTATTAATATTTATTCTGAGATTATTTATTCTTCTAGCATTGTTTATAGCTGTGTTGTGTCTTTGGGTCTGCCACTTTTTTGTGTGTTGATTATGGAATTACACCTGTCAAACAGCCCTCACTCTTGTTTTCTTAACCAATCACAGACCCACAGAGAAACAACCCAGATATAAGCAGACATACATGCATGAACATACTAACATGTCCATCCATGCACATATAAACAAGAATGCAGAGACTCATACAAGCACATTTTATTTTATTTTTATTTATACACATTTATATACCGCATCATTTATATACCGCATCACATATGCAATGACATACAAACATATGCACATACATACAGTCATGCCTACAAATATCAGCCCAAAAAATACACTCAACAGATAAACATACAAAACAGGGCTGGAAAGAATTCCATAAGCAATGCTCTGCATTCTTTCCTCATTTGTTAATAACTCTGCAATAAGAAACAGAATTTGAGAAATCATGGAATAGGCACAGGCGATAAATGGGAATTTATGAGTGGACCCTGTACATAAGAATGTCAGATAAGTTGTGCGAGTCAGATCAAACATAGAAACATAGAAACATGACGACAGAAAAAGACCACATGGCCTATCTAGTCTGTCCTTCCATATCAACAACTACAACAGTCCACTTTTTACCTTTAGAGATCCTCTGTGTTGGTCCCATGCTTTTTTGAATTCAGTTACTGTCCTCATCTCTACCACCTCCACTGGAAGACTATTCCACGGATCCACTACTCTTTCCGTAAAGAAATATTTCTGCATATCACTCCTGAATCTATCTCCCTTCACCCTCATTCCATGTCCCCTTGTAGCAGAACTTGCTTTCAATTGAAAGAGGCTCTCTCCATGAACATTTATGCCACGGAGGTATTTAAACATCTCAATCATATCACCTCTATCCCGCCTTTCCTCTAAGGTGTACATATTAAGATCCTTAAGTCTGTCCTCATATGCTTTATAATGAATCCCACTAATCATTTTAGTAGCCACCCTCTGCACCGACTCCATCCTGTTCACATCCTTTTGAAGGTGCGGTCTCCAGAATTGCACACTATACTCCAAATGAGGTTGCACCAAAGATTTATACAGAGGCATTATCACCTCCTTTTTTCTGCTAGCCATTCCTCTCCGTATGCACCCAAGCATCCTTCTAGCTTTTGCCGTCGCCTTTTCTACCTGTTTAGCTACTTTAAGATCATCAGACACAACCACGCCTAGGTCCTGCTCTTCTTTAGTGGACAAAAGTACTTCACCTCCTATACTGTATTGCTCCCTTGGATTGCTGCAGCCCAAATGCACGACCTTACATTTTTTAACATTAAATCCCAGCTGCCAAATTCTAGACCATTCTTCAAGCTTAGCTAGATCCCTCCTCATGTTATCTACACCTTCCTGGGTGTCTACTCTATTGCAGATTTTGGTATCATCTGCAAAGAGGCAAACCTTACCCAATAGCCCTTCCGCTATATCACTAACAAAGATGTTAAAAAGAATCGGACCAAGGACAGATCCCTGGGGCACACCACTGGTAACATCCTTCTCCTCAGAGTGAGCTCCATTTACTTGTACTCTTTGTCGCCTCCCACCCAACCAATTTCTAACCCAAGAAGTAACTTTAGGGTCCATCCCTAGGGTGCTCAGTTTGTTTATAAGTTGCCTGTGAGGAATAGTGTCAAAGGCTTTACTGAAATCTAAATACACCACATCTAGAGCTCTCCCTCGATCCAACTCCCTGGTCACCCAGTCAAAGAAATCAATCAGATTTGTCTGACAAGACCTGCCTCTGGTGAATCCGTGCTGCCTCGGATCCTGTAATCCGCTGGACTCCAGAAACCTCACTATTTTCTCTTTCAGCAGCGTTTCCAATAATTTACTCACCACCAAAGTTAAACTAACCAGCCTGTAGTTTTCAACCACATCCTTACTTCCGCTTTTGTGTAAAGGCACCACATGAGCCTCTCTCCAGTCCTTTGGCACCACTCCCGACTCCAACAAGGCATTGAAAAGGTCAGTCAGTGGAGTTGCTAGAACGTCCCCAAGTTCCCTCAGTATTCTAGGGTGTATCCCATCCGGTCCCATCGCTTTGTCTACTTTAAGTTGAGCTAGTTTCTCACAAACACAGTCTTCTGAAAATTGTTCAAGATGTCCCTCGCTTCTGTTCCTATTTGTGGGTGTTTTCTGAGGTCCTGCTCCTGGTTCTTCATCTGTGAACACAGAACAAAAATATTTGCTAAGCAATTCCGCTTTATCCTTATCAGCTTCTACATATTCCCCTCCTACACCCTTGAGTCTGACTATACCATTTTTGCCCTTCCTCTTCTCACTAATATATCTGAAAAATGTCTTATCCCCCCATTTTATTGCATTGGCTATTTCCTCCTCCTTTTGAATATTTGCCTTCTTGACTACTTTGCTAGCTTCTCTAAGTTTTTCCAAATACAGATGCCTGTCTTCCTCTCTCTGTGATCTCTTGTATTTCATGAAGGCCTCCCTCTTTTTCTTCACTTTTTCAGTTACTTCCTTAGAAAATCATAGCGGTCTCCTTTTCCTTTTGCCTTTATTTACCATTTTAACAAAAAGGTTGGTAGCCCTTAAAATATACCCTTTCAGGTTTTCCCACTGTTTTTCTACATCCCCCAGTTGTTCCCATCCCACTAACGACTCCCTGAGGTATTGGCCCATCTTTGCAAAGTTAGTCTTCCTAAAGTCTAAGATCCTCACCTTGGAATGGATTCTAACAGCCCTAGTCCTAATACTGAACCACACCATCTGGTGATCACTGGATGCAAAATGATCTCCCACTACAACATCAGAAACACTTTCACCATTGGTAAGCACCAAGTCCAGTATGGTCCCTTCACGTGTGGGGTCTGTTACCAATTGCCTGAATAGTTCTCCCTGTAGAGAATCCAGGATCTCCTTACTTCTAGATGATACTGCAGCAGGAATGTGCCAAACAACATCTGGCATATTGAAATCTCCTATCAGTAGCACTTCCCCTTTCCTAGCAATGCTGCGTATGTCTTCAATTAACTCTCTGTCCACCTCTTCCTCTTGTGAGGGAGGTCTGTATATCACACCAATGCAAATAGATTTCTCTTTCCCTCTTTCTAGTTTAACCCACAATGCCTCCTCTCTCCCTTTTAAGCTCTGTAATTCCAAAGCTTTAATAGTAGTTTTTACATATAGTGCCACTCCTCCTCCCCTTCTTCCTACCCTGTCCTTTCGGAATAAAGTATAGCCAGGTATAGTTACATCCCAGTCATGGTTTTCTGTGAACCATGTTTCTGTAGCTGCCACTAAATCCAAGTCAGCCACTCCCACCAAAGCTTCAACATCAGGGATCTTATTTCCCATGCTACAGGCATTTATACACACTGCTTTCCATATGTTACCCCTGTTACCCATTTCCATAAAGGTATTTAATGTATCACCTACCTGGGGGCTTTCACTTACTTGGGGGCTTTCTTCACCTATCCCCAAGGTACACCAAACCCATTATCTTGTCTTCGATAGTATCAGTCCAAGTCACAACTTCCTAGAAGATCTCTTCTCATAGCTCATGGTTAACTTAATTATACATTGCATGAAAAATACTTTCTACTACAGGGTCATTTTAGAAGCTCTAATCCTGATTTGAACATCTGAAAATAGATATGCAGACATCCAATCATGGAGATGACCCTGAGCTAATGGGGATGTCTATCCTGAACAGGGGCATGATGGGGGCATCTCAGAGACCATAGACTTGCATGCCTGAATTCAGAAATGTCAGGCATGTCTCCACCCCCTGTCCAAATCTATACCTGCTCCTGGGCATGTATAGGTATCTGAAAGGTGCACGTTTTCCCAGAAAAGCAGTTGGAGGGTGTAGAGGAGATGGAACTCTCTTATACTCAGTGTGATCATTAATAGTAAAGAGAATTTAGAGGATTTAGGGATACCAGTTGTGTGGTTGTTGTGCTCAAAACATCTCAACTACTTGAAAGGTAGGCTGGGACATGCCTCTAAGTTATACAGTTGCAAGAATATTTATGTAGATGCCCTTGGAAATGTCCAGATTGGGGATATATGCATTTCTGAAATCAACTCCAAACTTAAATGTACCAGCCAGTTTTGGTGATATTTTGGCCTGACATCCCAGATAGCACCTAAGACATCCTTTCTAAAATGCAGTATCTAATGTTTTCAATCTGATAGTTGTTTACTTCACTTGTTTTAATGTACTGTAGTTTGAAAGATTAAAGAACTATTTCCTATTTATCTATCCTACCCCATTCGTGAATTTCCAAACTTCTATCATATTCCCTTTCAAGCATCTCTTTCTCAAGAAGAACCCTTACCTGTTTAATCTTTTTTTCATAAGGGACGTCCACCATCTTCTTTATCATTTGTGTTGCTCTTCTCTGTACCTTTTCTTTCTTTTCGTTTTTTTAAATTGTATCTTTATTGAGAAATTTACAATTACAAGCATCCACTTGTTTAAGAAATACACAAATTAGGAAACAAAAGAAAAACAAAGAAACAATAAAAAGGAAAATAATTATATCCCAATCCACATTCTCTTGACCCCTAAATGGAGAGAGGAAAGGAAAGCAAAGTGGAGATTATACTTAAGAAATCTAAATATAAAGAAAGACCTCATCGCAGAAACCCCTCCTCCTCCTCCTCCTGAAAATCACTTAAGTCAGAGCCTTGGTACTGCCCACATCCTGGGCCTTAGGTGTTGAAGCATCAATCTTCTTCAAATCAAGAAAGAAACAACGTCGTTCAGCGAAAGAAAACAGATATCTCACACTCATGTAGCTGACCACACATCCACAGGGATACCATAGCACAAAAGTCATCCCCATTTTATTTTATTTATTTTTTAGATAATTTTATATATCACAAATCTAAGGTGTTTGTTTACTTAGCTGCAGTAGTGGCTTCTGTGGGATATTGGATATCGCACGGAAGGCGCTACCGCAACTAAGTAAACAAACCCCTAAGAGTCTAAGCGGTTTACAAAGACCAACAAGATCAAGAAGACTTTACATAGAATAGGACACAGGTACAATGTCACCCTCACGGTGGCCAGCCCAACGCCTAGGGCGCTGAGTCTTGGTCTGCCTGTGGTGTTCCTGCCTCAGAGAGTGTGGGCTTGCTTTAACTCTGCAAGGCCTTCTGGGAATGTAAGTCCCTTTACTCCTTGAGCACAGATGAGTTGCAGTCGAGTGGTTTCAGTCAATGACAAGAATTTATTTTCCCCTTCCCAGCGGATTAAGTGCAAGTGAATAACTCAGGACAAAACATGCCATACAATTGGCTTGAGGAAATAATACATGAACTCAGGTAAGTTAACCTTGTCAGCTTCAGGCTTTAAACGTGCAGTGCTTGATACAAAACAAATCACAACAGCTTCAATTAGCAAAGAAAATGTTCCCTTTTCTTCTGCTGCTTTTACCGTCTCTCACAGACACTGTTCAGCATAGGGAATTCACATGGTCAGCCAAAGATAATGTACAGTCCATCCGATCATCCACTATTTCATTATGGTCAGAGTCTATCTGCATTTCCTCAGCATCAGGACTAGCAGGGCGTGGCAGTAAGCTGCTATCCTGATCTTTGAAACAAACGGTTTCTCTGACCTCACGTGGGTTCTCTCTGTAACACCCTCCTGAACAGGGTTGTAAACTACCATATATGCTGTAGTTTTTATCCAGGGAGTTTGCTACTTTCTGGTAACTATAAGGAACTGCTTTATAGCTAGATTCAAACTTGTATGAATTATTAAGCCTACCTTTTGGCTTTGAAAGGGAAGGAACTCTCCACTCTGCAGGGTTAGACTGGTTCTCAAACACAGCTGGTGTTTGCTTGCCTCTCAGCCTATTAACTTTCCCCTCAGATGTACCGGTATTCTCCTGCCAGCCTGTCTCTCTCCTCGGAGCGTGTGAGCTTTGCCAAGCCTGCCTCTCAGGAAGATTCTTCTCTCTCCTGCTTTTACCAGACAACCCCTGTCCTGGGTTGCTTCCTTCTGGCCTCAGGAATATGGCTCCCTTGGTTCTTACTCCTCTTTGACTCCTTCTAGTCAGCGTGCTCCTTTGCTGGCTTCCTTTCTCGTCCTGGTTCTCTCTCCAGTTCCCCCTCTGGCTCTCTCTCTCGTTCTGCTTGGTCCAAGCTAATGACCACTTTTTATCATTGTAAGTCTCAGGGCTTAGCTGTGCCCTGCCCTGAAACAGGTGAACTTCATTACCTCTTGAGCTAGGGAATACGTCACTGCAGGGGCGTGTCTCACCAGCTCGTGACTCTGTTTGTTTACTTCTTCTTTGCAAACACTGAGCCATGTGCTCAGACTGCCTGTCAGTTTCTGAAAGCAAATCCTCATCTTTCCCTATCTCCATAGACTCAGAAGGGTCTTCTTCATGACAAATAGAACAAAGGTAAATTACATATAGTAGTGGAAAATAAAATAAATGAACTGACATTTATGCATCATTACTTGAGAAATGCTCCAAAAACAAGTGAGTTTTCAGTCTTTTTTTAAAGTCCAACAGGTCATGGATGATACAGAGTTTAGCCGGGAGCATGTTCCAAAGAGCTGGAGCAAAGAGAGAATAGGCTTTCCTTGAGGTTGTGGGATTAACATTGGTGCTTACAGATGGGTTGAGCAATGTGTTAAGGAATTCTGATCTTCTGGTTCTATTATCAGGCATCATCCGAATAAGAGATTTGAGGCATTGAAGAGAATGCGAGCAGCTGTATTCATGGCTAGCTGGAAAAAATGAGTGGTGTACCTTGCAGTACAGTAGTCAACATAAGCAATACAGTAGTCAAAATATGGAAATCTAAGAGCCTGCATGACAGAGCGAAAGTCATGTGGTTTAAGGAGTGACTTGAGGTGCCATGCGCTCTTAAGCTAGTAATAGATGCTTTTCACGATGTTGTTTATCTGTGAAGAAAAGCATTGATCTGGATTGACGTCTAAATAATGTACCTCTGACTTGACTTGCAAGTGAATATTATCAAGGGAAATGTATGACAGCGGAATAAACTTAATATTCCTAGTGATAAATAGGACTTCTGTCTTTTTATAATTTATAATCAAATTATGTTGGGTTAGCCAATGTATAATAGATCTGAAACATTCTCTCAGATGAGGGACGTCAGTGTGGGTAGTATGGATGGGAGAGTATATCATCACATTATCAGCATATAAATGGTAGTAGATATTATGTTTTGCTATGATGGAGCAACTGGTTGAAGAAAAGGTTAAATAATAAAGATGACAGTGACGATCCTTGAGGGACTTCTTGGTGCAGTATGTATGCAGAAGATTTTTCAGAACCCATTTGACCTGTAACTGCCGGTTAGAGAGGTATGATTGAAACCAACTTTATTTATGTATTTATTTATTTATGTGTGCTTATATACCGCCTTTCCTGAATCAAAGTGGTTTACAATGAACTTAAAACAGAACACATCAAACCAAAACTTACCTGGAACTGAATTAAACAATGTGCTCTAAAAAACTAATTGAACATATCAAAATTACAATTTGTTAACAAAGGATTTCAAAACCTATTTACAAATTTCTTGTTGAATATTAGAAGGAGGAATCCTATCTTACAAAACATAATCTTTTGGTTAGAGAAGAGTTGCATGATTTATACTAAATGGTTTTGGCCTAAAAGCTAGGAGATCTATATACTGGAACATTATAAACTAAGGGTGACTGATTGCTTGGGTTAAGTTACCGAGTCTCTGAAATATTTTCTAAATAGGAAGGTTTTAGAAGCTTGCGAAAGGCATTAGGGTCCTTGGTGACTCTTATTGTGTCTGGGAGTGAGTTCCATAAGGTTGGAGCGTATAGTGAGAAAGCTCTCTTGGAAGCTGAAGAGCTGCTATTCCCAGGGCCGGATTTAGCTAGAGTGAGGCCCTACGCCAAGAAAAATTGTGGGCCCCCCCCATGTCCCCGTGCAGTCCTGGGCCCCCCCTGTGCAGTCCTGGGCCCCCCCGTGTCCCCCCCCGTGCCTCCGTGCAGTCCTGGGCCCGCCCCCGTGCAGTCCTGGGCCCCCCCCCCGTGCCCCCGTGCAGTCCTGGCCCGCCCCGTGCAGTCCTGGGCCCCCCCATGCAGTCCTGGCCCCCCGGACAGCAACGCGGCTGTCTGAGGGGCTTCAGAGGGAGCCGGGGACGCCCGCGCGAGGCCCCGGCTCCCTCTGTACAGCCGCCAGCGTGAAGAGCCTTTTCCTTCACGCTGGCGGCTGTTTCTGTGAAGCCGGGAATGCTGGGAAAGGTTAAAGGGCAACCTTTAACCTTTCCCAGCATTCGCGGCTTCACAGAAACAGCCGCCAGCGTGAAGGAAAAGGCTCTTCACGCTGGCGGCTGTACAGAGGGAGCCGGGGCCTCGCGCGGGCTTCCCCGGCTCCCTCTAAAGCCCTCCGGTGGGCCCAGGGGCGGCCCAAGGGGGGTGCGGGGCCATGTGCGGAGACTCGGTGCGGGGCCTCATTTGCATAAGGTGTCTCATTTGCATAAATATTTGCATAATGTTACCATACACCAGAGCTACTCAATTCCAGTCCTGGTGGTCCACAATCCTGCAGGTTTTCGGGATATCCCTAATAAATATGCATGAGATATATATGCATTGGAGGTATCCTGCCAACCTGACTGGTTTGTGGCCCTCCAGGGCTGGATTTGGAGACCCCTGCTTTACATCTCTGTCATTTAAGATTGTGAGTGAACAAGGTACAGATATCCTAGACATCAAAAGGGTAGATAGAATGTGTCACATTCCTCCTCGATTCTCACCACCACCAAAAAGTTGTCTAATAGATAATATTTTGGTGGTGGTGAGAAGCAAGGAGGAATGTGACAAATGCTATCTAACTTTTTTGATGTCTTGGACATCTGCACCTTGCCCACTCACAATCGTAAATGACAGAGATGTAAGGCAGGGGTCTCCAAATCCAGCCCTGGAGGGCCACAAACCAGTCAGGTTGGCAGGATATCTCCAATGCATATATATCTCATGCATATTTATTAGGGATATCCTGAAAACCTGCAGGATTGTGGACCACCAGGACTGGAATTGAGTAGCTCTGCCATACACTAACTTTTAGTAAACATGCCTCTTAATGAGTATATGGATAAAGAAAGACTAAAAGGTTTCTACATTACTATAATCCAGTACCAACCGCCAGGCACATTAGGAACTACTACAAACACTGCCCATTTAGAACCCATAGCAAACCCGCCATATCCTAACAGCACTACCAGGACTCACAAAGCACCATACCCTAACTATCAAAAGGCAACACTGCAAATATTAAACCAATACATTTCAGAGAACAACAATACATGACCTACTGGGGAAAGAACAAGTGGCAATGTCAAATAGGAATTATATAAACAGAATACCTCAGCTCAGTTACACATGCACAACATAGACCATCACCAAACAAGGAATCACAATTTAGAAACAGGAAGACAATAATTAAACTGGGAACCCCAAAAGCCAAACTTGGAATATACAACAACACTGTAGAAATAAAACTATAAATTAATTTCCTCTTGTACTAAACAAAGCGCAAAAATTAATGATGCACATTTCCCAGAGCTGACATATTCCAGTTAATAAATTCAAAATAAAGAGATATTTTTCTACCTTTTGTGCATTTTTTTTCAGTTGCAATTGTTCCAGCCACTTTCTTCTGGTTTCTTCGTGTCTTCTGCTAACTCTCCATCTGCTGTCCATTTGTCCTTTCTTCTGTCTTCTTGGTTTTTTTTTTTTCCATTCTCTCTCTACATCTGCTTTAACATACTAATCTTTCTCCTTTTGCTCTTTCCTCATTCCTATTTCATCTACTCAAAATTTACCCCTCCATCCTCAATCCCCACTTACTCTCCCAATACCCGGCCAATTGTAGATTTTTTATCCCTCCCACACAAAATATTTTTCCCTTCTCCATTTTACTCTCCCAGCCCCATCCCATTCTAATCCTCCCCCAACACCAGCTCCCTTCTAGTTCCAGCCTCACCCAGCATCCATTCCCTTCTAGTCCCTGCATCAGCCCATTTCCAGTCCTAGCCCCCCATTAGCCCATTTCCAGTCCTAGCCCCTCCCATCAACCCAATACCAGTCCTAGCCCCCCCATCAACCCACTTCCAGTCCTAACCCCCCATCACCCCATTTTCAGTTTAAGCCCCCCCTATAACCCATTACCAGTCCTAACCCCCCATCAGCCCACTTCCAGTCCTAACCCCCATCAACCCATTTCCAGTCAGCCCCCCATAGCCCATTGCCAGTCCTAACCCCCCCATCAGCCCACAGTCCATTACCAGTCCTAACCCCATCAGACCACCTGAAGTCCTAACCCCTCCCCATCAGCCCATTTCCTGTCCTAGCCCCCCCCCATAGTCCATTATCAGTCCTAACCCCCCATAGCCCATTACCAGACAGCCCCCATCAGCCAACAGCCCATGACCAGTCCTAACCCCCCCATAGCCCATTGCCAGTCCTAACCCCCCCATCAGCCCACAGTCCATTACCAGTCCTAACCCCAACAGCCCACCTCAAGTCCTAACCCCTCCCCATCAGCCCATTTCCTGTCCTAGCCCCCCATAGCCCAGTACCAGTCCGAACCCCCCACAACAGCCCACAGCCCATTACCAGTCCTAACTCCATCAGCCCACCTCCAGTCTTAATCCCCCAGCCCATTTCCAGTCCTAGCAACCCCCCCAACCCATTACCAGTCCTAGCCCCCCATAGCCCACTCCCAGTCCTAATCCCACCAGCCCATTTCCAGTCCTAATCCCCATCACCCAATTTTTAGTTTAAGCCCCCCCCATAGCCCATTACCAGTCCTAAGCCCCCATCAACCCACTTCCAGTCCTAATCCCATCAGCCCATATAGACTTAGCTCCCCCATAGCCCATAGCCCCCCCCCATAGCCCATCACCACTCCTAACCCCCCCATAGCCCATTACCAGTCCTAACCCCCCCAACAGCCCACAGCCATTACCACTCCTAACCCCCCCAGCCCATCACCAGTCCTAACCCCCCCAGCAGCCCACAACCATTACCACTCCTAACCCCCCCAGCCCATCACCACTCCTAACCCCCCCAACAGCCCACAGCCATTACCACTCCTACCCCCCCAGCCCATCACCAGTCCTAACCCCCCCCACAGCCCACAGCCATTACCACTCCTACCCCCCCCAGCCCATCACCAGTCCTAACCCCCCCAACAGCCCACAGCCATTACCACTCCTACCCCCCCCCAGCACCTCACCAGTCCTAACCCCCCCAACAGACCACTTCCTTTTCACCTCCTAACCCCCCCAGCCCATCACCAGTCCTAACCCCCCCAGCCCACCGAATTGTTTTTTACAAAAAAAGCTGTCGCTGCCTCTGCCGGGGCCGGGGCCGCCGCGGCAGAATCGAGTGTGCCGCGGGGCCCCCCCTGCCCAGCAGAGCCTGCCCTCCCCGGTATCACCTCTCTCAGCTGCCTCCCTCCAGTCACACGCGCCGGCTTTCAGAGCGCGAGGGAAGAGTTTTTCCCTCGCTGCTCGGTTTAAGCCCGCGGGGGCTGATGGGACTTCCCATCAGCCCCCGCGGGCTTAACAGAGCAGCGAGGGAGAAACTCACCTCGCGCTCTGAAAGCCGGCGCGTGTGACTGGAGGGAGGCAGCTGAGACTCGAGAGGTGATACCGGGGAGGGCAGGCCAGGCTCTGCTGGGCAGGGGGGGCCCCGCGGCACACTCGATTCTGCCGCGGCGGCCCCGGCAGAGGCAGCGACAGCTTTTTTTTTTTTTTTTAAATTTTAATGAAGGATCAGAATGTTTTTTGCGCGGGGCCCCCTGAAACGCAGGGCCCTGTGCAAAAAACATTCCCGGTGGGCCCTTGCCAGCTGTGGGCCCTACGCCACGGCGTACGTGGCGTATAGGCAAATCCGGCCCTGGCTATTCCTATATTCATCATAGCTTTGATTGTTGTTCTGAAGTCATTTGCTGATAGGAGGGGCCTCAAATGTTGAAGCATCTTCAGTTTTGAGTATATGGCCCTGATTGTGTTGCTTATGTGTTTAGAGAGGTGCTGATTCAAGGTGACTACTAAGTATTTTACTTCTCTTTTTATCTCTAAGACTACTTTGTCTAATTTTATTTATTTATTTGTGTGCTTTTTTATACTGCTATTTCAGGTAATCATAGCGGTTTACAAATGAACAACATATACATAAAACAGGTTAACAGTAAAACTGGTGCTGTAACATAATGTAACAAGTTTACATATTCAACTGAGATAACTTTTTACATTTTTACATTTTCAATGATAGAGCATCATTACTTATTGGATTAGGGTTGGGGGGTGGGGGTAGTAGACTTAGAATTGGGGGGGGAGTGAGTTATTGGGTGGAGCTATTATAAGCTGGAGACATGTTGTGACAGTAAAGAGGAGAGCTTTAAGGTGGGATCGGAAGGAGGTTAGGTCTGTGATATTTCGAAGGATAGGCGGCAATGCATTCCAGAGTACTGGTGATATGTATTTGAAAGCTTTATTGCTAATGCATTGTTTTGTGTTGCAGTATTTTGGTGGAATACTGAGGAGATTGTTCATCTGTTTTCTTCTTTGGATACCACCAAGGAAATATCCAGTTGTCCCAAAAGAAAATTCTACCAAACGCCTAAAAAAGATTTTTTGTCGGAGTGAGTCTACCCAGTGTCCAGAACCAGTTTGTCAAAGACACAGCCGAGGCTACTCCATTTTATTATTTAATTTAAAAATGAACAAAAAGTCCATGACTTAGCTGTAAAACACCAGAATGCCGAGATTCTCAGTAGACGACGCGGCTCGCGTTTCGGGTTTTAGTTCTGGAACTCTGAAAAACCCTGCTTCAGGTCAAAAACAGGACAGCTTACCAATTGCTGGCTTGTTTTTGACCTGAAGCAGGGTTTTTCAGAGTTCCAGAACTAAAACCCGAAACGCGAGCCGCATCGTCTAGGCATTCTGGTGTTTTACAGCTAAGTGATGGACTTTTTGTTCATTTTTAAATTAAATAATAAAATGGAGTAGCCTCGGCTGTGTCTTTGACAAACTGGTTCTGGACACTGGGTAGACTCACTCCGACAAAAAATCTTTTTTAGGCGTTTGGTAGAATTTTCTTTTGGGACAATTGGATATTTCCTTGGTGGTGTTCCCTTTCTAATCCAATTGGGGTTCGTTTTCTTCTTTGGATACAGCTTTGACCGGGTGAGAGAGAGTAGTGGGAGCGATTTCCTATTGATTTTAAATGTCATCATCAGAATTTTATATTTTATCCAACTTTGGACCGGTAGCCAATGTAGGTCAAACAGGATTGGTATTATGTGTTCATTGCAGGGGGAATTATTTGTGCAGCAGAATGTTGTTTGTATTGTATTGTTTTGTACTGTATTGTTTGCGGTGGGATGAAGGCTCTATCTCTTGTTATAAAGATGACTTCCGTATTCTTGTAATTTATTCAAAGGTTATGATTGGATAGCCATGTGGAGATGTCGGTGAAGCATTCTTCCATTTTTGAGAGAGATGGCTGTTTGGTGCTGATTTGCGTATACAACATGATGTCATCTGCATAAATATGATAGAAGATGTTGTATTCCTAGATTATTTTGCAAATGGGTTGTATGTATAAATTAAATAAAAGGGCTGAAAGTCCTGAACCTTCAGAGATACCTAGCTTTTGGTTAAATAGCATAGATTTCTCATTGCCAATTCTCCCTTGCTGTGTTTGATTGGATAGGTATGACTTGAGCCATTTTAAGGTTTTGTCTATGAGACCGATTTCTTGTAATCTGAATAAGAGGTGATTGTGAATTATGGAGTCGTAAACTGCTGTTATATCTAGGAAAATCAATGTATAGCCTGAGTTCTTCTTTTCCAGTCTTTTTAAAAGTCTGTCTGTTAGTGAT
This sequence comes from Ichthyophis bannanicus, assembly GCA_033557465.1. Taxonomy (NCBI): domain Eukaryota; kingdom Metazoa; phylum Chordata; class Amphibia; order Gymnophiona; family Ichthyophiidae; genus Ichthyophis; species Ichthyophis bannanicus. The sequence continues at coordinate 32,292,104 of CM066043.1, read as the reverse complement.
GGAAGGAGGGTTTGCACACCGTGTCCAACTCTGAATCCATGTTGTTGTGGATTGAGAGGGGCAAAGCTATCTATGTGGTCTTGCAGTTGTAGTTGTTCTGACTTTTCTCCAGCAGGAAGTCAGTCCTCACATATGGGTGATATCGGCACCGATGGAGCCCTCATGCAGAGCAAATCCCCAGCTTTCTAAGAAAGCTTTTGGGAATTGCATCACGCATGCGTGGTCCCATTCCCGCCCAAGGGTGCCATCTTGCTCAGTCTCCTTTTTTCTGCGGAGCCCAACGGACGTTGTCCTGTGTTCACCGAGAAAAAAGTTGATTAAAGTTAGAAATTCATTTTTCTGGGAGGCGGAGCCAGCAAGACTCCAACATGGCTGCTTGAGAATTCTCTCCCGTGGACCCCACCTTCTATTCTCTTGTATCTCTGCTGATATCCCTCGCTAATACAGGCGCACCTTGCTTGGGAGATTCTAACAATGGCCGGGAGTAAGCAAACTCGTTTGGAGTTCAGCAACCCACCGGCATCTGGCTCAAAACGGTCCAAGACGGACCCGCTCTCCCCACAGAAGCAGGCCTCCTCACAAGACAAGTCGGAAGGCTTATCCGAGCTTTTGCAAGAGGTGCGGGCCATCCGAACGCGGGTTGAGCTGAATGGGGACACCCTGGCCGATCTGCAAACTGACATGAAGGAGATGCGGTCGCAAATGCAAACCCTATCCCTCCGGCTGGAAAAGGCTGAAGCGGCAATAACCAAATGTGAGACGGGAGCCCTCCATTTTGCAAAGACGGCCCAGAGAGTGGATCATCTGGAGAAGTCTTTAGAGGATATGAATAACAGGGCCAGACGTAACAATCTTCGAATCATAGGCCTACCGGAGGGCCTGGAGGGGAGCGACCCGATCCGATACCTGGAATCTTGGCTACCGGAGTTTCTACATCTCGATTTCGCCCGTCCCCTGGAGATAGAACGGGCGCATCGGATTCCGACTTCTTCCAGTCCACAAAGTAGCAGGCCGCGCCCGCTGATCTTTTGTGTATTACGCCACCAACACGCCATTCAGATTCTGGCTGTGGTCAAGGGGAAACAACTTTTGTTGCCTGCCGGGCAGAAAATTCTCTTCTTCCCGGACTATAGTAAACCCACGGTGGAGAAACGAAAGCTTTTTCTCGCACTCCGACCTCGTCTACAACACTTGCAGGCCAGATTTGGCCTTTTTAACCCTGCAAGGTTTAAAGTTACTCTGAACAACGCGACCAGGACTTTCGAAGACCCGATGGCTCTTAAGAGCTTTATCGAAGAGCAGGAGGCTCTCATGATGCATCAGAACTAGCCGACTGTGTGATCGGCCTTGCACTCAGATTCTTGGTGGAAAGGGGTAGGTCATTGGTTTGAGGGTGGTTTCCCTGCCCGACCACCGGCCTTGTCTCCCAAGATGGAAGCCCCGGTCTGCCCCAGAAAGATGGGCGTTGTCTGCCCGTGCCAGTGGCGGGCGACCGGGGGGTCTCCCTAGCCTTCGACGAGAATTGTTTGGGGTATTGGGAGATGTATATTTACAGTTGATTGTGAGATGTTACAGTGTTGTCCTAATGTTATTAGCTCATGTTTGGTGGGTAGTGGGGTCCCGGGTCAGCCATGATTTTGGTCAAGCTGTCTCACCTATATGTGTGGTTGTGGGAGTGGGAATTATATGTTGGTTCTCTGAGGAAAATGGGAAAGTTTTGTTGTAAAAGTGTGTGCAATGGATTTTGTTATGTGCTGGGTGCTGCCTTTATCTTTTCTTTGAGGATACCATGGCTGCCAGATTAAAATTATTGTCCCTTAATGTTAAAGGCATCAAATCCCCGGCCAAACGCCAGAAAATCTTGGCCTACTGCAGGAGGCATAACGCCGACATCATTTTGCTGCAGGAAACACACCTTACGCCCGGGGAAACATGTAAATTAGGCAACAAATTCTTTAGCGTGATAGGCTCCTCCCCTGCATGCCACAAGAAAAATGGGGTTGTCACGTTAATCAGGAAGGCCCTGGGGGCTACGGTTGTAAGTTCCTCTCATGATGAGGTGGGAAGATGGGCAAACTCCCTGATCCAGGTTGGGAATATCTCTCTTCTCATTTCCAATGTATATGGCCCTAACTGTGACGACCCCTTGTTTTTCCGTTCTCTTTCGGGTCGGTTACAGCTGGAGATCCCGGCTTCCATTATTGTGGGAGGAGATTTTAATGCTGTAGGTGATCCGCTGGTAGATCGTAATCCCGGGAAGGTTGAGAAGCCTTCCAAAGCTACTTTAGCAATTCAAGCCCTGTGTGAGTCTAACGGGCTGGTGGATGTGTGGAGAATGCTTTACCCTAAGGGGAAAGACTTTACTTATTTCTCCCCTTCTCATAAATCCTCCTCGCGTATTGATTACTTTTTGGTGTCCAAATCCCTGGTCGCCTCGGACTGTACTGCGGGAATTGAAAGTATGTGTATTTCTGATCACGCTGCAGTAATTTTGGAGTTTGACCTCTCCGGGATAGAGCGGCCAGCACTGTCCTGGTCATTCAATAGAACTTGGTTAGCAGACCCCTCATTTCAAACAGAACTTCGGGGAGTTATCCGCTCTTATTTCGCGTCTAACATGGTGGGTGACACCACGATTTGGGCCTGGTGGGAGGCTTTTAAAGCCACCCTACGGGCCGCTATCACTAGTTATGTGATTCGGGAACGTAAAAAGCACAAAGCCCGCCTCATAGAGCTTGAAAAGCAGATTAAAGCGGGGGAGAGGTTGTGGGTGAAATGCCCTGATTCTAGTATCTTGCTTAGACTCCAAAGGTTAAGGTATCAGTATAATGAGGAAGCTTCCGCAGAGGTGGAACGAACCCTCCTAACACAATCAGCTAGATTTCATATTGAGCGGAACAGAGCGAGTAAAACCTTGGCTAGCGCTCTCAGGGGACAACAGGAAAAGAAAATAATAGCTGCTCTACTAGACGATAACTTAGTGCAGCAAACTAAGAGCGAACGAATATTAGCTGAGTTCTCAAAATATTATGGGAAGTTATATTCCTCGGATATTACACCGGATCCGACTGCGTACACAACCTTTCTGGGAAACCTTACACACCCTTCAGCGTCGGCTCGGCAGGCGGGCGACCTGGGGGCTCCTTTTACCAGCAAGGAACTGCGTGCTGCTGTCAGGGATATGCCTAGGGGCAAGGCCACTGGCCCGGATGGAATTCCGGCTGAATTTTATTGGGTATTTTGTGAGGACCTGCTCCCCTATCTCCTGATTTATTACTCCGAGTTGGTAAAGGGGCAGGGAACTACTGGCAACTTCTCCGAAGCCACAATTGTGGTTTTGGAGAAGCCTGGAAAAGATCCTGAGCTTGTGATGAATTATCGGCCGATTTCGTTGCTAAATTCCGATTATAAAATCTATGCAAGTATCTTAGCGCAAAGGCTTACTAAGGTTATCGGTGATCTTATCCACCCGGACCAATGCGGCTTTGTCCCCGGGAGAGCTACCTCAGACAACGCACGGTTGCTATGTAACTTGTTGGAAAGAGCCTCCATTAGTCCTTTACCTTACACTGGCCTCTCGCTTGATGCGGAGAAAGCGTTTGACAGGTTGGAGTGGCCCTTTCTTTTGCAAGTGCTTCATTGGTTCGGTTTAGGGGATGGGTTCATTAATATGGTCAAAGTGCTATATGCGAATACTAGTGCCCGCATTTTTGCCAACGGCATTCTGTTCAGCTCTTTTCCCCTTCATAGGGGCACGAGGCAGGGATGTCCCCTCTCTCCTCTTCTGTTTAATCTAGCGCTGGAACCTTTGGCTATAGCTATTAGGCAGCACGAGGGTATTTCTGGATTCAGACTGGGTGAACTACAGGTGAAGCTTTCTGCCTATGCGGATGATCTCCTGCTTTTCACCCAGCCGGAAGAGGTTCCTTCAATCCTGTCTTTAATTGAGAGCTACTCCTCAATCTCCGGGTATAAAATTAATTGGTCCAAATCGGTAGCATTTCCAATGAATAATGTCTCCAACTCGCACTTAATGACGGAGTTCCCCTTTCGGTGGGTATCGGATAAAATTTTATATTTAGGTACCCACTACTGTGCTTCCCGAGATGATACCATTGCTTCAAATTTGGCGGACCTTCTATTGTTGATTCGTAAGCGGACCTTATCCTGGTCCCCCCTTCACCTTTCTTGGTGGGGCCGGTTGGAGACCATAAAAATGTCTCTTACTCCCAAAATAAATTACCTGTTGGGAATGCTACCTTTTGAACTCCCAGTCGGCGCATACGGGGAGCTAGAGCGTGCATTATTAGGCTTTCTGTGGAATGGAAAACGCCCTAGAATAGCCACTAAGAAGCTCAAGGCTTCTAAGGAGGACGGGGGTGTTCAATTTCCTGATTTTCAGCGTTATCACCTGGCCCTTTTACTAAAACAAGGGGCCTTGTGGGTAGATGATGAGGGCTTGGGACATAGACCAATCTGGCTCGCAGTAGAGGAGCAATTGGCGGCTCCTTATCCCCTGCGGCACTTGCTGGGCATGCAACTTCCAAGGGACTCTCCGGCAGGGGGGGTCATTTGGGCTACGCAGGAGGCTTTTTTGCAACTGGTTAGACTCGCGGGTGACAGGGCTACTCTCTCTTGGCACACTCCTTTGTGGTGGAATCCATTATTTAAGATTCGGAATCATGTGTTCGCCTGGTGTAGGTGGATGAGCTGTGGTATTTGGGTGGTCGAGCAGGTGGCCGACGGGACTGGTTGGTGGGATTTCTCAGCCTTGCAGAAGGAGTTTGCCCTCCCCCGATCCTGTTACTTTCAATGGCTGTAGCTCAAACATTGTTTAGCCGCTAAAGGCGTGAGGGGTGGGAACCTGGCAGCCATTGGGTTTCCCCTCAGTCTTATTCAGGCGTCTCTCAGTCAACGGGGCGCTATGTCCTTTATCTACAGATATATTAGGGATTTGACTCCCATGTCCTTAAAGGGATTAATTAAAACTTCGGAGGCGGACTTGGTGGCTGAGATCCCCTATACTTCCTGGAAGGTCTTGTGGGGCCCCATCACGAGGACCTCGCGCTCGGCAGCACTCACTCAATCTATGTACTTCCTTTTACATAGGGCTTACCTTACCCCAATCAAGATATCTAAATGGGATAAGCTGTCATCCGGCAGTTGTTGGTCATGTCAGCAGGAGCTGGGCACCTTTAGGCACATGTTTTTTGATTGTCCTTTGCTTCAGGGTTACTGGCAGAAGGTCGAAGCTCGGATACAGAGTGTGTTAGGTATCCCCTTTGTTTTTTCAAGGACAATGATCCTGCTTCGCTCTGCCGCACCCTCCTTGGTCCTTTCTAAGGAGCAGGCGTTTTTGTTAAATTTTATGATTGCCATTGCACTGAAACTTATCCTCACGCACTGGAAACAGTTTCGCTTGGTACACTTTGATTGCTGGTGGAATTTAGTATGTTATTATGCTAATCTTGAAAAATTGTATAGCAAGCTCCATTCTCCGAACAAGATAGACCTAAATGTACAGAGATGGGCACTCCTTGACCAATTTTGTGCCCGTTCTTCTGTCTATTGCAAGGGGGACATTGCCTTATAGGGGGCAGTGGGCTAACCTTTATTTTATGTCAGTCCCAGCGGCTGTTTGTCGGGCTGTAGAGTGGTAGCAAACTTCCTCAGAGAACCGGGGGGTGGGTGGGGGGGTTTTATGTTGCTGTTTTAGATGTACTATTTGTTAGTTTGGTTTTCGTGTGTTTGTATCCTTTGTTGGTATTTGGATTTATTTTGTAGTGTGATTCTTTAAAAGCTTAAATAAACGTTTAAAATAAAATAGAAATTCATTTTTCTTTCTTACCGGTTCAACATCAGTTCCCCTTCCTGCCTACGGGTCGGTACACTGGTATCGAGTCCGGTTTGATTTTTTCGGGTTTTGTCCTTCGTGACTAGCGTTTGCGCTCTTTTTCTTTTTCACTGGCAGCCTAGGTCTTCGACCTTGCAGGGGCCCTTTTTCCCTCCAATGGCTGCCAGTGGATTTAAAAAATGTGATCGGGGTACGAAGTTAATGTCCCTCACTGATACACATGACTGCTGTCTCTAGTGCCTCGGGCCTGACCACGACCCGAAGGTCTGTGGCCCATGTAGGAAAACGTCCTTGAAGGCCCTGAGAAACCGCCAGCAGCAGCATGATCGGATTTTTGTTGAGTTCGTACCTTCCTGAGCCCGGACCTCATCTGAGGCCTCGATGTCTCGGGAACTGTCTGAGCCTGAGCAGCATCGGGTTTCCTCAGAGAGGGGGTCTCCCTTATGGGAACATCAGAGGAAGAAAAAATCCTCAAAGGCGTCATCGTTGGATGGTTCCGAATGGCCTGGTTCCTCACAGAGCAGGTCGCAGAGCCCCAACCGCCAGCCCGGTTCCTCGGAGTTGGAGCATCCAACAAAACTTCCTCGAAGGGACCCAGAGCAGCCGAGGCAGGTAACAACTGTCCTCGTTGAGGACTCTCCTCCAGGAGAACCGGCGTCGGGCCCGCCAGCGTCGGGACCCGACCCGGGAGCTGCGGAGCCTTTTGAGCTCGGTCTCAGAATGGTGGCCCTCGGGCGTGCTGATGGCCGGTCTTACCGGTAGTTCCACCCCGACCACCGAGCCACTGACGTCCAAGTCAGCCATGGAGGCCGAGCCAATTCTTGAGACGATTCGTACTCTAGTCAATCCTCGGGAAGCCCTTACTGTACCAGTGTCTCTGATCCTGGAACAGCTGATGCTCTGCATGTGGGAGACTGATCAGCAGGTGGATCGACTCGATGTATCGAGTCCTCAAGAGTCCTGGGTTCCAAAAAGCACAACTGCCGCACAATTCCATGGTTGTGGAATTGGCCATGCGCCGGCTCAGCTTCCCCGTCTCTGGAAGAGGTTTGTTTGTTCTTTATTTCTCTTTACGTATTTAAAGGTCTGAATCATATCTCCCCTATCCCTCCTCTCCTCCAAAGTGTACATATTTAGGTCTTCAAGTCTCTCCTCATAAGGCTTCTGATGCAGGCTCCAAATCATTTTAGTCGCCTTCCTCTGAACAGCTTCCATTTTTTTTACATCCTTTGCAAGATACGGTCTCCAAAACTGAACACAGTATTCCAAGCTCATTTGTGTAAGCTACTTTTCCCGCATTATTTTTTGACCTTCTTGATTTCCTTTCTAGTTTTTTAAACTGCCTTTTGATGTTGTGAATATCTTTTGTGTACCACACTGCACTTTTTCTTTTCTCTTTCTTGAGATGTGGGATTCCCTTTGGGACTATAGCTGCTTGATTCATCACTGAATTCCAGTTGATTATGAGAGTATCTGTGTCCGAAGTTTCTGAAAGTAGCTGTGAAAGAGTCTTTTCCAAAAACTCTTTCTGGTCAAATTTACAGAATTTCCTTGCATTGAATTTGATTTGGTTTCTATGGTTACTTCCCGCAATATTTGGAATGTTAAAACCAATGGTGTGGTGATCGGACCAAGGAACTTTTTGGATCCGCACATATGGATCTAAGATGTAATTTTTCATCTCCGAAGGAAAGAACATTAGATCCAAGGTATTACCCTTTGAGTGTGTAGATTCTTGCACTATTTGCCCGAGACCAAGTGCTTCCATTGTGTCTAAAAACTCTTGGACTTGATTTGTTGTGTTTGAAGGGAGGTTTAAATCACCTAATACTATTGTGTTTTTGTTGGATGAATTTTGTAAGCTTAAAAAGTCGTGAATGGTTGTTGTTGTTAAGTGCCGTCGAGTCGGAGTCGACTCATGGCGACCCTCTGGATAGCTATCCTAAATTGTGTTCGGTCTTCAGTCAGGCGGCTCATTGTTGACAGACTGGTACCCATAGCTGCTGTTATTGTAGCAATCCATCTCATTGCTGGCCTTCCTCTTTTGCGTTGACCTTCTATCTTGCCAAGCATGATGTCTTTCTCTAATGATCTCTCTCTTCGCATGATGTGTCCGAAGTATGAAAGTCGAAGTCTTGTCATCTGAGCTTCTAAAGAAAGCTTAGGTTTGATCTCTTCTAGTACCGACTGGTTTGTTCTTCGGGCAGTCCATGGTATACACAGTATTCGCCGCCAGCACCATAATTCAAAGGCATCAATTTTCTTCCTGTCTGTCTTTTTCACTGTCCAGCTTTCACATCCATATGATGTTATTGAAAATACCATGGCTTGAACAAGTCGAATCTTTGTATGGAGAGAGACATCTCTGCTCTTGAGAATCTTATCTAGGTCTTTCATAGCCATTCTGCCAAGAGCAATGTGTCGTCTGATTTCTTGACTGCTTGTTGCTTCTTTATTGATAGTTGATCCAAGTAGGTTAAAGTTGTTCACGATTTCAATTTCTTCTCCTTCAAGGATGAACCTGTTGATTATGCCAGTTGTCATGATCTTTGTCTTCTTTACGTTAAGGTGCAGGCCCATTTTGAGACTATGTTCTTTGATTGTGAGAAGCAAATGTTTCAGATCATCTTCACTTTCAGCCAGTAATGTGGTATCATCAGCATAGCGAAGGTTGTTGATGAGTCTTCCACCAATCTTCACACCTCTGTTGTCTTCATACAGTCCTGCTTCTCTGATGATTTGTTCTGCATATAAATTAAACAGGTAGGGGGAAAGTATGCAGCCTTGTCTTACACCTTTGCTTATTTTAAACCATTCTGTTTCTCCTTGTTCCGTTCGAACTGTTGCTTCTTGATCAATGTACAGATTACGCAAGAGAACGATCAGGTGTTCTGGTATACCCATGCTTCTTAATGTGGCCCAGAGTTTCTCATGGTTTACACAGTCAAAAGCCTTGCTATAGTCGATAAAGCACAAATAGATATCCTTTTGGTATTCTTTAGTCTTTTCAAGGATCCATCTCACATCCGCAATGATGTCTCTCGTTCCTCGCCCTTTCCTGAACCCTGCTTGCACTTCAGGTAGTTCTTGTTCTAGGTATGGCTGTAGTCTCTTTTGAATAATCTTCAGTAGAATCTTGCTGGCATGTGGGATCAGAGCGATTGTGCGATAATTTCCACAGTCAGTTGGATCACCTTTCTTTAGTATTGGTATAAACACAGATCTTTTCCAGTCAGTTGGCCATGATGTTGTCTTCCATATTTCTTGGCAGAGCCTTGTAAGTACGGTAACAGCTGCATCAGATTGCTGCAATACTTCTATGGGAATGCTATCAATGCCTGGTGCTTTGTTCTTTGATAAGGCTTTCAATGCTGCTTCAACTTCTTCTTTCATCACCAATGGTTCCTGATCATAAGGTATAGGTTGAAACGGCTGTTGGTCCACTTGATCTTTATCATATAAAAACTCTGTATATTCCTTCCACCTTTTCTTGATCTTCTCAGCATCATTCAACATAGAACCTTGAGCATCTTGTAACATTCCAATTCGAGGCTGGAACTTTTTCTTTATCTCTCGCAGCTTTAGGAAAGCCGATCTTGTTCTTCCTCTAATAGTTTCTGCTTCTATTTCCTTGCAAGTGTCATTGTAGTACTTTTCCTTGTCCTGTCTTGCTGCACGTTGGAAATCTCTGTTGAGTTCTGCGATTGTCTTTCTTTCTCCTTTGGCTTTAGCTTCTCTGCGTTTCTGGGCAATTTTCAGAGTTTCTTCCGTCATCCATTTTGGCCGTTTTTGCTTTTTCACCTTTTGTAGAGACTTCTCGCTTTCTTCCAGCACAACCTTCTTGATGTCATTCCATAACTCTTCCGGAGCTCTGTCATTTGTATCTAAGGCAGCAAATCGATTTTGCAGGCAGTCTTTAAATTCCAGTGGTATATTCTCAAGGTCATATTTTGGTGCATTCATGAGTGGTTTGCTCTTTTTCAACTTTAGCTTGAGTTTGCATACTAGTAGTTGATGATCTGTACCACAGTCAGCTCCAGGTTTTGTCTTTGTTGATGTTACAGAGCTTTTCCATCGTTGACTTCCACAGATGTAGTCAATTTGATTTTTATACAATCCATTGGGTGAAGTCCATGTGTACAGTCGTCGCTTGTGTTGCTGAAAGAAGGTGTTTGAGATGAATAGATCATTGGTCTTGCAGAATTCTATCAATCTTTCTCCAGCTTCATTTCTGTTGCCAAGTCCATATTTTCCAACTACTTTGCCTTCTTCTTTGTTGCCAACTTTTGCGTTCCAGTCACCCATGACTATCAGGATATCCTGTTTGCATGTTCTGTCAATTTCAGCTTGTACTTGTTCATAGAACTCTTCAATTTCATTCTCTTCTGCAGCTGTTGTTGGGGCATATACTTGAATTATAGTTGTGTTGATAGGCAATCCTCGTAGACGAATAGAGATTAAGCGTTCGCTGACTGCATTGTATTTCATTACAGTTCTTGCAAGTTTCTTCTTTATTATAAATGCAACACCATTTCTTCTTTGTCTTTCATTTCCAGCATAGTAGACCATGTGATCATCTGATGCAAAGTGCCCGATGCCAGTCCATTTCAGTTCGCTGACACCCAACAGATCAAGTTGTACACGTTCCATTTCATTCTTGACCACTTCCAACTTCCCTTGGTTCATGCTTCGTACGTTCCATGTTCCAATGTGTAAGACATCTTTACAGCTTCTGACTCTCATTTCATGCGCAGCTACATCAGCAGTCAGACTTCCCGAAGGCTTTGATCCAACCACATCATAAATGCTGGCTTTACTCTGAAAAGTCTTCAGCTCTTCCCCAGTAGCTAGTTGAGTGCCTTCCGACCTGGGAGTCTCATCTTCCAGCACCATAGCACAATTTGTTTTGTTGTAACTATCCATTGGGTTTTCATGGCAAGATACAGAAGTAGATTGCCGGGCCTTCCTTCCGCGCAGTTTAAGTTTGGTGTTGTTGCCGTTGTCACAGAAATGTGATCCTCCGCCGTCAACACTATCCCATTCTGCTGCTGCCCAGATGGGTGGTTTGTCTTCGTCTGGCACCTCAGCTGAGACCTGTCCATCTTGGGAGACCCTGCCAGTAGTTAAACTACCGATAGTTTAGCTCTCAGCATCACTGATGCACACAAGCCCTCACAGCACGACAAGCTGCAAACCAAGTGAGAGGTCGTGAATGGTAGAGAGATCTTTTCCATCTGGTGAAGGTGGTCTGTAAATTAAGCAAAACAGCAGATTTTTATTCTCTACCACTAATATGTCCATGTCTTGAAACCCTTCTGAAGATCCTTTTGTGAGATGTAGGTCTCTTTTTGCTATGATGGTTACTCCTTCACCTCTCTTTTTTGTCCTTTGATAGTTCAAAATATTGTAGCCCTCTGGTTTTAGCTGGTTTATTAGAAAAGAGTCATTGATCGTGAGCCACGATTCTGTTATGAATAAGATGTCCAGGTTATTGTCGGTAATGAGATCTTTTAGAATTGGAATCTTACTCCTTACTAAATGTGGGTTGAATAAGGAGCATTTTAGAGCTGGTATGAATTCTTTTGTATTGGTATTATCTTTCCCTATCTTGATTAGATTAATTTGGATGAGGCATTGCTTACGATCCGAGTAGAGAGGCTATGAATTGTGATTCTTCATTTCCATTCTGTTTCTGTGGTGTAAGTGAATGATTGGAATCTGATTACTGAATAGGAGGAAGACATGTGACATGGTTGGTAGAGACAGCATTCCTAACAGGCCTAGGGTCATTATTGCCCCCATGAAACTCATTTTCAAAGCTTTTTCTGTAATCTTTAAATGATGGATGGCTAGACCTTAACTTGATTTGAGAAGGTGGATCATGCTTGTCAAGATCCTTTTACATAACGGTAATGATCAAGGTTTGATACGGCTTCATTATTGTGAATAAATGAGGGCATCGACAGATAACCAGTATGATAAAAAAACTGATGTGCTATGAAACCTAGATTACTGAGTTGGCTACTTTTCAGAAATGAGAGATAATGCTAAAATCCTGTGCTATATATCCTCTGAGACCTAATGCGTGTAGACGTTGAATTAGTAAGTCATGAGAAATTGAGTCAAAGGCCACTTTGATGTCAAGAAAAATGAAAATAAAACCTGAGTTAGGTTTTCCAATGCCGTTTATGACATTACTACTACTACTACTATTTAGCATTTCTAGAGTGCCACGCACGCAGCGCTGCACAGCTAACCTACAAGAGGTAGTCAACATAAAAGAGACAGTCCCTGCCCATCAGAGTCATGCTCATCGGAGCTTACAATCTAGTTAGAATAGTACATTAGTTAAGGAATGGTGTGGTACAGTTTGGTCTGTAGTTTGGTCATCAACTTTGACGGGGGTTGGGGTGGGATGAAGAAGGAGTTAGGATCTAAATGCAGTGGTGGGTCTTTAACCTGGATTTGAAGAGGTCCAGGGAGGGTGCCTGGCGCACAGATGCAGGTAGGCTGTTCCAGGCATAAGGTGCAGCAAGTTGAAAGGAGCGCAGTCGGGAGTTTGCGGTGCAGGTGAAAGGCATTGAAAGAAGTAATTTGTTAGTGGAGCGCAAATATCGAGAGGGGACGTAGGGAGAGATAAGAGATAAGAGGTATTGAGGGGCCATAGAGTGGATGCATTTATAGGTCAGCAGGAGAAGCTTGAATTGGATGTGGAACTGCACAGGGAGCCAGTGAAGCAACGTGAGAAGACGAGTAATATGGGCATGGCGAGGCTGGCAGAAGATTAGACGAGCAGCGTGATTTTGTATAGATTGAAGGGGAAGGAGGTGGTTCACGGGAAGACCAGCGAGGAGTAGTTTGCAGTAATCAAGGCGAGAGGAGATTAAGGAGTGGATAAGCGTTTTGGTAGTGTGTTCAGAGAGGAAGGGGCAGATTTTGCTGATGTAGGGAACAGGTCCACATGAATTGAGAGAGGGGGAAGTGGGGGGGAGGAGTTAGGTGGAAAGACAAGGAGTTCAGTCTTGGCCATGTTCAATTTCAATCGTCGATGTGTCATCCAGGCAGCGATGTCCGAAAGACAGGCAGAGATCTTGGACTGGGTTGCCTGAGAAATATTAGGTGTGGAGAGATAGATTTGTGAGGCATCGGCATAGAGATGGTACTGAAAGCCATGGGAGGAGATAAGCGCACCAAGGCCTTGGGTATAGAGAGAGAAGAGGAGGGGGCCCAAGACGGATCCCTGGGGTACACCTACATGGAGCAGGGTAGGGGAGGAGGAGGAGCCACCAGAGCATACACTGACTGAGCGATGGGAGAGGTAGGAGGAGAACCAGGATAGTTCAGAGTCCTTGAAGCCAAGCTAGGAGAGGGTGATGAGGAGAAGGTCATGATCAATGGTGTCAAAGGCAGCAGAAAGGTCAAGAAGGAGGAGGATAGAATAGAGGCCCTTGGATTTAGCCAGGAGCAGGTCGTTTGTGACTTTTGTGAGTGCCTTTTCAGTGGAGTGTGGGGGACGGAAGCCAGATTGAAGTGGGTCGAGGAGGGCCTGGGAGGTGAGGAAGTCGAGGCAGTGATGGTGGACTGCTCGTTCTAGTAGTTTGGATATGAAGGGAAGGAGGGAGATGGGTCAACAGTTAGAAGAGCATGTGGAATCAAGTGAGGGTTTCTTGAGGAGGGGTGTGACAACAGCATGTTTGAAGTCAACGTGGACAGTTGCAGTGGAGAGTGAGAGGTTGAGGATATGGGTGATGGAGGGGGCAATGGTGAGGGGGATGGAACATAGGAGATGGGTAGGGATAGGGTCTGATGAACAGGTGGTGGGTTTGGAGGAGGACAGAAGGAGTGCAGTTTCTTCCTCAGAGATCGGTGGGAAGGAGGAGAGGGTGGCAGAGGGTATATGGCTGGGGGAGGAAAATTGGGGAGGAGGGGAGGTAAATGGGGGGGTAGGAAATTGGAGGGTAATCTTGTGGATTTTGTCATGGAAATAGTCAGCTAGGGTTTGGGCAGAAAGGGAGGGCTGGATCGGGGGCGGGGGAACCTTGAGGAGAGAATTGAGGGCATTAAAGAGATGCCGAGGATCAGAGGCAAGGGAGTTGGTCAGACGGATGTAGTAATCTTGTTTGGAAAGTGCTAGGGCTGACTGGAAGGAGCCAAGCATGAATTTGAAGTGTAGAAGGTCTTCCGGGGAGCGTGATTTGAACCAAGCTCGTTCGGCAGAACGGGCACAGATGCTTAGGTGACAGATTGTGGGTGAAAGCCAGGGTTGGGGGGTAGATTGTTTGACAGGACGTAGGGTGTGAGGGGCAAGAGTGTCTTGGAGGATAAAATGGCGGAAAGCGATAGAGAGATGGTGGTAGAGAGAGTCAGGGGATCAATATTATGAAGGTTTCTAGACAGGGCGGAAGAGCCAGGACGAGGTTGGGACGGCAGAAGTTGAAGAGTAAATGTTAAGAGGTGATAGTCAGATGAGGGAAGGATTGATTTGTGGAAGTTTGAAGGGGAGGAGTTGGAGGAGAGTATTAGGTCAAGGCAGTGGCCATGTAGATGTGTGGGGGCAGTGGAGCAAAGTTGGAGGTCGAACGAGGAGGTAACAGCGAGGAACTTTGAGGCATGGGGGTCGGATGGGTTGTCGATGTGAATGTTGAAATCGCCAAGAATAAGAGTGGGGGAGGAGGGGTCCTTAAAGGCAGAAAGCCAGGAGTCAAAGTCGGTGAGGAAGGTTGATTTGGCTTTGTCCGGTAGGCGATAAATAACAGCTATTCGGAGGGGAAGTGCTGAGAGGAGGCGAATGGAGTGGACTTCGAAGGAGAGGGGGGAGTATGATTGGGGTGGCAGAAGGGGTTGGAATTGGCAGGAGGGAGAGAGTAGGAGGCCAACACCACCACCGTGACCAGTAGATCGAGGTGTATGGGAGAACTGGTAGCCCCCATAGCAGAGAGAGGCAATGGATGCGGTGTCGTCTGGGGGGAGCCAGGTCTCGGTCAAGGCAAGAAGGTGTAAGGCATTGGAGATGAAAAGGTCATGAATAAAAGGGGTTTTTTTTTAAGACTGAGCATGTGTTCCATAGGGCACATGAAAACGGGACAGCGGAGGGGGGAGGAGAGGGATATGGATAAGGTTGGACAAGTTATGTGTAGATTTCTTATCAGAGTAGCGTGGGGGTCTATTTCTAGGGTAATGCCAAGATTTAAAGGGAGCAGGGTGTGGGTGGGTGAGTCTGGGTGAGTGTGCTCTCCAAGAGGGATATGAGGGAGGGGAAATGTGGGGTAAATTGATGGTATCGGTTAGGTTATGTGGGGGATTATTTCTGGGGATAGGGTTGGAGTTGATATCTATGTATAAGTGATTGTGGGATGAATGGGGGAGGGCAAAAGGCGGGAGGAGCGGGATGTGGATGAGATTAGATGGGGTAGGTAAGGAACTTTTTCTAGTGTGAGAAAGAAATCGGGGGGGGGGGCGGCAGGGTTGGGATTGATGTTACCAGATGAGAGAAGGAGAAGGAGTATTAGAGAGCAAGGTATAGTGGAGATAGTACGGCGGAAGCAAGGGTGGGGTTGCCTTAAAGAGAGGGGGGCTGTTTGAATGCGGGGTATGATGCGAAGAAGCTCAAGAGCAGGTGCAAGGCTAGGGGGCAGGACGGAGGGAGAAGTGAGGAAGGTAAAGAGGGGGGCTGGTTGAATGTGGGAGATGGTGTGAGGAAGCTCAAGGGCAGGTGCTAGGCTAGGGGGCAGAGTGGAGGGGGAAGTGAGGAAGGTAGGGGAAGGGTAGGGGGATGAGGAAGGAGGATGTTGGTAGGAGGGGAGGCAGTTGGGGAGGATAATGAAGAGGACAATGAGATGTCGGCCATGGTAGTGGGCAGCAGCAGGGTTTGAGCAAGCAAGCAGGGTCTGAGCAGCAGGGTCTGAGCAAGCAGTGGGTAGCAAGTTCTAGGCAGACAACTGGTGGCAATTGATAGGCAGACAAGCAGGCAGTGGGTAGCAGTTCAAAGCGAGCAATGGGTAGAAAGAAGAGGATAAGCAGTGGATAACAGTTCTAGACAACAATGAGTGACGGTACTATGCAACAATGGATGGCACAGTATGCAAGCAATGGGTAGCAGTACTGTGCAACAATGGATAAGCAATGGATAACAATTCAGTACAACAGTGGGTGGCAGCAGTATGCAAAACAATAAGCAATGGATAACAGTTCAGTACAACAATGGGTGACAGCAGTATGCAAAACAATGGGTAGCAATACTATGCAAGCAATGAATATGCAGTGGATAACGGTTCTATGCAGCGATGGGTAGCAGTTCTATGCCCAGCAGTGGCTAGCAGTACCATGTAGGCAATGGGAGCAATGCTAATCAAGCAGAGGGTAGTGGTGCTATGCAGATGGTGGGTAATAGTTCAGTGCCAACAATGGGTAGCAGTACAGTGCAGGCAGTGGGTAGCAAGTTCTAGGCGGGTAGTGGTAGGAAGAACAGTGCCAGCAGTGGGAAGCAAGACAAAAGAGAGTTATTTGAAGGTCCCAGGGTGGAGCTTGTGAGATGGTTTGGTCTGGAGACGAAGTATGGGGGAGCGATCCAGCCTACTCGACCCCAGCAGCTACGGAGCATCGGAGCTCGCGCCCCGGGCCCGCGCCTAAGGGCCACGCCAAAGGGCCCTCTGGCAAGGCTCTCAGGCGCGGGCCCGCCAGATGCAGGCAAGCCTGGAGCGCTGAAGATTTAAACACGCTGGTTCTTCGGCCTGATTGGCCTTGTGGTGGGGAGCAGGGAGGAGCTCACCTGCCTGCTCCCTTCCCTGATGCCGATCGGTTATCAGTTAGAGCTGTTAAAAGAGTCTCTACTCCATGTTGTGGTCTGAATCCATACTGATATTGGTCAAGTGGAAAATGGGTATCTATGTGATCTTGGAGTTGCAGTAAAACAATTTCTCTATTACCTTTGCTAGGAAAGGTAGACTAGTAATGGGGCAGTATGAGCTCGGTTGTGATGGCTCTAACGCACTGCCTTTTTTGATTGGTTGGATGGACTCAATAGCTCCTGTGGCATGTACGCATGTAATAGGGAGAACTTTGTGATCTTAGTTACTATTGGTATTAACTCATTTCGAGCAACTTTAATCAAGCTGACTTGAGCATGGATCAAGGGGTGAAGTGTCGATCCTTAAGATGATTTTTTCCATGTGGTTAATAGAAATGGCTGAGAAAGAATTCCAGATTTCTTGAGATGCTGAGACAGTGGGGTATTTACAAGGTGTTGAAGAATGTATTTGTTAGCATGGTGTAGCTTGAAAATAGTCTGCCAGTGCCTGTGGAGTAATATTCGGTTCTTGTTGCTTCTGGAGGGTATCTTTTGTTAACATTTTAATTATGCTAGAGTTCTCTAGGGCGGTTTTAGGAAGCTTGTAGAATTTTAGTGTAGTAATTTTTCTTTGCTTCATATGTGGCTGCTTAGTATGCATGAAGATTAATCATATATGTGTTGTAATCATCTTGCGATTTAGAGCATTTGCATTTTCTCTCTTGTAGTCTGAGGCTGCATGTTATGGTTTTTAAGTGGATATTGTACCATGCTGCTCTTTTACGTTTCCAGTGAACTATGGTTGAACGTGATATTGCTGATGGTATTGTTCCATGTTTGAATAAGTGAGTCAGGATCATCATTAGTGTGCTGTAGGCAAGGTAGAATCTTGTTCAGTAATTTCTCCTTTTCTAGGTAGTAAAATCTGCGTGACGTATGTGGCTATTACTGGGCGAGTCTCTTTGAACGTAGAAGTTAATAATTTTGTAGTCAGACCAGGGGACAAACAGTAATGCTGGCGTTAAAAGGGTGTTGAGCAGAAGGAGTGATGCAAATATTAGGTCCAGTGTGCTTCCTTTGATATGGGTGGCTTGATTATTGAGTTGTGAATAGCCTAAAGTTGTCATGGTTCAAAAAGGCTAATGAGGTTTTGGGTGGAACTGCAGCAAGTTTGCTGTCAATCAATGACAACAGGAAGTGGTTAATGGATATATGTTCGCATATTAGTTCTAGTAGGAGGTCTAGATCATTTGGGTTTGCATTAGGGGCTCTATAAATAAGAAGGATTGTTATAGAACCATTGGTGATTGTTATTGTATCCAATCCTTTGCTGAGGCTTGTTGTGAGGAGTTTAAAGTTGAAATATTTTTTGATGAGGATATCAACACCCCTCACTCGGCTCTTGGAGAACTGAATAGATTATAGTTGGGTGTTGCCAGTCGGTTCATTAGAATATTGTCTGAGTTGGTGAACCAGGATTCAGTTATACATAGGACATCTAATTGATAATTGAAAGATAATCTGCAAGTGGTTGAATTTTATTCCATGATGAGCAAGCATTTAGTAGTAAATAGTTCAATTGAGGAATATTGTTAAGAGGTTGTCTAGTGGGACATTATAAATGGTGATATCTTGATCTTAATGAGGTGCTTGAATGGTCTAGATCTGGCTCTGTTAAGGGAGTGGATTACTGGGGGATGTGGTTGAGAGTAAATGATGGGAATGTGTGAATGACTAGGGGAAAGTGCCATGGTCAGAGATGTGAGAGAAGAGGCAATAATGATGGTCAGTAGAATGATAATGGGGGTCGTGGTGTAAATCACGGGGCATGCCTGTGTGGGTTTTGATTTCCTTGAGTGATAAGTTGATGTTAAATTCCCATCTACTTACTTAGTATGGTGTAAGAACATAAGATATGCCATACTGGGTCAGACCAAGGTCCATCAAGCCCAATATCCTGTTTCCAACAGTGGCCAATCTAGGTCGTACGTACCTAGCAGTTTCCCCAAAAGACACAGGTCCCGCAATGCTTGTACTGGGTCAAGCATTGATATCCTGGGTCCCTTCTTAATAATGGTTTATGGACCTTTCCTCCAGGAACTTGTCCAAACCTTTTTTAAACCCAGCTACACTAACAGCCTTTACTACATCATCTGGTAACAAATTCCAGAGTTTGATTACACGTTGAGTGAAAAATATTTTCTTTTATTAGTCTTAAATAGTTTACCCTGTAGCTTCATTGCATGTCCCCTAGTCTTTCTATATTCTGATAACGTAAACAATCGATCTACGTTTACCCGTTCCACTCCGTTCATTAATTTATAGGGAGGAGTGGTCTAGTGCTTAGGACAAGGTACTTCAGGCTGGAGGGCCAGGGGTTCAAGTCCCACCTGGGGACAGCAATCTCAGGCCGGAGGGACTGGGATTTCTAGTCCTAAAGGCACTCCTTGTGGTCTTGGGCAAGCCACTTAACCCTCCATTGCCCATGTTCCCTGTAAGTATTAGCGTATGTGTCTCATATCCCCTCGTGTTAAATGTATCCCCCAATTGACCGCTTTGACCCGGTGAAAAGCGGGATATAAATACAGCTTAATAAATAAATAAATTATAGACTTCTATCATATCTCCCCTCAGCCGTCTCTTTTCCAGGTTAAAGAGCCCTAACCTTTTTAGCCTTTCTTCATAGGAGTATCCTTCCATCCCCTTTACCATTCTGGTGGCTCTTCTCTGAACCTTTTCTAATAATGCTATATCCTTTTTAAGATACGGCGACCAGAACTGCACACAATATTCAAGGTGCGGTCTCACCATGGAACGGTATAGAGGCATTATAATATCTTTTGTTTTATTTTCCATTCCTTTCCTTATGATACCTAGCATTCTATTTGCTCTCTTGGCTGCCGCTGCACACTGGGCCGAGGGTTTTAACATGTTATTCACAATGACGCCTAAATATTTTTCCTGGGTGGTGGTTCCTAATGTGGAACCTTTCATTGTGTAACCATAGTTTGGGTTGTTCTTCCCTAGGTGCATAACTTTGCACTTGTCCACATTAAATTTCATCTGCCATTTTGATACCCAGTCTTCCAATTTATCAAGATCCTCTTGCAATTTTCCACAAACTTCTTGGGTTTTAACAACTTTAAATAGTTTTGTGTCATCTGAAAATTTGATAACCTCACTCGTTATTCCACTTTCCAGGTCATTTATGAACATGTCAAAAAGCAGCGTACCCAGCACAGAACCCTGGGGTACACCACTATTCACCTTTCTCCATTGGGAAAATTGGCCATTTAGCCCAACCCTCTGCTTTCTATCTTTTAACCAGTTCCTGATCCACAGTAGTACACTGCCTCCTATCCCATGACTCTTTAGTTTTACCAAAAGTCTCTGAGGGACCTTGTCAAAGGCTTTCGGAAAGTCCAGATACACTATATCAACCAACTCACCTTTGTCCACCTGTTTATTCACACTTTCAAAAAAACATAACAGATTAGTAAGACAAGATCTTCCTTCATGGCTTTAGACAGCCATGTTAGCTGTCTCCCATTAGACCATGACTAATATACATGCTGAGTAATTTTATTCTTTATGATGGTTTCTACCATTTTTTCCGGTACTGATGTGAGGCTGACATGTACTGGTGTACTAAGATCAGATGATATAGAGCTGCAATGTAACATTGTCTTAGGGTATTCTGACATTTTCCATGGTTTTTCTGGCTCATTGTGGGTCCCCCAAAGGACCGTCTGGAAAGGCCCTCAAGCATGGGCCCACCAGGCGCGGGTGCACCTTGCTATAGCGCTGATGCAATGGCGTTTAGAGGCACTGATAGGCTGAGGCAGTGCAGAAAGTGTAGAGCAGCCCTTCACAAGCTTTGATGTAGTGCTGATGTAAAGGCATTTAGAGGCACCGCAGGAGGAAAAGATACATCAGGGAATATCTATATTCTCTGACTGAGGAAAAGTTCCATGGTTTTCTGGAAATACAGTCTCAAAACCATGTTAAGGTCTTGTTCAAAAACAAAATAGACCAGAAACTTATCTCTGTCATCAATTTCAGTCACTGAAGTTTCCAAAAGAGCAGTAACATCTAAACTAAGATTACCATTCACAGGTGGAGACTTCCCAAGAAGAAAGTACAGTATAGCTTTTCTGTAGGCGGAATATGATCAGAAGAAACACCACAAATTTAAATCAAGTACCCTCTAAAAAATTCCAAAAGAGACAAAATTAGAAGTTTAGGTAGAATCAGAAACCAGAAGTTTAAATAACGTGTTTGATTTTCAAAAACACTCAAACTTATGATGTGTACCCATTTTATCTTTGTACCATTTGAGCCTGGACCCCAACAGCATTCAAAGCATATGTAATGTCCAGAGAACATTGTCAGTAAAAGCATCTAGCTTGAACAGCATGCCCCATACAGCTTGGAAAGTCACCTCTAGAACTTTCTGGCTCTCGGCTGACTTGGCAAAACTTAGGATTTCCTTAGGACCATGGGTGGGAGGGGTTCCCTCTCCAGCAGGGCGGACACCTCTGAAGCATGATTTGGTGGTTCCAGGATGGGGAATCCACCTTTCCCAAGATTTTCAAGGCACTTGCTGTGCTTAAACCCTCATCTGACTCATTTAACTGCTGTGGGGTTAGGGGCAACAAAGTGCCTATGCTGGACAAATAGTCACTCCAAAACCTTTCCATTCCCATTGGGAATTTCACCCAAAATGGCTTTCTATTTGGGGGTCTGCTTGTGATAATCAAAGTGCTGCTGGATCAAAAGGTAAGCCCCCGCTAATTGGAACTTTAGTTAGGGGCTTTGTTTTCTTTTTAGGAGCCATAATGGGTAAAGAATAATTGAGGGAAAAATAATGCCAGCAGAGCTCATCATGGCACTACCATCTTCCACCTCCCCCTCTATGATGAATCTCTGAATGTAGTCTCCATTGTTAAACTATAGATTTATGCCACAGTATTTTTAAGTATTTCCTCAGTCCTTGTAAGTGCTGACCAAATATCCTTCGTTGAAATCTCCTGAGAGGCTAAATTGTCACCTGAGATGTTGTGGTAACAGGTTATGGCATACAAATCACTATATCCAGTGGTGGGATTCAGTCGGTTCGGCCCGGTTCATGTGAACCAGTTTCTGCCACAGGCTGTGTTCACCAAACAGGGCCAAAAACAGTGCCCCAATGCTGGCGCTGCACTGGCAGGAATCCCCCATTCTCCAGTGGTTTGGCAGCATTGGGGGACTATGGCATTGAGGAAAGCCCCTGATACCATCAAGCCACTGGTGGGTGGGGGGATCGGGTTGCTGGGCCACCAGGAATTTGCTGCCCTGTGATGGTCACCAGCAGCCAAGCATGTGGCGCCAGCAACACATATGCATGCCATGCTGCCACCCACTTGGTTCAGTCAGTGACAGGATCAATCCAGACCAGTTCCTGCTCGGATCGAATCTCGCCACTGACTACATCCTTATGCATTGTTTAGCAGAGCATTTCATCCCTAGAGGCTGGACACTATCCAGTGAGTCTAAAGATAACTCCAAGGATACTCTTGGAAATGGAGGAATCCTCTCAGAGAAGCTCAAAGAAGCTCCCTCCTGGGTCATGTTCAACATGCCTCCATTACCCCGAGACACTCCAACCATGGGGACTTTAGTAATGGGAGTTGATGCTGACAAATTATTATTTTTATTTTTCTGCTTTACAAGCTTCAGTTCCAACAAGCTTTTTTTCCTTGGGGGTCTTCTTCAATTATTTACCAAACAACAAAGGCCATTACTTATCAACTACCTCAATTATCACATCTATGCTGATGACGGTGTATGCTCCAATCAACCTACTAGTACTTGACACAACAACAATAACCAGATGCCTTGAAGACATGAATGCCTGGCTCATAGCCAATAACCTGACGGTCAACTACGATAAAACTGAGGCAATGTTCGTCACTAGGAATCCCACCTTCATTCCACCACAAACTATCAGTATTCTAGACAAATTCATAGTAGTTAAAGATGAAGTTAAGTACCTAGGCATCACAATGGACAGAGCTCTGAACCTGAAATCCCACATCACCAAAACCGCAAACAAGGCCTATCAATGTTTGAGGACCATCAGAAAGATCAAGCCAATACTCCACCAGGACCACTTCCGCACAGTGTGCCAAGCACTCATCACACCTCTGCTTGATTACGGAAACTCGTTATGTCAAGGCCTCCCTCAGCACACCTTACACCCACTCCAAATGGTGCAAAACACTGCAGCACGCATCATTACAGACACTCCAAGAACTGAGCACATCACCCCCATCTTACAGCAACTGCACTGGCTCCCAATGATGGCCAGAGCAAAATTTAAAACAATCCTGATCATCTTTAAAATCATTCACCATCTCTTGGCAGATGCACTCCAATACATCATAACGAAGGATATCAGCAATAGACCAAGAAGGACCAATAATGACAACATAATCGGCACACCTGCAGGATATCACAAGACTAAACAAGCAACTTCAAGAAGAGCTCCTTCACTACTGGCGTCCACACTTTGGAACTCCCTCCCAACAAGCCTGAGGGCATTAAATGACATCATAGACTTCCGCAAGGCCCTTAAAACCCTGCTCTTTACAGAAACCTATGAGCAGACCGACAATAGTCTCCTCCCGAACGGTAATGCAACTACCTCCGCCAACTCGATACCCACTCATCCCAACTAGACATACGAGTTCACTGTATAATGTTGTTAAGTACCCTCATGTTAAATGTAACCCTCCAATTGTGCTGTCTAAATATGGTCAACACAATTTTTGTCACAGACCTGCTCTGACCTGTTTCATATGTAATTTTTCCCATTGTTTACAAATATGGTATCAAAATTTTTCTAACACCCATACTTCAGGAGATACTTACTTCATCTAGTAAAGTGTGTACATTACTGTAAATTAGCCGTTACAGTTTTGTTTCAGTAAACAAAGGTTGAATACGAAAACTTCCATCATAATTATTATTGTATGTTGTCAGCAACAACCAAAAATACTGAGTCATGTAGTTATAATATAATTAATTAACCGGGCCCCTTGCCTGTTGGTCTGACTGACACAAGCAGAAAATGCTGAGTCATGTATTGGTATGCTTTCTGTCGCTGTCAGCGATTGTGGTTTGTATTGTTTGAAAAAAACAGAATCTGAATGGATGTGAGTTTGCGTTAATCTATTTCATAAACAGCAGTTGGTTAATAAATATTACGGTTATCGCTTGTAGTTGTTTAACAATGCCCGGAAAGTGTGTTAATCGTCCGGGTTCATTTTGCTACATTTGCGGTGAGGTTACTTTTAAGAAGCAGAGAAGACATTTTACTCCGCTTGTTAAGACATGTTATAAGCTGTACTTTGGATGTCAAGTCGGTGACCAGGACAAAAATTGGGTGCCTCACGTCTGGTGTATTACCTGTGTCAGACTCCTAACAGGTTGGGTAAAGGGTGTTCGACACATGAATTTTGCCGTTCCAATGATCGGGAGGGAACCAAGAGATCACTTGACAGATTGCTACTTTTGCCTTACAAACATTGTAAGCATTACTTCAAAATCAAAACACACTGTAAATTACTCATATTTACCATCTGCCATGAGGCCTCCAGAAAAATCTTACAGTGAAGGAGGATGAAGACGAAGAAGAACCAATGAATGCTGATGATGCTGACGATGATGGCGATGCTGTAATGCAGGATCCAAGCTTTGAGGCATCCGGTTCCTCTTCTGAACCACATTTACTGGACCAAGGCGATTTGAATGATCTTGTCAGAGATTTGAATCTTTCAAAGCGATAAGCAGAACTGTTAGGGTCACAATTGAAAGGCTGGAATCTTCTTCAGAAAGAAACCAAAGTGTGCACTTTTAGAAATAGGCATAGCGAGTTTATGGATTACTTTGCCTTTGAAGATGGAATTGCTTTTTGTTGTGAAGTTTGTCAGACGGCTGCCTGGGTGAGAATCTTCACAGTCTTGGCAAGTGCATATATCTATATGATTTGCAAGGGATTGTGGGCAATGCAGTTCATTCACACCAGACACAGCTGCTCACAATAATTAGTTGTGCTTTTGGGTAAAGCCAATAAGATATTTATTTATGGGGTTATTTCTCCCAACACAGATATGCTTGGTAGCACATAAATCAGGTTACTTGCTTTCAGTGTTAAACTTGGAAAAACAAAATAAGAAAACAACATTTGAACTTATCAGGCAATCAAAGCAAAAGAAATAAGACCTGGTTGGTAACAAACTGGTCTTTTCTGTAGGCTTTAGCTAATATTCTCTTAGCAATGTATCAAACAACAAACCAAAAGCCACAAAGAAGAGAAAAACTGTTCTTTTCAGGTTAACTTCTTATATCTTCCCACATAGATTCAGAAGTGATTCTCTCAGTGCTCAGAAGCAATTAGGTAAGGCTCAATTGCTAGCAGTTATCCAGCTGAAACCCCTTAGCTGGCTTGCTTTCTACTGCGTGGCAAAAAAATCCTACTCAGGAGCTTTTCTGAGTAGATTAAAGAACAAGTTTGTATTTCTTTGTGATGGTTGCTGTACTTTATAACAGAAAATCACCAAAGGAGTTTAGACAGAGAGCAGTCCATGTAAACAGATTCTTCATCTGCTATCACCCCCTCTTCCTCAACAAGCATGGGTTCAATATCATGGATTGGCACAGATGAATCTCCCAATGGAGCACTTTCAGGAGAATACTTGTTTCCCTGCTGTCTTTCAAGGTTATAGCTAGGGCATAGATCAGTGTTCATACCTGAGCTTCCATTGCTGTTAGAGTTCCTCTCTATATAGCCTGGCCAGTATGTAGTCCAGTTCTTATGTCCAGCCTTCCAATCCCTATCCCTGGACACTGGATCTCTCTTCACATACCTTCTGGCACGGGTCTTAGGGTCCCTTCCACGTGCAGCCGTCTCCCTCACAGGTACCGTCTGGAGATTCCTAGCTCTGCAGCACCATTCCTCTGGCTTTCCCCAGTCCAATGGTGTATGCTGGCCCTTGGAATGCCTCCCAGTATACGTACTGCTCTGGACTCTTCTAGACCTCTCAAAGGCTTTTCTCCTCTTTCTTCCAAAGGGTTTCTTTCCCTCTCTGTCCGTCCGGTTTGGCTTCTGCTTCTGATGATCCTCCTGATGATGAAGATGATCAAGCTCAAGCTGATTCTCTGTAGAATAAACTCTACCTTTATTCTGCCTAGATGAGTGCTCCCCCCTAATACAGCGCAGCTGTGCTGAATCAGGCCCTGCCCTTTGAGATGAGTGCTTAGGGATTACCTCATAGCCCTCCTGATTGAACACACGTTTCCCCACTTCAGCTCCTCTAATGGCTGTTGGAAACCTGGTGCATTCTGGGACTGGTAGTCTTTTATGGGAAAATTCTGTTTTCTTATTTCTACCAGAACTGACAGGTTGCTTGTTCAGAGTCACTTCACCTTTTCTATAGCTCCTTCCTGAGCTATGATAAGCTTCCTTATCACAAGTTAAATCCCTGATGGAAACACTGTCCGGATTATAGAACACAGGATTGGCAACTATTTATTGATTCTTCTAAATATAGCCTAAAAGCTGTGCTTATCCACAACGGAAATATTTTACCATCAGTTCCAGTAGCTCATGCCACCAGTATGAAAGAAACTTACAGCAGTATGCATCTCCTGCTAACAAATATCAAGTATGAAGAACACAAGTGGAATATCTGTGGTGATTTAAAAGTAATTGCTTTCTTGCTTGGACAACAGCTTGGTTGGACAAAGTATTGTTGCTTTCTGTGTGAGTGGGACAGCAGGGACAGGAAAAATCATTATATCCAGAAACAGTGGCCAAAGAGAACATCACTAGTCCCAGGCCAGAAAAATGTTGCACATGACCCAATTGTGGAGCTGAATAAAGTATATCTACCTCCACTCCATATAAAGTTGGGTCTTATGAAGAACTTTGTAAAAGCCATGAATAGAAGTGGACTTGGATTTCCATATCTAAGAAAGACATTTCCACAAATCAGTGAGGCGAAGATCAAAGAAGGGATCTTTGTAGGACCTGATATTAGAAAACTGATGAAAGATGAAAACGTTGACGGTCAGTTGAATGAAACTGAAAGAGCTGCATGGGAGTCCTTTGTTTGCCGCGACTTCTTGGGAAATAACAAGGCAGACAACTACGCAGAATCGGTGTATACTCTACTGAAATCTTACCAGAAACTGGGATTTAACATGTCTTTGAAAACGCACTTCTTGCATTCACACCTGGATTTTTTTCCTGCAAATCTAGGAGCAGTCAGCGATGAACATGGGGAAAGGTTTCATCGGGACATTTCGGTAATGGAAAATAGGTACCAGAGCAAGTGGAGCTCCAGTATGCTTGCAGACTATTGTTGGACCCTTAAGAGGGATGTTCTTGAGGCGCAATACAGCAGAAAATCATATACAACAATGTACATCTAATGTAAATATGAGTGGTGCCAAAGGACTGGAGAGAGGCTCATGTGGTGCCTTTACACAAAAGCGGAAGTAAGGATGTGGTTGAAAACTACAGGCCGGTTAGTTTAACTTCAGTGGTGAGTAAATTAATGGAAACGTTGTTGAAAGAGAAAATAGTGAGGTTTCTGGAGTCCAGCGGATTACAGGATCCGAGGCAGCATGGATTCACCAGAGGCAGGTCTTGTCAGACAAATCTGATTGATTTCTTTGACTGGGTGACCAGGGAGTTGGACCGAGGGAGAGCTCTAGATGTGGTGTATTTAGATTTCAGTAAAGCCTTTGACACTGTTCCTCACAGGCGACTTATAAACAAACTGAGCACCCTAGGGATGGACCCTAAAGTTACTGCTTGGGTTAGAAATTGGTTGGGTGGGAGGCGACAAAGAGTACAAGTAAATGGAGCTCACTCTGAGGAGAAGGATGTTACCAGTGGTGTGCCCCAGGGATCTGTCCTTGGTCCGATTCTTTTTAACATCTTTGTTAGTGATATAGCGGAAGGGCTGTCGGGTAAGGTTTGCCTCTTTGCGGATGATACCAAAATCTGCAATAAAGTAGACACCCAGGAAGGTGTAGATAACATGAGGAGGGATCTAGCTAAGCTTGAAGAATGGTCTAGAATTTGGCAGCTGGGATTTAATGTTAAAAAATGTAAGGTCATGCATTTTGGCTGCAGCAATCCAAGGGAGCAATACAGCATAGGAGGTGAAGTACTTTTGTCCACTAAAGAAGAGCGGGACCTAGGCGTAGTTGTGTCCGATGATCTTAAAGTAGCTAAACAGGTAGAAAAGGCGACGGCAAAAGCTAGAAGGATGCTTGGGTGCATACGGAGAGGAATGGCTAGCAGAAAAAAGGAGGTGATAATGCCTCTGTATAAGTCTTTGGTGCGACCTCATTTGGAGTATGGTGTGCAATTCTGGAGACCGCACCTTCAAAAGGATGTGAACAGGATGGAGTCGGTGCAGAGGGTTGCTACTAATATGATTAGTAGTCTTCATTATAAAGCATATGAGGACAGACTTAAGGATCTTAATATGTACACCTTAGAGGAAAGGCGGGATAGAGGTGATATGATTGAGATGTTTAAATACCTCCGTGGCATAAATGTTCAGGGAGAGAGCCTCTTTCAATTGAAAGTAAGTTCTGCGACGAGGGGACATGGGATGAGGGTGAAGGGAGATAGATTCAGGAGTGATATGCGGAAATATTTCTTTACGGAAAGAGTAGTGGATCCGTGGAATAGTCTCCCAGTGGAGGTGGTAGAGATGAGGACAGTAACTGAATTCAAAAAAGCATGGGACCAACACAGAGGATCTCTAAAGGTAAAAAGTGGACTGTTGTAGTTGTTGTTATGGAAGGACAGACTAGATGGGCCTTGTGGTCTTTTTCTGTCATCATGTTTCTATGTTTCTATGTTTCTATAGTCTAAATTTAAACTACATGTCACTCAAAAACGTTACGTGATGGAGAATTTCTAAGTACATATCCCAGTTCATAACCAAAAACAGTACTAGAATCAGCCATTTTCATTTCTGTGATAGAAAATGTTTTGGATTTTGTTTACCAGTGGATATTGTTAAGTACCCTCATGTTAAATGTAACCCTCCAATTGTGATGTGACCACTTTGATTGTAGGATAAGGTGGTATACAAATCTGTCTAAATAAATAAATAAAATAAATAAACTATCAACTAATATCCAACTGGTTCTCCATCAGTGCTCAAAGCGGCATTTTCCTTTGGTTGCACTCCTTAGGACATATCCCTATGGTCATATGCCAGAGTACTTCCAGCAGTATGAAGCCCCCTTGGCACTTCCTGATGATGTCATGAGCTCCCCCCCCCCCTCACCTACCCATTGTCTCTGCAGGGATCACAATTTTCTGGTGCTCAAAAATGGTAAAAGCGTGTGGCGCTGATAGTGCTAGTTGGTGCCTTCTCTCCCTCCATTCCAGCAATGCTTCTGACAATTAAAATATCTTTGGTGCCTCCTAATGAAGTCACAAGTGCTTCCCTCTTCAGAGTGTGAGATTTTCTATGGCTCAAAGAGGGTAAAAGCAAAGCAGTTTCTGGTGCCAATTGCACTAGCTGGAGCCTTTTTCTCTACAATAACAACACTATTTACATATGGAGATTATTTATTTATTTATTTATTTATTTATTTAACATCTCTTATATACCGCGCTATTAAAATCAGTGCGGTGTACATCGAACAAAATATACTGCAATGTGTACAGGTAACATCGAGTTTACAGAGAACAAGGGAATATAAAAACATGGAATAACAGGGATAACTATGTACAATCAACATTATACTATATATATGCTTTAATTATGTACCATATTTAAACTCGAGTGAATATTGAACATGTATTCATGGGTAGCATGAGTCTATAGTAGTAAGGTGGATTTTCGTGGGGACTTCTAAAATAACTCTCTATGCATGTAGATTATTAAATATGCTAATCTATATGTGCACTTACAAAATCTAGGTGCAAACATTTGCACCTGTTCTTGAGAAGTTGTCCATCCCTGCATTGAAGACACGATTGCTGCTTTTTAGACTAGTATTTTACAGTATGAAGGCAAGTAGGTACAGTTCCTACTGAACCATTGGTGATGAAATATAAAGTTGAAGCAGCATTGAAGTCCCTATGAAAGAACAAAGCACTGGACATTTATTGCACTCTCATTGAAGTATTACAGCAGTCAGATTTAGTTATTACAATAAATAGACAAATAGGGAGCGACACTTCAGTAAAACCAATGCCGCTCAGTCTCATTGTTCACAACCCCCCCCCCCCCCCACAGGTCACATATCTGCCACTGAAAATGTACTGTTGCTCACGCCATACTAAGCATTGTGAAAAATCTCCTCCTTCACCTCTCTTGCACTTGTTCCAACACAAAGCATCATAATTGTCTATTTTATGTTGTGCTCCATGTCAGTGTTGAACAAGTGGGACCATTTCTTTAACTCTCCGTATGCAAGGCGGATGCTCAATAATGCATGTTTTTAAAAGCTCAAGTGGTGTGTCCAATACATAACAACTGACATGAACACAAAAACACATAAATGACTTCTTGGCTCCAAAACTCATAGAGGGATGAGTGAAACATTCCAACTCCATAGTGTGAGAACAAATGACACAATGGCCGTACTTCATATTTCCTAGAAGGCGAGGCATATCTTGTTCTTCCCAAACACGCGTTCTAGAGTGGACCAACATGTTCATTAAATTTCAAACTCTTAGATAATCAAACTGAGGAGGGTCACCAAAAATTGAAGTTTACCCGCAGTGCACGTCAATGTTTCAAAACAAGATGTTTGATTTGAAAAACCTGAGAGGAATACGGTAAAATGCAAACTGGTCCGTATTGCAGTTCCAGATTCTTCTCGCACAACAATCACTCATGACACATTTCTAGCTCTCTTGTGGGCACGCCTGCCATCAGGGTATCCTTTACTCTGCAAACGTTCTTTCATAAATCCTGACGGGATCAGAATCCATAGAAGTACACAGTTGATTAAGTCTGAAAAAATGCTTGTAGGAATATTTTTATTCAGGTGATGAGGATAATGATTCCCAAAATTCAACATACTATTCCGATCTGTCTGCTTGCGATAAATGAATGACACTAATTGATGCTCCCGTTTAAAAATACAAATGTCCAAAAAATTAATATCATTCTTTGATGTCTATGGTGTAAATTGAAGATGTGGATGTAATGAATTCAACCATTCCAAGAGAAAAACCTTGGATCCTTTCCATATTAAGAATACATCATCAATATAGCGGGCCCACAACCGCACTTGGGGCCAAAAAATGGGAAGGATAAAAAAATCATTCTTCGGCCATGTTTGTTCATTTGGTGAGAAGACAATTTTGGTCGAACACTTTGGTGCTCACCAATTTCAGTACTTATTGTTTTCCTATTTTTTTAACAGAAATCCATGATGAAACTGGCAGGTAAAATCTTCGGCTAAGGTCAGAGTGAAGTCAAGTAGAGTGATGTCAAGTTGAAGTGTGGTCATTGAACAGTTAATAAATCCTTTCATATTCAAAATATGTTACTGATTGAGTTTTTTGCCTTGTGAATTTGTTATAGCACATATGGTTCATATACTATGACAAGTAAAGAAGATAATATATTATGGGCCTGATCCAGGATGGTGAATAGCGGGGTTGTACATCCCGACGAGACGTCTAGTCCTGCTATTCTCCCTCAACCCATTCCACCTCCTTGCCGCACTGCACATACAGAGCCACTGTGCATGCTGAGGGAGATGGGATGGCAGGGGCGGAGAGTGGGCGGAGCATAGGCAGACCCGACCTGTGGACATACCGGGCCAATTCCAGTGATGGTCCTGTACGTCCAGGGATCGCCGGCGGGATGCCCTGCTTATTCCACCTCTGAGGTGAAATAAGCATGGGGCGCCCATCCGATCCTGCCCAGCAGCCCTCCCTGGATCCTGGAAGCCCCCGCCCAGAGCCACAGGACACACACAGTGAGTCCCTGCCGCCCGATCCGGGCCCTGGCTGCTCCCGTTGTGGGTCAGTCAGCAGGGTGACAAGGAGGATACTGCGGCAGTCACACCGGCATGCAGGGTGGATGTCCCTGCCGGTATGCAGAGGCACACAGGACCATCTAAGAACCCGACCCTGTACCTGAAGGAACATCTGGCTCCAGTGATGCAGATACGGGTCCCAACGGGCCTGTCCAAACGTCCCAGACATGCCCTTACTGGGATCGGGCTCCACATGAGATTTTTGAGAGCAATGATGAAAGTTTTATTATGTGACATCTGTTAGCCACCGCTTTGAGCTCACTTCTTCTCACTATGAAGACTTCTGTGGCGCCTATGATATTTTTGTTTCAAAATTTGATTACTGAAATTTATGGAAACTTGCATACATATTAAAATATATCAAAATACATTTATATGCTATTGGCATGGAGCAGTAATTTTCAAGTGGGTCCCTGCAATTTTTGGATTGATATATGTGACGTGTTTTTTTTGCAGTGGAGATTGTTGATTTTTCAGTATGAAGTTATTTTGTATAACTTCATCTTAATGACAGAATGCTCACTTCTTGTACTGTTCAAGAAAAGTGATCAATGTTGCATAAATTGTCCTGTTCTCTTACTCTTTTTAAGTGATGAATTATGCTGTATTCTTTATATTGACAAATCATCTCATTTTCATATTGTCTGTGACAGAAAAGTTACTGGGTCCTATTTATCATTTTCCTCAGGGCTTCTTTTACATCCTTATTTCTCAGACTGTAGATCAGAGGGTTTAGCATGGGAATAAAGACTGTGTAAAACACAGATGCTACTCTGTCCCGGTCCATTGAATACTGGGAACTAGGCCGCATGTACATAAAAATCACAGTGGCATAGAACAAGGTCACACAGAGAAAGTGGGAGGCGCAGGTATTGAAAGCCTTGTGCCTGCCCGCCGCCGAGTGCATCTTCACGATGGAGGAGATGATGAACACATAGGAGATCAGGATGATCAGCAAGGAGCCAACCTGAACAATGCCACTAAAAACAAACAGTAAGATTTCATTTAGAAATGTATCGGAGCAGGAGAGCTTCAGGAGGGGAGGGATATCACAGACGAAATGAGTAATCTCATTGGATCTGCAGAAGGACATAGTGAATATACTGACTGTCTGTATGAGAGAATTGAGGAAGCCACCAACATAGGCACTGATTACCAATCGAATACAAACATTGTTGGTCATTACAGTTGTATAAAGCAGTGGGTTGCATATGGCAACGTAGCGATCATAAGACATCGCAGAAAGAATGAATACTTCTGAGCCCGCCATTCCACAAAAGAAAAAAAATTGAGTTGCACAGCCAAAGAATGAAATGACTTTCCTCTCTGATAGGAAATCGACTAGTGCTTTAGGTACAATAACTGTTGAGTAACAGAGATCTACAAAGGACAAGTGCCTGAGGAAAAAGTACATGGCAGTCTGAAGATGAGGGTCTCTAGTGATGACCACAAGCATTATGGTATTGCTCAATATTGTTATTATATAGACCAGTAGAAACAGAACGAAGAGGAGAATCTGTAGCTCTGGATCATCGGTGAGGCCTAAGAGGATGAATTCAGTCACTGAGGAATGATTCCTCATGTCCATAGAGTGATTCAAAGTGTTCTCCTAGGATTAGAGAGAAAGGAAAAATTCAGTATTTTATTGTTCTTTTGTAAGACTCCCTAGTTATAATACAACATACAATTAAGTATACAGATAAATACATAAGCACTGAACAGGTATATCTTTCATTTTAGGAGGTTATTTTTGGTATCTTTGTATGACTGAAATCAGTATGTAATAAGAGTGATCACTCTTGACTGGCATTCAAAACAATTCTAGAATTTTCCTCATTTAGAAAACTCTGAAATAGGACTTGAAAAAGCAAGACATATATACCAGTTTCCTAAGAACTGAAGCATGCGATCTATGCGTCTGCAAATCTTCATCTATCTGTACATATACAGTGATATGTATGTACATATCTGTATTTCACACTCTATTTTTATTGTATAGATACATGCGTGGGTCAGTTATCAAAGGCATTTATCTGGTTAGCAAAATCTTCTAACCAGGTGCGTGCCACTGAAACTAGTATTCAGTCAGCACCACTGAATTTTGTCTCTGACCGCTTCGGTACGACATGGATAGGAGGGAGGAGTGGTCTAGTGGTTAGGACAAGGTACTTAAGGCCGGAGGGAAGCAATCTCAGGCCGGAGGGACCGGGATTTCTAGTCCTATAGGTACTTCTTGTGGTCTTGGGCAAGCCACCTAACCCTCCATTGTCCATGTTTCCTGTAAGTATTAGCATATGTGTCTCATATCCCCTCGTGTTAAATGTATCCCCCAATTGACCGCTTTGACCCGGTGAAAAGCGGGATATGAATACAGCTAAATAAATAAATAAATAAATGATAGGGTAGACCAGAAGAAGAGTGAGATGTGTGGGGAGCTCAGTACAGGGGTGTGAGGGGGCAGACTGAGGGAGGAGTGAAGTCCCAGCTTTGGTCCTGTACGTCCCGGCATGGCTAGTTAGACGGGGGATTTATTCCACCCCGGAGGTGGAATAAGTCCGCCCTGAGGATGGTGGACATTGCCAGAGGATCCCACAGTGACTGTGAGTATACACAGGGGCTTCCCTGCCACCCATTCCCAGCCGCGGATGGCCCCTCCGGGGGTCAGGCGGCAGGGATTTCCACTGTGCATGGTTCTGTGGGGGATTGGAGCAGCTATATGGTGTCCCGGCGTCATGGCGATGGGATGCCACAGCACCGGGACTCTATGCAGGCACCCCGGCTTGGTTGGACAGGGTGAGAGCAGGTCATAGATTGGCTCAGAATCGGGACACAGCCTGCTCATCCAGGCCGGTTGTATGCGATTCTGATCCCACGGGGAAGTATAGCTCCCACAGAATCAGAATTGGGTTCAAATCCAGCTTGTCCAGATTCTGGATGTCCTGACAGGTTGGACGTGCCCCAAACGGAATTGGCCTTCACTTGCATAAATTATGGAATTTTAGTTATTTATACACTTAAGTGCAAACCTGCATGAGTAAATGGCTTCTTCTAAATTACCCGCTAGCGAGAAAGTACCCACGTTGTTTGAATCACGTGTAGTTTCACTTTGGGCAAGCACAGGGGCAGAGTTTAATCGGATCATGGGCGCTGTAGAAAGTACATAGATTATAAAACACTATAATTTTCCAGACATACTAGCAGAAAGTATGCATGATCATTTACAGATGTAGGCCTGGTGTGATTGCGAGATAAGGCACTCGTGTACTTTCACACCTACACCTTATTTATAAGCCAAGTAGGTATCTACTTCAGAGTTGGTATAAATGCTCGCACACAATTTCCACACGTACACTCTTAGATTCAAGTTTTTTTCTAATGTACATATATGAGTGCTAATTCCAGCCATGCTGTGCCCAAACTCTGCCTCTTAGGGAAAGTCACAAACATCCATGAATGTGCGCTTTTATGCTGATCGATATTTTGTAAGGGGCCATTTACACATATATGTGGCTAATGCATGCATTAATATCTAAAATACTGGCATTTAAGCAAGTTCTTAATGCCTAAAACCTGCTGTCCCCCTTATAAAACTACACTTAAAGAGGCAGGGCCCGATATTCAGTGGAGGCGGCTAGTGTGATTAAGCGCCTAGCTGTCGCTGCTGAACACTAAACCTGGATATTAAATACCTGGGCCATATCCAGCCATCTGCATTGAATACCTGGGTCAGCCATGAAAGCAGGAAGCTAACCGGGCAGTGACAATATTCCACCACTGCCCAGTTAGCCTGGGCGGCAAAGCTTAGGCCAGCTCTTGCTGTCATTACTTTCACCGCCGAGCAATACAGTATTGATTATGGATGCTGTTTGAGGGTTTTTTCCCTCTCTATGATGGATATCAGTCAGTGATTTTAGTGTATGGAGTATGATTGGATGTCACTGATTTTCTGCCTTTGATTAGTAGCTCTCTGGATAGCCATTTAGGGAAGCAGCACTAAAGATTGCGGATCCGATATTCAAAGTCATTTACACGGTTTACAGAAAATCGGTGCTACATGGGTTGCGCCATGGCCCGCCTCTGCTCCGCCCCAGAACGTCCCAAACACCTTCCAATGCTATGCGGATAGCATCTGGGCACGTTAGGGACATATCCAGGATTTTCGAAGGGCACTGCCAGTGTAGGTGCCCTTCAAAAATCCCAGATAAGGCCTTTACATGGGTAACTAGGAAAGTTACCCATGTAAAGGCCTTCAAAAATCGGGCCTTTTATATTTTGTTCGGCTTGCTATGGGAAGCCAATGTAGCTGTTTCAAAATCAGTGTTATATGGGCATAATATACGGGTAGCAGTGTTTTGAGCCATCTTCAGAGGATGAAGTATGGATTTTTGATGCCAGGGCCGCATATGACCCTTCCATCTTTTCATTGAGCATTTCGGGAGAGAGGATTGAATATGCCTCACCAATAAACAAGTACAGCAACAAACCACAGCATCTCTTGACCATATAAGCTTCTTTTTAAGTTAAAATATTGTTTCTCTGTACCCATGTTATTATGTAAAATTAAAATTTTAGGTTGACGTGTAAACCACTTGACTATTAGACAAAGCGTCATACAAAACTAGCTAAATAAATAAATGGTCAAAATGAGAGGTATGTGTTAATAGTCTCATAGCAGTGTTCTGTAGGAGTTGTAGACATTGTTGTTCATAGATGGCGAGGCCGGCAAGCACAACGCTGCAGTAATCTAAGCGTGCCATGACCAAAGATAAAAGTGGAGTAGTTAGAGAGGAGGTGGAGAGAAATGGGCGGACTGTTCTGATTTGATAAGGAAGAAGGAACGATAAACAATGGAGCTGATATGATCATGAAAGGTTAGAGGGGAATTAAGGGTGAAACCAAGATACCAGAAGGAGGATAAAAGCAACATAGTAACATAGTACATGTCAGCAGATAAAGACCAGTATGGTCCATCTAGTTTGCCCAGTAAGGTGAAGGTGGCTAGAGTAGGTGTACCCGCCACTCTGTGCAGGTCATCCCCTTCCAGGAGAGTTCCAGAAAGTGTAGGGGAGAGTGATGGACATGCAGTAGAAGCAGTTAACCAGATTACGGAGGTCTTGTCTGAACCGAGTATCAGGTAATTTGATTTCAACAAACCAGCTACTTGAGAGAGGCAGGTGTTGAGGATGGTAAGATCTGGCAGCAGAGGATCAGTATGCAGGATCAATATGATATCATCGGTGTAATAGTACTCTGAGATCTCATACTGCTGTGTAAGGAAAGACAAAGAAGAAAGAAAGATGTTGAACAGAAGTGGAACTAATACCAAGACCTGTGGCACACCACAGGTGAGGGGATAGAGAGGAGGATGAGTCTGATATAACAGAGAAAGAATGATAGACAGAAAAGAACAGAACCAGTGAAGAACAGTGCCACATAGGCCCACCTCGTGCAAGCAAGAAAGTAGGATAACATGGTCGACCAGATCAAAAGGCGGAGGAGAAGTCAAGGGATACTGCAAGAGAAATATTACCTTTATCAAGACACTCATGAACTTTACTGAAGAGAGGGAGCAGGATATTTTTGGTGTGGTGGCCAGGGTGGAAACCAGGCTGACAGGCTTAAGAATATTAGTACTGTCCAGATGTGTGACAAGTTGAGAAAAGACAAGCTTTTTGAGAATCTTAGACAGAAAAGGTAAATTGTAAACTGGTCTGTAGTGGATCGATAGTGGTGTCCAAGGAGGAATTCTTAAGAATGGAGAGGATTAGGGCCTTTTTTCAGATGGAGGGGAGGGTACTTGAGGCCAGACTGTTGTTCATAATCGAGAGAATAGGAGGAAGAAGAGCGAGCGAACTGACAGAGAGACAAGCAGATGGAATGGGTTCTGAGAAACATGTGGTTTTATGAGAGGAAGAAATGACCTTTGATAGTGCAAGTGGCGAAACTGTATTAAAGTATTCCAAGTATGTGTCTGGAGCTGAGAGAGAGGGAAAGTTTGATATGGTGAAGTAGGAGGGACAGGTGGGTTATCAGGAAAGACAAGATGAAGTTTTGCATATTATTGTGAAAGAAATAAGCAAAGTAATCAGGAAAGAGTGTGTTATCTGATGAAGCTAAAGTAGTCATTGGGTAAGAAAACAGGGAGAGAACAGAGTAAAGTTTTTTTGGGTGATTAGCAGAGGAAGCAATGATATTGGAATAGTAATCCTTTGCAGAAGTGATCATGGATTGTAACAATGATGGGAATTATTAAAGTGCAGCAAAGAATCTAAGTTGCACAACTACAGCCAGAACGATACCATTGGTGCTGGTGCTTAACTGAAGGGTGCTTAGGGCAAAGAGGGGCTACGCAGTTCAGATATGAGAAGAATTCCAAGAGCCAGTACTACCAGGACACAAAGATGGTCAGTCTAAGGAAGGGCGTGGGCAGCCATAGATGTAAGACGAAGGGAAGAGTTTTGAGGGGTGATGACTAAATCAAGAGTATGTCCAGCTGTGTGGGTAGAAAAAATATATGTGCTGTATGAGTGCAAGGTCATTGACATGAGAGAGAAATAGTTTGTCATGAGCTCTAATGGGCTGCTCAAAGTGGACATTAAAGTCCCCTAGGCTGTAAAGATGAGGGTAATGAACTGTTGCTTCAGAAATTGTGAGTAATAAGTAATCCCACAAGAAGGGGCTAAGAGTGGGAGGTGAATAGAGCAAAAGAAAATAGGTGGATGGGGAGGATGGAGATGAATCAGCAGAGATTCTGGATAGTGGAGAGTGGGAGAAGGAACTTCTGAAATTTCTAGGGAAGATCGATGAAGAATAGCAACCTCACTCCCATTCCTCGTGACTTAAGGAGTAGACAAAGCAGTATAACCCTTAAGGACTGAAATCTCCACCTCTCTAATGTCTCAGTGAAGAAAAGGAGGGTGACCAAGTGGGTTACAGTGATATTGTTGGAGCAGGGAGATAGTGGGCCAGATTATTCTCATTCTGTTGGTTAGGGAGAGCAGTGGGATGAGGGAGACGCAAGCCCCATTGTACCTGGATGGCATTCATGAAAATAAATAAAACTATGAGAAGATAAGTGAGCCGAGACAAGTCAACTGGCAGACTCAGAGAGCAGAACAGCCTAGGAAGTGGAATTTCGTTAAGGCCACCCGAGTTGCCCCAAGGAGTTTGCCCAAGGAGCAGGACCTGCTCCTTCGGTGCGCTCCTCCAACTACTTGGGTAACTAATTCTTACATGTTTCACTATTAATTGTAAGCTATGCTTTTTACAATGAAATTCTTTCTATTTTAGTATATACTTGTGTATTGTAGGTTTCACCCTTTCAAGCAGTATTTGCGACCACACTCCTGATGCAATAGAGATAAGCAAAATACAAACCTCATCAAGTGTGCCCCATAATTGAATGCAGGATGAGTATCGGTTAAGGGTGACAGTAGCTGTTAAGTGTTATAATATGATTTGGGAAGGTGAGGGGGTAGTTCTTGACTTGTGAGGAAGCAGTCTCTATAGCCAGTTAAAAGTCACGAGAAGGGTATCTCATGGCTACAATATTGATTATGGACACTGGCTGAGGTCTTTTTCATTCTTTATAATGGATATCAGTCAGTGATTTTAGTCTCTCCAGATAGCTATCCATACTATATAGTGGTGATAGAAATCATCACGATACAGACAGTGGTCTGTACTGATCACATTATCCGGATGTTCAGTGCCAGTCACTATCTGGACACCAGCACCGAATATCTAGATTGAATGTAAATAATGCAGCTGGCTTAAAATGGTGACTGCAGTGTTTAAATATTTATTGGAGAATTTATTTAGCATTGTAGTAGAATATCGGTGTTATTTTAGAAGTCTTATTCACAGTTCCCATATGGAATATCTGTCATTTACACATGGAAATGGCAATTTTAAAAACGGGTTAAATTTGCTCCTAGATGTCCATATTACATAGAAATTGGTTAGAGCATGGTCTAGATGGGTGAACAATATGCACATGTATTCGCTATTCTATAACCAGAATTGTCCACACTGGGATTCACACATACAGGTTTTGAAAAAAGTGCTCATTTCATTCAGCCATTTACAGGAAGGACAGTTTATTTCCCTCTCAAATTTTAAATTAAATAAAGATAATGGTATGTGTAGTCAATTGGCTGCGTTTCTACTTGTAGGGTTCCAAAATGGTGCACATACATGTGTAAGTGAACACTTGTACATGTGCAGCTCATGAAATTCCAACTCACACAGCTAAGTGCTGGGACTTAAACATGCAAACTGTTGAGTTTCCTCTATTACTTTTTCCAATGGCTTTTTTATCACCACATATCAGCAAATACAAATGCATTCCTGCATTATTTTAGAAGACTTCATGTTCAGCAGAGCCTTTTGCAAAATATTTTCAAAACTGTACACGACTGGACCTCGAATCTCAGCTTCGATCTCCATGTATTATCTAAAATGACAGGAGTCATGGATGATCTGTTAAGGATTAGAGCTGAAGTGAAACTCATATGAGCCCCATTTACTCCCAAAATCTGTGCTTTCTGGTATCTCATCTAACCATGCCTTCAACGCTATTTTACTAAGATGGATAATCTGTAGATGTATAGACCAATATCTATATCTCTCTATCTATTCCCTTCCTCTTTCCTGTCTATCAATGGCATTCCTTTCATTTTCCTATTCACAGCCAATTTATGTACACCGCCATGACACTTTGCTTGGGCGGTATATCAAGCACTGAAATAAAGATAAAAAGATAGACATGTTGCCCAAAAATCATAGATGGCCAAAAAAGTGAAAAGATTGCTGCAGATAGAACTAAAATGGTCTACGGCTACTCCCACTACTACTACTACTGATCATTTGTATAGCGCTACAAGGCATACGCAGCACTATACAGACACATGTAAAAGACAGTCCCTGTCCATTAGAGCTTTCGATCTAGTCAAGACAGACAACACAACAGCTGTGGACAAGGATCCAAAAATGGCCTCAAAGAGGTAAGTTTTCAGCCTAGATTTGAAAAGGGCCTGACATACAAATTCAGGTAGTTTGTTCCAGACAAAAGGAGCAGCAAAGGTGAAAAGATCAGTCTGGAGTTGACAGTAGAAGAGAAGGACACAGAAGCAATTTGCCAGAAGAGCAGAGTTCTTGAGGAGGGATGTAGGGAGAGATAAGAGAAGGAAGGTAGTGAAGAGCAGCATAATAAGTGCATTTATAGGTCAACAGGATACAAAATGGATAGGGAGCCAATGAAGCGATCTGAGAAGAGAGGTTATTTATTTATTTTATTTACAATTTCTTCTATACCGCACTATTCAGCATCAGCGCGGTTTACATGGAACATAACAATCAGACAGGGTACATAAGTCTGAGTTTACAATTCACAGGGGAACCAACTTGGATAGCAAAAGTAACTATTTACACAACAGTGTCATATAAAGACATAGCAAGAGGGTGATTTAATGGTCAGGGACTCCTTGCATGGTGTGGTCACCTGGCTGATAGGGTGTGGTGGCACAGTTGTACGTATTTGAATGGGGATGAGATTCACTGCTCTCTGGGAAGTATTTGAGGAAATGGAAGTGTTTAAGGGCCTTCCTAAACTGGGTTAGGTTAGTGATTGCCCTGATGTTTGATGGTAATGAGTTCCAGAATCTTGGGGCGCAGAGTCTGAAGGCCCTGTTTGCAGTTGTCGAGGTGCATCTTGTTAATTCTCTCAGCATATCTAGCATATTTATCGCTGTGGATCTTCTTGGTCTATTAGGAGCTGTTGTTTGGATAAGGTCAGATATTGAAGATGAAGAGAGTTTATTTACTGTTTTGAATGTCAGCAGCACAGTTTTGAAGAAGATCCTGGCTTGTACAGGGAGCCAGTGTAACTGCTTTAGAAGGGGCGTCACATGGTCTTTCTTAGATGAACCCAGGAGAACCCTCGCAGCACTATTCATGGCAAGGGGTTCAAAGTGGATTGGGGGAGACCTTGTAATATGGCATTGGCATAATCAAAGTGTGGTATTATCAGAGCCTGGTAAATTGTCCGAAAATCTTCTGGTTCAAGCAAGGGGCATAGATGTCTGAGTGAACGGATCTTGAAATAGATTGCTCTTACAGTATTAGCTATGTGTGCCTTCATGTCAAGGTTTTAATCCAGTGTAACGCCCAGGTAACGAATTGTGGGTTTTGTTTGAAGATCAGCTTCTTTCACCTTCAAGTATTGGGGTGGGTTTTTCTTTTGTCATGTTCTTGTGCCAGAAATTTTGTGAAACCATATCTCTGTATACTATCAGAGATATTTACCAAGCCTAATTCAAATGCTGGTTGTCCAATTAGTGATGATCAACCAGGTTAAAACTTCTTGCTTGCTATCACTCAAATATATCAGACTGAAAACTAGACTAGCTCTCCACTACCCGCCAAAGGTTCGTCTTATACCTAGCTGATACTCTACCACTTTTAGGGCCCTTTGTAATGACAAAACTTAAATTTCCAATGTGGGGATTATAATAGTTGACCAAATGCAAACTATATAAGAATGCTGAAGTACTACAAGATAATTGACCAAATCCTGGAAGTGACTATACTAGCTTCTGCACCTACATGAGATGTACCCCCTTGAGATAGTATTACTTCGACAAGAAAGGCAGTCCATTATGCCTTGAAAATACTGACTACCCCAGTAGTCAACCCTGCCCCAATGACACAAAATGTCAGCCCTTGTCTTTGTCGGAATGCATCCCTCGACATCAACATGGGTAAAGTTGCATGTGGAATTCGATCGTGAGCTTACGGAAATCTTTAGGAAGAAAATCAAACAGCGAACCACAGGTAGACCAGGAAGAATGATGTTACTGCTGGTAAAATATGACATTCCTATATACCCAAAATGAGTCAAACCCCTTCACTTTTGGAATCTTAAGCAGGTTACCTTTGAAAGACATTAGCAATCCTACTGAGAGACTTGCCTATTGTGTTTCTACTCCATTGCACAACATTGCTGCTAGATTACCTAGCAAAGAGCTGTTGCCCAAATGGCCTGATGATGCCAATGATCCCACCACGGCACTATTGCTTAAGCGAAACGTACCTAAAAACAAAACATAAAAATATGGTCAATATTAAGATTAACACTAAGGGGCCGATGCGGGAGACACAAATAGCAGGGTTGGACGTCTGACCCCCGTTTTGGCCCAGCATGCTATTCTGAGTCCAGCCTTCCCAGCATGTTCAGAGGGTTAGTGCCAGGAGCACTGGATGGGGGCGGGAGGGGAAGGGATACAGGCAGAGAGCGGGTGTAGCGAGGGCGGGTCAAAGCACTCGGACATACAGGGCCTATTCCAGCCAGGGCTCTGTACATCTGGC
This sequence comes from Ichthyophis bannanicus, assembly GCA_033557465.1. NCBI lineage: Eukaryota > Metazoa > Chordata > Amphibia > Gymnophiona > Ichthyophiidae > Ichthyophis > Ichthyophis bannanicus. The sequence continues at coordinate 32,249,019 of CM066043.1, read as the reverse complement.
TGTCACACTTTGGATGCCCAGCTTATACCACCTCAAAGGTGGAATAATTGCCGGCGTGCCCTAGCGATCAGGGCATTTTAGTACCGCATGGTCAACAGAGCCACGGCAGATGATCCACCCGAGCCCGGCCTTGGAGGATCCCACTGAGTGTTGGGTAGTGAGGGAAAGAGCTCCTTACCACTGTCGGGCCTTCCATGCACCTGTTGAGCATCCCGGTGCCATGGCAATGGGACGCCATGGCACTCGCATACCAGCAGGAGAGCACTGAGCAGTGGAAATGGGAAACATGTTGTATGTCTCCCACCTCAGTCTACTGTGCACGCCAGACCATCCAAGCGACCGAATTTTGTAGCTGTGGGAGCGTACAGCTCTTGCGGTTGCAGAATCTGGTACAATTGTACCCCATCCATTATCTGGACGTCCGGACAAAAACATCAGCATGAAGCTGCCAGCTGTCAGGTTTACAGGACACAGCATCTGCAGGACCCATCCATGGCCTACATGTCACTGCTGAATCCACCCAGCAGACTGAGTCGGGATGCACCTGTGGCCCAGAGCACACCATGCCCAATCTGCCTGAAAACTACAGCTTTCTCACCAGCCCCAAGTCGACCCGTGCCTCCCCTCCAAGCACCAGGCTCCAGTGCATTTGATGAGCCCGCTGCCCAACAATGACTTACCAAGTCCTTAGGCACCTCCAGAATATTTCCTCTCTCTCACTACTCACTCCAACCCTGACTTCTGTCTGGGCAGGTCAGAATGTGGGCATCAATGCAACTTGATCAGGGAACTACTTCCCCCACCAGTCATACTACCCAACCCCCCTCAGCCATCCCCTGTGACACTGCACTTGTGACACCATCAATAAACAGGCACTTCAGAGGCCACAACAATACGTTGCAGGTCCCCAACCACCACTGAAAACCCAGGAAATGCTGTGCTAGATACAACAATCCCGCAAAGCCCAACAACCCCACTGACCATCAGTTTGCCTCAGAAGCAGGCTTCATCATTGCCCCCATTCCACTGGAAATCACTCTGACTCATCATACCGGGAAGGGAGCCCCTGCCCCAGTATTCATAGTGCAACATAACAGAAGCAAATATCACGTAAGATGCAGAAACCAGTCCAAGACATGATATTGTGGAAAGACAGAGCTATATTTCTATGAACCAATGACAACCCGACACAGGCCATGAGTCTGGCATATGCTAAAAACATAAATATATAAATACTTAGAACATAAATGAACAGATACCTCAAAACACAATAAATAATTCAATAAATAAATAAAATGATAATATCATCAAAGTAAAATATAATTGAAACAGCGATTAGAAACAATAAAGATGTTTTATTAGTCTATAATGGCTCATTTGCATTCTTTTGCACATAGTTAAAGTACATCTAAGTGCCACAGCATATGCACGATGGATTAGCGTTCCCTTTTCGCTGACTCACTCCTGCTAGTTCCCCTTTCCCCTCCCTTATTGTAGGTGGTATGATGATTAATATTTGGTTTCCCTTCGCTCTCTACGTTCTTCATAAATATCCACAAACTTTACGCATTTATTATTTTTTGTTTCTAATTGTTTTTAACTCTTACTTTTTTACATTCTTTTTAGAGTGTACAGGATTTTAATAGTTCATAACGGTATGATACAAGACCTCCTGGTTTAACAAGCTCAAACAGAGGTATTTATGTTTTATGTGTCACATCCTTTTAACCTTTTAATGTTTTTTAGACATACGAGCATTTTTATGTTTTGTTACATTTGTTCGGTTTTTATTTATTGTTTCTTTATTGTTTCTAATTGCTGTTTCAATTATATTTTACTTTGATGATATTATCATTTTATTTATTTATTTATTGAATTATTTATTGTGTTTTGAGGTATCTGTTCTTTTATGTTCTAAGTATTTATATATTTATGTTTTTAGCATATGCTAGACAAACCCCTGATGAAGGGTATTGAAACACGGCCTGTGTCGGGTTGTCATTGGTTCATAGAAATAAAGCTCTGTCTTTCCAAAATATCACATCTTGGACTGGTTCCAGTACTCATAGTGGCCATCGTCTTCAACTTTACAGATGGTGACAAGCCTCAGAGGCAGCCAGAAGCCCAACAGCTCAGCAAGACAAAAAAATGAAGAAGGCTGGTTAAAGGTCTGAAAGCACCTGCAGGACTCATGCCTCCTGGTTGAAGGAGTAACAATATAGTGAAGTTTAGTGAAGGAATCGCTGAGCTACTACTCACCCACAAACAAGGGTGAGCAACAGAATTGTAGATGGGTGAGAACCACCATAGCCACAATTTAACAACCATGGAAGTCCCTCAGTCTCCTCATCAACTTGCCCATCTAACTGCCCTGAACTCTCAATACACCGAGTTTTCCCCATTTCATCCTTCACCAAGTCTCCCCATGCATTCTGTCCACCAATCAAGAAAACCCTCTCCCCCTGTCCCTCCTCACCTTTCCCTTTTCCTAACATGACATAGGCATAGTCACCTCAGAAGGGGCTCGGCCATCGAAGGTCACATAAATTTTGAAACAAAAATGTGAAACTATTTGCTAGACTTGTTGAAACTGAGACATACCATATGATTATGTCATACATTAAGAGCAAAATCAGTAAAAACAATCTACTTCCAAAGATATCTGTAAAGTATGTGTGAGATTGTTTCATGACTTGTGCACAGAAAGCGTAATTTTATAGCAATCACCATGGGGAAGTGCGTACCTAGGTGCTATTTTATAAAGCCCAAGAGGCACCTAGTAGCCTTTGTGAAATACTAGCGTGAAGTATCAGAACATGCCGTGAATGCAGGCGCGATCACTTGCACCCACTCATGAGCAGGTGAATTATTACACTCGTATGAGCCTACACACATGCACACAAACTCTGACCATACTTTGCCCATATCTCAGCCCTGGCTATGTGGCAAAGTGTGCTCTTTCATGCCAAAGCTTATACTATTACGGCAGTCAATATTTTATAAAACTAAATCCTGAATGTTTGTTCTTTCACTCTCAGACAGTGGCGTCCTCAGCTGCCTTGGTACCTGGGGTGGGTGCCCCACCTTGCGGCACCGCTGTGTGGCACGATGCATTATTTGCCCCCTCTCCCTATGCCTCCACATTAAAGATAGAGGGCTTGCCACGCTGTGTCAATTCGGCCCGAGACAGAAGAGCTGTATGGGCCAGGATTAGAGGCAGCGCGGCAGGCCACCCAACTTTAAAGTACGTTTGCCATACTGCCTTTAAAATGTGGGCACAGAGGGGGTCCACCCCCCTCCCAGCAGGGGCACCTAGGGCAGGCTGGATTCACTGCCCCATCCTTAGTACGCCTCTGTCCTCAGATAATCCCCCATCTATTCTCCAGAGCAATTTTAGATGTTGAATAGTCTAATTTCTCATACTGAAATGAAATCCACATTAAGCTTGGCACTCAGTGGGAAACATTGCATTGCATTGCATTAAATAAGCTTAAACTTGCAAAGACCCTTGAAAAGATATCCTAGGGACTGAATTTAACAACATATTTAATGATCTAAGAATACCATTGTTGAAGAACTAATATTTCGAAGCTCCTAGAGTATGAATCACCTGGAATAAGAAGAATAGGGGGGACAATGAGATATTCAACGGTACTAACACAACTAGTACAGCAGCGATACTGAGCCACTGTCTGGTTAGTGATCCACATATAAAGTCACGCGTGCCAAAGACTGGCCTAACTTTACCCATGGAAGCTAGCTGTGCAGTGACTCAGTATCGCCGCTGCCTGGTTATCTTCCAGCTTCTGCCGCGTTCTGGATAGTCAATGCTGGTGGTCCCGACATTGAATATCCAGGGTTAGTTTTCAGTGGTGACGGCTAGCCGCTGAATATCCCCCCAGTATTTTTTGTAAAACATGCCAAATAATGATATCAAGATATTCAACATTGCTAAGAGCATTGTTGGAGGTTTCTGTCTATGTCACACATTCTTAAGAAGTCACACAGATTTGGAATGAAATCCAGAGCAGAGAATCACAGGGCAGATGTTGCATAATTTAGGACTGTAGAAGTCTCCATATGGTCAAAATTTATGTGATTAAATTGGTTGGAATTTTGGGTGGGGAAAGAGTGGAGTGAAACATTATATGGCGAGCAGTGATATTCAAACAGTATTCATATAGGTTTTGTGAGTCATTTTTTTTAAAGTGTTTGCAATCTCTAAAGCCTGTTTCCTGTGCATAAAAAGGATTTTATGCAATTGTATGACTACAGATGCCAACAAGATGCTGCATACTTAGAAATGCATCGCATGCAGGCGTAGTCTGGGTACAGCCGTGGTAAGGTAGCAATGTAATTTACAAGCTCCAGCAGTACAGGCTTAGAGTACATGCACACAGCTACGTCTGTCTCACACACATGTACAATTTTCTGTGTGAGAATTTGCTCACTATTGGGAATAATTCTATGCTGCTGCCTTACAAAGAGAGCAGAGGCATCTCGGTTGTCTTCATAAAATATCACAACTAGTAAAATTACTTTTCCTTCAAGGCTAATATAAGGCCCATATGATTTTGAGATCACTCATATGATGATCATTTCAATCACCTGATTTCTCACATCTTATAATCATTGGTCCATCTTTCCAAAAATCTTTGTACTTAGCGTGGCCTTGTGTCAAAGTACATAAACCTCTTCTCATGTCAATCAAGATATCAGCGTATGGGTTTCTAGTTCTCATATTACAATTTAGCTACACGATCACCATCACCCATAACGTCTCTAATTTTATGTAGATGATTTGTGCTATGGTGTGAGCCCCCCAAGATGACATCATGGCCCATACAACAGACATAAGATGTCTTTCTGGACTTTCCTCTTATAACATTTCTACCTCTGGATATACAAATAGAAGCTATAACTTTCTAGAAATAAGACATCTGTATATAGTTGTATGTCTATAGTTAGCAGCAGCCCTTTTATATTTTTCGCTACTGACTGTGTATCTGATACGGAATCATTGTAAGTTATGTGGATATCACTCAAAGACACTTTACCTTACAGTTTATTACCAAAGGCTATCAGAAAAAAAGAAACAAGTATCTGAAAGCACAGATGTGAAGGTCTGAGCATATTATTTTGAAGAACGATTTGAAAATGTATGTCTTTATGCAGTCTAGTTTTTACCTGAAAAAGGTGACAGCTGTTTGACGAGTGAATTAAACATCCATAAGAGTGCAACTTTCACAGGCAATCTAACTGGTTAGTATCAGCTGAATAAATTATTTCCTTTACTTTAACTGGACTTTCATCGAATTAAGTGGAAAAGTTGGTACCAATGAATATAGCCAGTCTGGATAAGAAATACAGATATCTTTACATTAATATTTCAGGCACTTTCTAACTGCAGCCAAGCTATCCAGCTGAATATCCCCATTAGGCCAGTCTCTGTCACCTCTCCAACCTGTCTTAATTTTAAAATAGATAATTTTCAGCAGAACATTGAGATGTCCAGCCAGAGTTTTCCATATCCTGAGCCAAAAAAGCCGGCACTTATGTTCTAGTCAGTTAACCCTAGATGCTAAGTGGCTAAAATCACAATGCTATTGGATGGAAAGATTTTGGAAATTATGGGGTATGTTTATATCACATGGAAACCACTACCGCCATTTAGTAAACATACCCCTATGAGTATGAAATCGTTAAAGAGACCTATCCCTTTAGCAGCATCTGCTCCCTGTATAAGACCTGGTAAGAGGGATATATGACAGTTAGTGCTCTGAAAATCCCTACAGACCACTTCGGCACTATCTGGATAATACTGAGTCACTTAAACTGTGCTAGAGCAAGACTGAAATAAGCATAAACATAACCCTCTGTGTTTCCGGTACAAACTTAGATTATCTGCATAGGACTGAGGCAGCCAAGGGTGGATAGGGGCAGAGCCAGAAATTATTCCAATAGAATTAATTTTCAGCACTGCTCTCCGTATAACTGTCTGGATAACTTAAAACAGCGAAAGAGCTCTTCTAAGCGCGCTCTAGATCCAAATAGCAACTGACTATTTCTGCTTTCTAGATAGTAACATCTCTCCTCGTAATATTCAGTTATTGCCTGCTTGCTACTATACAGATACCACCACTGAGCATCTGGATATTTTTTATCCGCAATTGCTGCCAATAAAAAAATGCTAATTGCCAAGGCCGAATATCGGTGGTAGATTTCTTAAATTTGATTACTTCATTTTCAGAGCCAGGGTGGTTACATTTCAGCTACAGAGATCTTTCTGACCCCGAAGAGCTTATAATCTAAGTTTGTATCTGAAAGAATAGAGTTTTAAGTGACTTACCCAAGATCACAAAGAGCATCAGAAGGATATGAACCATGGTTTTCCTCATTCTAACCATCAGCTACTCCTGTGCTGGGTGCAAGTATTTATGAGTCCAATACGCAGGATTACTCACCAAGCTGAGACGCATTGCCCATGGAGATGTGATAGGCATCTTACAAAAGACACAGACTGGCAGTTGGTTTGTTCTATATTATGTTCTTTATACAAAGGGAAATCCGCAGCACAGATTGTTCTCTGATGTTTCCTCTGATGTGTTTGCATAGATCGTGCTAAGGCTTTATAAATGATTAATAGTAGTAGTAGCAGTTTGTGAGACTCTAAGGGCACAGTCTCAAGAGCTCCTCTCAGCTAAAGGTATCATGCATATTTGCACATTGTACCCCCCCCCCCAAAAAAAAATACCAAAACAAAACAAAAACAGAGGTCCTTCTAATTTATACCAATATTTATTCTTTCCAACCCAACATTAATCTGACTGTCTAACTGCGGGCAAATTAACTCTTCAAAACTTTAACAGAACAGGACGGCACTTGGCACGTTTCGGGATATGGATCCCTGTTTCAAGTGCTTTCCAAGTCCATGTTGATATGAACATGGACGTGGAAGGCACTTGAAACAGGGATCCATATCCCGAAACGTGCACGTCATACTCTTGAATTACGATCTATCAAGCTGCAGTACACTTATGAGATAAGTCTGGTTTTATATTGAATGTTTGCAAGTTTTGGTGCGGAACCTACAATTGATTAAAAAGAAGCTTACTGTCTGTGTGGATGATATACAGTTCATTCCTCCCTCGATACGCTCTGACAAAAAAAATATTTAGAATTTTTCGGGGGCTTTTTTGGTGAATATTTTGCAGTGCTAAGATTAATGTGCATATTTCAGAAACGGAAGAATGAACGTTCTCTCTGAAGCTTTGTTTTATTTGGTAGATGGTTTTGGATTCAGCATGTTTATTTTTGTTTTTTTCTTTCTCTGCTTTTTCTTTTCCATATTGGATTTTTTTTTCTTTCTGCTTATTATAAGTTTGTTGGTTTCTTGCATTCTCTGTACATTGTACTATTCTATTATATTATTGCAATATCCAAGAAAAATACTCCCCATAACTGCCCCATCATGCAGTATTCTGGCTCATGCCCAAAACCTATCTCAATTGTCTTACCACTTTGCTATCTGCACCTTCCCATTTGCCCCACCACCTCACAAATTCCACCCATCTCAAAAATCCAGAAAAATGTCTCATCCCCAAAATCTACATCCTGCAAATGCCCCACCACCCTGAAAACTACTCCACCTCCAAAACTACCTCCCTACATCTGACCTCCCCTCAGAACTACATAACTCAGAAATTCCCTTCCACCCTCAGCTAGCCCACCCAAACATAACACATACACAGCATACAAAGAGTACGCAACTCACATGTACACCCACATACATACACGTGAATGGATTACTAATAATTCCCTAGCTGTGAGGTACTGTTTTCACCTCTTATCTAGTTTAAAAGCTGCCCTATCTCCTTTTTATTTTTTTTTTTATATTTTTTTTTATTTATAAAGTTTTTACATACAATACAAGAAAAACAAACATACTTCAATAATACAACCATCAGTTGAAAACAAACAAGAAAACAAAGTGATCAACCACATCAAGGAGGTGCATTTCTCTTATTCCCACTAACAAACCCCGCATTGATTCCCAGAGTAAAATTTATCTATACTCCCTTACTTTTTAAGAAATCTAACAACTGAACTGACTCATAAAAAACATATCTTTCACCCTGAAAAAGTATCAAACATTTACACGGAAATTTAAGATGAAAAACTGCACCAAGGGCCACCACACGTGAGCGCAATTCTAAAAACGCCTTGCGCCTCACTTGCGTGGCCCTGGATACATCAGGAAACATCTGGACTATCTGGCCACAGAATTTCTCCAATTTTCTCTTGAAGTAAGCTCTCATAATTCTATCTTTATCTATCTCTAACCCTAACGTGACCAACAAAGTGGCCCTGGAGGAAATATCATCTAAGGATGATTCTATAAAGGCTGAGATATCTAGAGTAGAAGAAGCCCTTTGATCGTATAGAGGAGTCACTTCCCCCTCCTTAGGCAATAGTGGAACTGAAGCACGTGGAAATACATAATAAATTTTAGACACCATAATTAAATTACTATCAGCAATCAACAAATTCTCCTTAAGATATTTCTGAAATAATATCAAGGGGGAAAAATAATGTGTACGTGGAAAATTCAGCAACTGGAGATTTTTAGCTCTTAAAGCATTTTCCAACATCTCATCCTGACGGTGTAGGGCACTAGAATCTTGCACAAAGACAGCCAACACCTCTTGACGAGCAACACCGTCAGACTCTAATGACGTAAGACGCTGATCAACTATTACCAAACACTTATCTTGATCAGACAGTTTCTGAACAGTAGCCTTAGAAAAATCAGAAACTTTCTGCAAAGACGCCCCAAGCACTGACTCAATTCATGAAGTCACCAACCAAATGTCTTTCAAAGACAGATCAACCGGCGGAGCCACCACTTCAACAACAGATGGCAAAGTAATAACTGGAGGCAAAGGAGGAGGCAACTCCACAGTTCGCAAAAAAGAATCTGGAAGCATTTCCCCATCTTGAATCATTTCCGGTAAACATTCACTAGAAACGTTTTTTACAGGCAGTTGCTTAAGTTCTTTAATGGGGGGAGTAACACCCATAACACGGGAATCATTGTTCGATGCAGGAGTACTCACAGTTGATATTTCCGACAGATCCTCAGACATACTTGCAGGGACCGGCGGCACTTCACCCACAGTAACATGGGCGTCCATCGGCCCCACGACTTTCCCAACTTTGGGTTGTACAGGCTGCGGATAGCGCTTCCTCCGTTTCCCCATAACAGGGAGCCTCGAACGCCGAAACTTCGCCGAAGGGGCGCCAAAGGGGCAGGACCTTCCCCTTTGGTCACGCCCCTTCGGACACGCCCACGGGACGCGTCCCGCGAGGAGGGCTTGGCTCTTATAGCCCTCAAAGAAAGCCGCCCCAATCAGGACAGCCTCAGCAGGACTCGGGAACCAATCAGGCAGGAAAAAACAGGAACTCCACCGTAGCAGGAAACAAACTGCACCCCGCTGTCCCGCGAGGAGGTCTTGGCTCTTATAGCCCTCAAAGAAAGCCGCCCCAATCAGGACAGCCACAGCAGGACTCGGGAACCAATCAGGCAGGAAAAAACAGGAACTCCACCGTAGCAGGAAACAAACTGCACCCCGCTGTCCCGCGAGGAGGGCTTGGCTCTTATAGCCCTCAAAGAAAGCCGCCCCAATCAGGACAGCCTCAGCAGGACTCGGGAACCAATCAGGCAGGAAAAAGCAGGAACTCCACCGTAGCAGGAAACAAACTGCACCCCGCTGTCCCGCGAGGAGGGCTTGGCTCTTATAGCCCTCAAAGAAAGCCGCCCCAATCAGGACAGCTTCAGCAGGACTCGGGAACCAATCAGGCAGGAAAAAACAGGAACTCCACCATAGCAGGAAACAAACTGCACCCCCCCTATCTCTTTTTTAAAGGTTAATTCCAACTGCCTGGTTCCATCCTGGTTAAGGTGGAACTCATCCCTTCAGTAGAGCCCCTCCCTTTTCCTGAATGTTGCCCAGATCCTAACAAATCCAAAACCCTCTTCTTTATACCACCGTCTCATCCACACATTGAGACTCCGGAGCTCTGCCTGCCTTTTGGGTCCTGCGCATGGAACGGGAAGCATTTCAGAGAATGCTATCCTGGAAGCTCTGGATTTTGACTTCCTATGTAAAAGCCTAAATTTGGCCCCCAGAACTTCCCTCCCTTACTTTCCTATGTCATTGGTGCCAACATGTACCAAAACAGCAGACTCTTCCCCAGCACTATCTAAATCCTTGTCTAAGTAGCACGTGAGTTCTGCTACCTTCACATTACGCAGGGATGTTACCAGACAGTCCTCACATCCACCAACTATCCAGCTATCTGCATGCCTAATGATCAAATCCCCAACTATAACAGCTGTTCTAATCATTCTCTCATGGGCAAATGGCCCTGGAGATTCCTTCTCACTGTGAGAGGGTTTTACATTTCCTGACAGACAGGTCCTAACTACAGGATCACTTCCTCCCACACCAAGGTGATGCCCTCCTTTCACATGACCTCTCTCCTCCATAGCAACTGAGAGACTGACAGATTGGAGGTGGGATTTCAGTACTTCGTCCCTGTAGGTCTCATCTATGTACTTCTCTGTCTTATGTCCTCCAAGTCTGCAATTCTAGCCTTCAGAGATTGGATTCATTCCCTGAGGGCAAAGAGCTCCTTGCACCTAGTGCACATGTATGAGACATCACCAACTGGCAGAAAATTGTACATGTGACACTCAGTGCAAAAGACTGGATAGCTCCCATCTTGCTGCTGGACTGCTGTCTGCATCTTAGTTTTAAGTGTTTGTTTAACTATTTAAGCTGTCTGCTTAAAGTTGCTGGGGATAATTGTACTGATACAACTATACCAATTTCCTTTAAGGGACTTTCTTCACCTCAAGATTAATTAACTTTGGGGCCTTAATCTATTCCTGGTGATGATAACCAGCTGAACCTAAAAGTGACTTTGACCACCCTTCCCCCTTTAATAGGTTTCAGAATCTATAAAGCTAAGATTATGCCTGGGATGGGTGGAGGAAACTAACACCTAGGTGTTTGTTTACTTTGCTGCTGTCGCAGCTTCCATGTGATATTGGAGCCACAGTCCCATTAAATTCAATGGGTCCGCGACTCCGATATTGCACGGAAGCCACTACCGCTGTCTAATAGTAAAGGCTGGCTTGCTACACAGGTCCCAGACCTGTGCTTCTAGGGTAATCTGTTAACAATTTCCTGGGTGATTCACACAGTCTTTGGTTTGATAGAGGGAGCCATTCATATTGCCCCTTTGACCTTTCACTTCGCTTAAACTAAAAGTGTTTTTCTGGATTTTAAATTTACCTAAAAGCTCTCTGCTGGGTTTCAAATGTAAACTAAAAGCTTAAACTAAAAGCTCTCTGCTGGGTTTTAAAAGTAAACTAAAAGCTCTCTGTTGGGTTTTAAATTTAATATAAAAGCTCTCTGATGGGTTTCCAAAGTAAACTAAAAACTTAAACTAAAAGCTCTCTGTTGGGTTTTAAATTTAACGTAAAAGCTCTCTGCTGGATTTTAAATTTAAACTAAAAGTTATAACAGTACTGCAGAGAGATCATTCAGATCACTGGAACTAAAGTGTGCCAGTAGCTTTCTGTTTTGTTACAAGACCAGAGACTTATCAGCCCCCCCTCATAAAGCAACCTGATTAATCAGTTACTGCAAACTTACTTCATACTATCCATTGCATCCTCTGATCTCTACACAAGAGCCTGGAACAAACTGAGTTGGGCTCCTTCTCTGGCCTTATTCAAGTCCAGGCCAAAGATCCACTTCTTTGAGGCTGCTTTTGGATACTGACGCTCCTCACTCTCTTGCCCACTTGTCATGCTCTAGTCCCCAGTTTTTCCATATTTGTTACATGTAATTGTTCTAGTTTATCATTATGATGTAAACCGCCCCTGATCTCTGGAAGGGATGGTATAAAAATATATGCAATAAATAAATTGATTAGACTATAAGCCCTTATGAGCAGGGACTGTGTTTTACATCCATATGTACAGTATTGCATATGCCTTGAAGTGCTTGTTTTAATATTTTAGTGCCATGAAGTCAATGTTGATTTCTAGCAACCCAACTACTTCTGGGTTTACTTGGTAATGTGTCACTGGAAGTAGATTGGCAGGTCTTTTCTTCCAAGGTAATAGAAGGTGAAACAACTTGCCCAAGGTCACAAGGAGCACCAGTGGGAATCAAACCTTGATTTTCGGAGTAGTAGACAGTTGCTCTAACCACTAGGCTACTTCTCTGCTAGTAGTGTACACCTGCTTCCTCCCCCCCAACCCCCTGCTTCCCAAGCTCGCCACGAGTCTGCCAGACATGCCACTTTCATTTTTTGCTGCTCCCAAAATTTGGAATGATCTCCCCCATGATTGTCATCTGGGCTTCTCCAATAATCCCTTTAAATCTGCTTTCTCCTCTTATTCAGATAGTGCACAACTGCCTGTTAGCCTTTTTCTCCTTCTGCTCCCCTTCCTCTTGTGTGACTGGCTTTCCTATTTTAATTGGTGTTCTGTTTCTGTTTTCTTAATTTGTTTTATTTTAAACCACCTTGCTGTACTAGGGTGTATATTAAATCTTAATAAACTGAACTAAACTAGTAACATAGGGGTCTATTCTGTAACACGAATAGTGGAGATGGACGCCCCATTGGGACATCCATACCTGCTATTCATCTGCCTCTCGCATCCCCGCCAAGCTTCCCATTACGAGCAAGGAGTTTGTACAGGGAGGTTAGATGGGGGCGGGAAAGGGGTGGTGTGGAGGCGGAGTTAGGGCGGGCAGTGGGAGGTCTGCGGCCTTGGATGTACAGGGTCAATTCCTATGATGACCCTGTAAGTCCAGGGCCGGCAGAGTAAACAGGGAACTTATTACACCTCTGAGGTGGAATAAGTTCCCCTAGACAGGAGGGACGGCAGGCCTGGAGCACATCAAAGGGTAGAGGGGGCACAGGAGAGTACCTGCAGCCCAACCCTGGCCTTGGGAGGCCAGATTGGGATAAGGGCTTTGGGGAATGAATGCAGTCATTGGCAGCCAGAGATTGCGGCTCGTGAATAGAGCACCGGTGACATGGCAACCAAACGCCATGGCGCCGCAGCTCCAGGAGCCTTGACTGAGTTAGCTAGGCAAATGCCTGTAAGTGCAAGCAGACCGGAATCGGGTCTGGGCCTGCACATATAGGCTTAGACAAGATTCTGATCCCACAGGGACTAGACATGCCCCACGGGATCAGAATCTTGTCTATCTCTGTGTGTCTGGTTCCGAACGGATGCACAGAGACCGGGACATCCAACTTAGAATAGGCCTCATAGTAACAAGGTATATGACGGCAGATAAAGACCAGTATGATCCATCTAGTCTGCCCAGTATGGTGGCTAGAGTAGGTGCACCTGCTGCTCTGTGCAGGTCACCCTTCTCCTTCTCCATGTCTTTGTTTAGGGTTGCAGGTCACCCCTCTCTATTTGTTGAGGTATAAGAGATAGTTATATTTATATTGATTTTATCCTGTTGCTATAAAGACATCCACTGTGTCGTTCCCATGCGATTTTGAATTCCGTCACTGTGTTTCCCCATCTCCTCCATCGGGAGGGCATTCCAAGCATCCACCACCCTTTCAGTGGAAAAGTATTTCCTGACATTGCCTTTCAGTTTGCCTCCTTGCAGCTTCATGTTATGTCCTCTAGTTTTACAGTTTCCCCTTCTTTGAAAAAAGTTTATTTCTTCATTGATACCCTTTAAGTATTTAAAGGTCTGTATCATATCTCCCCTGTCCCTCATCTCCTCTAGGTTATACATATTTAAGTTTTCAAGTCTCTTCTCATACGTCTTCCGGTGCAGGCTCTTCCGGTGCAGGCATTTTGGTTGCCTTCCTCTGAACCGTTTCAAGTCTTTTTATATCCTTCGTGAGATATGGTCTCCAAAACTGAACACAACTTTCAATTGTTGATTTTTGGATTTTAAAAGCAGAACATTAATGCTACGTCTTCAAGAACATTCTTTCAGCAGGAGAAAACAGTTTTAATACTGTGGAACTCTTAAAGCTGAGAGGTTTGGCTGCTCTAGGCCAGAATTTAACAGAGTATTTATTGTAAATAAAAATCCCAGCAAAGAGAAAAGTCGGTGACACTGAAGAAGTGAAAGTGCTCCTGAAAGGACTTGTTTTTTACCCTTCTTTCTGCTGGAAGATTTAAAGAGAACTTTGAGTGAGTGCTGCTTCACAGTGCGTGTGCGCCCAGGGTATAAGAGTCAGTGGTTGTGTGTGTGTGGCTGAGGGTTTTGTAATTATCCGTTGATTTTCATTAGGTAGGGTCCTAGTGAAACCGGAAAATTTAGTCAAGATTTACAGTGAAAGCCAACATTAAGGGCCCAATTAGTATAGCATAGAGGAGACAGGGTTTTTCTTTATTAATTTGTTTAAGGATAGAGATCAGGCTGCCGGCGCTGCCGTGAAAACCAAAAGTGACGGCAGCAGGGCAAGGGCAGGCAGCCGGCTGGACAGAGGTATGGGTGAGAGATGGGGGGGAAGAGAGGGGGTACACCAGATGTGCAAGTCACACTAGGCACAATTATGGCCTGGTACAGCCCTCAGCTACACACACACAACCACTGACTCTCATACCCTGGGCGCAAACGCACTTTAGGTATCTTCTGGCTATGTGCACAGCTGAAGATTTCTTCAAAGTTCCTGTGCAGAAGAAAAGAGCTTCAAGAGAAGAGTCCTGTTCGAGACAGATGAAAACAGCAGTAAGAGATAAGTGACATCATCAGAAAAGCTACACTCATTTAGAGAAACATTTTTTTTATTTGAGCTCAAATACGGGGTTTTTTGGCTCCAAGAACTTTAATTCCACATATATATATCTGGAGTGTAATTTCTAATTTGCATTCCCGAAAGCAAAAAAACAAGCATTAACTTAAAAGATTACCGTGGAAGTGTTACACATTATAGTTAGAACTACTTACCGAATGCTTGAATTCAAACGTACCTTAGAGGGAAACAAAAATGTTTAAAAGTTAGATTGAAATTATTCATTATTCATGCCCATTCAAAATCATATCAGAATACCATAACAAGCCAGAATATAGGGCATTTAGCCTCACCAATAATACTGGCGTAAATATTAAATGCCAGAAACTAAATGAAGATAGTTTTGGCTAACTTTGGATGTTTACAGATCACCTCATCCTGGCTATCTCCCCTTTTCACTTATTCACTGTTCTCAGTCCAGAAATTTAAAATTCTGTTACTTGACTGAAAGGGGCAGTCGTACATAGGATATGCCCCTTCCAGGTTGTCAAAACAGCCTCCCCTCCAAAACCTCCCTAGCTTTCTAGAGATGGAGCACCTTTAGCACATTACACAAAGCTATGTCAGATAAGGAAGTGCCCGTCAATGAATCTCAGGAGTCAGAAGGCTCCTAAACCCGAGAAGGGTCAGCTCTGCACCTATGCATGCTCCTTTCACAGTTGAGCCACTTGACCACGTCTTAAGTTTCAAAGGAAATTTCTGTCACACAAGCAGTGTTCTGTGCTGGTGATCCCCTCCCTCAACCCTGTCCTTAAGCAGGGCACTGACTTCCCCACCTCCCCTGAGGTCCCCATCTTGAAAGAGATCAGCAAGCGAATCCACCCCAAATTCACCACTTCTTTCACCATCAACCAAGCCAACACTCTCCACCATGTAGACATCTTCTGCAGGACTGACAGTTTCTTGACCCTTCTTCACGTGCTTTGAAGATGAAGGACCTTCTGGCCACTGCCCAACACGGCTGCTGACTGCTGTCCAGATCCCCTGCTACCCTGTGTTCCTGGATCCCTTTTACCACCAATCCA
This sequence comes from Ichthyophis bannanicus, assembly GCA_033557465.1. Taxonomy (NCBI): domain Eukaryota; kingdom Metazoa; phylum Chordata; class Amphibia; order Gymnophiona; family Ichthyophiidae; genus Ichthyophis; species Ichthyophis bannanicus. The sequence continues at coordinate 32,233,135 of CM066043.1, read as the reverse complement.
ATGTCCCCCTCTATCCTTAGGTGCTCCTCCTTCTCAATATGCTGCATTGCGGGTCACATGTCTCCCGCCTGCCCTTGCCCCACCTCTCACAGCACTCTTGCCCCCTTAGGAGCCATTGCCACCCTTTAACACCTGATCACCATGGTGCCTACCCTCCAGTGAGTAAAGGTTCCCAGGAACCAACAACTGAAATCCAGTCCCTGAGTCACAATGCTAATGCCTCAAAATCAGCCAACATCATAGGAGTCATGCACCCCAGATGCCCGCTCAGGCAGCCCTCAGAAGACTACACCAGTCCTCCCAAGACTCAAACTTGTCCTTCCCTCCACCAGATTTGCATGCTTGTTGCCCAATATAAGAAATAAACCAGGAAGACAAAATCAAGAGTCCAACAGCCCACACAGGCAAGCCTCTCGACAGTCCCTTGAGGACCTGATGAATAGGACCCAGTTTCTGCCATGCAGGCTGTGAAACCCAACTGACTGCACACACAGGAATCACAAGCCCCTCTCCCCCTCACTGAGCCTACCAGCAAAACACTCACCCCCTACTGCAACAAGCAGAAGAGCCAGTGCACTACCGAAGGAAGGAGGAAGTGGTCCAAATCACTGCAAAAAAAATATGCCACAGCAGGTGATGTCCCAAGACACAGCAAGTGAGATCAGAATCAGAAAAATAAAACACAAAGAACACTCAATTACCAAATGAAATAATCAATGCAGTCAGACGCCTCACCCCTAAACAAGCTGCTCTGGTCTCAGCTTCAATCAGAAGAAACAGCAACCAAGAACCTTGCTTGACATGCCTGCTTCCCCTTCTGACCAGGATGGCTCAACACCCTGTCTTTTGCTGTAACTGTGAAGTACTTTTGTCCACTTAAGAAGAGCAAGACCTAGGCGTGATTGTGTCTGATGATCTTAAAGTAGCTAAACAGATAGAAAAGGCAATGGCAAAATGCCAAGAAGGATGCTTGGGTGCATAGGGAGGGGAATGGCCAGCAGAAGAAAGGAGGTGATAGTGCCTCTGTATAAGTCTGTGGTGCGACCTCATTTGGAGTATAGTGTGCAATTCTGGAGACTGCACCCTCAAAAGGATGTATGTAAACAGGATGGAATCAGTACAGATGGTGGCTACTAAAATGGTTAGTGGTCTTCATTATAAAGCATATGAGGACAGACATAAAGATCTTAATATGTACACCTTAGAGGTAAGGCGGGATAGAGGTGATATAATTGAGACATTTAAATATCTTTGTGGCAGAAATGCACAGGGGGAGAGTCTCTTTCGATTGAAAGCAAATACTGCTACAAGGGGGCATGGGATGAGGGTGAAAGAGGATAGATTCAGGAGTGATATGTGGAAATATTTCTTTATGGAAAGAGTGGTGGATCTGTGGAATAGTCTCCCAGTGGAGGTGGTAGAGATGAGGACAGTATATGAATTCAAAAAGGCATGGGACAAACACAGAGGATCTCTAAAGGGAAAAAGGGGACTGTTGTAGTGATTGCTATGGAAGGACAGAATAGATAGGTCATGTGGTCTTTTTCTGCCGTCATGTTTGAATGTAAAAAAAGTGCAGATAGCACAACATTAGCTGCAAAAGACATGTGGTATTTGTTTGGGGCGTGCACAGCATTTCCCCAGCAGATAATGCACTGAAATTACAGAGTGCACTGCGGCAACATCGTCGATGCAGCTAACCGTAGCCATTGAGATGGCATTATGAGCACCCGCGCTGTCTGCCTCTTTGCCGGTTACTGCATGCTGAGTACACCTGCGGCAAAAGCATGTTGCAGACATGCACACTCTCCACCCATTTCCCGCCCACTCCTGCAGTTAGTGCCGGATCTGCAGAGAGTGCACAAAATCACTGCATTATCTGCACGTTCGCCGCATTATCTGTTAAACTACCCAGATAGCATGTACTATCTGCCATGTTAATAGGTAACGCCGCTTAGTATGCATGTCCCATAAATTGGTGATGTCAGGTGTCATGGAGGTCCCTATCACCGTGCTCTTTATCTGCTTATAAAATATCCCATTAAAATGGAATTAATATTCATTCAGGGCAATTTCTACCAACTGAATATTATGTCCTCCAAATAACTTCTCTAGCTTTTTGTTGTGGGATATTGGTGTATGGTGAATAAATATCTGAACTAACCAGTAAATGATTGTCATCTGTGAAAGACATTTCTTTCTACACTTGAATAATGTGAGGAACTCCAACAAAGTAGGGTATGGAGGATATGATCAGCCATAAGAATAAATCTGTAGCTATCAGTGGGTAAAACTAGGCATAGCAAAAACTGGCCTAGTTTTACCTGCAGAAGCTAACCGGGTAGCAGTGCAATATCGCTTTTACCCTTTTAGCTTCGGTGGCTCCGGGGCATGTGCGGTGACCCCGGGTATTCAATGCAATCACCACGGCATTGAATATTCGGGGTTAAGGGTTGATAGGCAGGGCTACGTGCTATAGAGGCACATAGCCTGCCCAATTCAATTTTGTGTCCGCTATCTCTATTTCCTAACATCGGGGTGGGTCTTTCTTCAGCTCTACATAATAATCCTGATCCTGCAGCTGTCTATAAACCTCTGCTATGTAATCTTTTCTTTTCATTACAACAATCACATTTCCCTTGTCTGCTGGATTAATTATTATTTCCTTGTTATCTTTAAGGGGTATATCTTCTAAACCAGTTAAAACTTTGACTGCAAACACAGTGTGTTAGCAGCCAAAACCATGCAGTAAGCAGAAAACCTCTGTGGTATCTGCATGGAGCATTCCTGGTCCCCTACAGATACAAGGCCCTGCTGATACCACAGAGGACTAGATTTCCTGTGGACACTCCGCGTTACCCACCTCAGCAGATTTCTTGCTAAAAGTCCTTCAGTTCTTGCCGAAGTAGGTATCGCGAGTCCCCATGGTAAATCCATGGGGAGGGATGGTAGTGATCAGGGGCACAGAACTGTCAGGAGCTCTGTGCCCTGATCGCTACCATAACCCCATAACTACCGTGATCGTGCCATTCGCCCCTCTACAGTATTGTCAATGCCGCAGTGCTGCGAGCCACGGCACAAATATTCTGAACTAAAATAGTGCTGGCCTCCCTACTACACTGATCCCCTTGGACAGGAGTTAACCAAAGGGGATTAGTGCACTCCCCAAAATTAAAAAGTATTCAGGCTAGCCAGTTGGGCTAAGCCCTCCTCCCTCTGTGTCCCCTGATCAACTAATGGAAGGGTGGAGGGCCCCATAGCCCCCTCCCTCATCATCCCCCCTCCACCATACTTAAAAAATGTCCTAGCTAGCCAGCAGGCAAAGGGAGACCTATCCCCCCCCCCCCCCAACCCCTTGTCCTCCCCAGGAACATACCTTCTTTTATCCTGGTGATCTTGTGGTCAAATGAGACAGGTGCTCTCCTCTGGGCTTCTGTCCTCCTCAAAGGCCCTAACAGGGACTCCATTGCAAGCAAGGTATTACTGTGTGGCTTTTAAATACAACCTTTCTGCCTGAGAGCTTTTATAGGGGTTTTGGTTTTCATTTTAAGAGCTAATTATTTTTCTAAATTGCAAAAGGGGAAATTTTTGTAGTGTTTGGCAAAACTCTGTTAGAGTTCATTGTTTCTTGTTCCACCTTCCCATTCAGAGCAAGCTCTTTGAAGTCACTGACCTCATCACGTGTTAGATCCCTCCCTGTCCACCTCACCCAAGCTCTCACCCCACCAAGTTAGCATTCTAGCTTTAGAGGGCAACTCCCCAATTAACTACACACAGGGACATAGATGAATGGCTGTGTGTATGGTGTCATCGAGAGTGTTTTGGTTTCCTGGACCATGGAATAATGTTCCAAAGGCTGCAGAGCAGAGATGGTGTCCATCTGTCCAGGAAGAGTTAAAATGTCTTCCGCAGCAGACTCGCTAACCTACTGAAGAGGGCTTTAAGCTAGATTCATCAGGGATGGGTGAAGGAAGCCCCGAGGTAAGTGAAAGATTAAATATGTCTGTAGAAATAGGTAAAAGTGGCAATGCCTGAAAAATGGTGTGTATAAATGCCCGTGGCATGGGAAATAAGATCCCAGACATTTATTTATTTATTTAGTTACATTTGGACGTAATCAAGTCGACAGAAAAAAAAGGGGGGCCGTCATCAAGAGGGCCAACATTGATGATTCGAACAGAACGTAACAAATTAGACAGAGGATGTTAGTCTCTTAGTTGGTGGTGGAGAGGGTAGGTCAGGGGGACTGGAAGTGTAGTAAATGAGAAAAGTCTTTTTCTGGTCCAAGATATTCTTGAAATAGTATGGTTTTTAGTTGTTTCCGGAATGTGGTGAGGTCTCTGTTGCTTCGGATCTGGCTCAGGAGGGAGTTCCAGAGGGAGGGTGCATACAGTTTGAATGCCCTGTTGCAGGTCTGTTGATTGAACTTAGTTCGTTCGTGGAGGATAGTGAGTGTGTTGCTGGTGCTCTGACGGGTTGGTCTGTTGGGGGTAGGCTGGGGTAGTAGAGTCTGGAGATGGGAAGTCTGCGTTTGATGGAGGGCTTTGTGGATGAGTAGGATAGATTTGTATTTAATTCTTGCTTTGAGAGGAAGGATGTGAAGTTCTCTTAGGATTGGAGTGATGTGATCATGTTTTTTTGCTTTCTGGATGATTCTTTCTGTGGTGTTTAAGGCTGTTCATAGGGGGTTGGTGTGGGTGGTGGGTAGTCCGTGATAGATCGTATTACAGTACTCCAGGTGGGGGAGCGTCATGGCCTGCATGACTCTTCTGAAGTTCTTTGTGTCGATGAGTGGTCTGAGCCGTTGTACCATATTTGCTTTGTGGAATACTGTTCTGGTAGTCTTTTTTTATTTGTTGGTTAAATGTAAGCACTTGTTCGATGATGATTCCCAGATATTTATGTGGGGTTCAATTTGTATTTGGGTGGTTCCTAATATGAGGTGTGGTGGTGGGGTGAAGTTAGGTTCCTTGGTTACTATGAGGGCTTCTGTTTTTTTAATGTTGATGGATAGGTTGTTCTCTTGTAGCCAGCTGGAGACTTCAATGAAGCAGTCTGACAGGTCACTATTTGTTGGGTTGGTGGTTGTGATGGGAGCATATAGCATTATGTAATCTGCGTAAATGTGGTAGTTGATGTTATGAGCACGTATTATCGAGCAGAGTGGCTGTAGGTAGATATTGAATAGCATGGCAGATAGTGTGGCGCCTTGGGGTACTCCTTGGTGCTGACGAAAAGGGGGGAGGTTGCCATGTTTGTGCGGATATGCTGTTGTCTATTGGTCAGGTAGGAGCAGAACCATTGAAGTACATTGTCTTTAATGCCAATTTCCTGGAGTCTGTGTAGGAGGGCGTTGTGTGAGATGGTGTCGAAGGCTGCGGATATGTCTAGGAAGAGCATGGCATATCCAGAGTGTTTGGTCTGCATACCTTTGATGAGGGTGTTCAGTAGTGATGTCATGAGGGTCTCGACTCCATGTAGTGGGCGGAATCCATTTTGTTGTGGGTCCAGTATGTTGTTGGTATCCAGGTTATCTTGGAGCTGTTGTTGGATTATCTTCTCGATGACTTTGGTGGTGAAAGGGAGGCTTGCTATAGGCCTGAAGGAGGCAGGGTCGAGGGGGTACAGGTTGTTTTTTTTAGGGTTGGGCGAATGACGGAGGTTTTGAGGATGTCTGGCATGTGACCTTGCTTGAGTGATTCGTTGACAATTCATTGACATTGAAGTTTTAATGGAAGAGGCTGACTTGGATTTAGTGGTGGTTACGGAGACATGGTTCATGGACAACCATGACTGGGATGTAATTATACCAAGCTATACTTTTTTCAGGAAGAACAGGGTAGGAAGAAGGAGGAGTGGCACTATATGTAAAAATAATATTAAAGTAATAGAATTGCAGGGCTTAAAAGGGAGCGAGGAGGCACCGTGGGTTAAACTAGAAAGAGGGAAAGGGAAATCCATTTGCACTAGAGTGATATACAGATCCCCTTCATAGGGAGAAGAAGTTCAAGGAGATTCCCCGTTGCCCCTTCTGTTTTGTGTGGCACTTAATCCAATGAGTACTCTTATCAACTCTTTGGGATATGGATTTAGCATGAATCCTAAAGAAGGTAACAAACCAGAGTCAACTTGCACTACTCCCTACTTGCAAGTAGGGAGATACTATGTATCTGACATAGAGAAAGTGAAACGCTAATATTGTTACCTTGAAGAAGCCTAATTGGTGAAACAAAAGCTTTTGTCGGGTTATTATATCTTTTGCCAGAACGGTGGGGTTATTGTACCTCTTTCCGGGACGGTGTACCTTCCAGACGATTTGGCGTTCAGATAAAAACCGCTGTATGATGTCTGCTTGCTGTCACGAGCCGGATGTCTGAAAATATTCAGATAAGTGAATAAATTTCTATCACAAAAGATTTTTATTCCGCTGTTTAAAATAAATTTTCTTTCTGTTTCTTTTAGGACAATAACTGAAGAATTGATGTGCTCCAGCTCTATGCTGTATTGCAGGCACTTTTTATAAATCTTAGGAATCTCAATAATTAAATGTTTTGTTGGTAGGTGGTAAGCTCGTGTTAGATATTGTTAGTATTGTTAGATTGAGATTTGTATTGCAAACATATAGAGGCAGTGACCCATGATGTGAGTGTCTGCTCTTAAACCCTATGGTGACTAGTTCGCCACATGTCGGGGTAAGACCATCCTGAGGTCGTTTGTGCCTTGTTGAAGTGTATGAAATAATTATTTATATTGGTAAAATTAATTTAAAAAAAGCATATACCTTCTCCAAAGAGCACAAAACATCTGTGCAAAGGTAATCTCTAAAGCTCGCCTAACAGACCACGTAACCCCAATACTGCTGGAACTCCACTGGCTCCCTATAAACAGCCGAATCAAATATAAGATTATCCTAACAACCTATAAACTCATAAATGACATAACCCCTTCACACCTATCCACATTACTGCAATCTCCAACATCGACAAGGACCCTCAGACAGAACGCAGCCCACTCCCTCATCATACCAAAAGCCATCCGTAAAACTAAGAATTCCACTAGCTCCAGAGCATTCTCATTCACTGCCCCTACACTCTGGAACGACCTCCCTATTGAACTTCGCACCATAAGAGACCTCACCCAATTCAGAAAAGAATTAAAGACCTACCTGTTCACTGAACACTTCGAAATCCCCTATACCCCCAAAGCCAGCTCCACAACAAACATGGTCACACATACACAAACTCCCTTAATCCCCTAACCCAACAATGTAACCACAAGACTTTTCCCCCCCTCACACCTTGAAGACGAAAAAAGGAACTAAATTCCAGCACCTACACCAATTCCTGCCCCACACACCACACACACCACACACTGTAAATATTCATTTGTATAAAGTTTAATGTGTTTGCTTTAATACCTATAAATGTTATATTTACTGTTTAATGTAAATAGTTGATTTCTATTGTTCTATGTTCTATGTAAAATGTATACAAACTGTGTACATGACTGTTAACTTGTTATATGTAAACCGCCCTTGATCTCTGGAAGGGGCGGTATAAAAGAAATAGTTAAATAAATAAATAAATAAAATAAATAAATAAGTAAGGTCAAGGGTATTGGTTTGTGTTGGATGCATAAATCTAATCCATTTGGAGAAACTGCCCCAGAGAAGAAGTGGACAGAGATTAAGAGAAGACATAAACAGTATTACCATGAAAGGAGAAGTGCTACTGATAGGTGATTTCAATATGCTACATCTCTTACTGAGGTGTCGTCTAGAAGTAAGGAGATCCTAGATTATCTACAGGGAGAACTATTCCGGCAACTGGTAACATAGCCCACATGTGAAGAAGCCATTCTGGATTTGGTTATTCCGGCAACTGGTAACATAGCCCACATGTGAAGAAGCCATTCTGGATTTGGTGCTTACCAATGGAGAAAGTGTTTCTGATGTCATAGCAGGAGATCATGTCACATCCAGTAATCACCAGATGGTGTGGTTCAGCATTAGGACTAGGACTGATAAAATCCATTCAAAAGCAGGGGTCTTAGACTTTAGGAAAATTAACTTTGCCAGGATGGGATAATATCTCAAGGAGTTGTTAGTGGGATGGGAACAACTGAAGGATATAGAAAAACAGTGGGCAAAACTGAAAGGGGATATTTTAAGGGCAACAAACCTATTTGTTAGAAAGTTTAATAAATGTAAACGGAAAAGGAGGCTGCTATGGTTCTCAAAAGAAGTAGCTGAAAAAGGTAAAGAAAAAGAGGAAGGCCTTCAGAAAATGCAAGAGATCATGGAGAGAGGAAGACAGGCATCTATATATGGAAAAACGTAGAGAAGCTAGCAAAGTAGTCAGGAAAGCAAAAAGAAAAAAAGAAAAAGAAATATCCAATGCAATAAATTGGGGGAAAAGGGGGAGGAATAAGACATTTTTCAGAAATGTTAGTGAGGGGTGTGCCTTCAAGTCAATGCTGACTCCTGGCACCCCAGCAGCTCCTGTGTTTTCTTGGCAGTGTGACTGAAAGTAGATTCTTCTGAGGCAAAGGAGGGTTAAGTGATTTGTCCAAGGCCACAAGGAGTGCTAGTGGGGATTGAAGCATGGTCTTGTGGTTAGTAAACCAGTGCACTAACCATTAGTCTACTCCTCCACTAGAAAGCAAGAAGGGCAAAATCGGTATTGTCAGACTCAAGGGTGAAGGGAATGAATATGTAAAAGCTGAAGAGGATAAAACGTAATTGCTTAACAAATATTTCTGTTCTGTGTTCACAGGTGAAGGGTCAGGAGCAAGGATCTCAGAAAACACCCACAAATAGGAACAGAAGTGATAGGGATCTTGAATGATTTTCAGAAGGCTGTGTTCGTGAGGAACTAGCTAAACTAAAAGTAGACAAAGCAATGGGATTGGATGAGATACATCCAGAAATACTGAAGGAACTTGGGGACATTCTAGAGGCTCCACTGACTGACCTTTTCAATGCTTCTTTGGAGTGTCCCTAGAGGACTGGAGAAAGGCACATGTGGTCCCTTTAATCAAAAGCGGAAGTAAGAATGAGGTTGAAAACTATAGATCAATCTCTGTGGTGAGTAAACTATTGAAATGCTGCTAAAAGAGAGAATAGTGAAGTTTCTGGAGTCCAGTGGATTGCAGGATCTGAGGGCAGCATGGGTTTATCAGAGGCAGGTCTTGTCAGACAAATCTGACTGATTTCTTCTACTGGGTGACCAGGGAGTTGGACCAAAGAAGAGCTCTAGAAACATGAAAACATAGAAATATGATGACAGAAAAAGACCACATGGCCTATCTAGTCTGTCCTCCCATATCAACAACTACAACAGTCCCTTTTTTTCCTTTAGAGATCCTCTGTGTTTGTCCCATGCTTTTTGAATTCAGTTACTGTCCTCATCTCTACCACCAGGAAAGAAACAGCAAACTGCCACGTGGTTGTGCGCAGAAAAACAATATAGAGACGTGGATAGCGTTTAAAACTCACAACTTTTATTGGTCCATATGCGAAAGGGGGGCCAAACCCAACACAGGCCGTGCTTCGTATTGTACTTCTTCAGGGGTTGAGGCACACCATAAAAACTTGGATCACAGCCTGAGTTTCTGGGCATCCATGTCATGTTTATGTTCATGCAGCATCAATGGAGAAGAGATCACAGCAAAAGGAAAATAAATCTGTTCTTAAGCAAGAAATATGATCTTTAACCTGCGGACAAGCCTCTCCAAACAACCCCGCCCGGGCCTTTGTTTGCAATTGAGCGGGAAGGGAAACACCCAGTGCCGGCGGCGGCAGCGACTCCCGAGCTACGCCTTCCGCACCAGTCCACTTCACCCAATGGGCCGGGCTTGGTGTTTCCCTTCCCACTCATATGGCATATGGCAATTAATCTAATTCCAATAGAACAAAATGTTTTAACCCTTTAAATTTCAATTTTCCTATAATGTTTAAATTATTTTAACATTTTGTAAGATTGCAGTAATTTGTTTAATGTAATTGTAATGAATTATGAAATGTAATTTTGCTGTAGTTTATGTATAATTTAATGTAATGTACTGTAGTTTACTGTAATGTACCATCTTGTTGTCTCCCCCCCACCTCGATGTAGTCCCTCTGTTGTCTTGTTGACCACTTTGATTGAAGGATAAGGTGGTATATAAAATTGATTAAATAAATAAATAAATATCACCTCTATCTTGCCTTTCCTCTAAAGTGTATATATTAAGATCCCTAAGTCTGTCCTCATATGCTTTATAATGTAGACCACTAACCATTTTAGTAGCCACCCTGTGCACCGACTCCATCCTGTTCACATCCTTTTGAAGGTGCGATCTCCAGAATTGCACACTATACTCCAAATGAGGTCGCACCAAAGACTTATACAGAGGCACTATCACCTCCTTTTTTCTGCTAGCCATTCCTCTCCGTATGCACCCAAGCATCCTTCTAGCTTTTGCCGTCGCCTTCTCTACCTGTTTAGCTACTTCAAGGTCATCAGACACAACCACGCCTAGATCCCGCTCTTCTTTAGTGGACAAAAGTACTTCACCCCCTATACTATATTGCTCCCTTGTATTGCTGCAGCCCAAATGCATGACCTTACATTTTTTAACATTAAATCCCAGCTGCCAAATTCTAGACCATTCTTCAAGCTTAGCTAGATCCCTCCTCATGTTATCTATACCTTCCTGGGTGTCTACTCTATTGCAGATTTTGGTATCATCCGCAAAAAGGCAAACCTTACCCAACAGCCCTTCTGCTATATCACTAACAAAGATGCTAAAAAGAATTAGACAAGGACAGATCCCTGGGGCACACCACTGGTAACATCCTTCTCCTCAGAGTGAGCTCCATTTACTTGTACTCTTTGTCGCCTTCCACCCAACCAATTTCTAACCCAAGTAGTAACTTTAGGGTCCATCCCTAGGGTGCTCTAGATGTGGTGTACTGAGATTTCAGTAAATATTTTGACACCGTTCCACACAGGCGACTTATAAACAAACTGAGCACCCTAGAGATGGACCCTAAAGTGACTGACTAGGATAGAAATTGGTTGAGTGGGAGGCGACAAAGGATAGATGCAAATAGAGCTCACTCTGAGGAGAAGGAAGTTACCATAGATGTGTACAGGGATCTGTCCTTGGTCTGATTCTTTTTAACATCTTTGTTAGTGATTTTGAGAATGGTAAAGTTTGCCTCTTAGCGGATGATACCAAAATCTGCAGTAGAGTAGACCCTCAGGAAGGTGTAGATAACATGAGGAGAGATCTAGCTAAGCTTTTAGAATGGTCATGAATTTAGCAGCTGAGATTTAATGCTAAAAAATGCAGGGTCATGCATTTTAGCTGCAAAAATCCAAGGGAGCGGTACAGTGTAGGAGCCAGAAGTTCTTCTGTTCATAAAAGAAGAACAGGACTTGGGTGTAATTGTTTCTAATGATCTTAAAGCCGCTAAACATATAGAAAAGGTAGCAAAAGCCAGAAGGATGCTTGGGTGCATAGGTAGTGGAATGGCCAGCAGAAAAAAGGAGGCGATATTGCCTCAGTATAAGTCTCTGGTGACTCTTTTGGAGTATTGTGTTCAATTCTGGAGACTGCACCTTCAATAGGATATTGTAACCAGAGAGTTAAAAATTGTACCTGTCAGCCCAGGAGATGCTGGAGTTGCTGCCTGGGGGCTACTAAGTGCAGCATGGAGTTTATTTGCAGGACTTCTGCTGTGGCTCCTGGAAGATTGGTTGCTAGGCAGAGAAACTGGCAGTAGGAGCTTGCTACTAAAGAGTGAAGGTTCTGTGTGTGACAGGCTGAGGATTTCATAGAATATTTCTTAAAGAGAATCAAACTCTCTCTGGCTGCCTGTTTGGAAAACAGGAACAGTCTGATTGATTTTCCACTGAGCTCTAACCGTGAAGCTACAGCTAATTTAAAACTCTGGATTGATCAGGAGAAGATTGGCCCAAGAATACGAGGGGGTACCCAAAAAAACCAGGAATAACATTGCCGTGGGCGGAGCTTGTGTAGTATGCACTTCTGCCGCTAGGCGTGTATAGTGCAACTCATTGTCAGTTCAGTGCCGCCTGTGTTGTCGACCTGGCTTGTTCTGTTCATCTACAGTGATTGTTTTTGCTAGCGCTGTTTTGTTCTTGTTTCTTTTTATGATGACAAGTTTAAGTGAACAACGTGCAGCTGTGAAATTTTGTTTTCTACTTGGTAAAAATGCTGCTGAAACTGTTTTAATGTTGAAAACAGCTTATCAAGATGACGCTATGGGAAAAAGTCAAGTGTACCAGTGGTTTGCTCGGTTTAAAAATGGCGACATGTCGATTGATGACAAACCTCGTTCTGGGCGTCCATCAACTGCCCGAATCGACGAAAATATTGAAAAAATTAGAGAGCTTGTGCTCAGAGACCGTCGACAGACAATTGATCAACTGTCAGAGATTAGTAGGTTATCTTGGAGCTCGGTTCAGCGAATTTTAACGGAAGATTTGGAAAGGAAAAGGGTTGCTGCCAAGTTTGTTCCTCAGGTTCTGACTGACAATCAAAAGGAACATCGAGTTGAAACATGTCGTGTTTTGAAACAACAGCTTGAAACTGATCCAGATTTTCTGTCAAAGGTCATTACAGGTGATGAGTCATGGTGCTATGGTTATGACCCAGAAACAAAGCAACAGTCAAGCCACAACGGTCAAGCCAATGGAAGACGTTATCATCACCCCGTCCAAAAAAATGTCGTCAAGTCAAATCAAATATCAAAACAATGCTGATTTGCTTTTTTGATGCCAAGGGGGTACTTCATTCAGAGTTTGTTCCCCCAGGTCAGACCGTCAATCAAACATTTTATTTGGAAGTTTTGAGAAGATTGCGCAACTGTGTTCGTAAAAAAAGACCCGATTTGTAGCAGACAGGAGACTGGTTCTTCCACCACGACAACGCACCTGCACACACAGCCATCTCTGTTAGACAGTTTTTGGCTAAAAATGGCATGGTTCCGCTGCCCCACGCACCTTACTCGCCTGACCTGGCTCCGTGCGACTTTTTCTTATTTCCACGCATGAAAAGGGTCATGAAAGGACACCGATTTGACAACATTGAAGAAGTCAAGAAAAAAACAAGGGAGGAGCTGTCAGCCGTTTCTAAAGATGACTACAAAAAAATGTTTTGAACAGTGGAAGCACCGGTGGGACAAATGTATCAGTTGTAATGGAGAGTATTTTGAAGGGAATAAGGTTATTTTGTAAAGAATTTGAAATAAATAGCTTTTAAAAAATAATTCCTGTTTTTTTGGGTACCCCCTCGTATTCTAAGTTTAGTGACTTTTTGACAGACTTCAAGGTGGAGGAGTGTCCTAGTAGTTGGGGCAAGGTACTTCAGGCTGGAAGGTTGGGGGTTCAAATCCCACTAGAGGACAGCAACCTTGGGCCGGAAGGCTGGGGTTTCTAGTCCCACAGGTGCTCCTTGTGGTCTTGGGCAAGCCACTTAACCCTCCATAGCCCATGTTCCCTGTAAAATAGTTATCTCCATGTTATAATGCCCTGTTCAATGTAATTTCAGTTTGTTCAATGTAAACCGCACTGATGCAGAATAGCACAGTATATAAGAGAATGTAAATAAATAAGGTACCCATTCAACCTGGTTTGACTACAATTATATATCAGCATTGCTCTAGGAGTCTAACTACATCTCTCCCCAGGAACGGGAGCTGCAGAGTTTGGCATAGTCAGCAGGATAAGACTCATATCAAGGTGGTATAATTCTCACCCAAAGCTCAGAATCCCAAAGTTTGAATTGCTGGGCTTCTGAGGTCAAAAATGTTTTGGCTGCTGAAATAAAGATAAAAGAGTATTGTGATCTTTTTTTATTTATTCAGAGAAGCTTTGGGGCCATGGAAATATCACTACACAGGCATGATCCGGAAATCCAACTTCATCATTTATCACAGGCAATTGAAAAGATAGCACTCACAGAAAGTATAGCGGAGAAAAAGGAAGAGAGAGCATATTATCCTACCCAAATTTGGAATCAGGTGGTTTATTTGTCGGTAATTGAGTTAGAAGACATCGTGCTACATGAAAGAAAGGAAGAACATCAGTTGGCAAAAATACAGTTGCAACACTGGACATTCCAGGATGAAATCAAAAGACAATTGGGAGAATTACATCAAGTTTTCTGGGAATGAAGGGAGAAAAGGAAAAGAGTTCTGGTGAAGAGCCTCCTGAATAAGTTGTCCCAGTATAGAGTCCAATCATTTGAGGCCAAAGATTTGTTGGATACTCTACAGGACTATTTCTTCAAAAGAAGAAAGAGAAGAAAGACAGGAGGATGAAAAGATCCTCACCCTTGAAATCCAATATGAAAGTGTTTCTCCCCTTCGAGTGAAGCATCCAAGCAAAAAGAAGTTCCTTTAAGAAATGAAGGAATAGTACCAGTACCAGAACCTATCCTGGAAATATGGCCAAGGATAGTTCTTTTCTAGAAGAAGGAAAGGAAAATCTGACAACAGAAGTAAAAGAGCCTGAGTTTACTCCTCTCACACCAGGGGTATAAGTAGGATGTGAATTGCCTCAGTGATAGAAGTAGGAGATCCTTAAGAAATTATTCCAGTAGTAGCTAAAGAAGGTAGTCCTAAAGAGTGTGAAAATCTGGAAAAAAACAATATAGCCAATTTCTTGAAGAAACGGGAGAAAAAGACTTAACAAAAACTGATATGTTTATAGAAGAAGTGAAAAGTCTGCCTGGAGGATCAAGTTTGCAGGAAGAAAGCCAGAAGGAAGAGTTTGTTGAAGATCTGGAAATGAGAGATAACGGACAGGAGAAAATACTTGAACAAAGTAATTTTCCAGAAGAGATGAAAAATCTAATCATAAAGGAAGCACTGGAGATAGTTACTGTGGATAGTGTGATTAGAAAGGAAGAAAAGGAGGACATTGATAAAGCATGGAAATATTTCCCAGTCAAAGTTTCTGGTCAAAAAACACTGAATATTTAAGAAACTAAGGAATTTAGGAATCAGACACATGATAAGCAGCCAAGAAATGATTCAGAAACAGGAGACGGTTATACAAAGAGAGCCTTCAGGAAAGAGACAGAATAGTATTAAAATAAATACTTTGAAGACTTTAAAAAAAGAAGAATCCAGGCAGAATTAATAAATAAATTCAAAAGAAATGTTAAAAGAAGAAACAAAGTTAGAGAGAAAGAAGCTAAGTGACATAAGACGTGATAATGCTGAAAATCAATTCTATAGGAAGAATCATCCAGGTTACAATGTTCAATTGGTCTTGCCTCTGTACCTACTGAGCTTGATGATTAGCTTCACATTGAATTGGAAAGTAAATCCTATCATCCCATCTTTTATTAAGTATCTGTTTAATGATGAAAGAATACTGAGCCAGTGGCTTATTGTGAAGAAAAGAACCTATATTTCACTGATATAGTATTCAGATGGGAATATATATTAAGATCTATTTTCCATCAGATCCTAAAGTGGATGTCCAGAACAAAGAAAGTTAAGAAGAAATGATGTGCATGGTCAGAGATACTAGCTGGGAAAAAGAAAAAGAAAGATGGGGCTAGACAAATGGTTTGGAGCCGTTTCTGGTGGGGTGTGTGGTTCAGGTCTCCAGAGTTCTTTTTGTTGAATGGTTAAGAATCACCCGAATGTGAACAAAAATGTTGAAATGGGAACAGAAATGTAATGGAAAAAGTTTTTGTGGCAATGAGGAAAACGTTTTGCTAAATAAAGAAAATGTATGTATTGAAAAAAATGGAATTGTAAAAAGTTTTTGAGAATTTCATACTGGAAAAGAAAACTGTGCTGAAGCCATGTGTGATATGAAAAAATTCTGAGAGAAAGTAGTACCTCACAAGACCCTGTGGGATGGAGTAGATTTATTGTGTGTGAGAATGGAAGCGAGTGATGTAGTGTTTGGTGGGTTGTATTTTAGTGAAATGTCATGGGCGACATTTAATCCCAAAAAGACGAATGTAACTAGAGGGTTTAAAATTGTAGCCCAGGAGATGCTGGAGTCACTGCTTGGGGGCTATTAAGTGCAGCATAGAGTTTATTTGCAGTGCTGCAGTGCTACAGTGCAGGAGCACTTCTGCTGTAGCTCATGGAATGTTGGTTGCTGGGCAGAGAAACTGGCAGTTGGAGCATGCTACTGAAGAGTGAAGGTGCTGTGTGTGACTGCCCTGTGACTGGGGTTTGAAAGAAGGATTTTTGAGAAAAACTAAGTACAGAGAGATAGTTAAATGATCATAGCTGAGAGTGAGAGAGGGAGTTGTTGATGAAAGATCTGAATTTAATTGCAGATTGGAGCACTGGTCTGGTTGGGTGACAGAATATACCTGCTGACAGGCTGAGGATTTCATAGAGGAGAGAAAATTTCTTAAAGAGAATCAAACTCTCTCTGGTTGCCTGTTTGGAAGACAGGAATAGTCTGATTGGTTTTGCACTGAGCTTGAACTGTGAAGCTAAAGCTAATTTAAAACTCTGAAGTGATCAGGAGAAGACTGGATCAAAAATATCTTCTCTAAGTGGAAGATAAAAAGTTCCTAAACTCCAGAAACGGGTTGTGCTGTTGCAGGAACTGATTAATTTCTGAGAGAAAGGATTTAAGCCTTTGGTCATTGCACTGTCTGTTTGAGAGAAGTGAGAACTGTGTACAGAGCTTGTGAAAGTATTGCTGGCTCTGTTTGTTTTAAACTGTTTAGAAATATGATCCTAGTATTCTGAAAAAGAAACTTACTTTCTGAGATATTTGAATATGTCACCAGAATAGCACAGGGAGGCCATGGCCACACCATTAAAAACAAAGACACCTTTATTTCATAAAACCTTCAAAGGTACAGACCCGACTTGGCCAAGTTTCGGCTATCAACCACTTAAGAGTCAGATGCATATATTTATTTCTTTAGACAAATTTGTATACCACCTTATCCTACAATCAATGTGGTCACATCACAATTGGAGGGTTACATTTAACATGAGGGTGCTTAACAACATATATACTCCAGTGGCAGTCAGGACATTGTAATAAATTAAAACAAGTAGCTGAAAGCTCAATAAGTGCTTCTCAAGTATGCCTTCTGCTTCTACTGAGAAAGTGAAAATAACATATTCAAATATCAGGGTAAGAAGAAGAACACAGAAGTCAAGTTTTGGCTGTCAGCCGCTTAAGACATATGTATTAGTGCAGACATATGTATTAGTGCATAGGTCGTAAGGGAGGTCATGTGCTCTAGTGATTTTTTACTTTCACTTTCCGGGCATTTAGTGGGTCTGAACATCCAGATCATACATCCAGACCCGCTAAACGAAGATCAGAATGACCCCCTTAGAGTCTGATTTGAATGCTAATTTAATTTACCTGGTCCTGAGGAACTAGTTTTCTGCTGAACCTGAAGAAAAATAAATAGTATTCTGAGAAACCTGGCAATTTTAAAATAGAACAAGTTATTTGGTGTGTGAGTTTATACTCACCTGAGTTGCTGCTACTTTATTTGTTAGAAAATGTTTCTGTGAGTTAACAAGATTATTTCTGGATATAATCTATTTTAATGTCTCCTGCTCATTGAAAAAAAAAATCTTTTTTTCTGAAAATTTTAATTACAATGTACAATTAGGGAATACCTAGTTTTCAAAAATAAAAAAATAGTTAATAATTTATTCTAGACACATAATAACATTAAAATTTAAATCCATAAGATTTTGTGGATTTATTTAATCCATTTGTAGAATTCTACTTCAATAGCTACAATATCGTCTCAACATTACGTTGGCTTTGGGCTTATCCTAATTTAGATTTTAGTTTCCTCCTAAATGTTTCTCTACAGGCAAGGGCAATCTGGGACATTCAAATCAAAAGATCTGGAAAAGAAGCAGGCATGTCCAAGTTCAGACATGATTTCACAAATATGGACATCTGCCGGGCCATCTACATAGACATCCCCAGAATAACATTGAGAACCAGGGACATCTAAGAATAGCCTAATGGTTATAGAAGCGGGCATTTGAATCCCATTGCTGTTATCCTTGTGATTGTGGAGAGTAGTGGGGATGGTGGAATGCAATCTTTTCTACACCCTCTAGATAGTTCATGGACAAAACAAGCATTTTCCTGATACCTATTCATATCTGAAGCAGGTCTAAACTTGGAAGCGGTCACAGACACCCTGATTTTTCTGAAATTGGGAAGGGACATCTAAGTCCATTGCATCACCTCAGACATTCCTCTGCCATGTTCTCTACCAACTAGGCTGGCCCCGTATCGAAGATGTCTTTAAAAGCTATTTGCAAAATGGCTCCAGGGATATCTCTGTGATTTGGGCATCTGCATACAGGTTTTTGGACATCCAAATCACGGCTAAGGCTTTTAAAAGCACCCCCATAGTGCATGCTTTATAATTTAATATCATGGGTAAATTGTCTGGTTCTCTTACTATTTTCTAGTTATGAATTATGCCATATACTTTATATTAACACAATGAAAAAAATCACCAAAAATTTCAGAAGCCCCTTAAATCTATGCATGTTCTTTTTGTCAGATATATCAACAGGAGAAGAGCCATTTCCAGCTCTCGAATGCTGATAATATCCATTTTAATCAATATTTTTTTATTTACATTCTCTTATATACCACGCTATTCTGCATCAGTGTGGTTTACATCAAACAAACTGAAATTACATTGAACAGGGCATTATAACTTGGAGATAACTATTTTACAGGGAACATGGGCTATGGAGGGTTAAGTGGCTTGCCGAAGACCACAAGGAGCACCTGTGGGACTAGAAACCCCAGTCCTTACAGCCCAAGGTTGCTGTCCTCTAGTGGGATTTGAACCCCTGACCTGCAGTACCTTGCCCCAACCACTAGGCCACTCCTCCACTCCTGGTTCTAAAAGCATAAACTTCACACTTATCTCATACATCGTCCAAGTTCAAGGAATATATCCAAATCCTGCCAAGGTGACTCCCAAATCGCGACATGCACGTTTCAAGTCAATAAAGGACTCTGTATCAAGCGCTGCAGGGAAATTGTAGTACACCCGTAGGATTCATGTACTTATACTTTATATTGACAAATCATCACATTCTTATATTGTCAGTGAAAGAAAGGTTACTGGGTCCTATTTATCATTTTCCTCAGGGCTTCTTTTACATCCTTGTTTCTCAGACTGTAGATCAGAGGGTTTAGCATGGGGATTATAACTGTGTAAAACACAGATGTTACTCTGTCCCGGTTCATTGAATATTGGGAACTAGGCCGCATGTACATGTAAATCACTGTACCATAGAACAAGGTCACACAGAGAAAGTGTGAGGCACAGGTATTGAAAGCCTTGTGCCTGCCCGCCACCGAGCGCATCTTCACGATGGAAGAGATGATGAAAACATAGGAGATCAGGATGATCAACAAGGAGCCAATCTGAAGGCTGCCACAGAAAACTAATAGTAAGATTTCATTTAGAAATGTATCGGAACAGGAGAGTTTTAGGATGGGTGGGAGGTCACAGAAAAAATGAGTAATCTCATTGGATCTGCAGAAGGACAAACTAAATATACTAGCTGTCTGTATGAGGGAATTGAGGAAGCCACCAACATAAGCACTGATTACTAATCGAATACAAACATTGTTGGTCATTACAGTTGTATAATGCAGTGGGTTGCATATGGCAACATAGCGATCATAAGACATAGCAGAAAGAATCAATACTTCTGATCCTGCCATTCCAACAAAGAAAAACATTTGAACTGCACAGCCAAGAAATGCAATGACTTTCCTCTCGGATAGGAAATCGACTAATGTTTTAGGTACAATAACTGTTGAGTAACAGAGATCTACAAAGGATAGATGCCTGAGGAAGAAGTACATGGCAGTCTGAAGATGAGGATCTCTAGTAATGACCACAAACATTCCGGTATTGCCCAATATTGTCATTATATAGACCAGTAAAAACAAAACGAAGAAGAGAATCTGTAGATCTGGATCATCGGTGAGGCCTAAGAGGATGAATTCAGTCACTGAGGAATGATTCTTGATCTCCATATGGTCATTCAAAGTCCTCTCCTATGATTAGAGAGAAAAGAAAAATTCAATATTTTATTGTTCTTTTGTAAGACTCCTTAGTCATAATACAACATTAAATAAAATATACAGACACAAAATATGCATTGATAAGGTACATCTTCTTCCTTTTAAGACATCATTTCTGAAACCTTTGGGGTCAATACTTAGTAGCAGTGGCCAATCGCATTTAAAGCCTAAACCAAATATTAAGTATCGGAGCCTATCCGGTATCAGGTGCTTAATATCCCGTTTTGCTTGGCATTATGGTTGCTATTCAGTCAATGGTGATATTCATCCACTAACTGAATGGTGAAAACCAGGTAAAATTAGGACAGCCATAGATTTGTTCTATCTTTATCCAGTTTAGCTAAGCGATTTAGTGGCTAAATATTGTCACTAACCGGGCCGATAGCTGCTGGGACTGGCTCCCATCCCCCCACAGATAACTCCAGTTTTAGCCAGGCATCTTTTCTGCAGTCTAGTGATAGCCGATGGCACTATCCAGACACTATTGCTGAATATTCGGATCACCACTGTGTTGCTGGTTGGCAGGTCCTGCTAACGGGCTAAACCATTTTGGATATGCCTCCCAGTATATGTTTTGATTGGCCCCCAATTGAATGAATCCTGGTCTTTTGACTGCCGTTTGAAGTTATTCTCGGCTGTGAAAAAGCAGGATTAATGTACCAGCTTCTCTAGAATTGAACCTTGTGATTCTGCGTCTGCACATTGTCATCCCTCTATACATACGTCTGCAGAGATATCTATGTACGCATCTATATTTCACACTCTATTTTCATTGTGTCAGTACATGCGTCAGTTTTCAAAGGCATTATCTGCTTAGCAAAATCTGAGTAAATGACACCAACTAGTGTAAAAGTACCTGCGCTATTCATATTGGCCGGCATTCTGTCCTGCGAATAGCGGGTTGGACGGCTAACCCATGCTCAGCCCCAGAACACAATTCCATCTACCGTGCTCCCCTCACAAACAAAGCGCTGGGGTGGAGCGGGGGAGAGCCCAGCTGCTGGAACATACAGGGCTGATTCAGGTCGGCCACTGTACATTCCCCGACACCTGGCTGTCTGTCTGGCTTATTCCACCCTTATTTTGGAATAAGCCCCGGAGGTCCCCACTGCACGGTGCCACACACAATATCGCTGGCCACACTGTGCTCCTGCAGCCGCAATCTGTGTCATGGGGGTCTCTGGTGGCAGTGGCAGGATCGCAGTCTGTAGGGGCAGACATGAGTAATGGCATTCCGAGCCGTCAGATAGATGGCTTGTTGTCATGGTGCCAGAATGCCATGGCTCCCATGCCCCAGCCGTGGCGTTCTGGCCTCAGGATGCCGATCTCACAGCCACACTTAAAGCGGCTTGCCATCACCTCTTTAATTTAAACTCGGATATTCAGTGCAGGGCCATATACAGCCACTGGCATTGAATATTCAGGTTGCCTGGTTAGCCAGTTAGCTAACCTGTCAGCAGTGGTATTCAGCTGCTGGCCAAACTGGCTAAAATTAGGACAGCTATTCTGTTGTCCTAAACGTAGCTGGCTAACATAATAACATAGTAAATGATGGCAGATAAAGACTAACATGGTCAATCTAGTCTACCCTCTAAGGTGGCTAGGGTTGTAGGGTTGCACCTGCTGCTCTGTGTAGCTTACTCCCCCTCTACGCCTTTGCTTATGATTGTGCCTACTGCTCCAGGCAAGTTACTCTTCTCCATTTATGAAGTTATTTACATTCGCTTTGGTTCCATCCTCTTGCTATGTGGTGATCCTCTGCGTTTGTCCCATGCCTTTTTGAATTCTGTCAGTGTTTTTACTCTCACCACCTCCTTCGGGAGGACATTCCAGGTATTTCCTGGTGTTGCTTTTACATTTACCTCCTTGCAGTTTCCTTTCATGTCCTCTAGTTCTCCAGCTTCTCTGTCTTTGAAACAGGTTTGTTTGTTCATTAGTATGCTTTAAGTATTTAAACATCTGTATCATATCCCCCTTGTCTCTTCTCTCATTTGTCCATTCTAATTTTTGAAGATATTTTCTCATGCTGTCTACGCCCTCCAAAGTGTCCACTCTATTGAAAATCTTTGCATCTGCAAAAAGGCAAACTTTTCCTTTTAACCCTTTGGCAATGTAATATCACTCAGAAAGACATTGATCCATCTCCGGGCTTCTCGGTGTATTCACAAACATCCTATGAGGAACAGTATCAAAGGTTTTGCTGAAATCTACAGTTCTGGTCAACATTATTGGCACACTTGCATTTTAGATATGTTGTGTACAATATCTTGAGAAATAATTGGAAATATTCCAACTGAATGTCATCATAATTTTTGAATAGCATGACCTGGACAGGATTTATGGCACTTTTCACTAATATTTGGTTGCACAAACCTTGGCAGTGATGACAGCCTCAAAACCTTTCTTGTAGCCACCTAAAGTTTCATACATCTGTCTACTGGTAGTTTCTCCCACTCTTCCACTGATTTGTTCCAGCTCATGAATGTTTCTAGGATTCCTGTTACCAATGACAGAATTCAGCTCCTTCCAAAGTTTCTCGATTGGATTGAGATCAGGACTCATTGCTGGCCAGTTTAAACCTGTCCATTTGTTCCTTTTTGACCATTCTTTTGTACTTTTAGATGTATGTTTTGGGTCATTGTTCTGCTGGAGGACCCATGACCTTCAACCCAGACCTAGCTTTCTGACACTAGGTAGCACATTTTACTCCAAAATATCTTGGTAGTCCTCTGACTTCATGATTCTTTTACAGTAATACATTCCAGGCCTCCAGTTCCTGAGGCAGCAAAACAGCTCCACAACATTATGAAACGTCCACCATATGTATCTACAGGAAAAGTGTTTTGTCCTTTTAAGCTTCACCTTTGAATGTATCATTGGTCTACATTGCCAAAGAGCTCAAGTTTGGTTTCCTCTGTCCACAGAACAGTTTCCAAAAAAGGATTGTGATTTCTCAAGGTGGGTTTGGGCAAAGATCAGGCATGCCTTTTTATGTCTGTCTTTGAGCAGTTGGGTCCTCCTTGGCCTTCACCCATGAAGTCCTTCTTTGTTTAGTGTGCAGCGTAGGATGCGGGTTGAAACCACCACTCCAAATTGCTCCATATCAGCCTTATGCTCTTTGGATATTCTACTACATGGTGTTTTTCCAACAGTTCACACTAACTTACAAAGACTTCTTGGATTAATTTTCCTCTTCCCACCACATCCTTGGAGGTTCTTGACAGTTCCATGAGCAGAAAACTTCTTAATAACATATTGAACGGTAGACACAGGAATCCCAAGTTCTTTGGAAATGGCCTTGCACCCCTGTGATGTTTGATGTTTGGTGATAATGGCTTTTCTGATGGTGTCAGACAGCTCTCTTCACCATTGTGAAAATGGAACAGGGAGTGAATGTAGCCATTTTAAACATTAGAGCCATCATTCATTGGTTGATTCAAGCCATGTGAGTACTGACAATTGATCACAAATGTGTCTAATTTTACCGCAATGGGAATGTGGTTCTTCTATTCAAACTCATTTGAATTGTTTATAAGGGTGCCAGTAATCATGTCTTCAAAAATAAACCTACAAGAGTATCCCACAATTATATCAAACCTAACTAACCTAACCTAACCTTGTTTGTACCCCATGGGTTTGTGATGTCCTTTTGGGTACTCTGGGGGTTGCTATCCCTTTTTAATTTCTTGATTAAAAGGAACAGTCTGCAACGAGAGAACGCAAGTTTTCGTGGCAGTAGTTCCGACAAAAAATTCTTTCTCTATTGAGTAATCATGTCTTGGCAATGTCCCAGTTTTTATAGTATTTCCTACTATTTTATACTATTTCCCCGGTCAGGATTAGAGTACACAAACACATTTTTAATTGGTCTTGTTTTATTTGATTCTTTTATGTGTCAATTATGTGTGCATATATAGTTCAAAGCCAATTCAATGACCACTTTTTTTTAGGAGATATTGGACATTAAGAAGTTAAACAGCAAGGATGCCAATAATGTTGACCACAACTGTATGTAGAACACATCCATTGCATGTCATTGATCTAGTTCACTGGTCATCCAGTCAGAGAAATCAATCACAGTTGTTTGGCGTGATCTTCCCTTGATAAGGCCACATTGTCTCAGATTTTTCAACCTGTTGGCGTCCAGAAAAAAAAACACTATCCTTTTTTCAGCAGCTCCTCCATTACTTTGCCCACTATCAAGGTAAGACTCACTGTCCTGTACTTTGCCACCTCTTCTCTTTCATCATATTTGTAAGGAAGAGCCATATCAGCCCTTTTGCAATCCTGTGTTTTTATTTATTTGATTTTATATATTGCACTATTTTAAAATCAGCACAGTTTATATAGAATAAGAATAAACATTTTACATTAAGAACATAAGATATGCCATACTGGGTCAGACCAAGGTCCATCAAGCCCAATATCCTGTTTCCAACAGTAGCCAATCTAGGTCATAAATATCTAGCAGTCTCCCCAAAAGTCACAGGCTCCTCAATGCTTGTATTGGGTCAAGCAGTGATATCCCGGGTCCCTCTTAATAATGGTTTATGGACCTTTCCTCCAGGAACTTGTCCAAACCTTTTTTAAACCCAGCTACACTAACAGCTTTTACTACATCCTCTGATAACAAATTCCAGAGTTTGATTACACGTTGAGTGAAAAAATATTTTCTCTCCTTAGTCTTAAATAGGTTACCCTGTAGCTTTATTGCATGTCCCCTAGTCTTTCTATATTCTGATGACGTAAACAATTGATATACGTTTACCCGTTCCACTCTGTTCATTAATTTATAGACTTCTATCATATCTCCCTTCAGCCGTCTCTTTTCCATATTGAAGAGTCCTAACCTTTTTAGCCTCTCTTCATAGGGGTATCCTTCCATCTCTTTTACTGTTTTGGTGGCTCTTCTCTGTACCTTTTCTAATAACACTATATCCTTTTTAAGATAGGCAACCAGAATTGCACACAATATTCAAGGTGCGGTCGCACCATAGAACAATACAGAGGCATTATAATATCCTTTGTTCTATTCTTCCATTCCTTTCCTTATGATACCTAGCATTCTATTTTCTCTCTTGGCCGCCGCTGCACCCTGGTTGGAGGGTTTTAACATGCTATCCATGATGATGCCTAAATCTTTTTCCTTGGTGGTGGTTCCTAATGTGGAACCTTGCATTGTGTAACCATAGTTTGGGTCATTCTTTCCAAGGTACATAACTTTGCACTTGTCCACATTAAATTTCTTCTGCCATTTGGATGCCCAGTCTTCCAATTTGCCAAGATCCTCCTGCAATTTTCCACAATCCTCATGGTTTTTAACAACTTTAAATAGTTTTGTGTCATCTGCAAATTTGAAAACCACACTCGTTATTCCCTTTTCCAGGTCATTTATGAATATGTTAAAAAGCAGCGGACCAAGCACAGATCCCTGGGGTACTCCACTATTCACCTTTCTCCATTGGGAAAATTGGCCATTTAGCCCTACCCTCTGCTTTCTATCTTTTAACCAGTTCCTGATCCACAATACTACACTGTCTCCTATCCCATGACTTTTTAATTTTTCCAAAAGTCTCTCATGACAGACCTTGTCAAAGGCTTTCTGAAAGTCCAGATACACAATATCAACCGGCTCACCTTTGTCTACCTGTTTATTCATACCTTCAAAAAATCATAACAGATTAGTAAGACAAGATCTTCCTTGTCTAAAGCCATGTTGGCTGTCTCCCATTAGGCCATGACTATCTACATGTTCAGTAATTTTGTTCTTTATGATGGTTTCTACCATTTTTCCTGGTGCCTGACATCAGGCTCACCGGTCTGTAGTTTCCCAGATCAATCCTGGAGCCCTTTTTAAAAATTGGCGTTACGTTGGTCATCCTCCAATCTTCAAGTATTACAGATGATTTTAATGATAGTTCACAGATTACTAATAGTAGGTCTGCAATCTCATATTTCAATTCTTTGAACACCCTTTTATGTATACCATCCGGTCCAGGTAATTTGCTGCTCTTCAGTTTATCAAATAGTTGTAATACATCTTCCTGGTGTATCTATATTTCTTTCAATTCTTCCACAGTATCACCTTTAAATACCACTTCAGTCATGGGTAACATCCCTACATCTTCCTCAGTAAAGACCAAAGCAAAGAATTCATTCAATCTCTCCGCTATGTTCTTGTCCCCTCTTATTGCCCCTTTTACTCCTCTCTCATCTAATCTCCAAACTGACTCTCTCACATGTTTTTTGCTACGAATGTACTTGAAAAAGCTTTTATCACATGTTTTTGCTTACAAGGCAAGCTTCTTCTCAAATTCTCTCTTTGCTTGCCTTATCAATGCCTTGCATTTAACTTGCCAGTGCTTGTGCTGTTTCCAGTTTTCATCATTTGGCTCTTTTTGCCAGATTGGCTAGTAGGAGATATTCAGCATTGGTTTAGTGCCACTGAATATCCCTCTGACCACAGTTTACCTGGTTAGGAGGTCTGCTAACCAATTAAACCTCTTTGGATATGCTGCCTCCCCCCTCCCCTAAGGTTGCTAATTTTATGGATACTTTGCCTTTGTTCCTGTGTTGCTGTCCTATTTACCATCTGGAGATTAGAATGTAAGCCTTTGTTTTCTGCATGTTTCTAATAATATTTTTGTTATCACTTAATATCTAAACTTCCTCTTTACCATAATCATTTTCATTATAAGACAATGCCACTTTGTATGAAATGCTGTGTTTGTGTACATTTCGTGAGATTACCACTAGGGTCATAGATGTGATTTTGGCACCCAGGGCTACCTACCATCAGCAAGTGCAACTGGGAATCACTCTTGCTCCCACTAGACACCAGGGACCCTGGTAAGAGATGGAGATGGGATGAGGGCTGGGAGGGTTTGCTGGCATGGGGTTATCCTGGGGGATCTTGATTTTTGAGGAGGCTGTAATGGGGGAGGATGTATGTTGGGGGTATAGATTGGGGTGATTTATATATATAACTCAACTGTGTGAAACAGTGTTAAAGGCTTTATTGAAATCTAATACACCACATCTAGAGCTTTCCCTCAGTCCAACTCTCTGATCACCCAGACAAACAAATTAATCTGATTTGTCTGACAAGATCTGTTTCTAGCACAATCATGCTGCCTTGGATTCCAGAGACCTCACTATCCTCTGTTATAACAAGTCAGACTAACCTGCCTGTATTTCCCAACCTCTTTCTTGCTGCCTCTTTTGTGTACATAGACCACATGGCATTCTTCTCCTGTCCTCTGAGTCCACGCCTGACTCTAAAAAATTATGAAAAGTTCAGACAGTGGAGCCTCCAGATCCTCCCAAAGTTCTTCAGTACTCTCAGATGTATCCCATTTGGCCCCATTGCTTTGTCTACCTTTAGTTTAGTATGTTCTTCATGAACACAGTCGTCTGAAAAAACGTTCAAGATCAACCTCACTTCTGTGCCGATTTGTGAGTGTTTTCTAAGGTTCTACTCCTGGCCCTTCATCTGTAAACACAGAACAGAAATATTTGTTAAGCAAATCTGTTTTATCCTCATCCATTTCTACATATTCTTCCCCTTCGCCCTTAAATCTGACAATATCACTTTTTTATGCATCTTCCTGTCACTAACATATCTGAAAAATGTTTTGTCCCCCCCATTTTATTGCATTAACTATTTTTTTCTGTTTGTATCTTTGTTTTCCTGACTACTTTCCTAATTTGTCTTAACTTTTCCAAATATTTATGCTTGTCCTACTCTTTCTGTGATGTTCTATGTTATAAAGCCCACCTTCTTTTTCTTCACCTTTTCCGTTACTTTTTCAAGAACTATAATAGTTTCCTTTTCCTTTTACACACTGTATATCTACTCTCTTAACAAAAAGGTTTGTAGCCCTTAAAATGTTCCCTTTCAGTTTTGTCCACTACTTTTTATACATCCTCCAGCTGTTCACATCTAGCTAATGACTCCTAGAGATATTGTCCCATCTTGACAAACTTAGCTTTCCTGAAGTCTAGGACCATCAATTTTGAATAGACTATCTTAGCCCTTGCCCTAATACTTAACCACATCATTGGGTGATCACTGGATGTGAGATGATCACCCACTATAACATCAGAAATACTCTCCCCATTTGTAAGCACCAAGTCCAGTATGGCCCCCTACCATGTGAATTCTATTACCGGTTTCCATAATAGTTCTCCCTGTACAGAATCCAGGATTTCCTAGAAAATATTGCAGCAGGAATGTCCCATTTAATATATTGCATATTGAAATTGCCTATCAGTAGTACTTCTTTCATATTTTCATGAATATTTCTAGTTAAATCTCTGTCCACTTCTTCTGCCTGTGAAGGAAGCCTGTATATAACACCAATGCAAATGGATGCTCCTTTCCCTCTTTTGAATTTAACCCACAGTGCCTCTCCCTTCCCTCATAATCCCTGCAATTCTGTTGCTTTAATATTATTTTTTTATATATAGAGTACCACCTCCCTATCTTCCTACCCTGCCCTGCCTCAGAAAATCATAGTCCAGTATAATTATATCCTAGTCACTATGGTTCTTTGTGAACCAAGTTTCTGTGACTGCTACTAAATCTAAGTCATCCTTTTCCATTAAAACTTCCAAATCCAGGATCTTATTTCCTATACTATAGGCATTAATATACACCTCTTTCCAGATGTTGCCCCTTTTCCCATGTCAGAGTTATTTAATATTGTATTTACTTGAGGCTTTTACTTACGTAGGAGCTTTCTTCAGCCATCCCCAGTGAACCCAGTTTAAATCCATCTCTAGTAAGTTAGCCAGTCTGCTGCTGAAGACACTTTGACCCTTCTTGAATAAGTGGACACAATCTCTGCTCAGCAGTCTTTGGAAAATCACTCCATGGTCCCGAAAACCAAAATACTCTGAATGACAGCATGCATGCAGCAATGCATTCATCTCTAGGATGCGAGCTTCTCTGCCTCGGCCTTTACCCTCAACTGGAAGGATTGAGGAGCACACCACCTGTGCACCTGTCTGCTTTACCCTCTGTCCCAGAGCCATTATGTAAGTCACTTTTGATATGCTTGGAGGGATACCTAACAGTATCCTTTGTGCCAACATGGATAAGCTGCACCGGATATTAGTCAGCAGGCTTGATGAGTCTCAGCAAACTCTCTGTAACATCATGAACTTTGGCACCTGGCAGAGAGCACACCTTTCCACACTAACTACCTGCTTCAATGCAATCTCAGACTGGCTGCTCTCACAAAACCTTCGAATTAACTTTAAAAAGATGGAAGTTTTGATTGTAACAAGGAACAAAGACTTCTTTCCCCCACCAACTCTAAGAACAAGAGATGCCGATTTACCACTCAAATCAACAATACGTTACCTAGGCGTTATACTCGACCAGCGACTTGAGTTCAAAGAACATATAAAAAATACAGTTAAAGCCATCTATCACAAGATCAGAATTCTACAACACCTCAGACCAATGCTTGATCCACACGACTTCCGAACAACCTTCCAAGCGTTGGTCACCCCACACTTCGACTACACAAATATTGTGTTACAGGGCCTACCCAAAAGTATGCTTAATCCACTACAATTGGCCATGAATACAGCTGCCAGAGTTCTACACGGAGCCCCAAGGAGTCATCATATCACTCCCATCCTATTTGAACTTCACTGGCTCCCGATATCATATAGGATTTTATTCAAAGCCCTCCTCATTACCTTCAAGGCAGTTCACCAAATCTCATCATCTTCATTATCTGACCTCCTGCATCACCCACAAAGCTCCAGATCCCGACGCTCCGCAACAGAAAACACACTAATGATCCCAGAATACCTAGCAAAACTCAACCAGACAACTACCACAAGAGCATTCTCATCCTTCGCCCCTAGATGTTGGAACATGCTGCCACCCAACATCAGATCACAAAAAGACTTCTCACAATTTAGAAAAGCTCTAAAAACACATCTCTTCCTACAACACTTCCCTCAGAGTATGAACTCCCCAAGCCATTCCCTCCCAACACGAACCAATGATCATGATTAGTCCAGTAAACCCCTAACTTCATTTCTCACCCCATATCAAACCCTCTTAGATCCCCAAGCTTTAGAACCATAAACATATGATATTTTGCTGTAAATAGTTTGAATTCTTGTTATTTGTTTAACCCCAGTTATCCATGTTCATTCCCTGTTATCTGTAAACTTAACATATGTTCATGCTTAAGTACAATTTGTAAAATGTAAACCGCGCTGATGATGAAGAGTGCGGTATATAAAAACTGTTAAATAAATAAATAAATAAAATAAATAAATAAATCAAGTCTGGTCAGCAGTGCCCCTCAGAAGATTAGTCACCAAACACTACTACCCTTTGCTTCCTTGTGGCCATCAGTTTGGCAGCTTTGGGGTTTCTGAACTCTGGTTCCTCATTTTTCTGGGTCGTTCTCAGCTTCTTCCCTTCCAGAGCTGCATACAGGTCCTTTAGTTTGAGGGATGGTGGAGTTGGAATGTCTGTTCTACATGCTTTGGTAACCCACGTCCAGTTCGCTTCTTTCTGTACCATAGTCATTTTCATCTATGTTGGAAATCTGTGATGCCTCAAGAAGCATTTCATCAATGTAGTTCTCGCTGTCACAAATGCTTCTCAGCCTCACCACCTCCTCTTTCAGATCCTGCACTTGTTTTATGAGGGATTCAACTTGCAGAGATCTTGCATATAGAACATTGCCTGGGATTGGATTGTCCATCTGGACAGAGATGAAAATTGCAATGGGGGCAATAGCTTTGGCAGCATGTTTTTTTCCCAGTCATAGTTCAGTTGTAGGAACTTTGGCACATGTTGAAGGAAATGAGTAAAATGCCTACCAAAATCCTTAACTACAGCTCAGCTGTCCTTTAATAAAAAAGTCAACTAGCCTCTTTTATTGGAGATCTAACCCCTCTGTTCTGATTCACTGTGTGTAGTCCTGCTTGCTTGCTCACCTGTTATTTGGTTATGGAGCAGTTTCTTATCACTTTAAGCTACTGTATTAAAATCTGATATATATGTTTCTGAGGTGTATAGTCTATTGCGCTCCCTTTGTACGATAACCTAATCAAAGCTCCTTCAAATATAACTATTTACTTTTAGCAGATATCCAGCAGTGAAGGTATAAGACAGGCTTTGGGTAAATAGGGCATTTTCCACTGTACAGTAGGCTGAACAACTTCTCTAGGAAGTCTGCCAGAGAACTGCTATC
This sequence comes from Ichthyophis bannanicus, assembly GCA_033557465.1. Taxonomy (NCBI): domain Eukaryota; kingdom Metazoa; phylum Chordata; class Amphibia; order Gymnophiona; family Ichthyophiidae; genus Ichthyophis; species Ichthyophis bannanicus. The sequence goes on along the minus strand of CM066043.1, from coordinate 32,201,799 downwards.
ATGACCCAAGCGCAAAGCCAGAATATCTGCCATAGCCCAACATGAACATTCTAAACCAGTGACATTCCGCCTAAGAAGATAATATCTTACTTCCTACTGTTTATCCCATATTCTTCCTAGGCAGCTTCCACGCAAGAACTAGACATCCTTTATGCAGACCTACAAGGTATTGATACCCAGGTGACACACTAAAGAGATGCAAACAAAAAGGAATGTGAAGGTCAACCTGAAGCCATGCATCAGAGATCCAATGACAGAAGTTTCTCTTGCCCCTTCACATAAAACGTTTGGATGGCAGTGCAACGCAACATGATGTAGAGTCTCACCGGCCACAGGCAGCAAGTGCAATCAAGCTGTGTACACCGTAAACCCAAAGAAGTACACGCCAAAACTAATGAAGCCACATCTATATGCCTGTCTTTGTGATATTACCTTATACTTACCCATTGCATATCAGGACTGAGGTGAAACCTGATGTCAGCACACCCTTGGTCTCATACAGGCAGAATAAAGACCACTCCCAGAAAAAAATGCAGCAAACCTCTCCCCTGCTACCACTCAAATATTTCAGACTGAAAACTATTCTTGTTTTCCTACTACTAAATTTCCAGTGGGGCCTCATAATAGAATGTATGTGCCCAAATTCAAAATAGTTTCAAATGCTGAAGCAGTATCAGACAATCGACCAAATCCTAGAAGTGACTAGACCAGTTACTGCACCTATTCAAGATGTACCCCCTGGGTCAGTATTACTCAGCAAGGGAGCCGGTTCATTTTACCTCAAATTCAGATCACCCTAGGAGTCATCCCTGCCCCAGTGATGAAAACATCTGCCCTTATCTTCCTCGGGAATGGGTCCCTTGACATCTCCATGGAAAAACGTGCCTGTGGAATCAGATCCTGAGACTTCAGGAATCAACATAAAGAAAATCAGGCAGCTGACCCCAGGCAAGCCAGGAAGGATGATGTTACTGCTGTTGAAATATGACATTTCTATATTTCCAAAGCCTGTCATACTCCTTCACTGCTGGAGCCCGAAGCAGGTGATCCCTGAAAGTCTCGCTTGCTGTGTTTCCAACCCATTGCACAATGTCACTGGCAGATTACCTTGCAAACAGCTCCCACAATGGTCTGAGGATGCCAACGGCCCCACCAAGGCACTATTGTGCCTAGAAATGTACCTAGAAATAAAACATAACACTATGGTCAATATTAGGATTAACACTAAGATTAATATTTATTAACACACATTTTTGCTCCAACAGACAATGAAAACAAGAATAAAGGGGAGAGAGAAGCAATGGAGAGACTAAGAAGGGGGGGGGGGGGAGGGGGAAACAGGTTTGGAAAAATTCCTGGAGGAAAAGTCCATAAACCATCATTATTAAAGAGGACTGGGGAAATGCACTGCTTACCCCTGGGACAAGCAGCATGGAATGTGTGTACCTTTGGAAACCGGACAGGAACTTGAGACCTGGATTGGCCACTGATGGAAATAGGATACTGGACTTGATGGATCCTTGGTCTGACCCACTATGACATATCTGATGTTCTTAGGTTTTCTTATGAGTTATATATACTTATTTTTTCTATTTAGAAAACCTTCTCTACTGGAGTGGTGGAGTAGCCTAATGGTTAGAGAACTGATCTAGTCACCCAATAGAGTAGGGTTCAATTCCCCCTAATACTCCTTGTGGCCTTGGGCAAGCCACTTAGCTGTCTACTGCTTCAGAAAAAAAGCCTGACAATCCACTTCAAGTCACGCTACCAAGAAAACCCAGGAGCTGCTGGGTCAGTAAGGCTTGTTTGTTATAGGCCACTACTATATACGGTATATGTTTTGTTAGAAGAGGTCACAAGTCTGTATGACCAATTGAATATACTTATGGTATAGATTTTTTTTCATTTTCTTGTTATTTGTGTTTGATTTGGCTTGCTGTCTATAGGAAAACCATTCAAAAAATTCAGTTCATTGAGCATATGACACAATAATTACAAGCAAAAGTCCTTTTCATGACAATAAAAAGATAATGAGACAGAATATATGTAAACTTCACCAAAGCACAATTTACAAGCAGTTAGAACTCCATTGCAAAATGAAATTATAATAACTCTACAACAAAAGACAAAATGCATCAGCTTCTGGCCAAGGTCAGTGAAACTACAAAGATATAGACACAAACCATCTACAATGAGAAAGAAAGAGAATAGGACTAGGAGGATACCCACAGCAAGCCATAAAATATATAGGCAATTCAAGCTGTGACACTGTAATCACCTTGAAACTGTGTAAATGAAGGGCTACTCATAAATGGAAGTATTGAGAAACAACAACTTTGAAGGGGCCAACAAGAATGTTTGTTTATACCGGCACAACACAAGTACTGGACAAAATTGTAGATAAAGGTTTTATAACTGGAAGGCACCACTTTTGCTCTTATCAAAAATATGGCCCCAAAGCGCTGTAAAAGAGCATTGGGGGTAGAATATAGCACTAGTCCAGAGCTCTTGAGAGCATATTGAATTAAGAATAAATATGTTTATAACAAATATCAATTGATATCTTCACTTTTATATTAAGCCCCGGAGGCATTAGTAGTTCAACACCCTCCCAAAAATAATTAATTAATGTGATGCTTATCCTACTTGTACACAGGATTTAAACAAGAAACATCATCACACACTGAAATTAAAAACCAGTCAAGAGAAAAGGGGGGAAACTTAATGTTAACATAAAAACCACTGATCACAAGCTTCTAGCACTCTGCTGAGAGAAAAACAGCAAACGCCAGGCACGCTCATTAAATAGGCACCAGATCGCAGTAACAAACCTTGTTTAAAATGTATCTAAAAAGGAGCATGGGACTTATACATACAATTAAAACTGCATCACAAAGAGTGGATTATTCATTCAACTTATTTTTAAATTCAGGGAAGGGAAGGTGATTATTGGGGTGCCCCAGGGGACGGTCCTGGGCCCGGCACTGTTCAATGCATTTGTGAGTGATATTGCTGAAGGACTGAATGGAAAAGTCTGTCTTTTTGCAGATGACATAAAAATTTGCAACAGAATATACTCCCCTGAGGGAGTAGTTAACATGAGGAAAAATCTACAAAAGCTGGAAGAATGGTCAAATGCTTGGCAATTAAGATTTAATGTGAAGAAGTTCAGAGTCATGCACTTGGGTAGCAGAAATCCAAGGGAAATGTATGCGATAGGGGGCGAGAGGTTGGTGTGCACGGATCAGGAGAAAAACCTTGGTGTGATTATTTCTGAAGATCTCAAGGTGGCAAAACAGTCCGACAAGGCGGTGGCAAAACTCAGGAGGATGTTGGGCTGCATACAAAGAGGAATCACCAGCAGAAAGGAAGAGGTACTTATGCCACTGTACAAGTCACTGGTGAGGCCTCACTTGGAATACTGTGTTTAGTTTTGGAGACCATATCTCACAAAGGATGTAAAAAGATTGGAAGCTGTTCAGAGGAAGGTGACCAAAATGATTTGGAGCCTGCATCAGAAGCCTTATGAGAAGAGACTTGAAGACTTAAACATGTACACTTTGGAGGAGAGGAGGGACAGGGGAGATATGATTCAGACCTTTAAATACTTAAAGGGATATAATGAACAAACAAACCTCTTCCAAAGACGGGGAAGCTGTAAAACTAGAGGGCACAACAGGAAGCTGCAAGAAGGCAATGTCAGGAAATACTTTTTCATGGAAAGGGTGGTGGATGCTTGGAATGCCCTCCCGATGGAAGTGGTGGGGGCAAACACGGTGACAGAATTCAAAATGGCATGGGACAGACACAGTGGATCCCTTTACAGCAACAGGATAAAATCAAAATAAACTGAACCATCTAATTTCTCAACAAATAGGGGTGTCCTTCATGGAGTGGTGGGTTCACCCCAAAACAGGGACGTGGGGAGGGGTGGCCTGCATGGAGCGGCAGGTGTACCTACTCTTGCCATCGTGCTGGGCAGACTAGATGGACCATGCTGGTCTTTATCTGCCGTCATTTACTATGTTACTATGTAAAGTGGATATGCTAATTCATGGTCTGGGAAAGGAGGGGGCTGATAGTAAGTATACACATACGTTCTTAAAAGTAATACTCAGAATGCAGATGTAGTTCTCACAGCTATTCAGACAAAAGTGGAGTGGATGAGTAGCCTAATGGTTAGAGCACTGGCTTAGGAACCAAGAGACCATGGTTTGATCCCTACTAGCACTCCTTGTGGCCTTTGACAAATCACTTAACCCTCCATTGCCTCAGAAGAGTTCATGTTATCAGTGCCCCTGTTTAATGTACATTGCTAAGTTTATGGTTCAATGTACACTGCTTTGACTAAATGATAAAGCAGTATTAAAAATCCTGATAAATAAGTGCTCTAACAGAATAAGATTGAGACTCTGGGGCTTGTTTACAAAGCCGCGGTAGTGGTTCGCGATCGCGATCGCAACCGCGGCCCCATTGAAATCAATGGGGCCGCGGCTCCGATTACGATCGCAAACCGCTACCGCGGCTTTGTAAACAAGCCCCTCTGACTAAGAAACAGAAAATTATAGTAGGCTTGCATCAACAACATCTGCCCAATGCTAGCTTAGAGAAAAAAAGAGAACACCACCAACCTGCCTTAGATACACTAATTGGAGGCACCACAAACCTTCAAAAAGAGAAGGGCCTGATATGCTGCAGCTAGCTCTTGCTGTCAAACGTTAAACCCAGGGGCATATCTGGACTCGGTATTGAATATCTGGCTATATTCAGCCACTGCCTGGTTAGCTTCCATGGAGAAGGTCAGGCTGGCCTTTTCCTGCACCTTACTATTGCTGCAAAGCCACAACCGGGTTTATGGACAGGTACCGCCCCCTGGAACGCAGCTGCAGCACTCATGGCTATTCAGCCACACTAACCACCCAGATGTTCATGGCACCAATACACTTCTGGCCACTGTGCCTCAGTGCTACTGTCTGCAGGCATGTGCATGTTTATTCCTGCTCCCGGCACAAATAGAAATCAGTAAAGCATTCCACCTTGAAACATCCAGAGAGCATAGAGAACTAAGTGACTAGCTTTAGATTACAAAGTCTCACACTGGGATTTGAGCCCTGGTCACCCAGCTCTTAAACCATAGATTTTAACCATTATACTGTTAGGCAGTGTGGTTTTGAAATGCTCTCCCGGGAATGTCTGCATAGACGTTTCATACACATGCATACAGGGGCACGTCCACGTTTCTGGAATAGTGCCAGAACTTGCATGTGCCTACCTTTCTTTTCAGACATTCTGGCTCTGACATCCCAGAAGGCACCAGGACGTCCCATTTGGAATGTGCCTCATATTGAATCATTAGAAGGTTATGTGCATATCCCCAAAGAAAATGTATCTTACATGCTTTTGTCAAAAGCTATCAGAAAAAATACCCAAGTATCTGAAAGTACTCTTACTAAGATGTGAAGGTCAGAGTAGATTATTTTGAAGAAAGATTTGAAAATGTATTTCTTTATGATTTCTACTTTTGATCTGATACAGCCGACATATATTTTGTGACTGAACAAAATATGCATCAGAGGGGAACTTTGAGTGCCAAAAGATCTGATTAATATCAAATGAATAAGTTATTTACCTGACTTTAACTGGATTTTCAGTGATATTCCATGGTGAGACCGCACCTTGAATATTGTGTGCAATTCTGGTCGCCGTATCTTAAAAAGGATATAGAGTTATTAGAAAAGGTTCAGAGAAGAGCCACCAAAATGGTAAAGGGGATGGAAGGATACTCCTATGAAGAAAGGCTAAAAAGGTTAGGGCTCTTTAACCTGGAAAAGAGACGGCTGAGGGGAGATATGATAGAAGTCTATAAATTAATGAGCGGAGTGGAACGGGTAAACGTAGATCGATTGTTTACCTTATCAGAATATAGAAAGACTAGGGGACATGCAATGAAGCTACAGGGTAAACTATTTAAGACTAATAAAAGAAAATATTTTTTCACTCAACGTGTAATCAAACTCTGGAATTTGTTACCGGAGGATGTAGTAAAGGCTGTTAGTGTAGCTGGGTTTAAAAAAGGTTAGGACAAGTTCCTGGAGGAAAGGTCCATAAGCCATTATTAAAAAGGGACCCAGGATATCAATGCTTGAACCAATACAAGCGTTGTGGAACCTGTGTCCCTTGGGGAAACTGCTAGGTACATATGACCTAGATTGGCCACTGTTGGAAACATAATACTGGGCTTGATGGACCTTGGTCTGACCCAGTATGGCATATCTTATGTTCTTATGTTCTTATGTCTTACTGCAAAAGTTATTATGAACAAATATAGCTAGTTTAAGATGTCCAGATATTTTTCTATGACTACCTAATGCTTGTTATTCCTGCAGTCCACTTATCCATTTAACTCTAATTGGATAGTGGTTGCTAGCTCCTCTTAATTTTAAAATATATAACTACTAGCAGAATACTGAGATGTGCAGGCAGAGTTTTTTATTTGTTGAGCCAAACATTTCAGCATTAATGATTTAGTCAGTAAACTCTAGAAGTTACCCGGCTAAAGTATTTTGAATATTGACCCCCTAAGTCACAATACTATTGTGTGGAAAGATTTTGGAAATCAATTATATGTAGAAAATGTAGCTGGATAAGTCCTGATATGAGGGATATATGGATAGTGCTGTAAAGTATCCCTCTAGATCACCTGGGCATTATCCGGATAATACTGAGCAGTCTAGGAGGGGAGCCAGCAATTATTCAGACAGCAGATGTTCTTAGTGCTGCTATCCAGATAACAAGACGGCAAAAAAGTCGTCCTAAGTGCTACTTGGATAGATTATCCGAATAGCGGCTGAATGTTGCTACTGTGCTATCTGGATAGCACCACTGTCTGGAGATTCAGAGCCCACCGCTGTCCAGATATTGCTACTGAATAGTAGCAATTTTCTATCTACAGTGACCGGCTTCTAAAAACAATGCTGACTGCCAAGGCTGTATATCAGAGGTAGATTTCTTAAATTTGATTACTTGATTTTCAAACTCAAGCAAGTTACATTTCAGCTACAGTAGGTCTTTCCTGACCACAAGGAGTTTATCATCTAAGTTTGTACCTGAAACAGTAGTGGTTAAATGACTTACCCAAAACCACACGGAGCATCGGAAGAAGAAATAGGATCCAAATCGTGGTTTTCTTCATTTCCACCCTGCTGCTCTAACCATCAGCTACTCCTGTGTTGCATACAAGCATTTATCAGTACAATATGCAAGTCTGCTCACCAAGCTGAAGCGCACTGCCCGTGGAGATGTGATGTTATACGCTGCGCATCTTACAAAAGACTCAGATTAGCAATTTATTTCTTCTATATTATGTTCTTTATACAAGGGGAAACCTGCAGCATAGACTGTTCTCTGCATAGATCATGCTAAGGTAATATAGACTGTTGGACTCTAAGGGACGAATCTCTAGAGCCCCTCTCAACTAGTGTCATGCATATTTACACTAGAACCTAAAAGCAACAGAGGTGAATAAAGTCCTTCCTACTTAGGTCCATTTTTAATTACTGAGCAGTAAGAACTGAATTTAAGATCCTGATATTCAGTCCATAGTGGTCAGTAATTGTAGAGACTGACCATCACAGGCAAAAAAGAAACTGGATATTCAGCAGAGGTGCCCTGGATAGTGGTCTCCACTGAATGTCCAGTTTCAGCTGTGACCACCACTGGCTAGCCAGATAACAGTGATATTGAATTGATATCCAGATAGCCAGACTGCATAAAATTAGGCCTACCTTTTTTAGATCTCACTTTATGTGGTCACTTATCCAATTAGTGGACTGGAAATCACTAACAAAATAAGTCCTTGCACTGCCCTCATCTCGTATATTGCTCAGCCTGGCAAAAGTCAGATACTGCCTTGGCAGTTAGAGAGGACACTCAAGTGGGGTTGATCTGGTTAGCAGGTCCTCCTAACCAGATAAACCCTTTTGAACACTGGGCCCTAAGAAAACATGGAATAGGCACAAGGAATCTCTAGGCAACATATGAATGAACCTTGAAGATAAGAATACAAGAATGTAAGATTAGCCATGCTGAGTCAGACATAGGTACACTGAGCCCATTATCCTGTCTCTGACAATGGCCAGTCTAACTCACAAGCACCAAGCACATCCGTAAAAGTAAATCAAAATTCTTTTAGCTCTTTCTTAAGTCCTAAGTTTTAATGGAACTTCCCTAAACCTTTTTTGAACCCTGCTTGTCCATCGTATTGATCAGATCCTTCAACAGTTGAATCTACAGCTTACAGTACTTATACACTGCCTGAAAAATTACTTTCTACAATTTGTTTTCAAGAGTCGTATGGTTCATGGAGTGTTCACTTGCTTTAGTGCTGTTTGAAAGATTGAACCACTGTTTGGTGTTTAATAGTCCAGGGCCATTCTAGGGCCTCTGACGCCCCCCCTGCAGCCTACTACTACTACTACTACTGAACATTTGTATAACCCTACTAGATGTACGCAGTGCTGCACAGACACATATAAAAGACAGTCCCGGCTCATCAGAGCCTACAATCTAGTCAAGATGGACAACACAGTAGCCGTAGACATGGGATACAGCTAGAGGGAATAGTAAGAAAACACAAAGGAGATCACATGAGTCAAGATCCGAAAGTGGCAGCGAAGAGGTGATTTTTCAGCCTGGATATAAAAAGGGTCAGAGAAGGCACCTGACATACAGACTCAGGTAGTTTATTCCATGTATAAGGTGCAGCTAGGTGAAAGGAGTGAAATTTGGAGTTAGCAATAGAAGAGAAGGGCACAAATTGAAGCAATTTGCCAGAAGAGTGGAGGTTCCGAGGAGGGGGTATAGGGAGAGATAAGAGAGGAAAGGAAGTGAGGAGCTACCGAGTGAATGCAGTTATAGGTCAGCAGAAGTTTGAACTGGATGTGGAAATGGATAGAGAGCCAATGAAAGTGCCTTGAGAAGAGGGGTAATATGAGCAAGACAAGGCTGGCGGAAGAGTAACGTGCAGCAGAATGTTGAACAGACTGAAGGGGAGAGAGATGATTCAGAGGGAGACTAGCAATGAGTAGGTTACACCATGATATCATGAAAGGCAGTATATAAGAAATGTAATAAATAAATAAATAGTCTAGGCAGGAGGTGACTAAGGAGTGGATAAGTGTCTTTGTAGTGTGTTCAGAAAGGAATGGGTGAATTTTGTTGACGTTGTAGAGAAAGAAACGGCAGGTTTTAGCTATCAATTGAATGTGTATGGAGAAGGAGAGAGAGGAGTCAAAGTCGACCCCAAAGTTGTGAGCTGAGGAAACAGGGAGAAGTACAAAGTTATATATAGAAACTGAGAAAGGAGGAATGGGAGGGAGGATTTGGGGGAAAAATAAGAAGCTCAGTTTTGGCCATGTTCAATTTCAAGTGGCGGTGAAACATCCAAGCAGTAATGTCAGAAAGGCAGGCAAAGATCCTGGCCTGGATTGCCAGAGAGATTTCAGGTGTAAAGAGGTAGATCTGGGAGTTATCAACGTAAAGATGCTATTGAAAGCCATGAGGAGAGATAAGCGCAGCAAGGGACTGGGAATAGAGAGAAAAAAGGAGTGGACCCAAGAAAGATCCTTGGGGTATACCAACTGAGAGTGGGATAAGAGTAAAAGAGGATCCACCAGAACAAACACTGAAAGAGCAATGGGGGAGATAAGAAGAAAACCAGGATAGCACAGAACCCTTAAAGCCAAGCGAGGATAAGGTATTAAGGAGAAGTTCTGGTCAACAGTATCAAAAGCAGCAGAAGGGTCAAGAAGGATGAAGATCAAGTAAGGACCTTTGGATTTTGCCAGGAACAGGTCATTGGAGACTATAGATTGGCACCCTCCTCCCTCATTACTATTAATAGTAGGTTGCAACCCCTCCTTTCCCAAAACTCCTTTGTGAACTTTGTTCATGCGATGCTAGTATTTCTCTTTCAAATCAAATATTTTCACAAGAAAATTGCAGTGAAGGGGAAAATGCATAGCTGGAATAAATATAAGTACTGAGAAGTAAATATTTAACATCACATGAATAGGCTGTGACAGTCAAAGGGTTAATGTGATTGAAGCAAGCAAAATCAATGTATTTATTTATTTAACCAAAAAATGTTCTACAAAGCTTACAACCAATTAGCATTTTGTGTCTCTTCTCCCGCCTACTATTGTTGCCACAGATGTTACCGCCTCCCTATCTCTGCATATACAATTGCACAGCTCTTTTATAAATCCGACAAATAAGGAGGAGGTGATAAAAACAGATAGTGTAGCTGGATTGAAAAAAAGGTTTGAACAGTTTCCTGAAGCAAAAGTCAATAAACTGTTATTAAGACAGACTTGGGGAAAGCCACTGATATCCCTGGTATAAGCAGAATGGAAGCCATGGTGAGCATTAAGAAGCAGGACTCGGTCCTAGAGTTGATGTCGGCAGTCCTGATAGTCGACGGTGGCAACATCAAAGTGAGAACCGCCACTTGGCTGGACTTTAGAGATTTCTTTGAGAGCTCTACTTCACTGCTGCCTATTGGAGCTGTTGCAATTGTAAAACATACAGAGACTTTGCTGGCATTGCAGCCAGGCTAGCCAAATTGGAAACATCATTCCATAGGCTCCTATGAGAGCCAGCAGTGCATCTGTGTCCAACTCTGACCGACCAATATGCTGCACCCAAAACTCCCCCACTCCCTGTATTCTCTGTGCCCTGCAGAAAAACGGAAACAAATGGAAAATCTCTTGGTAACCAAGAGACCAGGGTTTGATTCCCACTAGCACTTCTTGTGACCTTAGGCAAGTCACTTAACCCTACATTGCCTCAGAAGAAAGGCCTAGCAATATACTTCGAGCCAGACTGCCAAGAAAACCCAGGAGCTGCTGGATCATCAGGAGTCAGCTTTGACACTAAGGCACACATTGCATTGCTATGGCAAGGTGGCTCAAAAGATAGAAAAGGTGACGGTGAAAGCCAGAAGGATGCTCGGGTGCATAGAGAAAGGAATGACCAACAGGAAGAAGGAGGTGATAGTGCCTCTGTATAAGTCTTTAGTGAAATCTTATTTGGAGCATTGTGTGCAATTATGGAGACCGCACCTTCAAAAAAATATCAACATGATGGTGCAGAGGGTGGCTGCCAAATTGGTCAGTGGGCTTCATCATAAGGCATATGGGAATAGACTGAAAGATCTGCAAATGTACTCTTTGGAGGAAAGGCGGGAGAGGTGAGATATGATAGAGATGTTTAAATACCTCCATGGAATAAATGCACAGGTGGAGAGCCTCTTTCAATTGAAGGAAAGCTTTGCAACAAGTGGCTTAGGATGAAGGTAAAAGGGGAAAGACTCAGGAGTAATATGCTGGAAATATTTCTTTATAGAAAGAGTGGAAAATACATGGAGATGAGGACAGTATCTGAACTCAAATAAGCATGGGGCAAACACAAAAGATTTCTAAAGGACAAAAAGGGGACTATTGTAGCTGATATGGAAGGGCAGACTAGATAGGCCATATGGTCTTTTTCTGCCATCATATTTTGATGTTTCTAGAGTGATACAATAGCATGTTTCACTCGCGCACAGAATCAGACATTTGGGGGCTTCATGTTTGTGTGTCAGAGGAAGTGTTGAGGGTGCATGCATGTGTTTGTGTCTCATGAAGACTGCTGGAGACTACGTGCACCGTGTCTGTGTGTATGCACGCTGTGGGCACTGTTGGGTGCTGCAGACATGTCACGTGCATGTCTTGGAGTCTATTGAGCTCTGTGAGTGTGGCTGTGCCATGAAAAGTGGAGGGGCTGCATGCGTGTATGTGTGGGGAGTGGCTGTGCTTGTTAATATCTGTCAGGGGTTGTATGTACATGTGAAAACAGCACACCTATGGTGTGACAAAGCGATGCATTTCCCCTTCCTTCATGTGTACGGTTATACGTATCTGGGGTTGCTGTGTGTGTTGAAGAATAGTTCAAAGAGAGATGATAAAATGTGTCTCGTTATAGTAACAAAGGCTGTATGATGAATCCTTATAACTGGTGTTTTATATCTATCTGTCTATCTATATATGTCTCTCTCTTCAGAAAGTGAGTGTGTGGTGCATGAATGCGATGTGTGTATATGTGTGTGTGTGTGTAGTACAGGGATGGTGTGCCTGTGTACCTTCTTTGGGGGGGGGGTTTGAGTGCTCCACTTTTTAGCATATATTCATTGCCCTTTTCTCCCCTCTCTTCAATCTCCAACCAATTACTCTCTTTCACTCCTCCCTGTAGACTTTCTCCTGCTGCCTCCCCAACTCTGTTCCCTTCCCAACATCTGTCCTTTTCTCTCTTCCTCTTCCATTCTCACCCCTTGTTCCCCATTCCCCTCCCCCAGCTTTATTTCACCAAACCACTGTCCCTTTAAATTTTCCCTACTTCCTATGAATCTCTGGCCCCAACTCCTGCAGCTCTCTTGCCAATCTCGTCGCTCTCCTCTGTTCAGCCAGCGGGAGAAGTTGCTTCTGTAGGTACATGCAACAGTGCTCTCTCCTCTTCGGATCCTGGGACAAGCTGCTCCCATGGGCAGATGCAGCACTGCCTCTCTCCTCTCTTTGGCTCATAGGAGCAGCCTGTCCCGCAGGCAGATGCGCCACTGCTTTCCTCCTCGGCCCGCAGGCACAGCACAACACTGCTGCAGCTCTGGCACTCTTCAACACCAGTGCCCCCCTGCCATGCTTACCTGGTTTACCGGGTAGCACTGGCCCTGTAACAGTGTCAACCCATTCTTGATTTTAGAAACTTCTTTCATATTGCTAAACAAATACTTCTGCTGAATGTATGCAAGAGGGGGCAAGAGGTTGATGTGCACTGACCAGGAGAAGGACCTCGGAGTGATTGTTTCTGAGGATCTCAAGGTGGCAAAACATGTGACAAGGCAGTGGTAAAAGCCAGAAGGATGCTGGGTTGCATACAGAGAGGAATTACCAGCAGAAAGGAAGAGATACTAATGCCACTGTACAAGTCGCTGGTGAGGCCTCACTTGGAATATCGTGTTCAGTTTTGGAGACCATATCTCGCAAAGGATATAAAAAGACTGGAAACAGTTCAGAGGAATGAGATCAAAATGATTTAGAGCCTGCATTAGAAGACTATGAGAAGAGACTTAAAGACCTAAGTATGTACACTCTGGAGGAGAGGAGGGACAGGGGAGATATAATTCAGACCTTTAAATGCTTAAAAAGTGTTAATGAACAAACAAATCTCTTCCAAAGACGGGGAAGCTGTAAAACTAGAGGGCATAACATGAAGCTGCAAGGGGGTAAATTGAAAGGAAATGTCAGGAAATACTTTTTCACTGAAAGGGTGGTGGATGCTTGGAATGCCCTCCCGATGGAAGTGGCAGGGGCAAATACAGTGACAGAATTCAAAATGGCATGGGACAGACACAGTGGATCCCTTTATAGCAATAGGATAAAATCAAAATAAACATAGATATTTCTTCTATCTCAACAAATAGGAGTGTCCTACACAGAGTGGTTGGTACACTCTTAAACAAAAGCACGGGGAGGGGTGACCTGCACAGAGCGGCAGGTGCATCTACTCTTGCCGCCTTGCTGGGCAGACTAGATGGACCATACTGGTCTTTATCTGCCATCATATACTATGTTACTATGTTACAAAAAAAATAAAAAATCCTAGAAAGGACAATGAATGACTCACAAAGGTAACAAGGGGAATACAGGGTGTTACTTCAGGAACCCTTTGTCGATCAAAGTTAAGGAGGCGTGAACTGAAACCGAAGGATGAGATGTTGATAGTTGCAGCCCAGGACATTGGTTATGGTTATGGTTATGGCATTTCATATACCACCCTTTACTTACACATCAGAGCGGTTTACATGTATGTATGGATGAGATGGCTTATAGCGTGCATTGAAAAAACTGACAACACAGACATATGTTGATTCTGTAAGAAAGACCTGGAAACGGTGACTCACCATTGTGAAGCTGGTTGTGAAGTTCAGATGGCAGAAAATTTCTATACAGAAAGACATAATAAGGCAGTGTGCCTCATCCATTGGAAATTCTGCAAGCACTACAACATCACTGTGCCCAAAAAGCAGTGGGATCATAACCCTAAAAGAATTACAGAGAATGAGGAGGTTATGATCACCTGAGATGCTCCCATTCTGACCAATTAAAAGGTTGGATGAGAGGAAGCCGGATATAGTGGCTAAGGAGAAAAGCATCAAAACAGCATTGGTGTCAGTTCCAAGCAACTACTCTGTGAATCGCGTGGAGAGGCAGAAAATCCTGAAATACCAGGAAATGCAGTCAGAGACTAAGGAAATGTGGCAGAAAGATATTAAAATGCTTCCCATTGTGTTCGGTGCCACAGGTTTGATAAAGAAGAATTTCCAAGCACATCTTGACAAACCACCCATACATGTTGCATCTTACGAACTCCAGCAAGAGGCTCTCTTTGGCATGATGCAAGTACTACGCCGAGCCTTAGCAGTAAATTTGAGCAACTGAGATCATACTCCCCATGCCCTGGCTTAGAAATGAGGTTCATGACTGTGATGGTATGCGCAAAACTAACCCATTTAGAGAAACTGTCCCGTAACAAGGGGGAATGGGGTAGATGTACTGTAGCACCATTCATGGAAACAATGTTTATAAAAAGCATGAAAAATTGAAAGTGGGCAAGACCATGGAACTGGATCAGATACATCCCTGGATACTGAAGAAGCTCAGGGAGGTCTTGGCAGGACCTTTAATGTTTAATGTTTAATAGATGTTTAATAGATGTTTAGTAGATCCCTGGAGACTGGGAAGGTACGATGAGATTAGAGAAGAGCTGATATGGTTCCTCTTCACAAAAGTATCAACAGAGAAGAGATGGCAAACTATAGGCCAGAAAGCCTTACTCAGTAGTGGGAAAAGTAAAGTTGATGCTGCTAAAAGAAAGTAAAGTGTTTTTTCTGGAAACCAACAGGTTGCGAGATCCGAGGAAACATAGTTTTACCAAGAGTAGATCATGGCAAACCAATCTTATTGATTTCTTTGATGGGATGACTAAAGAAATAGATCAAAGGCATGCGATGAATGTGGTCTTAGATTTCAACAAAGCCTTTGATACTGTTCCTCATAGAAGGCTTGTGAATAAACTGAGAAGCCTGGGAATGGATCCCAAGGTGGGGAACTGAATCAAGAACTGGTTGACTGACAGACTACAGAGAACAATGATGAATGAAACTCACTCTGAAGAAAGGAGGATGAGTGGTGGATTGCTTCAGGGATCAGTTCTGGACCGCTACTGTTCAATGTTTTTGTTGGTGTTATTGCTAAAGAGTTAAAAGGAAAAGATTGCCTTTTGCAGATGTTATGAAGATTTGCAATAGAGTAGACACTTCAAAGGGAGTAGATAACATGAGAAAAGATCTGCAAAAATTAGAAGACTGGTCAAATGCTTGGCAATTGAGATTTAATGCAAAGAAGTGCAGTTATGCACTTGGGATGCAAAAATCCAAAGGAGTTGTATGCAATGGGGGATGAGAGGCTGGTGTATATGGACCAAGAGAGGGATCTTGGAGTGATAGGTCCCAATTTTTGAAAAGCATTTACACGGTTTACAGCCCAGTAAACCATGTAAATGCCTTAAATGGGAATATTCAACAGCACTTATATGGTTAGCATCATTGAATATCCCCTTTTAACTCCCCTACGTTCCCCAATGCTATTCGGTTAGCATCGGGGCATGTCGGCGAGCATTCCAGGGCAGAGCAGAGGTGGCAATAATAGATAACCAGGCAGCAGCGATTTTGCATGCTAGCTGGTTAGCGATCTACCCCGAAAAGATAGGCAAGGAAGAAAGGTCTGGCAATCTACTTCAAGTCAAATCTTTCCACAAAACCCCAGGGGCTGCTGAGTCACTAGGAGTCAGCATTGACTTGACGGCACTTAAAAAAATGTACATATATTTTGGATACTCCCTAACCTTCCTTTTGCTTCTTTGGCAGTCCTTTAAGAAATGACATTAATGAGAGGAGCAAGGCGTTTTAAAAAATGCTGCAGCTATTTTTGCTTAGTAAGCTGATTGAAGTGAGAGTTTAGAGGTAAAATGTGATGCCCCTTATGAAGAATTGTGCTACAAGGAATTAATTCATAGAACATTTCATGAATACATTTAACCCTGAAGCAGAGCTGTGGATAGCTTTTTTCAGTTCGAAATGCAACGTTGTGTCAGTTGGTGAATTTTTAAAGTGATTTTGTGGCAAAAATGAGCAAGAGTAGTTGTCCTGTTGGGAATGATTCCAAACTGGTTATTGGTGCTAGTTCGGATTTGATGGTCCAACAAAAACAATTTTTTTCCCTAATTTCATCAGTGTTGGAGATGGTTTGGCAGCCATGGCACCCTGGGTTGATAATTTCAATTTATTATCCACAACGACTCTAATATTATTGTCACCGACGTCTCTGAAGACCAATTTAACCAGTATGCCATATCCTATTCAATTTGTATATAAAGCCGGTCTGCGAGATCTTTCAGAAACGCAACATCAATTACCACATCTATGCCGACGATGTGATGCTATACACGCAGCTTGACATAACACAACCAAACTTCAATCCGCTAGAAGAATGCCTTGACATGCTCCAATCATGGCTTCAACAAAACAACATGTCAATAAACCACAAGAAAACAGAGGTCATGTTTATCTCCAAGAAAGCCAATTTCATCCCGCCCACCACAGTCACCCTTAACAAAAACATATATCATACGAAACCTGTAATAAAATATCTAGGAGTCCTACTGGACTGCAACCTTAGGATGGACAAACACCTCCGAACAATTAACCGAGCCATCTTTTACAAACTGAAAATTCTGCAACCACTTCGCAATATCCTTGAGAAATCTGACTTTAGGACTGTTGCACAAGCTCTAATTATTCCACACCTGGACTACTGCAACGCCATTCTGCAAGGGCTTCCAAAGAACACCCTAAGCATTCTGCAAATGGCTCAAAATGTTGCTGCAAGAGTCATCATGGAAAAGAAAGCCACAGACCACATAACCCCTGTACTAATGGAACTGCACTGGCTCCCAGTGGCCGCTCGCATCATCTTCAAACTGCTCATAACAACGTTTAAACTCATCCATAACATCGCACCATCCTACCTCAATAACCTAATTGCTATTCAAACATGCAACAGGAACAGAAGAACCATGAATCTCAACACTCTATGTGTTCCGACCAGCATAAGATCTGTCAAGGCTGAAACAAGCAATAGGGCATTCACATATACAGCACCAATCCACTGGAACCAACTCCCACATGAGTTGAGACTCACAAACAACTTGAGTGAATTTAGACGAAAGCTTAAAACCCATTTGTTTCAGACCCACTACAACCTGACCTAACTGCGATACTCTACCTCAACCAGATGACCTTTGCCTGCCACGGCGGCTTTAGGAATACTGGCATGTAATCATGTATGGATTGTACTTTTTGGCATGTAATCCTGTATAAATTGTATATATTGGGCCCCTCCCACGCTATTGCAATCAAATGTATACCCAGATCTGCGTGCCCTAATCAAATGTATATTGTATCCAACTGATTCTCCGTGTTATATAAATCATTGACTAATCAAAAATGTAAATCTGAAAGATCTCGCTGTATTGTACGATACATTATGATTCTGTAAAGTAAACCGCTGCTGATCATAGGAAGCAGCGGTATACAAATGTTTACTAAATAAATAAATAAAATAAATGCCCAATAGGAAATACCCCGGTGAAAGTACCCTGATGTAAGATTCAGCAATGAATTAATTCTGGGCAATGAGTATGTATCTTTGCTGGTGACCGAGTTTAACTTGCGATAATCATAGCAGAAGCTGAGTTCTGTCTCCTTTCCTCAGTACTACTACTGGTGACTTCCAAGGGCTATTGCTTTTTAGAAGAATCCCCTGGTTCACCAACTGATAAACGTGCTTCTTAAACTCCTCAATAATATGAGGCAAGACTCTCCTGTAGAGCTGCCTGATGGGCTGTGCACTCCCAGTATTGATGGAATGAGTTACTACTGAAGAGTACCCTATGTCTGATTTATCCGATGAAAATACATCTCAATGAACATATAGTAAACTCTTTAATGCCTTAAATTGTTCTTCCATTAACAAATCCCAATGTACTCTTACTGGAGGCAGATCATCCAATTCCACGGTATCCTTAGAAATGTGGAGATTACAAACGCTTCCAAATAACTCTCATCCTTTAACTGGAGTTGTAGCTCTGGCTTAACCAGTACTTCTTCTTGTTTGAACACTTCTGCCACTGGTACTCTGGGTGGTAGCATCATGTCCTTCTCTCCCCAGTTAAGGATTCTAGCTGGCACAAATTGTTTGTTTGGCTTGGCTAAAACATTTGCCTCAAATAACTTCTCGGGTAAATTGATTTTCTTAGTTGCTGTTACAAATACATTACAAGCTTCCATACCCCAGATGCTATGACAATGAGCTTGTATAATTTTCTCTGAGAAAGATAGAATATGATGTTTCTCTGTCCCAGTGCTCTTTACAGTACCCAGGCGCCTTTGCGCGTCATGTTGCATATATTTATATATTTTCTTTGTTGCATAATGCTATCCAGGATATGTGCCACTCCACTGGTTTTACTCTTGATAATTTAGTCAGGTTATGGAAGAAACCATCTAGGTATTGAAACATGTAGGATGTTCATTCCCACGATACTTGCTGTCCTCTCTTCCATGGATCCATCTGAGCTAAAATTGTCTTTAGCCACAAATATGCAGCAGTTCAGAACCGTCTGTCCCAAACAAGATATGTCAGCTTCTATGTATCCCAAAACAGGCAGGTCTGTACTGTTTGCTGTGGTTAACTGTACCCAACTAGCATCTTTAAGCTGCACTGGACTGTCAAATTGCCAGTGGAAGTGGCTGGCTATTATTGTAGACATTGAACCCCATATCTACAATACAGCAGGTCTCCACTCCTCTGATGGTCATCATCAGGACAGGACTATGAACAATGGCCTACTTCTTGAGAGTCTCCCATTCTCCTCCCTCTTCTCCATTCACAGATTGTACTCATACTTTTGGAGTGCAATGTTTTGGAATTGTTCACAGTCTTGGGTTCAGTATTTTTGGGCCTTATAGACACTTCCAAACTAGTACTGGAGAGTGCTCTTCCTCCAGCTCCTCTCTTATTCTACCATTTCCCACATTTGCTGGCTTTTCACTCTGGCAGTATCTTGCAATGTGTCCAGGTTCCCCACAGACAAGCTCTCCATTTCCAAATCTTAGTGGTGTGCTATGAATAGACAGCATAGGCCTTCGCTCTCCCTCCAACCGAGCCAGATTTTCATTAATATCATTCCTCCTTTGTACTCTCTCCTCCAATTCTCCTTGTCTTTTTTCAATTCATCCTAGAGCTCTCAGAATATCCTGTAATACAGGAACCATTCCTTCAGCCTCTTCTGTTCTGGACTGCACTGGCACCTCGTTCTTGGATCATGCCAAGACACATATGGGTGAAACCTCTCCAAAACAATAGGGCACTTGTTCTTCCTCAGCCCAGTTTATTGCAGCTTGCATTAAGATAGGGAAAGCAATTTGAGGATTTTTCTCCAGCTGATGTTTCATTTCTCTCCTCAAAGTATCATCCCTTAGTCCCAAGATGAACAGTTTCCTCAGGATCCCCTAAACGAGTGGGACCCGGGTG
Organism: Ichthyophis bannanicus; assembly: GCA_033557465.1. Classification (NCBI taxonomy): domain Eukaryota; kingdom Metazoa; phylum Chordata; class Amphibia; order Gymnophiona; family Ichthyophiidae; genus Ichthyophis; species Ichthyophis bannanicus. The sequence continues at coordinate 32,182,054 of CM066043.1, read as the reverse complement.
AGGATGGCTATCAATTTTTCTTGCAGTTGATACGCATAAGCTCTAGAGAATTCTCCCACTCTCGCTGATTATAAAATTCCTTGATTCTTAATCCTAGAGGGACTCTGGTCTGCTGGGAAACCCAAGAAATCAGGGATACTCTTTTCTTTCTATATTAATACTGCAGTGGTCACAACTGGAGTCTGTTGTAGTGGAGTACTGGCAGAGGCTTCCAATGCTAACCTCAGATCATTGATCTGTTTCTGCAGTCTGTCCATGCTGACTTCTTCCTTACTTCTGTCTCCTGAGTTCTACATAGTAACATAGTAACATAGTAGTTGACGGCAGATAAAGACCAGCATGGTCCATCCAGTCTGCCCAGCGAGATGGCAAGAGTAGGTGCACCTGTCGCTCCGCGCAGGCCACCCCTCTCCATATCCTTGTTCAGGATTTGTTGAGACGTTATATGGTTTGGAAGTTAGATGGTACCGTTTATTTTGTTTTTTTCCTATTTCTGTAAAGGGATCCTCTGTGTTTGTCCCATGCCTTTTTGAATTCCGTCACCGTGTTTGCCCCTACCACTTCCATCGGGAGGGCATTCCAAGCATCCACCACCCTTTCAGTGAAAAAATATTTCCTGACATTGCCTTTCAATTTACCCCCTTGCAGTTTCATGTTATGCCCTCTAGTTTTACAGGTTCTCCGTCTTTGGAAGAGGTTTGTTTGTTCATCATTTCTCTTTAAGTATTTAAAGGTCTGAATCATATCTCCCCTGTGCCTCCTTTCCTCCAAGGTATACATATTTAGGTCTTCAAGTCTCTTCTCATAAGGCTTCTGACGCAGGCTCCAAATCATTTTGGTCGCCTTCCTCTGAACAGTCTCCAGTCTTTTTACATCCTTTGCAAGATATGGTCTCCAAAACTGAACGCAGTATTCCAAGTGAGGCCTCACCAGTGACCTATACAGTGGCATAAGTACCTCTTCTTTTCTGCTGGTAATCCCTCTTTGTATGCAGCCCAACATCCTCCTGGCTTTTGCCACCGCCTTGTCGCACTGTTTTGCCACCTTGAGATCAGCAGAGATAATCACACCAAGGTCTTTTTCCTGAACTGTGCATACCAACCTTTCTCCCCCTATCGCGTACATTTCTCTTGGATTTCTGCTACCCAAGTGAATGACACTGCACTTTTTTGCATTAAATCGTAGTTGCCAAGCTTTAGACCAGTCTTCCAGCTTTTGTAGATCTTTCTTCATGTTAACCACTCCCTCAGGGGAGTCCACTCTGTTGCAAATTTTTGTGTCGTCTGCAAAAAGACAGACTTTTCCATTCAGTCCTTCAGCAATATCACTCACAAATACATTGAACAGTGCCGGGCCCAGGACCGAACCCTGGGGCACCCCGCTAATCACCTTCCTCTCATCCGAGTGAGCTCCATGTACAATCACCTTCTGTTGTCTGTCAGTCAGCCAATTTCTAATCCAGTTTACCATCTTGGGACCCATCCCCAAGCTACTGAGTTTGTTGATAAGCCTCCTATGAGGAACAGTATCAAAGGCTTTGCTGAAATCCAGGTAGATGACATCCATTGCATGCCCCTGATCTAGTTCCCTCGTCACGCAGTCAAAGAACTCGATCAGATTTGTCTGGCAAGATCGTCCTTCAGTAAAACCATGTTGCCTCGGGTCTTGCAAGCTGTTGGTTTTCAGAAAGTTCACTATTCGCTCTTTCAGGAGCGCCTCCATTACTTTTCCTGCCACCGAGATAAGGCTCACGGGTCTGTAGTTTGACACTTCTTCCCTGTCACCACTTTTGTGTAGAGGTACGACATCAGCCATTCTCCAGTCCTGAGGAACCTCTCCTGTTTCCAAGGATCTGTTGAAGACATCCTTTAACGGTCCTGCAAGAACCTCTCTGAGCTCTTTCAGTATCCTGGGATGTATCCCATCCGGTCCCATGGCTTTGTCCACTTTCAGTTTAGCAAGTTGTTCTAACACCTCTTCTGCTGTGAATGGTGTGGTATCTACTTCATTCCCATTTTTATATTTGGGAGTCACAGCTGGTCCATCCCCAGGATCTTCTTTAGTAAACACAGAGCAGAAGTAATTGTTTAGCAATTTTGCTTTTTCAGTGTCACTTTCCACGAGTCCTTTCCCAGCACTTCTGAGTCCTGCAATTCCAACTCTGATCTTTTTCCTTTCCCGAATATACCTGAAGAAATTTTTGTTGCCACCCTTAACATCTTTAGCCATCTTTTCCTCTGCCTTTGATTTTGCTATCCTTATTTCTCGTTTTGTCTCTTTGAGTTTGATCCTGTATTCATTTCTGTGTTCTTCGGTCTGCAAGCTTTTGAATTTTGCAAAAGTTGTGTTTTTTGCCTTTATATGAGCAGCCACCTCTTTGGAAAACCAAATAGGTTTCCTTCTCCTCTTGCTTTTATTTAGTTTTCTTACATATTTATCTGTTGCTCCTTTCAATGCCTCCTTCGAACAAGCATCCAGTTCTGGAAATGGATGCTTGTTCGAAGACAGTAGTTTGTTCCCCCTACTTCCGCCAATTCAAAATAAAAACACATACACACTTACAATCATCTCTTTATTAACCAGGGTGTTCACTCAAAATAAACCTCCAAGCAAACATCCAAAATTTCCAGCTACCCCTTCTAGCGAATCCTAGTGACTAGTTAACCAGAATGCCCTCTCCTGGCTCGCCTGCATGGCTCCCTGTCTACTATTGAATCCAATACAATTTCTTATCACAGCCCATAAGGTCATCCACGCGTCAACTGCCCGCTACCGGGCTGACCTCATTCACTTCCACCCACCCACCCCGCCTCCTACATCCCATTCACACCCACTACCTGGCCATCCCCTCTGTTTCATAGGCCCATCTGGAGCACACCTGTGGTGCTGCCTTCTTTTTCCTGGCCCCTGCCTTGTGGAACTCACTTCCCCTCTCTCTTCACTCCGAACTCTCCTTCCCCAGGTTTAAGACCACCTTAAAAACACACTTTTTCCAGCTGGCCTTTAACATGCCTCCTCATGCGCCTTCCCCTCTGCATTATTTAATCCTTTGGGGCTCCTGTTTCTTTCAATAGTATGTTTGGTATGTCCTCCCCCTCTCCTCTGTCATTTCTTTCTGTCTTTTCTCTTCTGTTCCTTTTCTATCCTGTCCTTTTATTTAAATTGGTGTCCCTTTTCCCTTTCTTTCTTTGCAGCTTTTATGGTCATTTTATTGTAAACCACTTTTATACTTCGGCCCTAGCGGTATATCAAGAGTTGACATAAATAAATAAATAAATAAAATGCCCAAAATGCCCTATCCTGTCCATGATGCCACTTTCCCGTCACCAAAGTCTCTGGAGACAAGATAATTTATATTTTCCCCTTTAAGATGATGTCTCACGGTAAGCCAGGCGGTGTTATTAAATTATTTGCCTAACAGCACAGTTGCAGAAAAAAAACCTAAGATCCACTGGACTACCCTCTAGGAGAACAACAGCTACATCTGGAATGGAAATAAACAATCTAAAAAGGATAACGGTTCTGCCACATTTAGAGGAAGGAGTGGCCTAGTGGTTGGGGCAAGTTACCTCAGGCTGGGGGTTTGATTCCCAGTCAGGGACAACAACCTCAGGCCAGAAGGACTGGGGTCTCTAGTCCTACAGGTGATCCTTGTGGCCTTGGGCAAGCCACTTAACCCTCTGTATGTAGATTGTGAGCCCTTTGGGGACAAGGGCCTAAACTGAAAGCTAAGTGTTTTTCAGTTCTTTTAATTGCAATTAAAAATTGTAAAAACATATACTGGAACCAGTGAATGACAGTAAGGAAGTGTGTGCATAACCCAAGTGGCCCACTAGCTACCCTCACCACTGAGCCCCAACCGCCCATCCCCATATAAGTAGATAGCTTTTTACGTATGTGAATTGTATCTCCTCCTGTTGAATGTATGCCTCCCAATGTCTTGTTGACCACTTTGATTGAAGGACAAGGTGGTATACAAAACTGTCTAAATAAATAAATAGCACGGTCAAAAGATACGGTGCATAAGCCACACCATTCCCCTTTTGACTGAGGTTCCTTAACCACATCTGAACATTCAAATGCAGTTTGGTTATAGTGTTTTTTGTATGCTGAAAGAGATACATCATAAGTATTAACTCCCGTAGGTAATCAAGGTTACATGGTAGCTCTTGTTTGTCTATCATTTGAAGTGTGCGAAAGTTACAAAGGGGTTTCTAGAGCTCTAATAGTAAATAAAAATGGTAGAAAAAAAGTTTTATTCACCCAGATTTTTAAGTAACAGGTTAGTATGTTGTGTTCTTTCCCACCAGTGTGAATAAAGTGTTAAAATTACTTCACTGACAGAATAAACAAATGTTTAACATATAAAAAATGTTGTCCCCTATTTATTTATATATTTTATTTATTGAACTGGTTTTAATATACCGTTTTTCTACCAGTCAAAATGGTTTACAATGAACAATAGAGCATGCAGTGTTACATTTAACTTATTAACATAGAACAGCAAGTAGCAGCGGGATGGGGAGCATGCAGGAACATTATAACTTTAGAACTTATATACAATGAGCTTAAAATACAGCGGGACAGTAAGCTTGTTTTGCATTGATTAAATAAACAAAGAGCTTGTAAAGCTATGATAAAAAGGTCATTCTGCTTGGTGTAGAACTAGATGTCAGTTAATTGATTATGGGCGGGGGGGAGGAATGGGAATGGGCAGTGAGAGTGGAAGATGTTCCTGTTGGGAGTCCATTGTAAGATATGATCCATAGTGTTCTTCGAATAGGTGTGCTTTGAGATGTTTATTGAAGACATTATGGGATTGGATGTTTCATAGTGTGGTAGGTAAAGAGTTCCAGAGGGTGGGTGCATAGAGTTCAAAGGCTCTCGTACAGGCACGTTGTGAGCTCTTACATGTCTGGGGTGTGGAGAGAAGAAGGTTGAATGTATTCTGTCTGCGTTGTCTATTGGAGTTCGGGAGTCTGATGAGCATTGGAGATGTTCAGATGAGGTGTTGGTAAGAGCCTTATGGATGATAGTGAGGACTTTGTGTTTGATCCTTGATGAAATGGGAAGCCAGTGAAGAGATTTCAATATGGGAGTGATATGGGTATTTCTGGCAATGGTGCGTGCTGCTGTGTTTTGGTCGAGCTGTAATGGGGCAATGGTAGTTTTGGTGAGTCCCTGAAGGATGGAGTTGCAGTAGTTGAGCAGGGGTATAATGGATGCCTGGCAGACTGCATGGAAGCTCTCAGGGGTTAGGAGGGGGCGTAGGTTGCAGAGGGTTCAGAGCTTGAGGTAGATGTTCTTAGTAGTGTTCTTTATATGTGGTTGAAAGTTGAGTTGGTGATCCAGGATGACGCTGAGTTACTTGAAGTGTGACTTGACCTGCAGTTTAGTGTCATCAACTTTGATGAAGGGAGGTGGTATGAAATTGGGGTCCTTGGTCACATGGAAGATCTCAGTCTTATTGAAGTTAACTGCTGGGTTGTGAAGTTGCAGCCAGGAGGCAATTTCTTTGAAACAGGCGATAAGATTGGAGTAGTCATGGGCAGTAGTGTGAAATGGAATAAAAATCATTATATTATATTATATTATCTATTTATTTGCTTTTATATACCGCACTTTTTAAGATCAGTGCAGTTTACATATAACGTGAACAATAAACAGGTTTACAGAGAACAGATTGCATAAAACAGTTTACTTTGAATTGGAAATAACATTAACAGTGAAACAGTAAAACAGAAAAACATCAAACAGGTTCACATAGAGCAGTTTAACTTGGGTTGAAAACAATGAAGAATGGTAATATACAAGTGTTGAGGGCAGATAGCTATATATTAAATCTTAGCATGACATTTTTAGGCCTTGTTTAAGGTGGCTGGTTGTAGGCTAGTTGGAACAGATGTCTTTAATGCCTTCCTGAAGGATGTCAGATCTGGGATGGCTCGGATTGTTGAGGGTAGGGCGTTCCATTGAGTTGGCGCATATAAGGATAATGCACGATTCTTAGTGGATTGGGCACATGACCTTATTGCTGATGGGATGGCTAGTGAGTTCACTATGCATGATCTCCTAGTTCTGGTCTTTGTGAGAGAGGTTGCAAACAAGCCATGAAGGGCCTTGAAGGTGAGAAGGAGGGCTTTGTATATCATGCGACTTGTTATGGGGAGCCAGTGAAGCTGAATCAATAGGGGAGTGATGTGTTCATATCTGGACGCAGACAGGAGTGTTCGGACGGCTGTGTTCATGGCAAGTTGTAATGGTTGGAGAGCGTGCTTTGGCAGGCCATGGAAAATTATGTTGGAGTAGTCCAAGTGAGGAAAGATGAGGGCTTGGCAAACAGTGCAGTAATCTGAGGGCTGGAGGAGAGGGCGTAGATGCCGGAGGGTTCTCAGTTTATGATAGACTGCTTTGGTGACATTTTGTATGTGGGCTTCCCAATTCAGATGTTGGTCCAATGCGATTCCAAGATAGAGTACCACTTGCTTGGCCATGAGGTCAAAGTCTTTTACCCTGAGGGAAGTTGGTGGGGTAAAAGTGTGTTTTTTGGTTATAAATAAGGCCTCCGAATTTCAGCTGTTGACCATAAGATTGTGGGTAGCGAGTCAATCTGAGACTGTATTGAAGCATTCTGCGATGGAAGAGTAGTCAGGGCTGTCTATGGAGAAAGGGGTATAAAGCAACACATCATCGGCGTAAATGTGGTAGTATATGTTGAACAATTGTATAATGGAACAGATTGGCTGTATATATATGTTGAAAAGCAGGACAGAGAGGGATGATCCCTGTGGGACTCCTTGCATCTGTTGGAATGGTCTGGAAGATTGAGTTTCTATGTGGACTTGTTACTGGCAATCGGACAGGTATGATTTGAACCAGTTGAGGGCTAGGTTCCTTATACCTTTTTGATGCAGGCGGGTGAGTAGGAGCTTGTGGTTTATTTAAACTTGTGAGAGCCATTGGGCGCGTGGAAAGCAGAGGGAGCATCACTGCGACCGGAACATCACCTCCTCCTTCCTCCTGATTGCATCGGGCGAGGGAGAGGGAAGGAGATCCCCTCCCCACTCACCAGCAGCATATAGTTGGTATCCAACATTAAACTTCTGGATTGTGTGACAGAGAGGCCTGATATAGATATTGAAGAGTAGGGAAGAGAGCACGGAACCCTGGGGAACTCCTGGGGGAAGGGTTTAAGGTTTTGAGGAGTGGTTGCCAATTCTTATCTATTGAGTCTACTGGGAGAGATAGGAGTGGATCCATTTGAGAGGCTTACCTTAAACCCCAATGTTGCTGAGTTGGTTAAGCAGAATATGGTGGGACACTGTACTAAATGCTGCTGAGATGTCTAGAAAAAGCAGTATTTAACCAGTAGAAGCTTTTTCTGTTCCGGAGATGAGTGTTGATATAAGTGAAGAGAGCAATGTTTCAGTACTGTGGAAGGAGCATAACCCATTTTGATTATTATCCAGAGGTGCATGTCTGTCAATGTGCTCCTGGAGTTGAAGTTGAACTACTGTTTTGGTGATTTTGGCAAGGAAAGGAATACTGGCTATAGGCCTGTATGAAGTGGGTAACTTTGGGTCTAGGTTGGGCTTCTTTAGGAGGGGTTTTACAGAAGCTTTTTTGAGAGAGGGTGGGAGGTAGGCTTGTGCAAGGGAAGTTTGAAAGATAGTAGATATGAATGGCAGGAGCTGTATTTTTGTTGATTTGATCCAAGGTACTGGGCAGGGGTCTTGTGGGAAAGTGGTGGTGTTGATGTGCAAGATGATGTCCGGGAGTTCACTGGAAAAGACGTCTCTGAATGTGGTCCAGGGTTGGATGGTAGAGGTTATGATAAGGGTAGTGGTGCCAAGCCGGTTGTGTTTGGCTTTAAGGAAGTCAGTCATCACTTGGGGGTCGAGGGTGTGGTTTTGATGAGGCTGGGAGGAATCTCGCGTGAGGGTTCTGACGAGACTGAAAAGTTCCCTCGGTTTCTTGAAAGCGTGGAGGAAGATGTTGTTATGGTGTTCACGTTTGGCAATGAGGGTACTGTTGCAGTAGGCTATGTGCAGGTCAAGGTAGATAGACTGTAGCTGAGGGTCCTTGGACTTTTTTTACTGAACCATTTGTTATACATTAAACACAATTTCCCAATTCAGTGTGTCTGTGCACATTAGCGTTAACCTTTAATTGTTTGGATTCTGAGTAACATATTTGAGCTCAAATACAAATAAAATCATCAGCCAAGTGAGTCTGTATTTAGCCTTGTCTTCACTCTTGTTGTGGTACAAACTCTTTGGTTCCTTCTTATCACATTACTTCAGATGTCTTCGGGAACTTCAGAATGATATCTTTTCTGCTTAGCAGTTCAGCCCTGTGCTAACCGTATCCTGACCCCCTAAGTTCCCTGAACTATGTTAAAAAATGTTAGTAATAAAGAAGATTATTACTAATGCAAGCTTGCAGGAAAATTGGTCTCTTTCCTTTCTCTTGAGGCATTCAAACTATACACAATTTCCCTCTCACTTATCTCTTATTCAATCTCTCCCAACAGCCTCTCTGACAAACCCTTCTTTTCTTTATATCCCAGGTTGAATATCTCTTTCTCCAATATCCACACCAACTTCTATTCCAACTGACAGTTTCTTTACTGTCAAACCCCACAGTCAACTCATACAAATCCCTTTATCTAAAACTAGGAAAAACATTTTTTAATATTTCTCACTCTCAGTTATACTCCATATAAGTACACTCACTCCCGTAAAATCATCAAATCTTGAAAAAACTGCACTTTCAGGGCCCCTGACACCAAACAAACCAGAACACATCCACTATCCCCAACATTCAACCACCAACTGACTCTCAAGCACCAAGGCACCAACATTCTAAACTCCTTTTCTGGGCCAGCCCAAGGCTTTCTGCTGCCTTAGACAGAAACTCTGGCCTTGCCACCCCCCCCCCCCCCCAGCTGCCACTGCCACCCCCTCCCCCAGCTGCCACTGATTCCATCTCGGGAGGGAGAGGCGGACACAGCAGTATTTCAAAAATTAGCAGCTTTTTGCTGCTGCTTTCTTGCCTGCGGCAGACCATGTCCTTCAGCACACATGGCCTGCCACGGGCAAAAAAGCGGTGACAAAAATAATCTGGTTCTGAAAATACTGCTGCTGCCATTTCCCCCTCCCCCCAAACAGAATCAGTGGCAGATTCGTCAAGATTTTGTCCCAGTTTTCGTACATTGTCTTGGTTTTCAAAAGTTGAAAATGGAGCACCATCTTGTGGCCAGAAGTGGGATTTTCTTTATTTTGATTTTCTTGCTGATTGACTGTCTTCCATATGCCAACAAGTCTTCAATAAAGGTAAAAGTGATGTTAAATGTTCATTTATCCATTTCATTAGTCATTTATATTTATTTCTCATTGTTTTCTGTATGTAAAAATATAGTTATCTATAAAATGTATTTTTTGTTAATATTTTTGGGTGTCTGGAACAGATTAATTGGATTTACATTATTTCTTATGGGAAATATTGCTTCAGTTTTCATACATTCGGTTTTAGTCAGACTTTTTCGAATGGATTAATCACGAAAACCGAGGTTCCACTGTAAAAGCTTTAATTTCCCTCCTTTCCAAAAATTACACAGGTACACTACCAAAAAACTGCCTCCAGTTTTGCAACTGATTCCTATAGATTTTGGGGTGCTGAATCCAGGAAAAATAGCCAAAATGTTCCATCACGTCACGTTTTCTTGCAAAATTAGATTTCTTACCCATATAAGGAATGTTCACATAATTTCTTTTTAGCCGACTGCAGTTTATTTTCTTGGCCCAAAATAGAGGTTGTAATGGTTAACTAACTAGAAACACTCCCTCATGATATTTTAGAGTGTTTTGTATTCATTTTATACATTAACAGGACAATTGGGAGGCGGGGGGCTAAATCCAGTACTCGCGCTGGCGCATGTTCTTTCCTGTTCGCCTCGCCTCGTTCACTCGCTCAAACACGGTGGTTGCGACATGAACGTTACTGTCAAATTTCAGTTTCTTGCAAGTTCATTATTACCTTTTTGTTTGCTCAGTCGTAATCCAGCTTTATTCTGAAGTGGTTCACTACAGTTGTAGTTTGCAGTGCTGTGTATTTGTGATGGCTCACAGAGCCAGAGGTTGTGTCAACTCTCCGGACAGTTTTTGTTTTATTTGTGGGGAGTATACCGTGAAAAAGCGGCAGAGGAACATTTCTGCATTTATTAAAAAAGTATATTTCGCCTATTTCGGTTTGAAGTTAGGCGATCAAGACAAACCGTGGGCTCCACACAAAGTGTGCAAGACATGTGAGGAAGATCTACGCTTATGGATGAAAGGTAAAAAACAAGCATTTCGTTTCGGAATACCTATGATGTGGCGTGAACAAAGAGACCACAGCAGTGACTGCTATTTTTGCTCTTGCATTGTGAAGAGATACAACTTAAAAAATAAGAACGTAATAAGTTACCCCAACCTTCCCTCAGCAATTAGGCCTATGCCTCATAGCAACGAAGTACCTGTGCCTGAACCACCAAAATCTTTGGATCATATTTGTGTGGACGGTTCTGATCATGATGAGACTCATCAGATGGCTTTTCCCGATAAGTCCAGTACTTCCGAGTTTGAAACTGAACCAGATCCGAAAACTGAACTTTTCTCTCAAGCTGAATTGAATGATTTAGTCCGGGATTTAGGACTCCCAAAAGATGCTGCCCAACTGCTAGGTTCTCGGCTTAAACAGAAAAATCTATTGTCACCAGGAACAACTTTTTATTGGTACCGCAACCGCGAGACACAATTTTTGAAGTATTTCAGCAAAGAGGAAGATTTGGTATTTTGCAACGATATATACGGAGTGATGGAAAAGTTTAAACTCAAGTATGATCCTGCTGAATGGCGGCTGTTCATTGATTCGTCAAAAGACAGCATAAAAGGTGTTCTTCTTCATAATGGCAACACATTCGCTTCAGTTCCTATTGCTCACTCTGTTATTCTCCAAGAAAAATACGAGAATTTGGCCCTGATTCTTCAGAAGATTCGTTATGATGAGCATAAGTGGATGATTTGTGGAGACTTTAAAATTCTATCCATGCTATTAGGGCAGCAATCCGGTTTCACCAAATATCCCTGCTTCCTTTGCTTGTGGGATAGCCGGGCCCGCAACCTACACTGGGGGAAAAAAGACTGGCCAATTCGGGAGTATTTGAGACCCGGTGAGAAAAATGTTCTTCATGAGAGCTTGGTACCTCGTGATAAAATTCTATTACCACCTCTCCACATTAAGTTGGGTCTCATTAAGCAATTCATCAAGTCCCTTCCAAAAGATGGTGAGTACTTTCGGTACCTTTGCTCAAAGTTCCCCCGACTTTCTGAAGCAAAGCTAAAGGAAGGAGTGTTTGTTGGCCCTGATATAAGGAAACTCATTTCAGATGAGAAGGAAAAAGAAGCCTGGGATTCCTTCAAGGATGTTGTTCTCAAATTCTTGGGGAACAGGCGGGATGAGAACTATAAGGATATTGTTGCCAGGATGCTCAATGCCTTCAAAGAACAAGGCTGTAACATGAGCCTGAAAGTGCATTTCTTGCACTCCCATTTGAACTACTTTCCCGAAAACTTGGGGGCGTACAGTGAAGAACAAGGTGAAAGGTTTCACCAGGACATCAAGGACGCAGAGAGAAGGTACCAAGGAAGATGGAACACCACTATGATGGCTGATTTCTGCTGGTTGCTGCTGCGGGAAACCCCAGATGAAAAATACGCCAAGCAGCGCACCAAGAGAAGCATTCGGGGGAAGAAGAAACGGGCCCACCAGGAGATTGATTGACCCAAGAATGACTTTAAAATCTAAACTGTGTTGACAAATATCGTGTTTTTACTAAACTAGCAAATTTTTATTTCAAAGTTATTACCACAGTGTCGGATCTCATTTATTAGAATTTTATTTTCACACCATCGGGTGTTTGTCTTCATGTATTGCAATGGTGCGGTTTGCGTTTTCTATTCTTACATACATACCTGTACAACATTTTTTGCACATTTCTTTGCTTTGCTTTGTGTCTAACCTCGCTCTTATATGCTCAATGTTTGTGCACATGTATGTGGCTGTTTTAAGTGCAGACAATTTTGCTACCATCACAGTGTGTTTTGTTGACATTACTCTATTCTTATGTGCTGCCTTGTTACAATTTTCTTTATTCTTATTTGAATAACTACTAAACAGTTAGTATAAAGAATTCATCCAAGAAACTTTTATCTCGATCGCACTCAATCTGAAACGTTCACCTCAAACTGCTAACCCAATGTAGCAAAAAATCTGTACGTGATGGAGCAAATTGGTTACCAGATTTGGATTCAGCGCACCAAAAAACGTAAAAATCAATCGAAACATTAGAGGCAGTTTAAAAAAAAATGTTTTTAGTGTACCTGTGTTATCCACATAACTACAGTATTCTGCTAGATCCATTCAAGGATATTTCAAACTATTCCTTTAAGAGTATAAGCAGTAGAAGAATTTTTCAGCAAATTGTGTCACATCAACTCTCTGCTCAGCCACATTGCAACAGTGTTATCACTCAGATCACTACTCCCTCCCTCTACATCTGGGTACTTTACTACAATAAAACTTACATTTTTTAAGTTTAAAAACAGATTTTAAGCCATTATTATTCACAATACACATCTTTATAACACTAGCAAGGCTTTTAGAACACTTTTAACACTTCAGAACCACTTTTACTTTCACTTTTGAAGTCGCCAAAAATTGTGACTAGACCAATTAAAATGTCATAAAAACATTTCCTGTTGTTAAGTGCCGTTGAGTCAGTGTCAACTCCTGGCGACCCTCCACTCCTATACCACTATATCCACCCTCCATTATCTCGGCGTCACCTTAAGATTCCTCCCTCAGCTTTCACTCCCACATCTCTCGACTCGCCCAGCGCTCTTTCCTCTCTTTGTGCCAGATTTGCGCTGCTCATTCCCTTCCTTTCTCAACCTTCTCTTACCACCCTCGCGCTGTCACTTGTCTTCTCAAAGCTGGATAACTGCGATGTCATTTTCACAGGTCTCCCCCAATACCAGCTTGGTCTCCTTCAGCTCATTCACAACACTGCTGCCCACCTCATTACTCATTCCTCCCCATTGGACCACATCACCCCTCTTCTTCTGCAGCTTCACTGACTTCCCATTAAAGATCATTTTGTTCACAAGATCCTCACCACCACTCATAGGGTATTGCAGACTGCCGTTCCCTGCTATCTTGCTGATCTTATTCACCACCAGCCCCCCCCCCCCACCTCCCCACTATCCCTCCATTCCTCCTGTGGGAATCTCCTCTGTCCATGCTCACCTTGAACTCACCCGCTTCGGACCGATACCTCATTTCCTTGATTTAAATCGCTGTTAAAGACTCACTTATTTCATTTGGCATTTGATTTCCCCCCCCCCAACCCCTGAGTCCCCCCTGTCAGCTGTTCCACTCCCGCTCCCCTCCTCTGTGTGTCACTGCTCTTCTTTTTTTGTCTTTTTCTGGCTGTTCTGCTGCTATCCTACCTGATTAATGGAGTTCTTCTTTCACTCTTTGTCTCTCTCTGCAGCCATTTATTTTGGATTGTACACCGCTCTGATGCAATCGCCTGGGTGGTATATCAAATTTCTAATAAAGATAAAGATAAACTTTGTTCAGTCTTCAGCCAAGTGGCTCATTGTTGATAGACTGGTATCCATAGCTGCTGTTATTGTATTGATCCATCTCATTGCCGGCCTTCCTCTTTTACGTTGACCTTCTACCTTGCCAAGCATTATATCTTTCTCCAACAATCTCTCTCTTTGCATGATGTGTCCAAAGTATGAAAGTCAAAGTCTTGTCATTTCCTACATGTTTATTAACTCCCTCACATATCCCGGGGACCTTTCTAACCTTTTAATACTTTAAAATTAATCTTTTATAAATCAACCATTTTTCAGCCTCAGCCCCACCTCCTAGCTACTGGTAGCTAAAACGTCACCTTCAACTTGAAAAGGGGCAAACAGTAAAATGTCATCTTCATAGCCTCTAAAGTTATTCTTCAGCTCTCACAAAAATGTCAAAAAGGGCTGTAAATGTATGTGAGAAACTCCTTAAAATAGAGGCTCTAGGCCCTGTATTTATTTAAAATAGACTGATAAAGACGTATCCCCTTACAGAGGTTTCTGCTTTAACGAGCACAAATCCTGGCATGGATGCTGGTTGCCAGCTTTGGAAATTACAGACCTGAGCATACAGACTGCAAAGAGCAAACCCCACAGTGGATTAGAATGAGCAAACCTTTGAAATTGCCAGGAAGGGCCAGATAGATTGACTTTTTAATCAGTAAGAGAGGTTGGTTCTTGCATTAGACCACAGCTCTCTGTGATTGGTTGAAACCTAGTGAGCTTTTTTGAATTGAGTCAGTTGGTGGCTGTCTGGCATCTGGAGAGAAAGCAGTGAAGAACTATTCCTGTTTTTGAGAGAGAAAAAGGCCTGAGAGTTACACGTCAGCTCTCATCAGAGTTGTATCTTTCTTTATCTTTGTCTTTATTGGCTCATTTAATATACCGCTCTTTACCGATGGCACCAGAGCGGTGTACAATAACAAAATATAAGGCTGCTGAAAGGAAAAGGAACGCCATAAAAAATTAAGAGAAAGGATAGAGTGGAGAAATAGAATAAAGCAGCAGAGAGAGCAAAACAAGGTGCGCCGTAACAGAGGGTTAAATACATCCCGGTTCAGCGGGGTGAAAGGGAAAGGGGAGCAGAGGGAGGAGGAAGGTTAAAGGCAGTGCAGAAGAGGTGGGTCTTCAGCTTGGTCTTAAAAATTTTATAGGAGGGTTCTAACCGGAGGGCGGGGGGGGAGCGAGTTCCAGAGTCGGGGGCCCAGAAAGAAAAATGCTGAGGAGCGGGTGGACTCAAGGTGGGCTTGTGATGGAGAAGGAAGGGACATACGGTTCAGGTGGATCGATCTGAGAGAGCGGTGAGACGAATGAAGATAGATTAGGTCGGCGAGGTAAAGAGGAATACTGGTATGGATGGTTTTATGCACATATATAAGTACTTTGAACTGTATACGAAAAACAAGGGGAAGCCAGTATAGGTGAATCAAGATGGGGGTGATGTGATTGAAATGAGAAGCATGTGTGAGAATACGTGCAGCTGTGTGGTGGACAAGTTGTAATCTCTGCAATTGGGTTTGGGGAAGGCCGGCTAGGACAACATTGCAGTAGTCCAAGCGAGATTCCACCAAGGACAGTAATAATGTGGTCATGGAGGAGACTGATATGAAGGGGCGAACGGCACGGAGTTGTCTTAAGGTGTGAAAGGACCGCTGTACGACAGAAGAAATATGTTCTTTGAAGGATAAGGCGGAGTCCAGGGTGACTCCTAGGTAGCGTAAGGAGGAGACTACTGGCAATGGAGAGCAGGACAAAATAGGGGCGAGAGGGGGAATTAAAACTTAAAAAGCAAGGATTAATATGTTCCAGCCCTGGGTCGGATTTCAAAAGCAAAAAGAGTCAGAACTTGCTGTCTGCTCTGCAAGTTACAGACTTCCTTTGGTGAAAGGTCTGAGCCCAAAAGATTGCCAGAGCCCAGATGAACTGCCATCCAAATTTCAAGATCTATTCATAAATAAACTAAAGAAATCAGGATTTTTCCTAGTAGGAAAGGCACCAAGGATTTGGATGGGACAGGACTTATATCTGGATCCAAACAGAATGCATAGGGCCTGATTCAGATCTGGGCATGTCCAGCCCATCTGGACATCCAAAAACTAGATCTTCCCACAGAAGCAGAATCAGGTGCAAAGGGCCTAGATGTGCAGGACGTGCCCCAATTCTCTGCCACCAGACGGACAGCTCCCACTCCTTCTAACCCAGCCGAAGTGCCTGCATGGAGCCCCAGTGCCATGGCATCCCATCTCCATGGCACCAGGACACCATGCAGGAGCCCCAATCCACTGCACAAGTAAGAAGAGCCTGGCGAGGCTTATGGGGAACCTCCTGCTGCTGCTCACCTGGGTTGAGGAGCCCTCCATTGCTGCTCTTAACCCTAGGGGGAACTTATTCCACCTCCAAGGTGGAATAAGTCCCCTGTCTAACTCCTCAACCCCAGATGTACAGGACCATGATTGGAATTGGCCCTATACATCTGGGGTCACGGCCTGCCTCTGACCTGACCATGCTCCTTCTCTGGCCCTCCCCCTCCCACCCATGCTGCTGTACGTGCGGGAAGCCTAGTGATGAGAATTCTCTCTTTGTGAATAGCAGGGGCTGGACATCCAAACCGGATGTCCACCCCTAATATTTGCAGATTGGAATGACCTCCATAGTGTTTATGCAACGTTCTCAAAAACCATTGGGTTTCAATTACCAAACTGACTACTTTAGCTGAATTAGAAAAAACTGCATTGGTTTCTGTTGTCAGCCAGCAAAGCAAACTTTTAATTTACAGTACTTATTCTACCAATTTACCTTTATTGCTGATTTATTTTGGAAGATATTTTTATTTAAAGATTCTATTCCTGTCTTTAGCTTGTTTTGGTAAATATCCATATTGGTTTTTCTTTGTCAGCTGTTTCTTGTTCATGAGAGTCTAAGAAAAGATTTGGTTGAAGTATATTTCTGTCTGCTTTTATTCTGAAGATAGTACATTACACAACAGGATTCAATACCCACCATGTTGTTTAGAGTTAACCAATCTCAACTACATCTGATACAAGCCCGTTAAACCCTGCAACCTTTACAGGGGCTGCAGCATATATCTAAGCACCAAAAATTTCCAGCCTTTTGAAGGTGTCTCGGGCCTATCTCCTGTATGTTTTAAGCAACTGCAGGCCAGAAAAGGCAACCCTGGGTTACATATACATTAAATAACTGTGCTGATAATGCCGAACTTCGGGAACATCCTTCCCATCTCAAGCCAATCTGATGCATTTTGAAAAAAGATTCATTATCTCCTATTTTTCAAGTAAGATTGGAACCACATTAAAACACTACCACCTATTCCCAAAGAGGGTGAACTGTGTATTAATACCCAGTGAAGTACAGAATCAAATTCTGCAGAAAGATCAATAAACCGAAACAGAATTTGTTTGATTCCTCTAGCTTTTTCAATATATAATCCATTAACCAAGTTACTAAAGTTTCCAACACCGTGTTTAGCTCTAAAGACATATTGCCATGGATCTAATAAGTAGTTTGCATCCAAAGAAGTAACCATTCAATGTCCCTTTATAACCTACAATAAACAAGATAAGGCAAAAAGAAAAGATCTCCCCTCATTACTCACTATGAAATGCAAGTCATAATATATAACTTAATTTTAAGAAAAAAAAATCTGCTCCCTTTATTGTCTATACTACATGAGTTTACTACATAATTTTGCTTTAATGACAGAATATCCAATCCCTGTACTGTTAATGAAAAATGATTAATGCTCTGAAATTTTATATCACGCCTAAATTGTCTGGTTCTCTTAATGATTTTATTTATCAATTATGCTGTATATACTGACAAATCATCTCATTCTTATATTGTCAGTGACAGAAAAGTTACTGTGTCCTATTTATCATTTTCCTCAGGGCTTCTTTTACATCCTTGTTTCTCAGACTGTAGATCAGAGGGTTTAGCATGGGGATTATAACTGTGTAAAACACAGATGCTACTCTGTCCCGGTCCATTGAATACTGGGAACTAGGCCGCATGTACATAAAAATCACAGTGCCATAGAACAAGGTCACACAGAAAAAGTGTGAGGCACAAGTATTGAAAGCCTTGTGCCTGCCCGCCGCCGAGCGCATCTTCAGGATGGAGGAGATGATGAACACATAGGAGATCAGGATGATTAGCAAGGAGCCAACCTGAACAATGCCACAGAAAACTAATAGTAAGATTTCATTCAGCGATGTATCAGAACAGGAGAGCTTCATAATGGGTGGGAGGTCACAGAAGAAATGAGTAATCTCATTGGATCTGCAGAAGGACATAGTGAATATACTGGCTGTCTGTATGAGGGAATTGAGGAAGCCACCAGCATAGGCACTGATTACCAATCGAATACAAACATTGTTGGTCATTACAGTTGTATAAAGCAGTGGGTTGCATATGGCAACATAGCGATCATAAGACATCGCAGAAAGAATGAATACTTCTGATCCTGCCATTCCAGCAAAGAAAAACATCTGAGAGGCACAACCAAGGAATGAAATGACTTTCCTCTCAGATAGGAAATCGACTAGTGTTTTAGGGACAATAACTGTTGAGTAACAGAGATCTACAAAGGATAGATGCCTGAGGAAGAAGTACATGGCAGTCTGAAGATGAGGGTCTCTAGTGATGATCACAATCATTATGGTATTGCCCAATACTGTTATTATATAGACCAATAAAAACAGAATGAAGAGGAGAATCTGTAGCTCTGGATCATCGGTGAGGCCTAAGAGGATGAATTCAGTCACTGAGGAATGATTCTTGATGTTCATAGGGTGATTCAAGGTGTTCTATGATTAGAAAGAAAAGACAAATTCATTATTTTATTGTTCTTTTGTAAGACTCCCTAATGCTGATACCAACATAAAATAAAATATACAGACACGTACATATGGAATGAAAATGTATATCATACATTTTAAGATATCTTTTCTGGTATCTTTATATGACTGAAACTTGTGGGGCCAATATTCTGTTCAGCTACCAAGGACATTTAAAGCCTGGCCTGACCACCATCACTTTAACTAAACCAGATATTCAGTATCAGAGTCTCTTACTACTGCTACTACTATTAATAATTTATATAGTGCTACAAGGCATATGTAGGGCTGTATAGAAACATATAATAAGACAGTCCCTGCTCATCAGAGCTTACATTCTAATCAAGACAGTACAATAGATGAAAACAAGGGTACCGTAGGGAAGGGTAAGGAGACAGAAGGAGAACAAATGATTAAGATCCAAAAGCGACCTGAAAGAGGTGAGCCTTTAGCATGGATTTGAAAAGGAGGAGAGATGAAACCTAACATAAAGATACAGGTAGTTTGTTCCCGGCAGAAGGTATCCATTGCTGAATATCCAGTTTTGCCAGTCAGCATGGTCTCTGTTGAGGGGAAAATGAATCCCCCTTCAGGTACCCTTGTCTCATATTGAAGTACTGTCTTCCATCCTGTGCTAACGTCTTCAGCTCCAGGCCTAAGTAGGAAACAGCCTGCTGACCCTTTCACCCTGGAATTGCAGAATTAGCAGCTTGAACTATGAAATGTGCTAACATCTGAAATCATAGAGTTGACACAATGAGAGGTGCTGACCTTAACGGCTCTGGAAGCTATAAGGTTACTGAATCTGCCACCTGGGCCCCTTGGTTAGGCAAAGGGGAACGAAAAGAAGAACTAGGTGGCAGGATGTAGTTGGCCAACATCAACATCAGCAGTTAATCTGCAGGAAGCAGGGTCAGTAAAAGGCAAAGGAACTGCCAGGAGGGCAAGAAGACAGGATGCCACAAGGGGAAAGCAGAGGGCAAGAGGGCAAAAGATTTAAGAACAGATATGCTTGAAAATAGAGAACAAACGAGGGAAAGGAAACTTGACTGCAAGCAGTGCAGATTTATAAGCCCAAAACTGAATATAAATATAGGAGAAGAACTCTAGTATTGGGGACAGACTGGCACTCCCTCCTTAGAGAGTAACGCTGCTCTGTCCCCAGGAGACCTCAGGTGCTTTGCGCATAAAGACAATTTAATATTCATTTTCCTGTTTCATGCTGATTTGTAATATAGAGATTAGAGCAGGGGTCTCAAACACGCGGCCCGCGGGCCGCATGCGGCCCGCGAAAGACCTTTGTGCGGCCCGCGATGCCGAAGAAACAAAAACCTCCCCCCGGCTTCTGCTGCCGACATATTACCGACACCTGCAACAGCCGTTAGAACAGAGGTGGGTGGGAGGAAGTGACGTCACCCACCGCGATGGTGGCTTAAGTGGAGAGCTCCAGGGCCAGCCTGCAGCAAAACAGCAACAAAACTCTGCAGAGGGGTTTTGTGGCATCTCCTAGTGCAGGAAAGCAGACAGAGAGGGACCGGAGAATGGCAACCCGGAAAAAAGCCACGGACATCTGCGACTATGCGTGCGCCGGCCTGAATGTAGCTGCGGGGGAAATGAGAATGGCGCAGATGGACAACGTGCAGGCAGAACACGTGGAGAAAGAGGGGAGAGCGAGTGGAGGCCCGGAGGAGGAGCGGAATGGAGCAGCAGGGGCAACGGTGACCAGAGAGCTGCGAGAGTGGATAGAGGAGCTGAAGGCTGAGGTACACTCTGCAAAAACCGAGCTGGGTAGATGCTGGCTGGAATAAAGGAGGAGGTGGCAGAGCTGACATTCCGCATGGGGGACCACGAGAACCTGCTGGAGGTATGGCAAGAAGAGAGGGAAATGAAAAGGAAGGAAAAGGAGTGGTTTGAGTAAGTGCAGTTGAAGCTGGAGGACTTAGAAAACAGATCCAGTACTATCCCCCCATCCCCGGGTGATGGGGGGATAGTACTGAAAATGGGGTGATGGGTTAGGACTGGTAATGGACAGATGGGGGTTAGGACTGGAGGTGGTCTGATTGGGGGGCTAAGACTGAAAATGGGGTTATGGGGGGGGCTAAGAATGAAGATGGGGTGATGGAAGGGTTAGGACTGGAAGTGGGCTGTTGGGGGGGCTTAGGACTGATAATGGGCTATGGGGGGGGGGCTAGAACTGGTAATGGACTGGGGGGGGGGGTGCTAGGACTGGAAATGGGCCGAGTAGAAGGGGGAGCTTGAACTGCAAATAGCTGATGGGAACAGGGTCTTGGAATGGAAATGGGCTGAGTGGAAGGGGGCTTGGAATGGAAATGGGCTGATGGGGAGGGGGGCTTGGAAAGGAAATGGGCTGATGAGGGGGGGGGGCTATGACTGGAAATGGGCCGAGTAGAAGGGGGAGCTTGAACTGCAAATAGCTGATGGGGACAGGGTCTTGGAATGGAAATGGGCTGAGTGGAAGGGGGCTTGGAATGGAAATGGGCTGATGGGGAAGGGGGGCTTGGAAAGGAAATGGGCTGTGAGGGGAGGGAGCTAGGACTGGAAATGGGCTGATGATGCCGGGACTAGAAGGGAACGGATGCTGGGTGGGGCAGGAGCTAAAAGGGAGTTGATGTTGGGGGACGATTAGAATGGGATGGGGCTGGGAGAGTGAAATGGAGAGGGGAAATATATTTTGTGTGGGAGGGAAGAAAAATCTACAATTGGCCGGGTATTGGGAGAGTAAGTGGGGATTGAGGATGGAGGGGTAAAATTTGAGTGGATGAAATAGGAATGAGGAAAGAGCAAAAGGAGAATGATTAGTATGTTAAAGCAGATGTAGAAAGAATGGAAAAAAACTAGGAAAGAAGAAAAGACAAATGGACAGCAGACAATGGAGCGTTAGCAGAAGACACGAAGAAGAAGAAACCAGAAGAAAGTGGCTGGAACAATTGCAACTGAAAAAAAAATGCACAAAAGGTAGAAAAATCTCTCTTTATTTTGAATTTATTAACTGAAATATGTCAGCTCTTGGAAATGTGCATCTTTAACGTCTGCACTTTATTTAATACAAGAGGAAATCAATTTATAGTTTTATTTCTACAGAGTTGTACATTCTAAGTTTGGCTTTTGGGGTTCCCAGTTTAATTGTCTTCCTGTTTCTAAATTGTGATTCCTTGTTTGGTGATGGTGTATGTTCTGCATGTGTAACTGAGCTGAGGTATTCTGTTTATGTAATTCCTATTTGACATTGCCACTTGTTCTCTTTCCCGAGTAGGTCATGTATTGTTATTCTCTGAAATGTCTTGATTTAATATTTGCAGTGTTGCCTTTTGATAGTTAGGGTATGGTGCTTTTGTGAGTCCTGGTAGTGCTGTTAGGACATGGCAGGTTTGCTATGGGTTCTAAATGGGCAGTGTTTCTAGTAGTTCCTAATGTGCCTGGCGGTTGGCACTGGTTTATAGTAATGTAGAAATCTTTTAGTCTTTCTTTATCCATACACTCATTAAGAGGCATGTTTACTAAAAGTTAGTGTATGGTAACATTATGCAAATATTTATGCAAATGATGCCCTTATGCAAATGAGGCCTGCGTCTTGTGCGGCCCCCGGGTTACTCTACAAGTCCTCATTTGGCCCTCAAAGCAATTTGAGTTTGAGACCCCTGGATTAGAGCATTGACTTTAAACTTACGAAGCTTGTGATATTACATACCTGATAATAAAATTTCTACTTTATTTCAGTGACATGATACTTTATTTGAAAGAGGGTCTTGTGCTTTACACTTATGTTGGGGTGAACCATGCAGCCACAATACTTAGCAAGAGGACGAAAACCCCAACACTATCCAATCAGTGGTGATCTTCATCCACTCACCAGATGGTGAAAACTGGATAAAGTTAGGTCAGCCATTGACCTGTACTAACTTTATCTGGTTCAGCTATCCGAATATCATCAGGTTTTCAGGATAGCCACAGTGAATATGCATGGCAGACATTTGCATTCAGTGGATACAGTGCATACAGACCTCTCTCATGCATATTCATTGTGGTTATCCTGAAAACCTGACAGGCTAGATGTGTCCTGTGGACTGGGTTGAGAACCCCTGGTTTAGAGTGACCACCATATCAATGAATCCTGGTCTTTTGACTGCCATTTGAAACTATTGTAGAAGCTTTCCTATGTGGAAAATCATGAAATAAGACTTCGAAATGGAAGATTAATATAACAATCAGTTACTTTAGGGTCCTTCCCTACAGTGATCAATTTATAAGTCACCTATGTGGAATTTATTTATTTATTTTATTTATTTATAGACTCTTATATACCGCACTATTAAGCATCAGCGCGGTTCACAAAAAACAGTGAGATACACAATTCAACAGTACTTTGTGTTTACAGAAAACAGGAGAATATAACTCGGATAACAGGGTATATAATTAATAAACATAGGGGCATGTTTACTAAACATTCCTAACGTGCGGGGCCGCGCTAGTGAGCGTGTGCCATATAAGGAGTGGGCGGTTCAGGCAGAAAATAGAAAATAAACGGTAGTAAGCAACCGGACGTGTGTGCGTCGCGCTAATGTGCGGGGGTCGACATTACCGCGTGGAAAGGCAAAGTGGCGCGCTGCTGAGTATACAAAACAACAGAGCCGTGGTACAACGGTGAAGACATTGACCAATGGTGCAGGGGCCATGGGTTCAATCCCCCAGTGTGCGCAACGACAAAGGTCAGCTGAGGCAGTAACTGTAATGATTAACATTGTTTTAGGAGGCAAATTAATTTGGAACGGCATAAAGCGGCGCACAGTTATTTTTGGGCGGCATAAGGCGGCGCACAGTTATTTCTGGGCAGCAGAAGGCAGCGCACTGGTCCCCTTGGGCGGCAGAAGGCGGCGCGCTGAGAGGCACAAGGCGGCGCGCTGATGCACAAGCACAGGAACAGAGCCACAGCACAATGGTTAAAACACTGACCAATGGTGCAGGGATCAGGGGTTCAACTCCTCACAATGCCCAGTGAAAAATGCCTGCTGAGGCAGTATGTATTATGTTGAGGAGTGCTGTAGGAGGCTGTATAATTATATTTTGTTATCACTACTCGCAAACGCACTCTCCCAGCATGTTACCATACGGCGGCCCATAAGGCACATGTTACAGTGCACTGTTCGCCAAGGCACCCTTGAATGACCCCTATAGGGCAGCATGTATGTTGCGACACAGGATAATGTATAGTGCACCCTATAGGGATGGCAACCATAAGGTGGCCTACAGGGCGCCCTATGAAGCACCCTCAGAGGCACCTAATGGGTATAGTAAGCTGAGGGTGGTCTTGCCGGCATAGACATATGTACAGTAAATATAAATAAAGCTGTGGACAGCCCTACCAAAGGGCACCACTGTGGGTTTGAACCCATGACCTCTGGCTGCACAGGCAGTGATGTAACCATTGCGCTACAGCTCCATAGCTGTAAGCAGGCCCCTGGCTGGCTGCAGATAGCCTACACGTCACCGCACAGACAGTCTGCTGGTGTCAACAGGATAGGGTTAGGCCACCCGTACCCATGATGCACTGCACATGCAAATTAGCTGTCCGCAGATGGACACAAGATGGGGAATGCACCCCCACAGCACCTCGGCCCTGTTGGGGGAAGTGACCGGGTGCACCCACACAGCACCT
The DNA here is from genome assembly GCA_033557465.1 of Ichthyophis bannanicus. Taxonomy (NCBI): domain Eukaryota; kingdom Metazoa; phylum Chordata; class Amphibia; order Gymnophiona; family Ichthyophiidae; genus Ichthyophis; species Ichthyophis bannanicus. The sequence continues at coordinate 32,157,839 of CM066043.1, read as the reverse complement.
TGGCCTAGTAGGGGGCACTGACCGGGTGTTTCACTGGCACAGAGTAGCCACACACCGTTACATCGTGCGGGTACGGTGCTCACCCTGAGTGTGCAATGAGGTGGCCAGGACCAGGTCAACAACACCTGCCATGACTGATGGACGCCAAGCGGGCATTCCAAAGCAGTGTTAATGTGTAAGATAGCTAGTTTCTGCACAAACACCATGGATATCCCTGTCTGCCGCCATCAGGCACACCCCCCCCCCCCCCTCCGTGGCAAACATGGTCTCCATCAAGGGATCCACACTCTACCTCCCTGCAAAGGTGGCGGTAGAGGGCAACATCAACCCCAGTCCTGCTGAGGAACACCACCACCCCCCCCGGCAGGCAGCTCCATACACAGCCATAACACAATAGCAGACAGACATAAGCCCAGGGTATGGTAAGCTGCACTCCACCACCAGTTATTCCCCTGCAGCAAGCCAACAGCCACTGCACCCTGCAAGCCATTATAGCAAGACATTTACCAGCTACAAACAGTCTGCTGGTTAGTCCATAGTGCATGTTCCCAATGGAGATGCATGCACCCAGAACTGGGCTGTCTGCATACACAGCAGGCAGATAGATCAGTGACTGGGCCCCAAAGAGAACCCATATCTATCACATGAGAGAACTACTATACAGCACTATGGGGGGGCCTAGCCATGCTGTGGTCACTGCACAGTCAGGGTGAGCGTGATCCCCCAGAAGGACATGCTTTGGCCACCCTGTCTGTGTAGGTGGTGGCCGGACACTACAATATCCCAGCCAATGTCCCTGCCAGGGCCCTATGCCCAGTGCAGATGCATCCTGGCCACGTCACCCTGCCCTGGCTATACCCATGGTACCTTGCACCTCATTATGCACATTGACTGGCCAATACTGGCAACAGTGCTGGCAGTGTGGGCTGTTGAAGGGGCTTGCAGCCAACACCCACTGTATAGACAGACACACAGTTCCACACCTCTGCCATCATGGTGCTACGATTGAGGGGGTAAGTAGCCTTGCCCACCAAACCGGTCCTGAGCACGGCAAGGCATGGATATGGTACGTATTACAGCTGGTGGTCACTCCCCAGGGTGGTAAGCACCGTCAGAGGCCAGGGCTGGAGCATGCCCCGCAAACACCTAACAGATTGTTTGGATGGGGTCAACTAGCAGTATGTACGTAACGTATGGATAACTGCCTGCCTGTGCTCCTAGCAAACGTCTCCGAGCTGTGTACCGTATACCTCAGGTGTAGGGTGACATTGGTAAGTTATGCAAGTGCTCGTTGTGGGTGCTGCATGCACGGTCCAATGTTCTGCCTTTCCAGGAGACATTGGCCAATGGGGCCTGTGGGTGTGGGTGTGTCTGCCCTTGATGGCTGCTGCTTTACGGCACAGATTCCCAACTCCAGTCCAGGTTTGCATCACACTGTTCGGGTTTTCCTGCTATCCCTCATGAATATGCATGGGCTACATCTACATGCCATGGGGGTGGTGCATAGCTATACAGCACAGGCATTTGTATGAGTGTCAGCATGGAACCTGACTGGTGTGTGGCCCACCAGGACTGCATTTGGGTGATTCTGCTCTAGGTACTGCCCCTGTTCATGGTGTCTGTGCTCAGTGGGGTAAAAGATAGATGTCTTACCATTGCATATGTCCCCGCCATGAAAGGTGTGTCCTTACTATCACTGTTTAGTTGTGGGAAAAATATGTGGGCAGGATTGGCAGTAGCCCCAGCTGGGCTTTGAACCTGTGACCTTCTGTTCTTGTATGCACTGTCTGTGTGCACTGCACCACTGTGTAGCCACAGATTGGTTGGATTCCCTGGACTGTCCATGACTGTGGATCCGGCAGGACCTGTCTGTTGCAGTGGACTGTGCCAGCCTGCACATGGCTAGGCCTCTGTCTTCTGTGGTTAGCAGCCACTGCCCCCTGCACCACATGTACATGTCCGCCAACATGCTGGCATGAACTTCTCTCAGAAAAAGCAGTTGACCTGATTGCAATGTGGCAGTATGGGACTGCATTTGGGGGACGTGGCTGTAGGTAATGCCCATTGTTGTGGGGTGTGTGCGGTGTTGGGTAAAATATGGGTGTTTTCCCCATGCATACAGGGGTGTCTGCGCTATCTTTATTTAGTGGTGGGTAAAATATAGGGACTGGGCTGGCAGGTGCCCCAGCTTGGTTTTGAACCTCTGCCTTCTGGTCCTAGAGGTAATAACTCTGTCCGCTGTACCACACTTTGGCCACAGAGACAGTGCAGCCCCTGAAGGCAGTAAGCCTGGCAGGATGGAGTCACAAACCCTGCTCTACGCAATTCTACTGTGGGCATATGCACCCTGTCTGGTGACAAACGTGCACATAAACCCCGGAAATGACCACGGGAACTGTGGGACAAAATATCACCACGCTGGGCAACAGTGATATTAATGGGCAACCATAGCGAACACTCCCAGGAAAGCTCCATAACGTGGAAATGGTTTTTGGAAGAGTCTCCTCTCAGTAGACCCTTCCAAACTTCATTTCTTGTTTCTGGACCTTTGCTGGGTGTGATTTCTGTATTTGCCCATCACTATAACTGTTCCCCAGCTGACTTACTATTTGTAATAGTTCTGTTGTGGTCATTTTCTATTTTTATGTTCACTTTTGTGCTGTGCACATGTATCACACTGCTCACGTTTTGCTGGTTTCCCCGGTTTTCCTGTACATTGCTGACGGAAATGGTTTCTCTTCCCTTTAAATGCTTTCTACCGCGAGTGTTTCACTCGCGGTAGTTTTTACATGCAAATTCGGGCCCGCTACTGTGCGGGGAGCCTCTCCCCTCCCACTCTCCACCCATTGACCCCGTCCCTCCGCCCCTCCGGAGCCTTCCTCCGCCCTCCTTTCGCCGTTCCACGCCTCTATCGCACATTTGCGGGCCCGCACTTGTACGGGGCCCGTTAGTGAGCCGCGTACCTGTGCGGGGGTGACACGCACGTGTGCGGGGCGTTTAAACGCGTTTATTCGCGTTTCAGTGCCGCGTTTCCGTGCGCTATTTTGCGGCGCGCACATTTGCGGCTTTTAGTAAACATCCCCCATAGTCATAATATCATCATGGCTTCAGTTTTGTGTGTATGTGGTCTGTGGGGTATCTGTATTGTATGTGTATAAGTGGAAGGTCTGTGGGTTGGTTGAGATGTCTTTATTGTTTACTGGATAAGATAAAAGGAAGAGGTAGTGTTTCAAAGCTTTGCGAAACTGCAAAAGGTCTGGTATTGCTCGGATGTTTTGAGGAAGGCTATTCCAACACCTTGGTGCACAGAATAAAAGGCCCTGTCTGAAGTAGTTTTGGTACACTGTGATATTGATTTAGGGACTAACAGAGTATTGAGTGTTACTGACCTTCTGTCTCTATTGAGGGGTGGTGTTTGGATCAAGTCTGATATTGATGAAGATGAGAGTTCTTTGAATGTAATTAGTAAAATTTTGAAAGTGAGTCTACTTTGAATTGGGAGCCAATGAAGATATTTTAGAATAGGTGAGATATGGTCTTTCCGGGAAGCTCCATGAAGGACTCTAGCTGCAGCATTCATAGCCATTTGAAGTGGGTGTAAGGTGGTTTGTGGAAGACCTTGTAAAATTGAGTTCGCATAATCAAAATGAGGTATGATTAGCGCCTGATAGATGGTTCTAAAATCGTCTGGCTCTAGCAAGGATCGAAGGTGTCTAAGGGAGCGTATTTTGTGATATACCGCTCTTACAATATTACTAATATGTGCTTTCATATCTAATTTCTGGTCTAAAGTGACACCGAGGTATCTGATGGTGGTCTTGGTCTGGAGGTTAGCATCATTCACTTTCAAAAAGGATGGAGCAGTGAAATTTTGGTTACGTGTAATAAATAACACCTCCGTTTTCTTGTGTTGGATCCTTAGATTTTGGGATTGTAGCCAGTTGGATACTTCATTTATGCAGTTAGTTAATGGATTGAGATCAGGGTTCTCAGTTGTAAAAGGAAAATATAAAAGTACATCATCCGCGTATATCATGCAGTTAACTCTAAAGGATCGAATCAGGTTACAGATTGGCTGCATGTCTATCTGTAACATTAGGGCGGTAAGGGATGAGCCTTGAGGGACCCCTTGTTTTTGATGAAACTGATCTGATGAAGTATCGTTGGATCGTACTTGTTGCCATCTGTCAGAAAGGTAGGATCTACACCACTCAAGTGCTTTATCAGTAATTCCCTTCCCTTTGAGACGCTCAAGGAGGCGTTCATGGCTAACAGAATCAAAAGCGGCTGCGATATCAAGAAAAACAAGGACGAACCCTTGGCGGATGTTATCAATTCCTGATAATAAGCTGCTGAACAGAGTAGTTAGAAGCGTTTCCACACCGTGGAATTCTCTGAAACCGTGCTGGCATGAGTCCAGTGGGGCGTTAAGATCTATATGATCCTGAATTTGTTTTTGTACTTCTTTTTCCAAAATTTTTGCTAGTAATGGAATACTTGAAATAGGTCTATATGATTCTGGTTTAAGAGGGTCAAGTTTGTTGTTTTTTAGTAATGGCCTTATGGATGTTTGCTTAAGGGTACGAGGGAAAGTTCCTGTTGTAAATGATTGAATCATGAGTCTGGATATGATGGGACTGAGATCAGCTCGTAGATCTTTGATCCAGAACGCAGGGCAAGGATCAGTATGAGCGGTGGTCATGTTTATGCAAGCAATGGTGTCTTCGATTTGTCGTTTAGATGGTATTGAGAAGGTAGTGAGTAGAGTTTGATCTACTGGATCTAGGACTATGTTAGGAGCCGAGTTATTGTCAATTTGGCAGAGTTTGGATTGTAGATAGTTAGCAAATATTTGAGGGTGGATTTCATATTTAAGTTGTGAGGCAGGTTCATTTGTCAAACGCTTAACTATGGCAAACAGGTCATGAGGTTTGTTCAGAGATCTTTTTAAAGTGACTGCATGGTGACGTCTCATTGATTCAGTAACTGCCATGCGATGAGATGTGAGATGTTGGATATATACAGCTCTGTCAACTTCAGAGTGTGAGTGTCGCCATCGTCTTTCAAGTTTCCTTAGGGTTGTGCGCGAGGCCTTCAGCTCAGATGAGTACCATATAGCAGAGTGTCGCTTGCTTTGTAGTTTGTTGGTCGACGGACATGTGGCAATCGAACTGAAAGTACTATTCCAATTAGAAACTAAATCATCAATGCTGCACTCTGGTAAGTTGGTTAGTGGAAGTGTTGTTTTTAGGATTAGGTCTTTGTCAAATGGCTTGAATCTTCTCAGAGGGGTACTAGGATGGTCGTTTATTCCTCTTTCATCCTTTTGGTTACATCTAGCCTTGAATATAATTAGTTTGTGATGTCAAAGACTTTTCTGAAATCTAAGTACACCACATCTAGGGTTCTCCTCTGGTCCAACTCTCTGGTCACCCAGTCAAAGAAATTAATTCGATTTGTTTGACAAGTTTTGCCTCTAGTAAAACAATGTTGCCACAGATCATGCAATCCATTGGACTCCAGAAACCTCTCTGTCCTTTGTTTTAGCAGTATTTCCATTAATTTATTCACCACAGAAGTCAGACTAACCAGCCTGTAGTTCCCAACTTCATCGTTACTTCTGCTTTTGTGTAAGGGACCACAAGGGCCCTTCTCCAGTCCTCTAGGACCACTCCTGATTCTAAAGAAGGATTGAAAAGTCAGACAGTGGAGCCAGAACTTCACCAAGTTCCCTTCAGTACTCTCGGATGTATCCCATCCAGCCCCATTGCTTTGTCTACTTTTACTTTAGCTAGTTCCTCATGGATACAGTCTTCTGAAAATCGTTCAAGTTTTCCTTCACTTCTGTTCTGGTTGTTTTCTGAGGTCCTGCTCCTGGCCCTTTATCTGTGAATACAGAACAAAAATATTTGCTAAGCAATTCTGCTTTATCCTCATCAGCTTTTACGTATTCCTCCTCTTCACTCTTGAGTTACAATACCACTTTTGCATTTCCTCCTCTGAAAATTCTAAAAAATGTCTTGGCCCACCATTTCACTGTATTGGCTATTTTTTTACTTTCATTAGTATCTTTGCTTTCCTGACTACTTTCCTAGCTTGTATAAGTTTTTCCAAATATTGATGTGTGTTTTCCTCATTTTGTGATCCCTTTTTCTTCACCTTTTCAGTTACTTCTTTTGAGAACCATAGTGGCCTCCTTTTCCTTTTACATTTATTTACTTTCCTAACAAAAAGGTTTACTGCCCTTAAAATATTCCCTTTCCGTTTTGCTCATTGTTTTTCTACATCTGCCACTCCTTGAGGTTTTATCCTGTACCATCTTGGCAAAGTTAGTTTTCCTAAAGTCTGCGACCCTGTTGTGATCACTGGATGCGAGATGATCACTCCACTATAAGATCAGAAACACTCTCCATTCGTAAGCATCAGGTTCAGTATGGCCCCTCACGTATACGTTCTATTACCAGTTGTTGGAATAGTTCTCCCTGAAGAGAGTCCAGGATCTCCTTAATTCTAGATGACACCACCTTAGGGATGTGCCAATCAACATCCAAAGTATTGAAATTATCTATCAGTAGCACCTTTCCTTTCATAGCAATACTGCAAATGTCTTTAATTAGATCTCTGTCCACTTCTTCTACTTGTGAAGGACATCATACTGATGCAAATTGATTTCCCATTCCCTCTTTCTAATTTAACCAACAGTGCCTTTTCCTTCCCTCGTAAGCCTTCTAATTCTGTAGCTTTAAGCGGCCTGCAGTTTTCAACCTCATCTTTACTTCTGCCTTTGTGTAATGGGACCACATGTGCCTTTCTCCAGTTCTCTGGGATCAATCCCGACATAATGTGTATAACCAAAACATGGTCACAGACTCTGACAATGTCACCCTAAATTGAGCAAAAAATCCTAAAGAGAGCAAACCTGGAAAACTTGGCAACATAAGGTAAGTGCCGCAGCTGCCGTACCCCACCTGAATGGCACACAACTCAACGCAATCCAGGATCTGCATGTACATTCAGACTAAACAGTAACAATTATCTAAGCAAAACCAAACCCTCGGCTCATACGGAATTCAGCTACCCCGATACTAGGAACAACACACAGAGTTCTGGAGGAAACACACAAATACTGAACCCACTAGCTTCATATTAACTGCCTTCATCTGACCACTAGGATGTACTGAGGAAAAGATATATAACTCTAACCGTCAATAATCCTCTTACTGCTAATCATAGCTGCACTCACCATGGAGGCAACTCAAGCAAACCATATCTCACACATTCCTATCATTCACAAAATCAGACAACCTCAACCATTCAGTCAAACAATTAGGGTGCACTTGCATCAAACCAAAAGGATCTGCACCCTAGCCAGGATTAAGCTGCACAACAATGTAATGCACAGTTGGCCGAAAATACAGTCCATGAAACCCCCCCCCCCCCCATACAATGTGCCGTCATCAATGCCCGGTCAGTTTGTAATAAAATCCGAACACTAATAGACTTCATCCAAGATCACAAGCTGGATGTCCTCTGCATCACAGAAACTTGGATCTCCGAAACTGACACTGTCCTTCTCAACCAACTTTGCCTCCGCCTCATATAACATCCATATCTATAACAGGAAAACTAACAGAGTTGGGAATGTCTGTTTCATTCCCAAAACCAACCTCAGCCTTATCATGCCATGTCCTCAGATAACATAGACATCCTCACCATAACAAATAACTCCTTTTCAATGTGCCCACCACGTGGAAATGCTACTGAATTATCCACTATACTGGAGACAGCCTGTGTGACTCCAATCTCCCATTGACCCCTCATCCTCCTTGGAGACCTAAATCTTAGAACTTCTCCATCAAAGCAAGCTGCATCATTCTTAGAAGTCATGGAATCCCTTTGTTACATGGAAATTGTTTCCAAACCAATGCATAGTGTCACGCCACCACCACTCGCCTCTAGGTTAGAGGGGCATGGATTATTGAAGGAACTTTTTACTGTATGCTTTTTCAGCTTTTTTTTTAACTATTTCCCTGCAATGCCCTCTGGGAAATGTAGTCCTTATTCAGCTGTATGAGTGCACCATGCAGAAAGCTGTAGTCAGGCTCAAATAGGTAAGGCAAATGACAGAAATTTATTGTTTTTATATATACAATGGTTCGATCATACCACACATAGGATTGTTGGTTCAGGACTCTCTGAAGCAAGAATTGTCCAAAACATCTCCAACCACAAAATGCCGTTTTAAAGATTCTCTCTATTGCAGGATACACAGTCTTTACCAGCAAGCCTAATTGTATTCCCTTCTTAGCTTTGCTGGTTAAAGCACCAAACAAAAAAACACATTTAAAGTCTGTGGTAAACTTCCCCTTTATAAACACAAGGGAAACACAGCCACCCTGCTTGTGGGATAAGGGTGCCTTTTTCCTCGATAACCTTCTTTCAGGACTGGCTTGCCTTCTCTACGTTCCCCAAGTTTATAGCTTGGCACAAAGAACAGTCCATGGGAGTGTCCTCCTCAATCAGCTTCACCTCGGGCTCTCCCAGCTGCATAGGCTCTGTCTCCCCTTCCTGCTCAGCATGCTCAGCTGACAGCCTCCCGGGGGATCTTGGAGTCTCTTGTTCCTGGCTCCAAACTCTCCTGCAGCCGTGCTATATGCCAAATAGCACTCTCACCAGCTGGAAGCTCCGTTCCTCTGCTCTGCTCAGCCTGGCTTCCTGCTTCTCCTCTCCTCCTTTCCACTAAATCATATTCTGCTCTGGGTTTATACTTCCAGGACTCTAGTTCCAACCCCACCCTACTCAGGTGCGGCAATCAGCCTGACTCCGGGCACCTGAGTGCTTGAAGCATTCACTGCCTAAAGGGTTCTGAGCCTTGTATCCTCTCCCCTTCATACCACTAGGGGGAGCCTGAAATGTTTTCCACATGAAGTTTTCTGATCCCTGGAGGTGTTTATGGCTTTCCTACCCTGTCTGGGTAAAAGGGGGCCCTTTACTAGGGTGAATTACCTGTCTCTTTGTCCTCCCCTGGACTCTGGATAGGCCTCCTTGCCACATACCCCCCTACTTAAGATATTACGGGCTGGCAGAGGTTGTTGAAACTCCTCCGAACAGTCCGTAATCCTGGATAAGGCATCTGCATTGTGGTGTAGCTTCCCTGCCCGATGCTCTATCTTAGACAAACCGGCCACCCCAGATCTTTCCTGCCAGGGTTTGAGCACGTTTATGTGGTAAATTTGTCTACGACCCTTATTACTTTCTACCTCATAGGATACTGGGCCTACTTGTCTGACGACCTTCCACAGTCCCTTCCATTGGAACTCAAATTTTGGGGCGGTGCCCGTCACCATTACTAGGACTTTCTCTCCTAAAACTAACTGGCGGGGTTTCGCATCTTGATCATATCGCTCTTTCTGGTGACTTTGACTAGCCCATAAATTCCCCTCAGCAACCTGGGAGGTCCTACTTAACCGCCCTCTTAAATCTCGGAGAAAGTGCGGGACTCCCATGGCCTCTTTCTCGGGCTCTATCCATTGCTCCCGTAATATATCCAGGACTCCCCGAGGGGCTCGACCATACATTAATTCATAAGGGGATACCCGAAGAGAGGCCTGTACCCGCTCCCTGCAGGCGTACAGAACAAAAGGAAGCAACCCAACCCACTCTGCCATGTTCCCGTCTAAGCCGCGTCTTAGCATCTGTTTTATTGTCTGATTTAGCCTCTCTACCACGCCATTAGACTGGGGGTGATAGGCGGCCGTTTTCACATGATGTACTCCAAAAGCGTCCCAGACCTGTGCCAGGTATTTGGACAAAAAATTGGACCCACGGTCCGTTAATATTTCCCGGGGAAAACCCACTTCGCAAAATAGTTTTACCACTTCTAATGCTATTGTTTTGGCAGAAATGTTGCATAAAGGGACTGCCCATGGAAATCTGGTGGCTAGAACCACCATAACGAGAATATACTGGAACCCACGGGGTGTTTTTATCAGGGGCCCAACTATGTCCATGGCAATTCGTCCGATAGGGTCAGAAATTATGGGGGTTGGGATCATGGTTACTATTGGAGGCCGGGTAGTCGTGACCCGCTGACAGGAGGGGCAGGCAGCGCAAAACCGGGCGGTTTCTTTAAAGATCCCGGGCCAGTAAAAACGTACAAGAATCTGGTCCAGGGTTCCCTGCACCCCTTTGTGGCTGCCGACCAGATGGTCATGGGCCAGCCTTAGGACCAATCCCTTAAAGACTGCGGGCACCACCAACTGTTTCCTGACTGTCCCTATCTGGGGCTCATGACTCTCCCTGTATAATACCCCTTTGTCCAAAAGAAATCTAGGAAGGGCATCTTGCGCCACCTGGGCGTACTCAAATGCCCGGCTGAGTGCCGGGTCTGCCTGTTGTTCCTTAGGGAAGGACGGGAACTTTTCAACCAACTCGGCAGATACCCAGGGTAACCCTTGGCCAGATACTATCTCAGTCCTTCCCCGAGCCCACCGCCTCTCGCAGCGTTTAACAGCCCTCTCCTTCTTGATTCTAGAAGATGGAGGGTTCTCCAGGTCATCAGGTGAGGGTAAAACACTCAGAGAATCCTCAGGGGTCCTGTCCCTTCGGGCCTGGGTCTGAGACTGGGTGGACACAAACCCGACCTTCTGCTTTAGGCCTTTTTGTAATCCTTCCCTAAATTGGGGCCAATCCCTTCTCAATACTAAATCATAGGGTAGTTTTGGAACCACTGCCACGAGAACTTCGTTCTGCACCCCAACCCTTTTATCTCCACTCTGTACACAGGGTAGAAAGAGGCAGCTCCATGTATGCACCTAATTTGCACCTGCCCTTCTGGCCTCCTCTGGCGAGACTCATCCTGGGCCTCAATTGCCTGCCAAAGCTTTCGTGACACCATGCTTTGGTCGGCCCCAGAGTCGAGCAGAGCATGGGTAGTGACCCCCTGTATGTTAACATTTAAGAGAAATCTCTCTCCTAGATGTTTCACCTTGGTACCAGTTAACCCAATGCGGGCTTTGCATTGCCTCTGCAGGTGTCCCATCTTCCCACAATGATAGCATTTTTTCTCTGCCCACTTACCCTCATGAGCAGACACACAGGTTTTAAGACATTTTACATTATTTCCCTGCTTCTTTTCTGATAAATCAAAACTGGCCTCTGCCCCTACTTTTGGAAGGCCCACTTCTGGGGGAAATGCCAATTCAGCTTCCATGTAGCGCTCCGCCAAAAGGGTTGTCTCTCCTGTGCTCAGGCAGTTTTGCTGAATCAGAAAAGATTGTACCCTTTTAGGTACTGCAGCCATAAATTGCTCCAATATCACCATATCCACCACCATATCCATAGTTTTCCCTTCCGGGGCTAGCCACTTTAAAGCTAAACCTCAAATTCTCTGGCTTAAGGCCTTAGGTGTCTCTCCGGCCTTTAAGACCGTGGCTCTAAACATACGGTGATACAACATTTTTGTTAACCCTAATCGATCTCTAATTGCATTTTTTACTGCATTATAGTCCATGGCCTGGGCAGCTGGCATAGCCCTATATGCGGCTAGTGCTTCTCCTGTTAAGGAGGTTGCCAATCTCACCGCCCACTGGCTATCTGGCCAACCCACGGCTTGAGCCACCCTCTCAAATGACTCCAAGAAGTCATCTATGTCATCATCAGGAGAAAGATTTCCAAAATTAAATGCCCCGCTGGTGTGTGGGCCTGCTAGATTGTCCATTCGCGGCATCGCTGGTCCCTCCGGGGTTAGTGTTCCTCCACTTCCTTGCCTCTGGGAAGTAATAAGGGCTTCCACTAAGTCCAGGACAGGCTTTTGCTGCTCCCTCATAGCCGCTGCTGCATTCTCCTGCGCTAGCTGGGCTAGCTCCTGCTAGCGTTGAAATTGAGTGGCCATCCATTGCACCAGCTCTTTTGGATCCATCTCCGGCGATACCTTGCTCCTGTGTTGACTCTCGAAGGAAAAAAAAACCTTTGTCTTTTCTGCCAACCTTCTGTGCTATCGCTCTTGCAAGTGTATATCCTGGATGGTAGAAAATCCTGAGTGGTAGAAAATCCTGGGTGGTAGAAAATCCTCACAACTACGCCACTGTCACACCACCACCACTCGCCTCTAGGTTAGAGGGGCGTGGATTATTGAAGGAACTTTTTGCTGTATACTTTTTCAGCTTTTTTTAAACTATTTCCCTGCAATGCCCTCTGGGAAATGTAGTCCTTATTCAGCTGTATGAGTGCACCATGCAGAAAGCTGTAGTCAGGCTCAAATAAGTAAGGCAAATGACAGAAATTTATTATTTTTATATATACAATGGTTCGATCATACCACACATAGGATTGTTGGTTCAGGACTCTCTGAAGCAAGAATTGTCCAAAACATCTCCAACCACAAAATGCAATTTTAAAGGTTCTCTCTTGCAGGATACACAGTCTTTACCAGCAAGCCTAATTGTATTCCCTTCTTAGCTTTGCTGGTTAAAGCACCAAACAAAAAAACACATTTAAAGTCTGTGGTAAACTTCCCCTTTATAAACACAAGGGAAACACAGCCACCCTGCTTGTTGGATAAGGGTACCTTTGTCCTGGATAACCTTCTTTCAGGACTGGCTTACTTTCTCCATGTTCCCCAGGTTTATAGCTTGGCACAAAGAACAGTCCATGGGAGTGTCTTCCTCAATCAGCTTCACCTCGGGCTCTCTCAGCTGCATAGGCTCTGTCTCCCGTTCCTGCTCAGCATGCTCAGCTGACAGCCTCCAGGGGGAACTTGGAGTCTCTCTTGTTCCCGGCTCCAAACTCTTCTGCAGCCGTGCTACATGCCAAATAGCACTCTCTCCAGCTGCAAGCTCCGTTCCTCTGCTCTGCTCAGCCTGGCTTCCTGCTTCTCCTCTCCTCCTTTCCACTAAATCATATTCTGCTCTGGGTTTATACTTCCAGGACTCTAGCTCCAACCCCACCCTACTCAGGTGACGGCAATCAGCCTGACTCCAGGCACCTGAGTGCTTGAAGCATTCACTGGGTTCTAAGCCTTGTATCCTCTCCCCTTCATACCACTAGGGGGAGCCTGAAATGTTTTCCACGTGGAAGTTTTCTGATCCCTGGAGGTGTTTACGGCTTTCCTACCCTGTCTGGGTAAAAGGGGGCCCTTTACTAGGGTGAATTCCCTGTCTCTTTGTCCTCACCTGGACTCTGGATAGGCCTCCTTGCCACAATAGTAATTATTTATTTATTTGTTTGTTTTATATACCGCTTTATCTAGGTAATCAAGGCGGTTTGCATGGAACATTTTCAACTCCTGCTCAAGGCTGTTTACAGATAACGGTTACAAGTAACAAATAACAATATTGTTTGAACCATATACACAAGACATTAATTATGTACAAGGAACATTTAACAAGACTATGTACAGCAGAATGGTAAACAATGGTGGCAGGGCATTCCGTGGCATTCAGTGAGATATTTGATCTTGAATGTTTATGTAATCTATGGTGGGTTGTTCACCCTGATAGTAGTCTGCAAAGAGGAATGTTTTCTGAACTGTGTTAGGTATTTAATTTATTTTAGAAAGTTGGGAAGATTATTCCATAGGGCTTGGGCATAGAATGAGAATGCCCTGTTAGTTGTGATTTAGTTTACTTTTCTGACACTATTCGGAATGGTTAGCCTGTTTTTCAAGTTATCTCTTCTTGCTCTTGTGTGTTGCTGCATGTTTATCCGTGTGCAGAGGTATGTTGGAGCTATGTTGTTGATTATTTTGAAGGTAGTCATTAGTGCTTTGAATTTAATCCTTAGCCTTACCGGTAGTCAATGGAAGTGGAACAGGATGGGTGTTATATGCTCAGATCTGGCAGTTTTCATTATTATACACACTACCTTGTTTTGAGCTAATTGTAAGGGCTTTAGTGTTTGTTTGGGCAGTCCTTGGAGTATGATGTTACTGTAGTCGAAATGTGGACATATCAGCGCTTGTGCTATTGTGCGGAAGTCATTGTGTGAGAGGAGGGGTCTCAAGTGTTCTATCATTCTGGTTTTGTTGTATATTGCACAAGTTGTCATATGAATGTGTTTGGACATGTTAAGGTTTTGGTCTAGGTAGATCCCTTGGTATTTTATTTCCTTTTTTACTTTGAGTGAGCATTGTTTACTTGTAACAGTCGAGGAGGGTCAAATGTTTTGTTCCTGGCGATAATAAGTACGTCGGGGTTTTTTTTAGGTTGACTGTGAGATTAACTAAATTGAGCCATTCTGAGACATCATTAAAGCCGTTGATGATCTTCTCATAGTTGGGGATTGTTGTGTCAAATGTTGTGAATAACATTCTGTCCTCCGCATATATTCTGTAGTCCACATCACATAATTTTATGATATTGCAGATGGGTTGAAGATAAATGTTGAATAGTAAGGCAGATAATGCAGATCCCTGAGGGATATCTTTGTCTGGCTGAATTGGTTGGAGAGGGTGTTGTTGAAGCACACCTACTGGTTGCAGTTGGACAGATAGTCTTTAAACCATCGTAGTGTACTGCCTCCTATTCAAAGGTGATTTAGTATTGAATGCTGAGGATATGTCAAGAAATATGAGGATGAAGGCTTGTTTCATGTTGTCGATTCTTTGTATGATCGAGTCGAGGAGGGATGTTAGTAGTGTTTCGACTCCATGATATGCTCTGAATCCGTATTGTTGTGGGTCGAGTGGAGCGTTTGAGTCAATGAAATCTTGTAGTTACAATTGTAGTGATTTTTCAATGATTTTGAACAGCAAAGGGGATGCTTGATATCAGTCTGTAGGAGTTGGGGCAGGACTTGCTTAGTGTGTTTTGTTTTAAGATTGAGCAGATGGATGCTCTTTTTGGATCCTCTGGTATTTGACACTGTGATAGAAAGAGGTTGACAATTTTTTGAATGTATGGTGTTAGTTCTGTTCTGGTTATTTTAGTCCAGCTGACTGGACAAGGATCTTATATTTACATGGTGGTATTTAGAGTTTTGATGCATTGTTTATTTGTTATTTGCTTCTTGTTGAGAATGAATTCCACTTTGTATTGTTGGTTGGTTCGACGTTTGGGGATGCAGTTTTGTATGTTGTCTTGATTTTAGATTTTTCCATGTAGTGGTTTGCTAGTTGCTGAGCATTGATGTCGCTTGTTGATGAGATATCTTAGTTCATTTTTTTTGTTAGATTTTGGATAATGAGAAACAGTTCCCTTGGTCGGTTAAGTGATTTTGATAGCAGTTTTGAGAAGTATTCTTTTTGGAATCTGTGATGCTCTGGCAGGATAGTTTTAGTGTCTTCATGTACTTGAGCTGATCTGCGTCAGATTTTGTGGATCTCCATTTTCTTTCGTCCTTCCTTAGGGCTTTCTTCATTTCCCTCAGTATTTGGAAGTACCATGATTGAAAGCTCCTGTGTTTCCTAGGTGGGTTCCTTTGATGGTTTACAGACATTGTATTTAGAGTGCTGTTCCAGATTGTGAGCAGAGTATCAATGTTGTCACTGTTATTTGTCAGGTCTGGTATTATTTTCTTTAGGAAATCTTCTTTATCAAACTTTTTGAATTGGTTGTATTTTTGATGTTCCTGATCTTTGTTAGCTGGATAGGGGTCCTGTTCAGTTTTGAATTGTATCAGGCGGTGATCTGATTATGGCACTGGTTGAATGCTTATGGTGGAGATGTTTTTGTTGTGAGTCCAGTGTTTAGGGAAGAATATCAGGTCAAATGTATTCCCTCTTGAGTGCATTGAGGTGACAATATTTTGCATGTAGCCATGGCTTCCATTGCCTGAAGGAATGAAGTGCTTTGTGCATTGGGTAATGAAGAGAGGTTGAAGTTTCCTAGGATGATCTTTGCCAGTTGGGTGTCTCAGAGCAAGCAATTTCAATTATGTTAGCTAAAGCATTGGTATCAGAGGATGGGGATCTATATATGAGTGCAATTGCAAGTAGTCTTGTTTGACTTGTTAACATATCTACTGTAATCCTTCAGCACTAGAAGAGAAAGTTTGTTGGGCTCCTAGAGTGGTTTAGCATAGAATGATTACTCCTCCTCCTTTCTTGTTGAGTCTTGAGCAGTAGTTTATGTGGTATTCATTTGGTTACGGAGTACTGTGTCTGTGTCATAGAGCCAGGTTTCAGTAATGCATATGATGTCGAGTTTAGAGTCATTCATGAGATCTTGTTCCTTAGAGATCTTGCATTTATGAAGTACAATTTTAGAGGCTTTGCGTGTTCATATTCAGAAAGTTTGAGGTTGCATTGGTGTGGATGAGTTTTTATGTGGATGAGTCATGGTGAACCGGTGCGGTAGAAGGGAAGAAATGAATTGATTGTTACTGTCTCCCTCTGTTTAATTTGATAGGGGATTATTGGGATGAAGTGTTGATGTTGATATTGGGATAGGGAGTATGTTTGATTGATGGAGATGCAGATTATTAGTGCTGTTAGGGTGAATGCTGCTTTTGCTCTTTGTTCCATGGCTGGGAGGTATATGATAGGGGGAGATTTTAAGAGTTTTTGCTATTCTGTATGAAATATCAGAAGAGTGCCATAAGAATGGTTAGGAGTGGAGTTTTCTTACTGTTAGTGCTAAAGGAGGACTTTTTGCAGAGAGTTACTCTTTATGAAGTTGTTCATTTGGGGTTTACTTACAGAGCTGCTCATTGGGATGGTAGAGTTGTTGTATATTCTTGGTGGTTCTTTACAGTGGAAATATCCTTGTCGGAGTTGGAAGAGTTGTTCCTGTTATCTGTTTTCCCGCCTCTGTTCCCCACCTAAGGGCCATGCCAAAGGGCCCTCTGGTGAGGCCCTCTGGTGCGGATGTGCCCGATGGCACTTCCTTTTTTATGCTTGCAGTACGGGGCCCTGATTAGTCTTGGGCCATTGTGCGAAGAGGTATTTGCCTTCCCACGCTGCTACCCGATGCTGATAAGGGCCTCGATGGTGGATTCAGGGCTTGTTGAGGTATTGCTGGCACCCGATGGTGCTTCCTTTTTATGCCTGCAGTCCGAAGCCCTGATTGGTCTTGGGCTGTTGTATGGGAGGTGTTTGTCTTCCCACACTGCTGCCCGATGCTGATCAGGGCCTTGTTGGTGAAATTGGGGCTTGCTGAGGTGTTGCTGGCACCTGATGGCACTTCCTTTTTATGCCTGCAGTCAGGGCCCTGATTGGTCTTGGGCCGTTGTGCGGGGGGTGGGGGGAGAGTGTTTGCATAGCCAACAACCTGAGCCCACCCACAATCTTGCCAGTACCCTGATCTGATCATGCAACGATTCCCTTCTCCACCCCTCAAAAACTCCACTTGAATACCAACGACAATACGCATCACTCAAAATGCAGATTCCATCAACTAGACAATGAATCCTTCATCAAGATGGTGGTCCCACAACTGACACTAATTAAACCTGAAGAAAACATAGAAGCACAAATTTAACAGTAGAACAAAATCATGAATGCGTCAGCCCAAGCCCCACCGAAAACAGACACTCCCAAAAGGCATAACATAGTCCCCTGGTACTTGGCTACACTACAAAAACAAAATAGTGCCCTGAGATGCTTAGAACAACAAATGGCGACACTCACAAGACCAGCTCACCATGGACACCTACATGGAAAAACACAGGGCATACTGTGAGGAGACATTAAAAGAAAAAGAGAGTACTATATCAAGACCATCATGAACTCAATAAACAGACTGAGGGAACTCTTCCTCATCGCAAAGAGACTCCTAAGAGGACTCAGCAATCAAAGCTCACAGCAAAGGATATGCCCCCGAGAAATGGCAAACTACCTTAGCACCAAACAGAAGACTAACCTTACTGGAAACTTGCTCCCAAATACCCCATCTGCGCAGAATCCCTACCAAGGCAAATGGACAAACTTCGACCTACCATATCTGAAGAATATTGAAGACACAATAAGGAACCTCAACACAACCATCTCAACACTTGACTACTGCCTCATGAGCTGGATTAAAATCGCCAGAACACAACGCGGCTCATACCTACAGAACATAATCCATATGTCGCTATCACAGGGACATATGCCAGCCCTACTAAAACATAGCTCATTTAGACCAATACTAAAAAGAACACCAAACTGGATAGAAATACCCCAACCTTATACAGACCAATCTCATTGATCCCTTTCATATCAAAAATATTTGAAAAACCAGTGCAAATGCAGCTCCAAGCCCATACCAATACCTATGCTCCCCTAGATCCTAACCAAAACGGCTTCAGACCAAACCACAGTGCAGAGATCCTCTTCACCTCACTGATCAACACAATCCTTGTTGTTAAGTGCCATCAAGTCAGTGTCAATTCCTGGTGACCCTCTGGATAGTTGACCTAAACTTTGTTCAGTCTTCAGCCAAGCAGCTCATTGTTGATAGAGTGGCATCCATAGCAGCTGTTGTATTGATCCATCTCATTGCCAGCCTTCCTCTTTTATGGTGACCTTCTACCTTATCAAGCATTATGTCTTTCTCCAATGATCTCTCATTGCTCATGATCAACACAATCCTTACTTGCACCAAAACATCCACTCAAGGATTCCTCCTCTTCTTCCTTGACATAACATCAGCATTTGATTCTGTCCCCCATCAACAAATCCTACAGAGGCTCTCTGATATTGGACTTTCTGATACAACAATAAACTGGTTCCGCTCCTATCTGAATGTTCGAAGCCAACAAGTACAAATCGACACCCATTTAAACAGCTACAAGAAGTACTGCAAAGCTCAAGTATATCAGCCTCACTGTTTAATATATTTCTCCAGTCCATAAGTACCATATTCAAGGATTACAAGTTCCATTACCAAATATATGTGGATGATATCATGTTCTACACCCCATTCAACACCACAAAACCGGACCTCTCCAACATACATATCTGCTTTGCAGACATAAAACAATGGCTCCAACAACACAACCTATTCACCAATCAAGAAAAAAACAGAAGCCCTCCACGTTTTCGCGGATCCTTCCTTCTCACCCCCTCACTCACTGAAATTCAAGGACTGTTCCATCAGAGTGAAATCAGAAGTCAAATACCTGGGAGTTATATTAGACCAGAAACTAAACTTCCAGTTGCAAATAAAGAGAACAACAAATTCAGTCTACTACAAGTTAAGAACTCTAAAGAACTGCCATCCACTTATAAGTCCAGACCTTTTCCAGTCTGTATGCCAGGCTCTAATCATGCCCATCTTGGATTACTCCAATATCATATACCACTGCCTTCCCAAACACACCCTTCACTCCCTCCAAATGGCCCAGAATACTGCTGCAAGAATCAACAGAGCCCCAAAACAGGCACACATTACCCCCATACTATCCACCTTCACTGGTTACCTATCCAAGCAAGAATAAGAGACAAAACACTCGTCATTTTTTTCAAAATCATACATGACAGCTCAGCCTACTACCTCCAACCCCTAGTGTCAAAGCCCAGAAACGACAGACTCTGGAGACAGGCTCCCTTAACCTCCTAGCCATCCCTACTCAAAAAACTAAGAGCAAAGAAGCTACTTGCAACAGGGCACTCTCACCTTTCGCCTCTTCAATATGGAATACGCTACCCCCAGTATTAAGAAGATGCCAAGACTTGACAGAATTCCATAAAAAGCTGAAGACATACCTATTTCAGGATCACTTTAAATCCAACTTTACCTCCAATTCACAACTGGACCTCGAAAGAGAACCATTGATTACCTAACCATGGACAGCTGCACGATACCCTGTTAATGATGCATGACAATTGTATATACTCACACGATTATAACCGGACATTAGCACTGTTTACTCTTAATGATCATTGTACATCTCCCTTTGTATATAGTTTCAATGTATAATAGCACACATCTATAACCTGAAATTTGCGTTAATGTTACTAGCTTATTCTCAAGTTTAGTTTTATTGTACAACAGTATGCATACTCATGCCCCGTTAGCTTTTGTTATATGTAAACCGCTTTGAATAGTAGAAAGGCAGTACAGAAATGAGTTCAAATAAATAAACTCATAGCTCCAATCCACACTGCACACACCTGTTCAAGAACTAAGAGAAGAGGTGGAGGAGTATTAATAATTGCCAAAAAAAAGACCTCAAGCTTTCCACAGTGGTCACAACCAGCACGGAAGGCAGCAACACAATAATAGCTGCCAGCAGGTACTTCACACTATGCATCACTTTTAGGGCCCCAAACCCTGCTGCAGAAGAGCTATCAACCATCTTAGAAACAACATGCACATACACCAAATCACATAAACCACTCATGATCCCGAGGGATCTCAACCTCTTGTCCACCTCCCACAAAGAAGCTCCCTCCTTCCTGAAAGCCTTGGAAACTCTACAATACACACAACTTGTGACAAGTCCAACACACAAACAGGGTAAGACCCTTGATCTCATCTTCGTTCCTAATCACTTGTTGAATAACAACAGCCTAGCCAAACCCAAAACAACACCAGTACCCTGTTCTGACCACCATATGCTCACATTCAAGATAAAATTCAGCTCAACCCTAACATACCAAGAAGAATCACAAACTGAACATAGATGCTTCAAAAGCTTTGATATTGACCACTTTGCAAAATACACCTCGGTTCATGCATGACACAACGAACCTTGAAAATACAAAGGCATATTCCAACCAGGCTGTCCAGCCCTTTGTGTAGCCGACCAGAAGCGGGACGCCCAAAGGTAGATCTGATTCTGATCCCGCAGGGGCTAGATGAGCCCGTGTGATCAGAATCGAGTCTAGGGCCGGAATGTACAGGTCAGGCCCTGATTCTGGTTGGCCATGCATGCTCAGCAGAACCCTGGCTACCTCAGTCAGGCTCCTGAATGGAGCTACAGTGCCATGCCGTCCTGTCACCATGGCACCATGGCTCCATTCAGGAGCTGCTGAAAATATTCATCTTTCCACGCAGCCATACCCTCGTTCTGGCCTCCCTTGGCCAGGGTCAGCTACAGGGATCCTCCTGCACCCCCTACCTTTTTGGCCCGGCCCATTGACATGATTCCCTGATGTCCAGAGGGACTTATTCCACCTCTGCAGTGAAATAAGTCCCCCGTCCATGTTCACGGCCCCGGACGTACAGGGCCAACCTCAAAATTGGCCCTGTATGTCCGGGGTCATGGCACAACCATGCCCCACCCTCGTTCCGCCTCAGTAATGCCCCCTCCTGCATCCATCTAAGCCTCCCCATAAAATCAAGCTGTTCATATGGGGAGGCAGTACCCGGGGCGGCAGGGGAGCAAATAGCAGGGATGGGCATCCAATCCAGATGTCCATCCTCACTATTCACTGTACTGAATGACCCCCATAATAACCAACTGGAATAACGTGATCTCACATGCTGCCGTCATCAGAATATAAAAAGACTAGGGGACATGCAATGAAGCTACAGGGTAACCTATTTAAAACTAATAAGAGAAAATATTTTTTTCACTCAACATGTAATCAAACTCTGGAATTTGTTACCGGAAGATGTAGTAAAAGCTGTTAGTGTAGCTGGGTTTAAAAAAGGTTTGGACAAGTTCCTGGAGGAAAGGTCCATAAACCATTATTAAAAGGGACCCAGGATATCACTGCTTGACCCAATACAAGCATTGAGGAACCTGTGTCTTTTGGGGAGACTGCTAGGTACTTATGACCTAGATTGGAAACAGGATACTGGGTTTGATGGACCTTGGTCTGACCCAGTATGGCATATCTTATGTTTTTATGTTCACCAAGACGGACAAGCACAGATGACAATCAGCTCCGTGGTACTCAAATAACATTAAAGAACTAAAGAAATCCCTCAGGAAGAGCGAACAAAAATGGAGACGCACAAAACACCAAAACACCCAATAAGAATACAAAACCATACTGCAAGAATACAACATCAGCAAATGCAAGTAAGAATACTACACCAACATTATAATGAAATCCCTTAACAAACCTAGGGAACTCTTTGAAATAGTAAAAATGCTCACAAAAGACCCTACACAAAAAAAAGAGACTCAACTTAAACCCCCAACAAATTGCAAACTTCTTGGAAACAAAAACTCACAATTACTCCCTACCACAGACATGCAAAATCCCTCCACACTCACCCAACATGAAATCTTGGGACTCCTTCCACCTCCCAATAATCAAATTATCACCAACCTAAACCACAACTACATCCTCACTTGACCCATGCCCCGTGTTCTGGATCAAAACTACAAGGAAGGCACTAGGCAAAACTCTTCTGAAAATTACACACTTACCACTTTCCCAGGGCTATCTACCAACCAGCCTTAAGCAGGCATCAATTAGACTGATACTAAAAAATCCATTATCCGACCCCAATGATCCCAGTACATACTGGCCTAGACCTAGTCTACCTTTCATAACTAAGATAATCGAGAAAACAGTCCAACTCCAACTGCAAAACCATGTGGACCAATTCGCTCCCCTAGACCCCCAACAACATGGCTTGAAACCCAACCACAGCATGGAAACATTACTTACATCTCTACTGGACAAACTCATAACTGGCATAGACAACATCACACAAGGCTTCGAATTAATCTTCATCGATATATCTGCAGCATTCGATATGGTCAGCCATAATAAACTAATACAGAGACTAATATAAATTGGCCTTAACAAACTTATCCTCAAATGGTTCCACTCCTACGTAGACCATCGACAACAGCAAGTCAAAATTGACCCACACAATTCAAAGTCATTCAGACAGCACCAAAGGATCTCCCAAGGGTCATCCCTCTCCTCCCTACTATTCAGCCTATATCTACAACCACTATGCATGACAATAAGAGACCATGGCGTACTGTACCACACACAAACAACATAATCAATATAAACACACCAATCAATACAAACAAATCAGACTACACGAAAATAACCAACTGCATGGAAGCATTAATAAAATGGCTAAACCAACATAATCTAAGCATAAACTTTAAGAAAATAGAAGCTCTACACATCACCAGAAGCAAAACATTCATCCCCCCACCAACCATAAGCATATCAAACAACAACCTAATAGTAAAGCAAGAGTCACCCTGGACCAAAACCTAAATTTCCAATCCCACATAAGAAGGACTACAAAAGCGGCATATTACAAGATGAAGTCCATACAACAACTCAAACCCCTCCTCAGCCAACGGGACTTCAGAACTGTATGTCAAGCAACAATAACATCAATACTGGACTACTACAATCTAATATATCAAGGCCTCCCAAAACATGCAACACACCCCCTGAAAATGGCACAAAATTCAGCAGCATGCATCATAACAGGAGCCTTAAGACATGATCATGTAACTACCCTCCTAAAACGCATCAAATTTAAAACCACTCTCACATTTTCAAGATCCTACACCACATATCCACAGACAATCTGGGCCCGATTACCACTGGGGCACATCCGGAAATCCAAAATCTGTACGGGCTGGATTGGTACCTGATTCTGAACCCGCAGAAGCTATACGCTCAGAATCGGGCGCAATGGGCCTGGACATACAGGACGTGCTCTGATTCCAAGCCGCTGCACGTCCAGCCTGTTCCCCATACAACCCGACCAAGGCTCCTGCATGGAGCTTCGGTGCTATGGTGTCCTGTTGCCATGGCACCAGGACGCCATGCAGGAGCCCCGATTAGCCACAAGCAAGGTCAGCCACCCATTCCCTGCCACCTGACTGCCGATTGGGCCTGTCTAGGCCGGGATCGGGTGATGGGGCTCCCCTTGCAATGTTCACCTTGCCTGTGCCAGTCCTGCCATGCTGTCCTCCGACCTTGGGGAGACTTATTCCACCTCCGAAGTAGAATAAGTCCCCTGTCTAAGAAGGCAACCCTGGACATATAGGGCCGCGACCACAATCGGCCCTGTATGTCTGGGGTCAGGGTCCCGCCTCCGCCTCGCCCTCACTACTCCTCTGGTCCACCCCCTCCCGCCCCTGTCCAGAGCTCCCTGCACAATGCTGATGTACATGCGGGGAGCCTGGTGTTCGCAATTCGCTCCTGCAAATAGCAGGGGTTGAATGTCCAAACCAGACATCCACCCCTGCTATTCGCAGTTCGCAATGGCTCCCACTGCAATCACTGATCCAAAAATATCCAGATCTCAGACCTAAAAGAGCAAACAACAAAAAACAACTCTTTATCCTCAATACCAAAACAAAATGCAAACAAACATGCAACAGGAGACCCTCACTATATGCCCCAACATTACGGAACTCCTTACCAAAAGAAATCAGAGCCACAACAAGATATCCAAGACTTTCGCAGGAAACTCAAAACATTACAATTTGGCACCATCCCATAACCTGGAACAAAACATTTCTACCACTACCATGTCCTTCCCTATTCCTCATGTTATCAAACACCCACCCAGACCCTTTGAATATTAAACCCTAGTTTTGTTACCAGTACTCCCAAGTTAATGTTCCTATTGTAATGCATCGCCAAGTTTGTTATAATGTAAACCGCCTTGACAAAAGGATAATGTAAAAAATAATATTATTTTTTACTTATATTGCCACTCCTCCTCCCCTTCTTCCTCCCCTATCCTTCCTAAATAATATATAGCCTGGTATAATTATATCCCAGTCATTGCTGTCCGTGAACCTTGTCTCTCTAGCCACCATCAAATCCAAGTCAGCCTCTTCCATTAAAGCTTCAACATCTGGAATCTTATTTCCCATACTGTGGGCGTTATTGTGCCCCACTTTCCAGATGTTACCCCTTTTATCCATTTCTACAAAAGTATTTAATGTTTTACTTGCCTGAGAGTTTTACTTACCTGGGAGCTGTCTTCACCCATCCCCAATGAATGGAGTTTAAAGTGCTCTTCAGTAGGATAACCAGTCTGCTGCAGAAGACACTTTGACCCTTCTTGAATAGGTGAACACTATCTCTGCTTAGCCGTTACTGGAAAATCATCTCATAGTCCTAAAAAATAAAATGCTGTCAATGACACTATCCATGCAGCCATGCATTCATCTTTAGGATGCGTGCTTCTTCCACAGCCTTTACCCTCAACAGGGAGGATTGAAGAGAACACCATTTGAGCACCTATCTGCTTCACCCTCTCTCCTAGAGCCATGACAATATGTTTGCTATGCTTGGAGGGATTCCTAGCAGTATAATTTATGCCAGCATGGATGAACAGCATCATATAATAGTCAGTAGGTATGATACGTCTTGGCAAAATCTCTATAATATTTTGAGATTTTGGCACCTGTCACACCTCCCTGGACATCAAGTCTGGTCGACAGATGGATGTCTCAGTACCCCTTAGAAGATGGTCATCAACCAGTAGTAGCCTTCACTTCCTTGTTGTCACTGATTTGGCAACCTTTGGGTTTTTGAGCTCCGGTTCCTCCTTTTTCTGGGTCGTTTTTAGCTTCTTCACTTCCAGAGCTGCATGGTTCTTTAGTGTGAGGGACAGTAGAGTTGGAGTGTCTGTTCTACATGCTCTGGTGACCCATGTCCAGTTCTCTTCTTTTTGTACAATAATCATCTTCACCTATGGAGATCTTAGACGCCTCAAGAAACATTTCACAGCTCTTGCTGTCACAGATGCTTGTTAGCCTCTCTCAGGTCCTCCACTTATTTCATGAAGGATTCAACTTGCAAAGATCTTACACATGAAACCATTCCCTTGCTTGGGATCAGAGTTTCCATCTGGATTGACACAAACATTATAACAGGGGCAACAGCTTTCTCCAGCCATAGTTAATTTGTAGGAACTTTGCAGCAGTGGAATGAAATAAGAAAAAAGGTCTACCAGGAAGTTCTTAACTTTACCTCAGTCAGCTAGCCTCTTTTATGGGAGATCTACCTCTGTTCTGATTCCCTGTTTGTAATCCTGCTTGCTTGCTTGTTCACCTGTTATTTGGATATAGAACAGTTTCTCATCATATCAGATATATGTGTCTGAGGTGCATAGTCTAATGTGCTCCTCTTATAGATTCATCTAATCAAAGTTCTTTCAAATATAACATTGATGATGTTCAAGATCATGCACGACATGTCGGCAGACTCCCTTGCTGCAATTATACAGCGTATCCCAAACAACAGAATGAGGAGATCAAGAATGGTGAACACACTGATGACCCCTTCATCAATAAGGTTGTGTGTCCAGGCAACCTAGAACCACGCCTTTTCTTTATATGCACCAACTCTGTGGAACGCCCTCCCTGCTTCAATCCGAGCCATCTCCGAACTTTCAACCTTCAGGCAAGCTATAAAGACTCACTTGTTCCAGCTCTGCTATGACCACATCCCATAGATAGGACATGTCCAATTCCTGTCAACTTACATCTCTACCTATTTAACCTATTTAACCGCTAAGGTCTACTTACCAACCTATTGTCAACTTACAGCTCTACCTATTTAACCTATTTAACTGCTAAGATCTACTTACCAACTTGCAATTTAGTTCCCCCTGTTCTCCCAAAGTTCCTCCTGACCCACCCAAGTCGACGTTCATGTTCATTGTTAATGACTTGCTCCAGATTCATACCTGTTTTATGTAAATACCTGTTTAATTCCTGTTCAATGTAAAACAGTTCAATTGTTCATGTTCTATGTAAACTGTGCTGATTTTGAAATAGTGTGGTATACAAAAGCAAATAATCAATAAATCAATAACTAATTATATACTTTTAGCAGACATCCTGCAATGCAGGGGTATGACAGACTTTGGGTATACTGCATAAGTATATATATATATATATATATATATATATATATATATAAAGGGTGGCCCAAAAAAAGTGAATTTATTTACCTTTTTTGGCTATATAACATCTTTATTTCGACAGTCTGGTCGCCATATTTTTTAAAAAAATTGTCAATCATTTACATCTGTCTTTTTGAATTTTTAAATAGCTTATATGCTACGAGATGTTCTCACATTTTTTGGGCCACCCTGTATATATATGTGTGTGTATTTTGCAAGGAGTACCACCAGGACATACAGGGAACCCGAGAAAAAAGGGGGGCTCTGAAGCAGAACCCGAGAAAAAAGGGGGTACCCAAGCAGAAGACAAAACCAACAGGTTGCATGATCCGAGGCAACATGGTTTTACCAAAGGATGGTCTTGCCAAATAAATCAGATTGAGTTCTTTGACAGGGTGACCAGAGAACTAGATCGGGGCATGTGGTGGATGTCATCTACCTGGATGTCAGCAAAGCCTTTGATACTGTTCCTCATAGGAGGCTTATCAATAAGCTCAATAGCTTGAGGATGGGTCCCAAGGTAGTGAACTAGATCAGAAATTGGTTGACTGACAGATGACAGAAGGTGATGGCAAACGGAACTCACTCAGATGAAAGGAAGGCGATTAGCAGTGTTCCCCAGGGTTCGGTCCTGGGACCAATACTATTCAATGTGTTTGTGAGTGATATTACTGAAGGACTGAATGGAAAAGTCTGTCTTTTTGCAGATGACACGAAAATTTGCAGCAGATTACCTTGCAAACAGCTGCCGCAACGGTCCCACCAAGGCAGTATTGTGCCTAGAAATAAAACATAACGTTATGGTCAATATTAGGATTAACACTAAGACTAATATTTACTAACACACATTTTTGCTCTGGCAGACAATGAAAACCACTGTGACCACAATATAACAATCGTGCAAGTCCTTACACCCGTCTCATTAGCCTGCCTGTCTAACTGTTCTGACCACAAATCTACTGAGATTTCCCCATTTCCTCCTACTCCAATGCCTCCCCATGCCTACTGTCCATCAATCAAGCAATCCCCTCCCCCTGCCTACAATTATACTAATATGGTCACCTCAGAACGGGCTCAGCTATGTTAAGTGAACCCTCACGTAGCCTCAGGGCTTTCTACATATATTTGAAAACAAAGTGATGAAATTATTGACTAGGCTTGTTGAAAATGACAAATACCCTAAGGTTGTGTCTCACATTAAGAACAAAAAATGGTAAGGACAATCTAATTTGAAATATATCTCTCTCCAAGATGCATGAGATTGTTTCAGGAGTTGTATGCAGAGAGGGTAATCTTATAGGAGGGTATCATGAGTAGGTGCCTGTGAAGGCCTCAGTTAATGAAGTCAAAGGGGCACCTACTTGTCTTTGTAAACTGCACACCACACAGTTATTCAATAACAATAACAAAGTTCTGCTAAAACTTTAAGAAGGCAGTCACGAACCCGCAAACCTGAGCAGTCTCCCATAACTCCCTTAATCTGCTGGGTCGCAGCATCTACTTTTATTAGGAAAAAACTGCCACATTATACATTCTTTTGCCTTTTCACTCTGCATCATGGTTGGGACAGGTTACCTCAGGCTGGAGGGCCAGGAGTTCAATTCCCACATAAGGACAAGTAACCTCAGGCCGGAGGAACTGGGGTTTCTAGTCCCATGGCCACTCCTTGTGGCCTTGGGCAAGCCACTTAACCCTCCATTGCCTCAGGTACACTTAGATTGTGAACCCTTCAGAGACAAGGGACTAAATAGTGCCTGTTAGCATATATCTGTACACCGCTTTGACCTGGTAAAAAGTGGTATATAAGCACAGCTAAATAAATAAATAAA
This sequence comes from Ichthyophis bannanicus, assembly GCA_033557465.1. Lineage (NCBI taxonomy): Eukaryota > Metazoa > Chordata > Amphibia > Gymnophiona > Ichthyophiidae > Ichthyophis > Ichthyophis bannanicus. The sequence continues at coordinate 32,129,281 of CM066043.1, read as the reverse complement.
TAAATAAAATCTACATGTTACAGGTCATGCCAAGCATAAACATATTGCTCACAGGACAAGTTTTCTGCAAACAGAAGTTCCCTATCTTGCAAGATGTAACCTTGACTGTCTCACTTATTCATAAATGACAGAATGGTATAAAAAAACCCTTAAAAATAAAAAATAAATAAACATAACTCCATCTCACATGTATATAGTTATCTATTCAAAGTTCCGCACATGTAGATAGTTTCCCCTGTTATCCAAGTTAATTGCTCCTGTTCTTTGTAATGACCAGACTCTTGTTTATTGTCGGATACTGTTTGTTCTATGTAAACCGCGCTGATCGCGAATAGTGCGGTATATAAGAAATGTAAATAAATGAATAAATAAATAAATAAAAAAAATCTCCTGTGAAACTCTCAGCATTTTCAGAGCTGTTCTCACACTCTAAATTTTTCCTCATTAGACTCTAGCTCCCCTTCGGTCCCTTTCTACAATTAAAATCTGTAAAAAGATAATATATTAGATACTAAGAAGAATGTGGTGGATATTCAAAAGTTTTAGCTGAGCCTGCTAAACATGCACAGCTAGTTCATGCTGCTCAATATCCCCACACAATGCCCTATAAATGAGTGCTTAGTTTCGGGAAAGTTTGTGGGCAGAGCTGGGGTGGTCCCAGCAATTATCTGGTTAGTGGTGATATTCATTCACTAACCAGATAGGCAAGCCAATGAATGTCCTAACTTTATGTAGTTGTGCTATCTGGTTAGTGGCTGAATATTGCCGTTAGCTGGATAGCCACCACAGACACCAATGAAAAGCAGATATTCAGCGCTGGACGCCGGATAAGATCCAGTATTGAATATCCAGTTTCATTTTAGGCTGTGGCAGCCAAGTGCTTTTAGCAGCACTGACTGCCATGGTCTGAGTAACAACGCCAATATTTTTTGTAAAACATATGAACTAATTAAAGCAAGTAATCAACAGTGGTAGGTCATTGTTTGAATGAAGTCTAGAGCAGAGAATCATGGGACAAATGCTGACATTTAGGGGTATGTTTACAAAGCAGTGGTACTGAATACAATGGGGCCGTGGCATCAATATCGCAAGGAGGCCGCTACCTCTGCTTTGTAAACATACCTCTTAACCTATATTCAAGAGCAGTTACGTGGTCAACAGCAGATGTCAACTGGATATCTCTCCTTCGCTTAGAGTTTCATGGTCCAAGAAATGCGTAAGTTAGAACTGTAGAAGTCTACATATGATCAAAAGTTATGATGTTTAAATTGGTTGTACTTTTGGATGTGGCAGAATTTAAGTGAAAACCTATATGGACAGCAATGATATTCAAACACTATTCATATAAGTTATATGGATAATTTTTTAAAGCAGTTTCAATCTCTAAAGACTATTTTTCGTGCAGGAATTTCTGGGTGGAGCAGGGGTGGCATGTACAAAATCCAGGAGTACATGCTTAGAGTATATTCATGCAGTTCATCTGCCTCGGAGTAAGTATGAATTTTTGCATGAGAATCTGTGCATTACGGGGGATAATTCTATGCTACTACTTTACAAAGAGAACAGAGGCACCTCTGTTGCCTTTCGTAAAATATCACTAGTGAAATTACTCTTCCTTCAAGGATAATATAAGGGCCACTAGCTTTGGGACCTCATTCATAGGAAGAACATTTCAATATCGTGATTCCTCACATCTTATAATCATTGGTTCATCTTTCCAAAGATTCTGGGCAGTCTTTGCTCTAAAAAACTTATTATCTGACTGATCTGTGTCAAAATGTATAAATATTGTCTCATGTCAATGAGCTTACAGAGTTTCAGTTTCCAGCTCTCATAATGAGGTTTAGCTTTTCCTGTCCAATAGACTAACAAGATCACTCTCACTCATGACTCCTCAACTTGGCATCGTGACCCATACAATGGACATAAGACGATGCCGTTCTGGACTTCCCTCTTTAAATATTTCCATCCCAGATGCACAAGATCATCCACACAAATAGCAGCTCTAACTTTCTAGAGATAAGATATCCATATAAAGTTGTATGTGCACAGTCAGCAGCAGCACTTACATGTTTATTACCACTGACTGCACATATAGCTTAAGATTGTGTGTATATCCCCACCAAAGAAAATGTACCTTACAGTTTTGTACCCAGGGATAGCAGAAAAAAAATAAAAGCATCTGAGAGCACTTCAGATGTGAAGGTCTGAGTATATTATTTTGAGGAAGGTTTTCTAATTCTGATCTGAAAGAGCTGACAGATATTTGGTGAGTGAACAAAATATCCATTAGAGGGCAACTCTAAGTGTCGAACTATCCGGTTAACATCAAAAGAATAAGTTCTCTACTTAACGTTAACTGACATTGATATAATTTCCTGCAAAAGTTGCTTCCAAGAAATATGGCCACTTTAAGATGTCCAAGTACCTTTATATGGATATCGCCTGGATGTTGTATCTGCAGCTGACTTATCCATTTAACTTTAATTGGATAAAGGTTGAATATCATCACCAGTCTGTCACGTCACTAGATTCTCTAAGTTTTAAAACAGATAACTTCTAGCAGAATATTGAGATGTCCAGCCAGAGTTATCAGTTTGCTAAGCCAAAATTCTCAGCGTTAATGCTCTTGCCAGTCAACTCTAGAAGCTAAGGGGCTTAAGTGTTTTGAATATTGCCCCCTTTCCCCCCCCCCCAGTCACAATGTAGACAAAATGTAGGTTAAAATATTGGTGTCTGTATATTTTAAAGGACCTACCCCTTTAGCAGCCCCTGCAACCTCGATAAGGCCTAATAAGAAGCATTTATGTATTGTACCGTTAAATATCCTTATAGACCATTTGAATAATACTGAGCAGTTCAGGAAGGGAGCCAACAATAATTCGGATAGCAGGAGGTATCAGTGTCGCTATTCAGATAACTTGAGACAGCAAAAAAGCCATCCTAAGTCTGTCTGGATAGACTATCTGATTAAGAGCTGAATATTGCTGCTGGCCCATCTGGATATTTAGATACCACCACTGAATATCCATACATTTTTTTTATCCATAGTGGCTGGTGTTAAAAAAAAATGCTGAGCGCTAAAGTCGGGGGTAGATTTCTTAAATTTGATTGCTTGACTTTCAGACCCAAGCAAGTTACATTTCAGCTACAGTAGATCTTTCCTGACCCTGAAGAGTTGTTTGAACCTGAAACAATAGAGCGTTAAGTGACTTACCCAAAATCAGACAGAGCATGGAAAGAAGAAATATGATTCAAACCATGATTTTCCTATTTCCCACCCTGCAGCTCTAACCATCAGCTACTCCTCTGCTGCGTACAAGCATTTCTCAGTGCAATATGCAGGTCTACTCACCAAGCTGAGACCCACTGCCCGTGGAGATGTGGTGTTATACCGGGATATTATATACTGCGCATCTTACAAAAGACTCAGATTGGCAATTTAATTGTTCTATACTATTTTCTTTATACAAAGAGAAATCTGCAGCATAGATTGTTCTCTGCATAGATCGTGCTAAATTAATATAGACTGTTGGACTCTAAGGGAAGAATCTCTAGAGTTCCTCTCAGCTGAAAGTGACAAGCAGATTTGAACACTGGAACACAAGAGCAACAGAGGTGTATAAAGTTCTTCCTACTTAGACCCATGTTTAGTTACTGTGCAATAAGTAATTGGATTTAAGAGCCTGATATTCAGCCCAATATTCAGCTATTAGCAATTTTGAAATGGTTTCACTGGTGACCACTTTTGGCTATCCATACCACAGCGATATTGAACTTCTAACTGCTGAGCTAGACCACATAAAGCTAGGCCTTCTTATTTTGGCCTCACTTTATGTGGTCCCTTATCCAATCAGTGGACTGAAAATGACCGTTAACAGACTAAATCCTTGCACTGCCTCTGCCCTGCCCATGGACTGGCCCAACATTATGCAGATATCAACAGAAGGGAGCAGGAAGGTGAGCTCCTCTCTGCTCCCCACTGCTGGGACCGATCAAGCCGCTGCAGGACTTTCAATTAAGGGCACACTCAGGCATGTCTGTGCATGAGTGCCTTGAGAGAGGGCCCTTAGGCTTGGCCCTTGCACTGGACTGGATGTCACCAAGCTAGGAACTGGAGCCCTAATCCACACTACAGAAAGCACAATACAGCCAAAAATCAGCAACAAAAATGCCCCCACAGCCAGACCACGCAACTGAAAGCACCACGGAGGATACAACACGGAGACAGAGGTAAAACACCTAAAGCAGAGTTATGTGGCTTTCAGATACTCTACTGATTATCATTACACTCATCCACACTCTAACATCCCAAATAGGTACAACCCCCTTACAGTCCAGGACCTACTTAATACCCACGCTACAGGGAATACAACACCTACCAATATAAAATATTCAGCAATCGACATAACAGAAGTATTCAGTGGAGGAGTGGCCTAATGGTTGGGGCAAGGTACTTCAGGCTGGAGGATCAGGGGTTCAAATCCCACTAGAGGACAGCAACCTTGAGCCAGAAGGACTGGGGTTTCTAGTCCCACAGGTACTCCTTGTGGTCTTGGGCAAGCCACTTAACCCTCCATAGCCCATGTTCCCTGTAAAATAGTTATCTCCAAGTTATAATGCCCTGTTCAATGTAATTTCAGTTTGTTCAATGTAAACTGCCTTGATATCATGAAAGGTGGTATATAAGAAATAATAAATAAATCCAAATCATCCAATATGCACTAATTAGCATATGCTCCATTAGACACAAAATACACACAATATCAGAGTGATCAAAAGATAGATTTATTGTTTATCACTGAGTCATGGCTAACAGATGCTGATAATGTCATACTAAACCAACTTATTCCAACAACCCACACTATACAACTGCCCAAGAGGCGGAGGAGTGTTTATAGTTGCCCAAAATGAACTCAAGCTCAACACACTGAATACAATTGGAACAGATGACAACAACATCATAATAGCCACAAACAGACACATCACTGTGTGCCTCACCTACAGAGCTCCGAGCACAACAATGAAAGTATTTTTAACCATCTTGGAAACAGCAAGCACACGCTCAAAACCTCACAAACCTCTCTTGATTCTAGGGGAATTTAACCTCCCATCCACCACCCTCCAAGAAGTCCACTCATTTCTCCAAGCCATGAGAGTGTTACAATTCTCTCAAATAGTAACAACCCCTACACACAAACAAGGAAGTACCTTAAACCTCATCTTTATTAGTGATATAGCGGAAGGGCTGTCAGGTAAGGTTTGCCTCTTTGCAGATGATACCAAAATCTGCAATAGAGTAGACACCCAGGAAGGTGTAGATAACATGAGGAGGGATCTAGCTAAGCTTGAAGAATGGTCTAGAATTTGGCAGCTGAGATTTAATGTTAAAAAATGCAAGGTCATGCATTTGGGCTGCAGCAATTCAAGGGAGCAATATAGTATAGTGTTTTGTCCACTAAAGAAGAGTGGGACCTAGGCGTGGTTGTGTCTGATGATCTTAAAGTAGCTAAACATGTAGAAAAGGCGACAGCAAAAGCTAGAAGGATGCTTGGGTGCATACGGAGAGGAATGACTAGCAGAAAAAAGGAGGTGATAGTGCCTCTGTTTAAGTCTTTGGTGCAAACTCATTTGGAGTATTGTGTGCAATTCTGGTGACCGCACCTTCAAAAGAATATAAACAGGCTGGAGTCAGTACAGAGGGTGGCTACTAAAATGGTTAGAAACATAGGGGCATGTTTACTAAACATTCCTAACGTGCGGGGCCGCAGTAGTGTGCCTGTGCCATATAAGGAGTGGACGGTTCAGGCCGAAAAAGGAAAAAAAAAGACCGTATGTATGCGCGTCGCGTTAATGTGCGCGGCCCACATTAGCGCGTGGGAAGGCTAAGTGGGGCGCAGCTGTGTACATATAGGAATAGAGCCATAGCACAACAGTGAAGACAATAGCCAATGGTGCAGGGGCCACGGGTTCAATCCCCTAGTGTGTGCAGCCCAAAAAGGCTGGCTGAGGCACCACCTTGAATGTGGAAATGTGTGTCAGGAGGCAAAATAATTTTGGGGCGGCATAAGGTGGCGCACTCTTCATTTTGGGGCGGCATAAGGCGGCGCACTGTTCATTGTGGGGCGGCATAAGGCGGCGCACTGTTCATATTGGGGCGGCATAAGGCGGCGCACTGTTCATTGTGGGGCGGCATAAGGCGGCGCACTGTTCATTGTGGGCAGCAGGATGCGGCGCGCTGATGGCCACAAGGCGGTGCGCTGATGCTAAAACAAAGGAACACAGCCACAGCACAATGGTTAAGACACTGACCAATGGTGCAGGGACCAGCGGTTCAATCTCTCACAATGCCCATTGAAAAAGGCTAGCTGAGGCAGTATATTTTATATTGTGGAGTGCTTTAGGAGGCTTTTTAATTCTATTTTGTGATAACTACTAGCAAACGCACTCTCACAGCATGTTAACATAAGGCGGACCATAAGGCACATGTTACAGTGCACCATCCGCCAAGGCACCCTAGAATGTCCCCTATAGGGCAGCATGTATGTTGTGACACAGGATAATGTATAGTGCACCCTATATGGATGGCACCCATAAGGTGGCCTATAGGGTGCCCTAAAGAGCACCCTCAGAGGCACCTTATGGGTACAGTATGCCAAGGGTGTGTTTGCTGTCATAAAAATATGTACAGTAAACAAAGATAATGCTCTGGACAACCCTATCACAGAACCCCACAGTGGGCTTGAACCTATGACCTCTGGCTGCAAAGGTAGTGATGTAACCATTGGGCTACAGCCCTATAGCTGTCAGCAAGCCCCTGGCTGGCTGCAGAGAGCCTGCACGTCACCTCACAGACAGTCTGCTGTTGTAAACAAGATAGGGTTAGGCCACCCGTACCCATGATGCACTGCACATGCAAATCAGCTGTCCACAGATGCACACAAGATGGGGAATGCACCCCACAGCTACCCGGCCTGGTAGGGGGAATTGTCCGTGTGCACCCACACAGCACCTCGGCCTGGTAGGGGGTCCTGAGCGGGTGGACTACCAGCAAAGAGTAGCTACACACCGTCACATTGTGCGGGTACTGTGCTCACCCTGAGGGTGTGATGTGGCGCCCAGGACCAGGTCCACAACACCAGCCATGGTTGAATGAGGCCATGACAGAGCTCCAAAACAGTACTAACCTGTGAGATAGGAAGGTGCTGCAGAAACATCTTGGATGTCTCAGTTAGTGGAAACTCCCATGGACTCCTAGGTGGTCAAGGTACCCCCCACCCACCGAGGGTGGCAAACAGGGCCTCCCACCAACAGATCCCCATCCTGCACCCAATGGCAGTAGAGTGGACCATCAAACCCCAGTCCTGCTGGGGAACAGACACCCTACAGGGCAGTCCAAGCAGCTCCACACACACATCCATAATAATCAGACAGACTTTAGGCCTGGATATCCAAAGATGCACCACAGCACTATCTAATATTCTCCTGCAGCAAGCCATCAGCCACTGCACAGCACTCCATCAAGACACATACCAGCTGTGAACAGTCTGCTGATTAGCCCTGATGGACATGCATGCACCCACCCAAAACTGGGGTGGCAGCACACACAAGCAGAGAGTTCTGTGAAGAGGCCCCAACAGAAAACCCATATATATCACAAGAGAAAAACACAATACAGCACTATGGGGGTGCCCAGCCATGCTGTCATCACTGCACACTCAGGGTGAGAGTGCTCCCCCAGCAGCACATACGGAGGTCACCCTGTCTGTGTAGGTGGTGGCCGGGCACTACAATGTCACAGCCAGTGCCCTATGCCCTGTGCAGATGCATCCTGGCCAGCCCACCATGTCTGACCTATACCCATGGTACCTTGCTGCTCATTATGCACATTGGCAGGCCAATACTGGCAGTAGTGCTGGCAGTGTGGGTTGGGGAAGGTGTTTGCAGCCAACATACACTGTATAGACCAGGGGTGGGCACCTCCGGTCCTGGAGGGCCGCAGACCAGTCAGGTTTTCGGGATATCCCTAATGAACATGAATGAGATATATATGCATTAGAGATATCCTGCCAACCTGACTGGTTTGTGGCCCTCCAGGACTGGATTTGGAGACCCCTGCCTTACACCTCTGTCATTTAAGATCGTGAGTGGGCAAGGTACAGATGTCCTAGACATCGAAAGGGTATATAGAATGTGTCACATTCCTCCTCGATTCTCACCACCACCAAAAAGTTCTCTAATAGACAATTTTTTGGTGGTGGTGAGAAGTGAGGAGGACTGTGACAAATTCTATCTAACCTTTTTGATGTCTTGGACATCTGCACCTTGTCCACTCACAATCTTAAATGACAGAGGTGTAAGGCAGGGGTCTCCAGATCCAGCCCTGGAGAGCCACAAACCAGTCAGGTTGGCAGGATATCTCTAATGCATATATATCTCATGCATAATCATTAGAGATATCCCGAAAACCTGACTGGTCTGCGGCCCTCCAGGACCAGGTTTGCCCACCCCTGGTATAGACAGACACACACTCCCACACCTATGCCAGCATTGTGCTACTATTGAGGGGGTGATTAGCCTTGCCCACCACACTGGTCCTGGGCACGGCACAGGCATGGATATGGTACGCAGTACTGCTGGGGGTCACTCCCCAGGGTGGTGAACACTGTCAGAGGCCAGGCCTGGAGCATGCACTGCAGACACCAAACAGATTGTTCGGATGGGGTCAACTAGCAGTATGTGCGTAACGTAGGGATATCTATCAGCCTGTACTCTTAGCAAACGTTTCAGAGCTGTGAACCTCAGGTGTAGGGTGACATTGCTAAGGTATGCAGGTGCTAGTATTGGGAGATGCACGCAGGGTCCAATGTTCTGCCTCTACAGGAGGCATTGGCCAATGGTGCCTGTGGGTGTGGGTGTGTCTGCCCCTGTTGGCTGCTGCTTTACGGCAGCGCTTCCCAAATCCGGTCCAGTTTTGCATCACACTGTTCGGGTCTTCCTGCTGTCCCTCATGAATATGCATGAGCTACATCTACATGCCATGGGGGTGGTGCATAGATATACAGCACAGGCATTTGTATGAGTGGCAGCATGGAACCTGACTGGTGTGTGGCCCACCAGGACTGCATTTGGGGGATTCTGCTGTAGGTTCTGCACCTGTTCATGGTGTCTGTGCTCAGTGGGGTAAAAGATAGACGTATTAACATTGCATATGTCCTTGCTGTCTCTGTTTATTTGTGGGGAAAATACATGGGCAGGATTGGCAGTAGCCCCAGCTGGTCTTTGAACCTGTGACCTTCTGTTCTTCCATGCACTGTCTGTGTGCACTGCACCACCGTGTAGCCACAGATTGGCTGAATTCCCTGGATAGTCCATGACTGTGGATCCGGCAGGGCCTGTCTGTTGCTGTGGACTGTGCCAGCCTGCACATGGCTAGGCCTCTGTCTTCCGTGGCTAGCGGCCGCTGCCCCCTGCACCACATGTACTCGTCTGCCAACATGCTGGCATGAGCTTCTCTCAGAGAAAGCAGATGACCTGATTGCAATGTGTCAGTACGGGACTGCATTTGGGCGACTTGGCTGTAGGTATTACCCATTGTTGTGGTGTGTGTGTGGTGTTGGGTAAAATATAGGTGATCTCCCCATGCCTATGTTCCCTGCAAGACAGGGGTGTGTGCTATCGTTGTTCAGTGGTGGGTAAAATATATGGCCAGGGCTGGAAGGTGCCCCAGCTGGGATTTGAACCTCTGACCCTAGATGTACTGGCTCTGTCTGCTGCACCACACTGTGGCCACAGGGACAGTGCAGTCCCTGGAGATAGTAACATGGCAGGATGGAGTCGCAAAGCCTGCTGTGTGCATTTCTACTGTGGGCTCCTTCACCCTGTCTGGTGACAAACGTGCAAGTAAAGCCCACAGATGACCACGGGAAAAGGGGGATAAAATATAACCAAGCTGGGCTACAGTGATATTAATGGGCAAACATGGAAAACACTCCCAGGACAGCTCCAGAAAAAGGGAAATGTTTTTTGGACGAGTCTCCGCTCCGTACACCTTTCCATAAATCATTTTTTTTTTAGCTTTCCTGGGTGTGTTTTCTAGTTTTGCCCATCACTATAACTGTTCCCCAACTGAATTACTATTTTTAATATTTTTGTGGTGGTCATTTTCTATTTTTAATTGCACTTTTGTGCTGTGCACATGTATCACACTGCTCACGTTTTTCAGGTTTCCCCGGTTGTGCTGTACATTGCTGACGTAAATGGTTTCTCTTCCCTTTAAATCCCCTCTACCGCGAGTGGTTCACTCGCGCTATTTTTGCAATGGAAATTCGGCCCCGCAACTGTCCGAGGGGCCTCTCCCCTCCCCTTCCCCGCCCATTAACCCCGTCTCTCCGCCCCTCCGGGGCCTTCCCCCGCCCTCCGTAGGCCTTTCCACGCCTCTATCGGACATTTACGGGCCCGTACTTGTGCGGGGCTCGTTAGTGTGACGCGCACGTGTGCGGGGGTTCGACGCACGTTTGTGGGGTGCTTAAGAGCACTTAAGTGCTGCTTTTAGTGCGCTATTTTGCGCCGCGCAAAGTAGCGGTTTTTAGTAAACATGCCCTATAGTATGGTAAGGAAGCCTATCCTAAGTTAGGGGAAAAGGCAAAGAGTTCACCCTAATGAAAGGGCCCCTTTTGCAAGGTCAGGGTAACAAAGCCACAACCTCACCTAGGAACCAGAAAACCCCCAGCTGGAACAGGTTTCATGTTTCCCCTAGTGAAATAAGGGAGAGTGAATACAGACCTAATGTCCAAGACCCTTACGTCAGTAAGCTCTCTGATTACTCAGGTGCCAGAAAGAAGAGTGATCTCTGTCACCTGGGAAGAGAGGAGGTGGGGCTAGAACCCTAGAGATATAAGCTTATGCTAGATTATAGTAAAGGAAAAAAGAGAGAGGGTGGAAGGAACACCAGAAGCAAGGGCAGAGGCAAAGGCAAGAAGAGGAGAAAGAGAGAGAGAAGCTGATACAAGCCGAGGCACAGGTACGAGCCTAAGAAGCCTGATTAATGCTGAGAAGAGCAGGAGAAGCCTGACTTATGCTGGGCATTGCAGAGGAGCAGGAGATGCTCTCAGCTCTAACGAGAGGCTGTTAGCCGAGCCCAGTAAGCCAGAAGGAGAGTCAGAGTATATGCAACTAGGAGAGCCTGATGCTGAGCTGAATGAGGAAGACACCCTCATGGATTGCTCTTTGTGCCAAGCCTTAGCCACAGAAGGGTTGAAGGAAAGCCAGCCCTGAGAGGAAGACCTCCAGAGAAAGGTAACCATAAGAAGCAGGTAGATGGATTGTAAATTCCCACGTGGTAAAGAGGGGAAGTTTTACTAAGACGTAAGAACAAGTTGGAGTTGTGAATTGTGCTTGTTATCCACCTGCTACCTGTGAAGTGAGACGGCAAGAAGCCAAATTAACTGTGAGGAAAAAGCTTTCTTTTTACTCTTGAATTTTCCTGAGAAACCTGAATAGAACTTTGCTTGCACGTTGAAAGTTTGTTCCTGTTTGGAGTTTTTGAAGACCACTAATCATTTTAGTAGCCACCCTCTGCACCGACTCCATCCTGTTCACATCCTTTTGAAGGTGCGGTCTCCAGAATTGCACACTATACTCCAAATGAGGTCGCACCAAAGACTTATACAGAAGCATTATCACCTCCTTTTTCCTGCTAGCCATTCCTCTCTGTATGTACCCAAGCATCCTTTTAGCTTTTGCCATCACCTTTTCTACCTGTTTAACTACTTTAAGATCATCAGACACAACCACGCCTAGGTCCTGCTCTTCTTTAGTGGACAAAAGTACTTTACCCCCTATACTACGATATTGCTCCCTTGGATTGCTGCAGCCCAAATGCATGACCTTACATTTTTTAACATTAAATCCCAGCTGCCAAATTCTAGACCATTCTTCAAGCTTAGCTAGATCCCTCCTCATGTTATCTACACCTTCCTGGGTGTCTACTCTATTGCAGATTTTGGTATCATCCGCAAAGAGGCAAACCTTACCCGACAGCCCTTCCGCTATATCACTAACAAAGATGTTAAAAAGAATCGGACCAAGGACAGATCCCTGGGGCACACCACTGGTAACATCCTTCTCCTCAGAGTGAGCTCTATTTACTTGTACTCTTTGTCGCCTCCCACCCAACCAATTTCTAACCCAAGCAGTAACTTTAGGGTCCATCCCTAGGGTGCTCAGTTTGTTAATAAGTTGCCTGTGAGGAACAGTGTCAAAGGCTTTACTGAAATCTAAATACACCACATCTAGGGCTCTCCTTTGGTCCAACTCCCTGGTCACCCAGTCAAAGAAATCAATCAGATTTGTCTGCCAAGACCTGCCTCTGGTGAATCCATGCTGCCTCGGATCCTGTAATCTGCTGGATTCCAGAAACCTCACTATTTTCTCTTTCAGCAGCGTTTCCAATAATTTACTCACCACCGAAGTTAAACTAACCGGCCTGTAGTTTTCAACCACATCCTTACTTCCGCTTTTGTGTAAAGGCACCACATGAGCCTCTCTCCAGTCCTTTGTCACCACTCCCGACTCCAACAAGGCATTGAAAAGGTCAGTCAGTGGAGCTGCTAGAATGTCCCCAAGTTCCCTCAGTATTCTAGGGTGTATCCCATCCGGTCCCATCGCTTTGTCTACTTTAAGTTGAGCTAGTTTCTCACAAACACAGTCTTCTGAAAATTGTTCAAGATGTCCCTTGCTTCTGTTCCTATTTGTGGGTGTTTTCTGAGGTCCTGCTCCTGGTTCTTCATCTGTGAACACAGAACAAAGATATTTGTTAAGCAATTCCGCTTTATCCTTATCAGCTTCTACATATTCCTTCCCTGCACCCTTGAGTCTGACAATACCACTTTTGCCCTTCCTCTTCTCACTAATATATCTGAAAAATGTCTTATCCCCCCGTTTTATTGCATTGGTTATTTCCTCCTCCTTTGGAATCTTTGCCTTCCTGACTACTTTGCTAGCTTCTCTAAGCTTTTCCAAATATAGATACCTGTCTTCCTCTCTCTGTGATCTCTTGTATTTCATGAAGGCCTCCCTCTTTTTCTTCACTTTTTCAGCTACTTCTTTCGAAAACCATAGCGGTCTCCTTTTCCTTTTACCTTTATTTACCATTTTAACAAAAAGGTTGGTTGCCCTTAAAATATCCCCTTTCAGTTTGCCCACTCTTTTTCTACATCCCCCAGCTGTTCCCATCCCACTAACGACTCCCTGAGGAATTGGCCCATCTTCGCAAAGTTAGTCTTCCTAAAGTCTAAGATCCTCACCTTTGAATGGATTCTAACAGCCCTAGTCCTAATACTGAACCACACCATCTGGTGATCACTGGATGCAAAATGATCTCCCACTGCTACATCAGAAACACTTTCACCATTGGTAAGCACCAAGTCCAGTATGGCCCCTTCACGTGTGGGGTCTGTTACCAGTTTCCTGAATAGTTCTCCCTGTAGAGAATCCAGGATCTCCTTACTTCTAGATGATACTGCAGCAGGAATGTGCCAATCAACATCTGGCATATTGAAATCTCCTATCAGTAGCACTTCCCCTTTCCTAGCAATGCTGCGTATGTCTTCAATTAACTCTCTGTCCACCTCTTCCTCTTATGACGGAGGTCTGTATATCACACCAATGCAAATAGATTTCTCTTTCCCTCTTTCTAGTTTAACCCACAATGCCTCCTCTTTTCCTTTTAAGCTCTGTAATTCCAAAGCTTTAATAGTAGTTTTTACATATAGTGCCACTCCTCCTCCCCTTCTTCCTACCCTGTCCTTTCTGAATAAAGTATAGCCAGGTATAGTTACATCCCAATCATGGTTTTCTGTGAACCATGTTTCTGTAACTGCCACTAAATCCAGTGGTCTTCATTATAAAGCATATGAGGACAGACTTAAGGATCTTAATATGTACACCTTAGAGGAAAGGCAGGATAGAGGTGATATGATTGAGACATTTAAATATCTCCATGGCATAAATACATAGAAGGAGGGCCTCTTTTGATTGAAAGCAAGCTCTTCTACAAGGGGACATGGGATGAGGGTGAAAGGGGATAGCTTCAGGAGTGATATGCAGAAATATTTCTTTACAGAAAGAGTGGTGGATCCGTGGAATAGTGGAGGTGGTAGAGATGAGCACAGTATCTGAATTCAAAGAAGCATGGGACAAACATAGAGGCTCTCTAAAGGAAAAAAGGGGACTGTTATAGTGGTTGATATGGAAGGCCAGACTATATAGGCCATGTGGTCTTTTTCTGTCATCATGTTTCTATGTTTGTCCCCACAAATATGTCAATCAATAAAACCATAACCCATCCCATTACAACACTTGTGCCCTGGTCAGACCATCACATGCTCACTTTCAATATAACACTTTGTTCAACCATAAACAACCAGAAAGAACGAAAACAAGAACACAAAAGTTTTAAAAGATTTCATAAAGACCTCTTTACAAATGAAGTCAAATCACAGCTGACCCATCACATGAATGACCTAGAAGACGTGAAGCCCGATTCCGAGAGGAGGATGTCTTGGCCCTCTGGATGTCTCCGAGGAAGACAGGCCCGTTAGGACCCAGTTTTGAACTGTGAGAACTAAATGTTCCCTTGGTACCAGAATTGGGCCTGTGGATGGCCCGGCGTGTCCCTGTCACCTGTAGTGACATCCTCCCTGCAAGTGCCCCAGGCTCCTACAGCTTAGGCCCCCCATTTCCCCTCCCCCCAACCCATGACTGGCCAGCCGGATCCTGGTTCGGGCAGTGAGCGCCCCCTTGCACCCAGCTCCAGACCTGTGGGGGATCACCGGGCCCAATCACTGCATCAGTGCTGATAATTCCACCTTCGAGGTGAAATAATCAGCACATTTCCTCTGACCCGGCAGGATGTGTGGGGTGAGCCAGAGGGGAAACTGGGCCAGGTCGACTTGCGGGGCTTTACATTCTGCCAGGACATTCAGCCCCACAACCCACGGCTCTGCATCGGGCCCATAATAAATAACTGGAATAAAGTCATCTCCACTGCTGCAGGAACACCGAGCAACACAAGGACCAAGCATAGGAGACCACGGCACTCTAATGACATTAGAACACTAAAAATAACTCTCAGAAAGATTGAAAGAAAATGGAGACACACTAAAGACAACGAAGATCAACACCTACACAAAATCAAACAAGAAAATAACATCCTGATAAGCAAGTGTAAGAAGGAATACTACACCAATCTTATAATGAAATCCCTTAATATACCCAGGAAACTCTTTGAAATTGTGTGCACACTCACAAAAGATCCTACATGGAGAAAAGAATACAACAAAGATCTACAACAGATGGCAATCTTCCTGGAAACAAGATTCAAAAATGCAATGCCTGACAACATGCTACAAACCACTGATAGCCCTCCATATATTCACCTCAAAAGACCCTGGGACACCTTTACCTCCCAATCCTGGAACAACTAAATAACATCATAACCAACTTGAACACAACCACATCCATACTCGACACATGCCCAGTGACATGGATAAAGCTCATAAAGGAAGAACTGGGCACACCTCTACTTAAAATTACTCACCTCTCACTCTTGCAGGATTACCTACCAGCTAGCCTTAAAAAAGAATGCATCAGACCGATCCTAAAAAACACTCTGCTTGACCCACTAAATCCCACAGCATACCAGCCAATGTCCAGTCTACCATTCATAACCAAGATGATTGAGAAAGCCATTCAACTGCAACTGCAAGATCACATTGACCAAGCTGCACCACTAGACATCCACCAACATGGCTTCAAACCCAACCACAGCATGGAGACTTTACTCACATCCCTACCAGACAAAATCATAACACACATTGATAACATCAAACAAGGCTTCATATTAATCGTCATCGATATAAGATCAGCTTTTGACACCATCAGCCCTCACCTACTAATAAAAAGATTGATTGAAATAGGCCTTAACAACATCACACTCCTGTGGTTCCAATCATACTTAGACCACAGACAACAAGAAGTTCGAATTGGCCCACACACATCAAAACCATTTAGACAGCAGCAAGGGTACCCCAAGGCTCATCCCTATATGCCCTGTTATTCAATCTATATATACAATCTCTATGTACAGTAAAAAGAGATCATAACATATTATATCAAATATATACAGACGATATAATGTTTTACACTTCATTCAATGCAGACAAACCAGACTACACAAAAAAAAGATGCTTAGAAGCAATGACAAAATGTCTCAACCAATACAACCTGAACATAAACTACAATAAAACTGAGGCCCTTCACATTACCAGGAACACAATATTCACCCCTCCCCCACACCCCCCATCAACCATAAAGATATCGCAGAACAAAATAACAGTAAAGCAAGAAATAAAATACCTCGGAGTCACTCTGGACCAAAACCTCAACTTACAGTCGCACATAAGAAAAACAATGAAAACAGCATACTACAAGATGAAAATCATGCAATAACTCAAACCCGTACTCAACCAGAATGACTTCAGGACTGTTTGTCAAGCAACAATCACACCAGTACTAGACTACTGCAACCTAATTTATCAAGGACTCTCTAAGCATACCTTACATTCCCTCCAGATGGCTCAGAACATGGCTGCCCACATCATAAAAGGAACCCCAAGAGAAGAAAACATAACCCCCATCCTGAAACAACTGCACTGGCTCCCAATACATGCTCATATTAATACAATATCATACTCAATACATTCAAAATCATACACTATGCATCTGCTGACACACTCCTTTCACTCATAATAAGAGACCCTGAAGTCAGACCATGGAGAGCCTACAACAAAATCCACCTCGTAGTCCCTAACAGCAAGACAAAAAGTAAACAGACACCTTGTAACAGAGCATTCTCTCTATCAGCACCAACAATATGGAACTCTTTACCAGAAGATCTCAAGGTGACTACAAATATAAGAGACTTCTACAAGAAAATAAAAACATATTTATTCTCTGAACATTATGGAAGTATCACATAGCCCAGAATGAACTTCATAGACCATTAACATTGTTACCCCCAGATCTTGTTCGTACTCCAAGTTTGTTGCCCTTGTTATATTGTAACCTTTGAGTTGAGTTAAAATGTAAACCACTTTGACTTAATGATAAAGCGGTATAATAAATAACATAAATAGCAAAGAGAGAGACTATTCGTGGGGAGGCGCTCCTGAAAGAGCAAATAGTGGACTGTCTCGAAACCAACCAGGTTGCATGATCCAAGGCAACATGGTTTTATCGAAGAACGATCTTGCCAGACAAATCTGATTGAGTTCTTTGACTGGGTGACCAGAGATACTGTTCCTCATAGGTGGCTTATCAATAAACTAAACAGCTTGGGGATGGGTCCAAAAGTGATGAACTGGATTAGAATTTTGTTGACTGACAGATGACAGAAGGTGATGGTAAACAGAACTAACTCGGATGAATGGAAGGTGATTAGCAGTGTACCCCAGGGTTCTATCCTGGAACCGGTACTGTTCAATGTATTTATGAGTGATATTGCTGAAGGACTGAATGGAAAAGTCTGTCTTTTTGCAGATAACATGAAAGTTTGCAACAGAGTTGAGTCCCCTGAGGGATTGGGTAATATGAGGAAAGATCTGCAAAAGCTGGAAGAACGGTCTAATGCTTTGCAGTTAAGATTTAATGTGAAGAAGTGCCATGTCATGCTCTTGGGAAGTAGAAATCCAAGGGAATAGTATGTGATAGGAGGCAAGAGATTGGTGTGCATGGACCAGGAGAAGGACCTCGGAGTGATTGTTTCTGAGGATCTCAAGGTGGCGAAACAGTGTGACAAGGTGGTGTCAAAGCCAGAAGGATACTGGGTTGCATACAGAGAGGAATTACCAGCAGAAAGAAAGAGGTACTAATGCCACTGTACAACTCGTTGGTGGGGCCTCACTTGGAATATTGTGTTCAGTTTTGGAGACCATATCTCGCAAAGGATATAAAAAGACTGGAAACGGTTCAGAGGAAGGTGACCAAAATAATTTGGATTCAAGGTCAGAAGACATATGAGAAGAGACTTGAAGACCTAAATATGTACACTCTGGAGGAGAGGAGGGATATGATTCAGACCTTTAAATACTTAGGGATATGTTTATAAACTGTGGTAGCAGACTAAGTGCGATATCGGAGCCAAATTAATGGGGCCGCGGCTCTGATATTGCACGGAGCCCGCTACCGCAGTTTACTAAACATACTCCTTAGTGTATTAATGAACAAACAAACCTCTTCCAAAGACGACGAAGCTGTAAAACTAGAGGGCATAACATGAAGCTGCAAGGGGGTAAATTGAAAGGCAATATCAGGAAATACTTTTTCACTGAAAGGATGGTGGATGCTTGGAATGCCCTCTCGATGGAAGTGGTGGGGGCGAATACAGTGACAGAATTCAAAATGGCATGGGACAGACACAGTGGATCCCTTGATAGCAGCAGGATAAAATCAAAATAAACATAACTATTTCTTCTATCTCAACAAATAGGGGTGACCTGCACGGAGCGGTGGGTACACCTCTAAACAAAGGCATGGGGAAGGGGGGCCTGCATGGAGCAGCAGGTGTACCTACTCTTGCCACCTTGCTGGGCAGACTAGATGGACCATAGTGGTCTTTATCTGCCGTCATTTACTATGCTACTATGTTACTTCCTTAGGAGGAGAGGGCATCTGATGCTCTTGGTACGGCTGATGGACCTGCAGCTCAGGACAGAGGAGAAGATGAAAGGACAGCAACATCCTTCCCACTCTCTATTGTCTCTTTTAGCTGTGTGTGCTGTTGGCCTTGGCACTGCCAGTATCACTTTCTTCTAACTTCTTACCAGTTAGCAAACTAACAACTTCTTCAACACCCTCTTTAGATAGTAGACTTTCAATAACTGATGATATGGATGCAAATCCTGCCCATGTGGATTCCTCAGATTCTGTATTTGTGAAGACTATCCTATACACTTTTCAGCAAGGAATATGGTGCAGCTACTGCTAGTCTCAGTTGTCTTCACCTGCTGCTTCTCTTATGTCCCCACATACTGCGCCATGCCAACCTCCTTTTGTGCCTCTGTGGAGATGAAACCGGACACATGCTCTTTCGCTATTGCACTGGAAGCTGCAGGTCTTTTCTACTCTCATTGTAATGACATCTCTCTTTAGCATTGTCAGTGGATTAGAGGAGCCGATAAGCAGACTCTGGGAGCAATTTGTCTCTCTGCATTGTTTTGCCAGTTCTGCTTTCAACTTTCTTCCATTCTATGATCATCTAATTTTCCAAACAGTCTTCCCAAGCATTATAATATGCTCAATATGGATTCCCAACTCTCAGAGGCAGAGTCTGCCTGTCTTTCAGTGCCCTGTGCTACCCTCTAGACCTGTGATGCCCTGAAATACCACCACCCCAAATTAACTGCCTCATACTGACCTTGGGGTCACCTGTCTAACCTGGCATGGGTCCCATGATGCCCAGTTACACTGCCTCCCTGCTCAGACTCTAAAGTGGACTGAGAAAGGGGGAACGTGTTTACTTGGCTAATGCTCCTTTTGGACTCTATTCCCATCTCTTATGGCAGGGATTCCTTGTCTTTAAGTGCCTATTTCACTTACCAGACGTGCTCCAAAGAGTGAGATTGAAGGTCAAAGGGTGACATTTTTAAGTAGTAGTTCTGGGATATAAATTTAGGGGCTTGTTTACAAAGCCGAGGTAGTGGACTCCATGCGATATCGGAGCCGCAGCCCCATTGAATTCAATGGGGCCGTGGCTCCAATATTGGGCGGAGTCCGCTACTGCGGTTTAGTAAACATGCCCCTTAGTGTAGAAAAACATAAGTGTAATGTATTGCTTTGCAAAACAAAAAAGCAGCATAAAATGATCTTTGCTTTTCTTGATGCCTCTAAAAGGATATAGACCAATGGTTCTCAACCCAGTCCTCTGGGACCCCCATGCCAGTCAGGTTTTCAGGATATCCACAGTGAATAAGCATGAGATCTATCTTATGCATATTCATTGTGGATACCCTGAAAACCCAACTGGGACTAGGGATCCTAGAGGACTGTGTTGAGAAGCACTGATATAGAGTCAAGGCAATATGAGAAAGTTTTCAAGGGAATTTTCCCATTGGCTAAAAGTATGAACATAAGAACATAAGATATGCCATACTGGGTCAGACCAAGGTCCATCAAGCACAGTATTTTGTTTCCAACAGTGGCCAATCTAGGTCATATGTACCTAGCAGTTTCCCCAAGGGACACAGGTTCCACAATGCTTGTATTGGTTCAAGCATTGATATCCTGGGTCCCTTCTTAATAATGGCTTATGGACCTTTCCTCCAGGAACTTGTCCAAACCTTTTTTAAACCCAGCTACACTAACAGCCTTTACTACATCCTCCGGTAACAAATTCCAGAGTTTGATTACACGTTGAGTGAAAAAATATTTTCTTTTATTAGTCTTAAATAGTTTACCCTGTAGCTTCATTGCATGTCCCCTAGTCTTTCTATATTCTGATAAGGTAAACAATCGATCTATGTTTACCCGTTCCACTCCGCTCATTAATTTATAGACTTCTATCATATCTCCCCTCAGCCGTCTCTTTTCCAGGTTAAAGAGCCCTAACCTTTTTAGCCTTTCTTCATAGGAGTATCCTTCCATCCCCTTTACCATTTTGGTGGCTCTTCTCTGAACCTTTTCTAATAACTCTATATCCTTTTTAAGATACGGCGACCAGAATTGCACACAATACTCAAGGTGCGGTCTCACCATGAAACGATATAGAGGCATTATAATATCCTTTGTTTTATTTTCCATTCCTATCCTTATGCACATAGGTACTTGTGGGTATAGGGGAAAAAATTGAGGAAGGAGGGGGCAGTATGAGGAAAGTGTGCTCTGATTTCTACTAGTAGGACTACTTGTCTTTTCTCCTGCTAGATTTGTCTCTCCTGAAAGTAGTGATTAGATTCAGTGCACTAGGTTTGAGGCTCTAGTGAGTGAGATAAGGGGCTCAATGACTGTGAGAATAGGAAAGCCTTCATTTAGTCTGACACACTCCTAATGGGTGACACTTGGCATTTCTGCTTTCTCTCCTACCCCACAGCTGCTTTTTCTGATAATAGGTAAACAAGATTGTTAAAAAAAATATTTCACTGTTTCTTCTGGCTGTACAATAAAATAGATTAGATACAGTAAATTCTCCTTCTCCAGTGCCACTGCATGCTTTATAAAGTGTTGTACAAATAGCCTGTGTGCACAACGGTACAGCGCCCACCTTCCATCAATGCCAGTTGACAAATTGTAACTGCGATGCAGAACTTTACTAGCCTCTCTCTGACATTCCTGATCTCCTGCCCCCATCCCAGAGAGACACTTCCTGGAGGAACAGAAAGGAGAAGAAGTTCACCAAAATTTTCCACAATAGCAATTCTAAGTTTAAAATAGGGAAGCAGGAACACTCTGCTCCCTTCAAGATGTTTTTCTCTCAATCTGTGTTTTTGTGCTTTTAACTAGCAAGCCCCAGCACCCTTTCCTCACTACCTCAAAGTCAGACTTTTAGCACTCTCACAATCTTTTTTTCCTTCTTTAAAGTCCTAATCCTATTCCTCACTCTCTGAAAGACAGAATTCAAGCTGCCACTTTTTTTCAATATTTTTTTTGTTTTTTGCTTTACTTTAAGCTGCTAATCCCAACAGGCATTTTTTTCCTATCTCCGTCAAAAACAGGCACAAAATGATTCTCTGGGGTTTGTCCTGGGTTGTATGTTCTAGTACTGCTGTGACATCATGGCCTATGGGATTTGCAAAACTCAGGCAGGGTTATAGTTCTCTGGCTGCTTGTCCAAGATTGGCATCATACAGAAATTGGCTGAAGTGCTTCATGCTGGCTGCTGGTCACCCCTTCTTGATCTTCTCCCCCTCCCATTTTGACTCCAGTATATCTGGTCCTCCTGTGCACATAAGAAAAATGAAGTTCACAATTGGCAATTCAGCAAAATTTTCCCAGCGTGTGTCATCACTTGGCCCCAGAACAAAACAATTTCAGAATTTTCATTGATTTTTCCATTCATGTGAAAACTAATGCACATACCTACTATATAGATAATGGCATTACTCAGCCACGGTCTGCATATACAGTATTTTTCATATAAGCGCCATCGTGCAAATAGCAAGTATAAGGATAACAAAGCTGCATAAAGCTATATAGTACTGTATTTCAAGAGCAGTCCTTGTATGGATACTGCTATTGAAATTAAATAGAATATACATTAAGAGGCCAGTTTACAAAACCAAGTTAGGCTTTTGCAACTGACGTGGTAGAAAAGTGCACATAGCAGCATGTTAGCTGCAAAAGCCGTGTGTTATCTGTTGGGAGTGTGCACAACATTTCTCCAGCAGATAATGCATCGAAAGTGCAGAGAGCGTGGTTGGGCAGCACTGCGGATGCAGCTATCACCACCCATTGAGGTTGCATTACCTGCACCCGCACTATCTGCAAATCTGATGGCTACTGTGTACTGTTGAGGCCCACGGTAACTGTGTGTCGCAGACACACACACACTCTCCATCCTAATCCTGCCTATTCCTGCACATAATGTGTTCTGCAAATAATGCAGAAAATTGCTGCATTAGCTGCAGTTGCCCTGTGCTAACTGCTACCGGGGCCAGGTAGTGCTATCTGCCGTGTCAGTAGCAAACAAGGTTTAGTAAACATGTCCCTTAGTGCTGTCTTGAAAATTTGCCTCACTCGTATATTTTCCTCTCAATATTAAAGGAAATCATGCAATGTTCCATTATAATGTGCGAGAGATAGATTAAAAAGAGAAAAGCTCCTCTCCCCCCAATTCTCAATGAAATGGACGTTTTATAGCATGTGGTCAATATTCATCAATGCAGTAAAAGTATAATTTATTTTATTTTTATTTTATTTATTTCCGAGGGGAGATCAAAGTGAGTTGCATTCAGGTACCGTAGGCATTTCCCTGTCCCCAAAGGGCTCACAATCTAACTTGAATTCTCAAATTTTGATGTTTTTTTTAATTGATACCTATGAAGTACGATCAAAAAGTATCAAGACTTATACAATAACACAAGAAGTATAACACTGACAGTTATTACACTCAGTCTCCTTCAAAATAGTCCCCTTCTGATAAACACATTTCCTCCAGCGTTCTTGCCACAGCTGGAAACAATTTTGAAATGCCTCTTTCATTATGCCGTGAAGCTGCCGTGTCAAATTTTGCTTAATGGTCTCCAGGTCGTCAAATCTCCTTCCTTTCAGTGGTAATTTCAGTTTTGGAAACAAGAAAAAGTTACAGGTTACAAGGCCAGTTGAGTACGGAGACTGATGGATTTGCTCAATTTGGTGTTTGGCCAAGATGTGATGCGTGAGCTGGTGCGTTATCATGATGAAGAAACCATTCACCATTCCTGTGCAACTCTGGTCTGTTACAATGAACTGCATTTCTCAAACAAATCAGAACATGGATACAGTACTCCTTATTGATGGTTTGGTCTTTTGGAGCATACTCATGATTTATTTATTTATTTATTTATTTATTTATTTATTTTTATTTTTATGGATTGCTGTGCTGGTTCTTTTATTGGTTTTTTTTTTTTTTTTTAAATATATTTTTATTCCAGTTTTGTAAAATATAACAAGTACAGCAACCAACAGTTACAATTTAAGCAAAACACAAACCAGTTCAGATACAGCAATCTGCAGACATACAATGTAAAGAACCTAATTAGCAACAGATAATGGAGGGAGAGGAACCAACCCCCTCCCTGCACCTCACAGACCATAATAACCCCATACATTAGCATTGTATATTAAGCCATCATAACATCAGAAATAGAGGTGAAGCGATCCAGGGCGGCCCATCGAGCCTCAGGGTTTCCCCGCCCCCCCAGGACAGAGGAACGAGCAAAAGCTCTTTCATATCTACTGAAGAGACAGACTTGATTCCACCATCTGCCCCAGTGCAGGTTCGAAGGGTCCTTCCAGGAAAACAAAATTTCCTTTATGGCGACAGAGAGCATAAAATTCAAAACGAAAAAATGCTCTTTTTCTAGTCCTGGGATGTCAGAAGAGGACCGTAACGCAACTATGCGCCAGGACAGGGGGAAGGAGAAACCCAGCACACTCTGTATTCTCTTCCAGACGTGACGCCAGAAACCCTGAACGCAGGGACATTCCAGGAACATGTGGCTCATTGTGCCGGCCGCACCCCGGCAGGACCAGCATTGAGATGTCTTCTCCGAGTCCCATTTGGCAAGCTTTACCGGAGTGATGAAGGCCCGGTGAGCAAAAAAGAACATAGCTTGCGTGAGAGAAGCTGATCGTGAGGAACGCACGACGGGACCCCACAGCAGGTGCCAAACAGGAGTTGGTAGTGAAAAAGTCGTTTCATCCTCCCATATCTTCCGAAGTCCCAGAAGCTGATCTGGATGAGAATCCCGAAAGAGAGCATAAAAGCGAGAAATTCCTCCTCGCTGAAGGCAGAAATCCGCTACAAGCTTACACAGGCCCCATGATACATCGAGATCTTGAGGAACAATCTTCATCTGAGCCAAGCAATGCCGGAGCTGGAGATACTGGAAAAAACAGGATGCAGGAAGTTTAAATTCGTCTTGAAGCAGACTGAAGGGTTTCCAGGCACCATCTAGGATCAAGTGGCCCACGGTCCAGATACCACAGCGCTGCCAAGATGGCCAGGAGAAGGAGACTTTGTTAATCTTAAAAGCAGGATTGCGCCAGATAGGAATATGCAAGGATGGAGGATTCTCCTGAGCTATGAGAGGAAGTAACTTTTGGAACGTTTGTTGCGTATCCACGATGACCCTGCTCACCCCAGAAGCTATATGGTGCCGCATATTCATGCACAGATGCGCCGGGCAAGGAAGGAGTAAGCGTTCTTCCAGGGAAAGCCAAACGGGCTTCAAAGAGGGAGAGATTTCAGCACCCCATATCCCACCCTGTTTTAGTATTGCAGCAAAATGGTACCATTGGAAGTCAGGGAATTGCACCCCACCATTCTGCTTGTGCGCCTTCAGATTCTTAAGCGCAATTCTGGGCGTCTTCCCCTTCCACAGAAAGGAGTTTAGGATCCGCTCCACCTTCTTATAGGCCTCAACAGTGAACAGAACCGGTACCATCCCAAGAATGTAGTTTATTTTAGGGACAAGTACCATCTTGATCGACTCCAATCGACCCCACCAGGTAAGATGTAGGGGCGACCATTTAGTCGTAAAGGATCGGGCGACCTCTGCAATCTTCGTGGCGTTCAACTGCACTGTCTTCTCCAACGGAGATGAAAATTGGACTCCAAGATATTGTATGACTGATCCGGCCCACTGAAACGGAAAGTCCTGGAGCAAAGCGCTATGGGCCCACTGGTTCAAGGGGAAGGCCACTGACTTGGACCAATTAACCTTGTATCCAGAGAATCGAGCATACTGTTCAATCACTTGAAGGAAAGGAGAGACCGAGGAGGGATGCAAGAAGACAAGAACATCGTCAGCATAAGCAGAAAGCTTGACGTGTAGATCGGCTATTTCGAAGCCCCTGATAGTCTGCATTTGACGAACACACAAGGCAAGCGGTTCCAGCGCCAAGTTGAATAGCAGGGGGGACATAGGGCACCCCTGCCGTGTGCCTCTGTGCAGAGAGAAAGATCTGGACATCTCCTGATTAGCGAAAATCCTAGCCACCGGACGAGCATACATCGGGCGAATCATATCAACAAATCTATCAGGAATACCGAACCATTCAAGAACATGAAATAGAAAGGGCCATTCTAGCCTATCAAAGGCCTTCTCTGCGTCCAAAGATAACCCGATAAAGGGCTCTTCAGCGTGTTCAGCCAGGTCAAGGAGATTACATAATAAGCGGCCATTGTCTGCCGTTGACCTCCCAGACACAAAGCCACATTGATCCGGATGTATGAGGAGGTGCTATACTTTGTTGAGTCGGTTGGCCAGAATCGCAGCATAAAGTTTGTAATCGGCATTTAAGAGGGAGATGGGCCTATAGCTGCCCACCAACTTTGGATCCTTGCCAGGTTTTTCCAGGACGACCACTGTAGCCTCCGCAAAGGCACCAGGATCCGTGCCCACCTCTTGCAGAAGTTGGAAGTAACGTAGGAGAAATGGAGAAAGGGCTTTGGAGAACATCTGGTAGAATTCAGTCGGGATTCCGTCCGGCCCAGCCGCCTTGCCCCCCTGTAGTCTCGCCAAGACCTCTTCCAGTTCCCATAGCTCCAAAGGGCCTTCAAGGTCAGTAGACTGTTCAGCGTCCAAAGTCGGGTGCTCTATTAATCGTAACCAGGCCCTCATACCTGATGCATCACTCTCCACTTCAGAAGTGTATAAGGAGTTATAGAAACTTCTAAAAAGGTCAAGAATCTCCATGTTTCCAGTCACCTGGCCTTTTTTCTCATCAAACAGTGCTACCACATTCGATTTGTCACGCTTAGGCTTCAGACTGGCTGCCAATAATTTACCCGACTTGTTCAGCTCAGCGTAGTAGCGTGCCCGCTGATCAAAAAAGCGTTGATCCACTTCCTTGCTGAGCGTTGCATTATATTGGAATCGAAGTTTTTGCAGTCTGGAGAGGACCAAAGGGTTAGGCTGCCGGTGTAATAAGCGTTCTCCAGCCCTAATCTGGGAATCAAGGGACCGCAATTCCTCCTTTGCTTTCCTCCGAAAAGCGATATTAAAGCTGGTGATCTTCGCCCTGATGGAGGCCTTGAAAGCCCCCCACCATGCCCAAACAGGAGTAGCTTCAGGCCGATTAATCTAAAAAAAAACCTGTATTTCTTGCCGGATGAATTGCTTAAAGGAATCGTCTGCCAGAAGGTGACGTGGAAAAAACCATCCTCCAGAGGGTGACGGAGATGTTGAGACTTCCAACGTGAGCTGTATGGCGGCGTGGTCAGAGACATGAGAACTGAGAATCTCCGCGCATGGGATATAGAAAACCAGAGATCGGGATACCAGAAAAAAGTCAATCCGCGAGTGGGACGCATGCGGGAAGGAGTAAAAAGTAAAGTCTTTTTCAACAGGGTGCAGAATTCTCCAGATGTCAACAAGGCCCATCTCGTCCATGATAGACTCCAAGACCCCAAGAGCTCTACTTCTCCGTGATCTCCTACAGGGCTGACAGTCAGTCAAAGGGTCTAGGACCAGGTTAAAGTCACCACCTATCACTATGGGGGAAGAGGAATATTCCGCGAGCACTTCTGCCAGCCCATGAAAAAAGGTGGGGTTATCACAGTTGGGTGCGTAAACATTCAGGAACAAAAATTGCTGCTGGTCCACAGTAATTTGAGCGCTAGCCCACCTTCCCTCAGTATCAGCTCGGAGCATCTGAACTTGGGCCTTTACAGCTTTGTTAAGTAAGATCGCCACCCCGTTTTTTTTTCCAAATGCTGGGGATAGATGTGTTTCTTGTAGCATCACCAGATCAGCGCCTTGCTTGTGGCAGTAGGCGAGGATCTTTTTGCGTTTGGCAGGAAGTTTTATGCCCTTCACATTCAGGGACAGGATTTTAAGAAAGAGCATTTATTCTGTCATACTGGAGGGCCCACAAGCCCTGGATCGCCTCAAACATACTGGCCTGTAGCATGTAAAAAACTATCAAAGGTCTGTGAGGTGATGCCCAAGGCATTACAATACGAAGACTACCAACAGGGTGAGCCAACGTAGGTATACAAGAGGCAATCCCGCTTCCCATCTCACAGCTACAACTAAGAATAAACAGAGTATGCAATAGTAACTAGTTAAATAGGAAAACATGATACACTACAATAGTGAAAAAAAAAAAATATCCCCCATTACATTGTAGAGCCTCTAGTCCTTCAGACTTACCCCCTCCTCCCACCATTATGCTTCTCGGTATGACAGGAGGAGAACAGGGACATTCATAGGGATAACTCAAACCGAGCCATACATTTATGCACATACCTTTGTACCCTCTCCTTGCATAATACACAGGGCAAGCCAAAGAAGAAAGGGGACGCCTGACAACTGCACAGGAAAAAAAAAGAAAAAGAAAAAGAGGCTCCAAAAACTCTACGGAGCAGGGGGAAGACTCCTACATACAAAGAGTCAGAAGAAACAAAGTCCCAAAAGTCATTGCATTTGTAAAGCTTCCTGCTCCTCAAGGAATTGACAAGCGTCGTCCGGGTCGTCAAACGCTCTGGAACAGTTATTGTAAGTGACTTTCAGGCGGGCAGGGTAGAATAGGCCGAACCTTGCTTGGAGTCGCTGAAGTCGGGGTCGCAGAGCCAGGAACTGCCGTCTTTTATCAGCGGTGGCTTTACAGACATCGGGGAAAAAGGAAAGCTGACTGCCTTCAAATGACCACTTAGCTTGCCGCTTAGCCGCGGACAGGATTTGAAGAGCTTGTTGATGGCGAAGCAAGCAAAAGATGATCGGGCGGGGAAGTTTCCCATTCGCCGGTCTCTGCGCCGGCACTCTGTGAGCGCGCTCGATTTCTAGTTGACTAGAAAATTGCACCTTGAGCAGAGAGGGAAGAAGCTTCACCAGGAACGCAAAAATATCCGGGCCCTCCGCCCCCTCAGGTAGACCCACCAGCCTGATATTACTCCTCCGGTTGCGGTTGCTTAAATCCTCAATTTGTAATTCCAAACGATCTAAGCGCTTACACATCTTGGGCAAGGGCGCCAGCAGTTCCTTGTGTATCCCGATGGCGTTTTCGGCCTTGTCTAGACGGTCTGATAGGGTTTGAAAGCGAACTTTCATGTCCCCGAGCTCCGTTTGTACTCTAACTAGTGCATCTCTGTTAGCTAGTACCAGGTCTTTAACCGCCCGGATTTCGGCCAGCAATTCCTTGAGGCTATCACCCGTGTCTCGTGGGGCCGCCATCTTTTGGGGAGACAAGGGGTCGGACTTCGCTCTCTTCGTCCCTGAGTTCACCGCCGCCGCGAAGTCCAGCTTGGTCGGTTTTCCCCCTGCCATAATCCCAGGGCTTACAGGCACCAGACCCGGCAGGTTAGAAACCTTAATTGGGGGAATAGAGCACTCTGTTGTCAGGATTCAAGTCGAGGAATGCAGGAGCTCAAAAGCTAAGCAGCCATCTTGTTTCCCCGCAGGCTCCGCCCTCCGATTTATTTATTTATTTTATTTATGTGCTCTTATATATCGCCTTTCCACCATCAAGGCGGTTTACGTAAAACAAAGACGAACAATGTCCTGGTAATTAAAGAAAACTGTGAGCACAACCGGGCAATCGGCATGACGACCTCGGGTAGATAATTCCCATCCCCCTCCCCACCCCCCCACCGCAGGCCTCCCCCCCCCCCCCCACACACACATAACACCGACTCTGTCATTTTGACTAAAATATTTTGTTTATTTGAACATTGTTGGAAAAAACTTGTTGGCCACAGCATAACCATAAATATTCATACAACGGTATATTACAATCATCAATTTCAACCTGATAACCAGTACAATGTGTCCATTTTACTTTTGAACTATTCTTGCCCTAGCTCTCCAAGAGGCACAGCCCATCCTTTCCAAATGATGCCACGAAGGGACTAAAAGGGGGGAATGCCATCAAAGCCTTTTCCTCCCCCAACCTGCTGCCATCAGTCCTCAGAGTACCATGTGTCATACCGCTGCAAGTTCATTCTGTGCAGCATTGGGGGAGGGGCAACATGCCATTAAAGCAGGCACTATACCTCACCCCAGTCGCAGCAGTGTCTTGTTCTGCCTCTGCCCTGGCCCATCAAAGGTTGGCGGCAGTGCTCTGTGAATGTCAATGTTATGTCTATCTCTGTCCATCCCTCCCCCCACCGTTAAAGCATAAGGAGGCCCATTACTCACTGTTCCTGCTGCGACTCCGTCAACCATCAGAGGGAGGCCAACTTCCTATCCGGCCACTCCCCCATTACCCCTATGTACAGCTGTGCGCTCTCCCCTATGAGCCCTAGCTCACCTGCTATGCTGTGAAAATATTACTCCCCCTCACCTTTTTCCTCATTGGGTGGGTTGAAAGGGTGCGTGTCCTTTTTCTCCCAATCGGCCGGAGGGGCAAGAGGGTGAACCGCAGCTGTGCCATCCCTTATATAGTCAGCTGTGGCCCGCCCCCGGCGCCCCCCGCCCCCACCAATATTGAACATTAGCCTGCTGCTTTCCCCTTGTGCCCGGCTGCGGTGATTCGCCGCCGGGTCTTGACCATAACATTACTTCTCACCTGACAGGCTTTCTAGGGTCTGGGAGAGTCTGGAGTCTTCCATTGTGAGGATTGAGCCTTAGTTTCCGGGTCATAATCATAAACGTATGATTCATTACCAGTAATAATTTTTTTGATGAAATCTGAGTCATTTTCAATGCATTCCAATAGCTCCCTGGCTGCAGATAGTCTATCTTCTTTTTGGTCAGGGGACAGGAGTTTCGGCACGATATTTCCAGACACACATCTCATCCCCAAATCAACAGTAAGAATGGACTGTACCGACCAACAACTGGTGTCCATGTCCTCAGCAAGCTCCCTGATAGTCAGTCAATGATTTGAGCATATTGCACTGCTTCAACTTTGTCTTCATTTCTGCTAGTGGATGGTCTTCTGGAACATTTGTCACTGTCAACACTTTGGTGGCCCTCTTAGAAACATTTGTACCAGTCATAAATTCAAACACGACTCATGCATTCATCACAATACACTTTCTGGAAGTTGTCATAAGTCTCTTTGCACGAATCTCAAAGTTTTTGGAAGAATTTAATGCAAATTCACTATTCAAATTTTTCACTCGTAAATCGACAAACTGCTTTTGCATGATACAAACATCATGTGATTTTAAAAAATACAGGTGTGCTGCAGCCACGCTACACTGTGCACATGCAGAGCACATAACTAGATCACTGCATGCTTAGTAGCATCGTGGTGCAATGTATTATTATATAGCTACAAAATAAGTCTAGATACTTTTTGATGACAACTCGTACGTGTATATTCAGTGGGGTTGTTTCATTTTCTCCAGAACTGCAATTAAGGACTAAGAGAACATTTTCAAAAGTACTAATGTGTCTTTACAGAAAAAGATTTGAATTGTTCATAACATTTTTTTTCTGTTACACTATATGGATATGAAAGTTGGGCCTTTAAGAAGCAGACTAGGAGGAATATTGGTGCATTTGAATTGTGATGTTGGCAGGTTGCCTTGCAAATACCATGCTTCATTTAACAAAAACAGCTCCAACTTCTCACCTTATCACAATATTGTTCAAATTAGCAAACCCAAGAGGAGAGAGAGCAAACCTCAGAAAGTCATATGCAAAGCTGATTACCCTCACCGGGATCAAGCATCGGCCAGACTTAACACATCAACGGTCTGCTTAAATCTCTCTCTCCTCAGTTACATAACAAAGCATGGATAACATTCAATATTGTAAACCATTATACACCACTCTTAACACTCTAGTATACAACAAATCTTTCTAATACAGCAAAAACTGTTATAAACAGAAACCAACACATATATAGGTGTGGGGTATACTGAGCATTCTTCACTATGTCACCCACTGCTCAAACAATGAACCAGAGATAAAAAATCAACCCCGACGCTCACCTAGACGTCCCTCTAGCATTTCGCCTTCGCTGCTTCAGGGGGAATCACAAACTAGAAAACAAAAATAAAAACATTGCTATATTATACATACCGTGATATTTAAAAGTGCCACCTACCTCCCAAATTAGAACCCAATTTATCTTATCCGACCAATACCCAAAATGGAATGTACATTTGTTTCACCACATAACCATCTTTTCGAATGATCACTCGTCCATCGATACTTCCTCTGATCCAATTTCACAGCACAAAGCCAAACGGAAATGGGCTGACTTAAATAGGGAAATAGGGCCTCTGCCCATTTCCTATTAGCTAACAAAAACAGACGCAAACACCATGCGTCACATACATGCCTTCCAATCAATTCCCGAATTCAACCCCTTGGGAATGACCATTCCCAAAGAGTAAATCCACCGTTGCTCCCTATATGTGAGATGTTGCTCTTGCGTCATATCCTGAAATCCCGAATTTACACGCTCTATACAAAAACATGTCAACTCAATAAAACTATGCTTACGCTGTAAACAATGTTCTACCATAGGGGCCTCCTGCCTTTTACATCTTAACCTATTCCTATGTTCTCCTAATCTGATCTGAAATGGCGGATCGTCTTGCCCACATACAACAATCCAACAAACAGGGAAACAGACAAACATTTACATTTTTGTCAGAACGCACACCATGAGGAACAATTCCTCTCGAGGTGTAGTGTTCCTTTTTATCTTTTATGAGTGGAAATTCCACAAGTTAGGCCCTGAAAGAGTAACCTCCCAACACCATGTAAAATACCTCTACCTTGAAAGTTAAAGAACTACTTAGCTGAGGTAGCAAACATATGTGTCCAATCTCCTTCACAATCCAACTTTGAAGATAATTTTTAAGTCCTTAATTATACCCTGCAACTCCCTAGTGGGATCGACAACCAGTTTCACATACACAGTCAAATCGTCAGATAATTGACAATAGGCTTCCAACAAATAATCTTTTCTATTCAGAACTACCACAGCCCCTCCTTTATCTGCACGTTTGACGATCACATCAGATCTTGCTAGAAGGTCATTCAAAGCAGTTCTCTCCTGTAAAGGTAACACATTCCTAGATCTCCTTGAGACCTTTTTTTCCAAATCGCCAATATCTCTTAATACCAATTCCCAATATACCAATAAATTAGAATGGAATGGCCCAGGAGGGCTTCAGGTAGATCTAAACGGTAAGGGAATCTGTTTTAAGGATATAGCAGAATCATCAAACATCAACTTCAGAACTTAGTCCATTAGTTGATAACCGGTTATCAAATTGTTCCTCATTAATAGATGATAATGCAAAATAATTCTTTAAACACAAATTTCTCATAAAATTTTCAAAATAAACCCTAAATTGAAAAGAATCAAAACATGTTCTAGGAACAAAAGAAAAACTCTTCGCCAATAACATTGTTTGATCTACATTCAGGTTGAAATCTGAAAGATTGACTACTAATGAACTCGAATCGTGTCCTGTTCTCGCCACGTTTTGGGTATTGGTCGGGTAAGATAAATTGGGTTCTAATTTTGGAGGTAGGTGGTGCTTTTAAGTATCACGGTATGTATAATATAGCAATGTGCTTATTTTTGTTTTCTAGTTTGTGGTTACCCCTGAAGCAGCGAAGGCGAAACGCTAGAGGGACGTCTAGGCGAGCGTCGGGGTTGATTTTTTATCTCTGGTTCATTGTTTGAGCAGTGGGTAGACGTAGTGAAGAATGCTCAGTATACCCCACACCTATATATGCATTGGTTTCTATTTATAACAGTTTTTGCTGTATTAGAAACATTTGTTGTATACTAGAGTGTTAAGAGGGGTGTATAATGTTTTACAATATTGAATGTTATCCACGCTTTGTGATGTAACTGAGGAGAGAGAGATTTAAGCAGACCGTTGATGTGTTAAGTCTGGCCGATGTTTGATCTCGGTGAGGGTAATCAGCTTTGCATATGACTTTCTGAGGTTTGCTCTCTCTCCTCTTGGGTTTGCTAATTTGAACAATATTGTGATAAGATGAGAAGCTGGAGCTGTTTTTGTTAAATGAAGTATCATATGTAAGCTCTGGGAAAGATCAGTAGTAGTATTGTTAGTTTACAATGGAAGATCCTAATTTATGGCAGGACACTGAGTTTTTCAGAGGCGCATATTGCGAACTTTATGAAAGAGTACCCCCTTCTCTGAACAGAATTTATCGGAAACTGTTGAGGATAACAGCTGGAACTCTTTCTTGAGTTTAGAAAAATGGAAGATTAGATCCGAGTTCCATCGGTCCTCCTTGGTGGAATATATTAAGCGGCAACATATCCGTAGAGGCTTGCATATTTATAAAGAGCCACGTCTGTTTGCATCAGATCATAATTTTTTAGAACAATGGAATAAAATCCTGAATAAATGTTCCTTAGACTTGATGGTGCTCACGGTAGATACGTTGAAAACTCAACTCAAGGGGTTTGCAGGTGGACTTCGATAAAAAAAGGGGGAGCTTGCAAGCTTTAGAGCCAGCATAGAAGTTTCAGCAATGTTCCTCCGATTTGCAGAAACAAATAGATCAATTGTGAATTGAGGTTATGAAATTAAAATTGAAAAAACTAAGGGGTATGTTTACCAAAGTTTCCTAACGTGCGCGCCGCGTTAGTCTGCAGGATGCCATATAAGGAGTGAGCGGTCCGGTCAAAAATAGAGCAAAATGGGATTAGCGCGCGCCGCGTGCTCTTGTGCGCCGAGCACAGTAGCGCATGAGGAATGCGCGCAGGAAGCATAAGCAGGCGCGCTGATGTGCAAACAGAGGAACAGGGCTGCAATACAATGGTAAAGACACTGACAGATGGTGCAGGGGACATGGGTTCAATCCCCCACTGTGCCCAATGAAGAAGGGTGGCTGAGGCACTACTATTTATGTGTAATATTGCATTATGAGGCTTTTAAATTTTATTTTAAGTACTGCTGCTAGCAAACGCACTTCCAAAGCGCTGTAACATAAGGTGCTGCATAAGGCACCCCATAAGGTACCCCAGAGGGCACATTTTAAAGTGCACTGTCCACCACAGCACCCTACCCTATGAGGCACAGCAAGGTCATAGCACTGTTTTTGATGGCAGCACTGTGCATTTAAACGCATGGAAATCTTAAGTAGGTGCGCTAACATGCAAGGAGGAACAGCAGTGTAGCACAATGGTTAAGGCACTGACTGATAATACAGGGGTCATGAATTCAATCCCCAGTGTGCCTAATACATAAGGTTGGCTGAGGCATCAGCTTTGACATGTAAGTATTGTTTCCTGCTGCACTTTCTTTGTATTTTATTAATTGCTGCCAGCAAACATAGTAACATACATAGTAACATAGTAACATAGTAAGTGACGGCAGATAAAGACCAGCATGGTCCATCTAGTCTGCCCAGCAAGATGGCAAGAGTAGGTGCACCTGTCGCTCTGTGCAGGCCACCCCTCCCCATGTTTTTGTTTCTGTTTAGGGGTGAACCCACCACTCCATGTAGGACACCCTTATTTGTTCAGATGCTAGATAGTTCAGAAGTTAGATGGTACTGTTTATTTTGCTTTTATCCTGTTGCTGTAAAGGGATCCACTGTGTTTGTCCCATGCCGTTTTGAATTCCATCACCGTGTTTGCCCTCACCACTTCCATCGGGAGGGCATTCCAAGCATCCACCACCCTTTCAGTGAAGAAATATTTCCTGACATTGCCTTTCAATTTACCACCTTGCAGCTTCATGTTATGCCCTCTAGTTTTACAGCTTCCCCGTCTTTGGAAGAGGTTTGTTTGTTCATCATTTCTCTTTAAGTATTTAAAGGTCTGAATCATATCTCCCCTGTCCCTCCTCTCCTCCAAAGTGTACATATTTAGGTCTTCAAGTCTCTCCTCATAAGGCTTCTGACGCAGGCTCCAAATCATTTTGGTCGCCTTTCTCTGAACAGTTTCCAGTCTTTTTACATCTTTTGCAAGATATGGCCTCCAAAACTGAACACAGTATTCCAAGTGAGGCCTCACCAGTGACTTGTACAGTGGCATAAGTACCTCTTCCTTTCTGCTGGTAATCCCTCTTTGAATGCAGCCCAACATCCTCCTGGCTTTCGCCACCGCCTTGTTGCACTGTTTTGCCACCTTGAGATCATCAGAGATAATCACACCAAGGTCTTTCTCCTGAACCGTGCATACCAACCTCTCACCCCCTATTGTGTACTTTTCCCTTGGATTTCTGCTACCCAAGTGCATGACACTGCACTTTTTCACATTAAATCGTAGTTGCCAAGCATTAGATCAGTCTTCCAGCTTTTGTAGATCTTTCCTCATGTTATCCACTCCCTCTGGGGAGTCCACTCTGTTGCAAATTTTTGTGTCATCTGCAAAAAGACAGACCTTTCCATTCAGTCCTTCAGCAATATCACTCACAAATATATTGAACAGTGCCGGGCCCAGGACCGAACCCTAAGGCACCCCGCTAATCACCTTCCTCTCATCCGAGTGAGCTCCATGTACCATCACCCTCTGTTGTCTGTCAGTCAACCAATTTCTAATCCAGTTTACTATCTTGGGACCCATCCCCAAGCTACTGAGTTTATTGACAAGCCTCCTATGAGGAACAGTATCAAAGGCTTTGCTGAAATCCAGATAGATGACATCCATTGCATGCCCCAGATCTAGTTCCTTGGTCACCCAATCAAAGAACTCAATCAGATTTGTTTGGCAAGACCGTCCTTCGGTAAAACCATGTTGCCTGGGATCTTGCAACCTGTTGGTTTTGAGAAAGTTCACTATTCGCTCTTTCAGGAGCGCCTCCATTACTTTTCCTGCCACCGAGGTAAGGCTCACGGGCCTGTAATTTGACACTTCTTCCCTGTCACCACTTTTGTGTAGAGGTACAACATTAGCCATTCTCCAGTCCTGAGGAACCACTCCTGTTTCCAAGGATCTGTTGAAGACATCCTTTAACAGTCCTGCAAGAACCTCTCTGAGCTCTTTCAGTATCCTGGGATGTATCCCATCTGGTCCCATGGCTTTGTCCACTTTCAGTTTAGCAAGTTGTTCTAACACCTCATCTTCTGTGAATGGTGTGGTATCTACTTCAGTCCTATTTTTATATTTGGGAGTCACAGCTGGTCCATCTCCAGGATCTTCTTTAGTAAAAACAGAGCAGAAGTATTTGTTTAGCAATTTCGCTTTTTCAGTGTCACTTTCCACGAGTCCTTTCCCAGCACTTCTGAGTCCTGCAATTCCAACTCTGATCTTCTTCCTTTCCTGAATATACCCGAAGAAAGTTTTGTTGCCACCCTTAACATCTTTAGCCATTTTTTCTTCTGCCTTTGATTTTGCTATCCTTATTACTCTTTTAGACTCTTTGAGTTGGATCCTGTATTCATTTCTGTGTTCTTCTGTTTGCAAGCTTTTGAATTTTGAAAAAGCTGTGTTTTTTGCCTTTATTTGCGCAGCCACCTCTTTGGAAAACCAAATAGGTTTCCTTCTCCTCTTGTTTTTATTTATTTTTCTTACATATTTATCTGTTGCCCCTTTTATTGCCGCCTTTAGTTTAGTCCATTGCAATTCCACTTCCCTTATCTTTTTCCACCCCGTCATCTCCTCCTTTAAGTACTCGGCCATTTTATTGAAGTCAGTGTTTTTGAAGTTTAGGACTTTGAGCTTGCTATGATTGGCCTGTACCATGGCTTTTATCTCAAACCACACCGTGTGATGGTCGCTGTTGCTCACAGGGGCACTCACGCAGACATTCGACACGTTATCACTGTTGGTAAGCACTACATCCAGCGTTGAGCTTTCCCTGGTTGGTTCCATCACCATTTGTCTAAGTAATGCATCTTGGAGAGCATCCACAATTTTTTTGCTTCTTTCCAGATGTGCAGAAGGAGTAATCCAATCCACATCAGGTAGATTAAAGTCACCTAATATGATCGCTTCCCCCTTTGCTGCTATCTTGGCAATATCTATAATCAATTCGTTATCTCTCTCTTCAATTTGAGTCGGAGGTCTGTAGACTACAGCAATATGGATGACAGTGCCATCTCCTCTTTCCAACGCAATCCAGAGCGCTTCTTCTTTTCCCCATGTTCCCTGCATTTCAGTAGCTTTAATACTGCTTTTGACATACAAGGCTACTCCTCCTCCTTTTCCATTTTCTCTGTCTCTTCTGAATAGATTATAGCCAGCTATGGCTATATCCCAATCATGCGATTCATTAAACCATGTTTCCGTAACGGCCACGATGTCCAAATCCGTTTCCACCATTAGGGCTTCCAGGTCTGGAATTTTTTTGGCTAAGCTTCGAGCATTTGTGCTCATTGCTTTCCAGCATTTACCTGGCTTGTGTGTATTTTGCATTGATTTTATTCTGCCCATTTCTTCCCACTTGTTTTTGATGTGTGGTTTAAGAGTATGGCTGTTTCTGATGTTGTTCTGCTTTTGCAGGGGGTGGCATGCAGATGTTGACCTTCCACATCCGTCACCCCCTTTTCCTAGTTTAAATGCATATCCACATACTGCCTGAATTTTTCACTTAGGTTTCTTTTCCCTGCGACAGAGAGATGTAGTCCATCAGCACAGTATAGTCTCTTGTTGGTCCATCTATTGTCCCAGTTGCCAATAAATCTGAATCCTTCTTGTTTGCACCAGGTCTGGAGCCATGTATTAAAGTTGTTAATGCGATGCAGCCTTTTTGTCCCCTTACCAAGAACAGGTAGAACTTCTGAGACTGCAACAGTGTTAACAATGGGCTTGAGTTTCTCTCCCAGAGATTGGAAGTCCTTTTGGGCTGTAGAGGCACTGTTTCTAGCCAGGTCATTTGTGCCCAAGTGGATAATAACATCTGGTTTGGAGTGCTCACTTTTTGCGCTAAGTATTTCAACAACTTGGTATGTATTCCTGCTGGCTGAAGAGCCTGGTAGGCACATGACTATCTTCTCTCCTTTGAACTGTGTTCCCAAGTTGGTGCCTCTGATGATGGAATCTCCAAGTAGTAATAGTTTTCTGTTTGGTGAGGTTTTCTTCATATTTGGTGCTTTAGCAGGAGATTGGGCATTGTCTGACTCATTTAAGGGCCCTTCAGTTTCCTTGGGTTGGGCATCCTCATTAGCCAAGACAGAGAAGGCATTTTGCAGGGATATCTCTTGATGTGTAGGATGTCTCTGCATTACAGGTCGCAATCTTCCGGAACCCACTGTGATCCATTTGTTCCTGGGGTGTTTGATTCTTTGTGGGAGCGGTGGTGGACTTTGTTCAGTTTGTATCCTAGAAGAGGTGCGCTTCATTGCAGCCAGTTCCTCCCTCAGTAGAGAAACTTCTTTATGCATGGCTGCTAGGTCTTTCCTTAGTATAGTCAGTTCTTCATGCATGGCAGCTGACTTTAGGCATATAGGACAAGCTCTTAGGCTCCAAATGATTCTTCTTTGAATGAAAGTACCACAGTTATTGCACTGAATACACGACATGTTGCTTAACACACCCTCATGCGCCGTAAAATAAGGTGCCGCATAAGGCACCTTATAAGGCACTCCATAGGGCACATTATAAAGTACACTATCCGCCACGGCACCCTATAATGTCCCCCATAGGGCACCCTATCAGTCGCTCCATAGCATACTGTATAGTGCACCTTATATGGACGGTAACCATAAGGTGCCCTATAGGACGCCCTATAAAGCGCCCTCTGAGGCACCTTATGGGTACAGTACGCTGAGGGTGTTTTTGCTGGCAGCACTAATGTACATTAAAAATAGATAATGATTTGGACAGCCCTATCAAATAACCCCATGACCTCTGGCTCCACTGGCAGTGAAGTAACCAGTGGGCTACAGCTCTACAGCTGCTAGCAAACCCCTGGCTGGCTGCAGAAGGACTGCAAGTCACCACACAAACAGTCTGCTGGGATGTCAGTATACACACCAAGCAGATAAGTCAGTGACTGGGCCCCAAATGAAAACCCATAAATATCACATAAAAGAAACACTATACAGCACTATGGGGGTGCCTAGCCATGCTGTGGTCACTGCACAGTCAGGGTGAGAGTGATCTCCCAGCAGGACATGCTGTGGCCACCCTGTCTGTGCAGGTGGTGGCCGGGCACTACAATGTCCCAGCCAGTGCCCTATGCCCTGTGCAGATGCATCCTGGCCAGGCCACCCTGTCCGGGCTATACCCATGGTACCTTGCTCCTCATTATGCACATTGGCAGGCCAATACTGGCAACAGTGCTGGCAGTGTGGGCTGTGGAGGGTGTTTGCAGCCACCACACACTGGATAGACAGACACACACTCCCACACCTATGCCAGCATTGTGCTACTATAGAGGAGTTTAGCAGCCCTGGCCACCACACCAGTCCTGGGCACAGTGCAGGCATGAATATGGTACGCAATACTGTTGGGGGTCACTCCCCAGGGTGATAAACACTGTCAGAGACCAGACCTGAAGCCCACTCCACAGACATCAGAAAGGTTGCTATGATGGAGCTCAATCAGCAAACTGTGCTTAACGTAGGAATTGGTATCTGCCAGTAATCATAGCAAACGTTTGATAGCTGTGTACCGTATTCCCAGGTGTAGGGTGGCATTGCTAAGGTATGCAAGTGCAAGTATTGGGAGATGCACGCAGGGCCCAATGTCCTGCCTCTCCAGGAGGTATTGGCTAATGGAGCCTGTGTGTGTGGGTGTGGGTGTGTCTGCCCCTGTTGGTTGCTGCTTTACGGCAGAGGTTCCCAACTCCAGTCCTGGTGTGCCAAACACTGTTCGGGTTTTCATGCTGTCCCTCATGAATATGCATGAGATACATCTGCATACCATGGGGGTGGTGCATAGATATGCAGCACAGGCATCTTTATTAGAGGCAGCATGGAACCTGAATGATGTTTGGCCCTCCACGACTGCATTTGGGAGACTCTGCTCTAGGTAATGCACCTGTTTATGGTGTCTTTGCTCTGTAGGGTAAAATGTAGGTGTTTTGGGCATGTGTACGTCATCTGCACTAAACGTTCTGTCTGTATTAGCACGTTGTAGTAGTGGGTAAAATATGGGGACTGGGTTGGCAGGCACCATAGCTGGGTCTTGAACCTGTGACCTTCTGCCTCCAAACACACTGGTTGTGTGCACTGCACCACCGTGTTGCCATAGAGACAGTGCATTCCCTGATGATACCATGACTGTTTGTCCGGCAGGACCTGTCTGTTGCAGTGCATGGCACCCACCTACACAGGGCTAGGCCATGGTCTGCTCTGGGCAGCTGCCACTGCCCCCTCCACCACCAGTACCCATCCACCACCATGCTGACATGGCCTTATATTGGAGACAGCATAAAACCTGAATCATTTGTGGCCCTCCAGGACCGCATTTGGGGGACTCTGCTCTAGGTAATGCGCATGTTTCTGGTGTCTGTGCTCGGTGGGGTAAAATATAGGCGTTTGAACCATGTGTATGTTCTCTGCAATAAAGGTTTGTCCTTATTATCACGGTTTAGTAGCGGGTGAAATATGGGGACTGGATTGGCAGTAGCCCCAGCTGGGACTTGAACTTGTGACCTTCTGCTCCTGAAAACACTGGCTGTGTTCACCGCACCACACTGTGCTCACAGAGACAGTGCAGTCCCTGGAGATACCATGGTTGTTTGTCAGACAGAGCCTGTCTGTTGCAGTGCATGGCACCCACCTACACAGGGCTAGGCCATGGTCGGCTCTGGGCAGCTGCCACTGCCCCCCTCCACCACCACTACCCCTCTGCCATCATGCTGACATGCCCTTCTGCTGGTGGTGCTGGTGGTGTGCAGTCTCAAACCATCCAGTGTGCAGGTAGGCGGCTGCCTATGGTGCGTGTTCTGGGGTAGGGGTGCCTGCATAGGCGTCCACGCTTCCCCCCAACACCGCCTGCCAATGTTCTGTGCCCTTGGGGGTACCTGCTGGGTACTATCCCCTGTGACACTGTGATAGACACTCTCGTGCCCATGTTGGGCCCTCATCAGTTGCTGTCTGGCTGCTGTTCAGTTTCAGCATTCCTAAGTGCCATCTAGGCATCTGCCTAGTCCGCACTGTGCCCCAGCTGCACCACAGCATGTGCCGCCTGCAGCCCTCTGTATCCCCTTTCCCAGCATCTGTCCAGTTGCCCATTCCGACATGCCCACCCTGCTGTTGTGGAACATGTGCATGCCATAGGTAACCTGTCCAATGGAGAGGGAAACCCTGATCAGTGCTATTTCACTGTGGGATCATTCACCTTGTATGGGGACGGAGCGTAGACCCTTCCAAAATTCATATTTATTTTTTGGGGCTTTCTTGGGAGTGTTTTGATGTTTCCCATTACTATCACTATTGCCCAGCTTGATTATGATTTTTTTTAATTTTGTTGGGGTCCTTTTCAATGTTTATTTGTACTTTTGTTCTGTGCACATGTATCACACTTATCACTTTTTTGTAGGTTTCCCTGGTTTTGCTGTACATTGCTGACAGAGATGGTTTCTCTTCCCTTTAAATCGGCTCTAACGCGAGGTTTTCAGTTGCATTATTTTTGGCCTCGAATTTCACCTCGCTAGTGTGCGGGGAGCCTCTCCCCTCCCACTCTACACCCATTGACCCCTTCTCTCCGCCCCTGGGGAGCCTTCCTCCGCCCTCCGGGAGCCTTTCCCCGCCTCCAGCGTTCGTGTGCACCGCTGCGCGCATGAGCGCGCACTAAAGCGCATTTTTGCCCCATAAAGCATCATTAGCGTGCGCTAAAGTACCTTAGCACATGCTCATGTGTGCCACGCACATTAAGAAACTTTAGTAAACATGCCCCTAAGAGATTATGATGACGATACAACTGGATATGTTTATCCCTGGCTGAATCCTAACCGTCAAAGAGGACGTATGGGTCGGAAGAAGATTTCTTTTGAGTGGTCCTCAGATGAATCGGGGAGTTCCAAGTCAGTGAAGGAAGATTTTTTAGAAGATGGAAACCAGAAGATGAAGAAGAATTGAGGGTGGCGAGAACAGGACAGGACTCAAGTTCATTAGTAGTCAATCTTTCAGATTTCAACCTGAATGTAGATCAAACAATGTTATTGGCGAAGGGTTTTTCTTTTGTTCCTAGAACATGTTTTGATTCTTTTCAATTTAGGGTTGATTTTGAAAAGTTTATGAGAAATTTGTGTTTAAAGAATTATTTTGCATTATCATCTATTAATGAGCAACAATTTGATAACCAGTTATCAACTAATGAACTAAGTTCTGAAGTTGATATGTTTGATGATTTTACTATATCCTTAAAATAGATTCTCTTACCGTTTAGATCTACCTGGAGCCCTCCTGGGCCATTCCATTCTAATTTATTGGTATATTGGGAATTGGTATAAAGAGATATTGGCGATTTGGAAAAAAAGGTCTCGAGGAGATCTAGGAATGTGTTACCTTTACAGGAGAGAACTGCTTTGAATGACCTTCTAGCAAGATCTGATGTGATCGTCAAACGTGCAGATAAAGGAGGGGCTGTGGTAGTTCTGAATAGAAAAGATTATTTGTTGGAAGCCTATTGTCAATTATCTGACGATTTGACTGTGTATGTGAAACTGGTTGTCGATCCCACTAGGGAGTTGCAGGGTATAATTAAGGATCTGGTGGCCCAGGCCTATTTGAATCATCATATTACTAAGAAAGAAATATCCTTTTTATCTGTGAAATCTCCTTCAATACCACAGTTTTACTTACTCCCTAAAATACATAAGGATATAAGGCAGCCGCCAGGTAGACCCATAGTCTCAACTCGAGGGTCAGTGTTGGAACCACTCTCAATGTTGATTGATTCCTTTTTACGGCCGTTATTAAAAACTATCCCCTCGTACGTACAAGACACATTGCATTTTTTACAACTTGTGAGGGATACTACTCATTGGGCAACGAATTGCTCAATACTGTTGGCTACTCTTGATGTGAAAGCGCTGTATACAAGCATTCTGCAGGAGGCTGCATTGGAGGTTATACAATTAGGGCTGGAGCAGAGAGGTGATGTCAGTGAGGCACAAAATTACTTTCTAATGCAATGTGCTCAGTTGGCATTGTGTAGGAATTATTTTAATTTTAATGGTGATATTTTTCAGCCGAAAATGGTTGTTGTGATGGGTGCATCATTTGCCCCATCAGTGGCGAACGTCTTTATGGGCCAGTTTGAACAACGATGGTTGAATGGATCGGCGTATTCCTCCCAGATAAAAATGTGGCATCGTTATATCGATGACATTTTTTTATTGTGGGAGGGATCTGTTGATTCTTTAATGGTATTTTATAATTAGTTGAATAGTTTAGATTCCCATATACAGTTCACGATATCTTATAATGATAATAGCATTGAATTTTTGGATG
The DNA here is from genome assembly GCA_033557465.1 of Ichthyophis bannanicus. Lineage (NCBI taxonomy): Eukaryota > Metazoa > Chordata > Amphibia > Gymnophiona > Ichthyophiidae > Ichthyophis > Ichthyophis bannanicus. The sequence continues at coordinate 32,085,278 of CM066043.1, read as the reverse complement.
TCAAAGTCTACCGGCAGATAGACAATTGGGGCACTATGGTCCATAAAAAAGCCACGGACAGGAATACTTTTTTACACTATTCCAGTGCGCACCCGTCCAATCTATTGAAGAGTTTGCCTTTTTCACAATTTATACTTTATCATCATAATTGTTCCTCTGTAGAGGAGTAAGATTCAGGCACAGGCACTCAAAAGGGATTTTCTTGAATGTGGCTATCCCACTAAGATAGTGGAAAGAGCTTATAAGAGAGCATTATTCAATGATAGGAACTGGTTACTTTCGCTGAAGGTTCGTATGGCTGAGGATGATAGGTATATTAATTTTATAACCCGGTATTCCCCGTTGAGTATGAGTATCGAAAGAATCTTGCATAAACATGCGAACGTATTGAACACTGTACCAGGGCTAGAGGCTAATAATCCGTAATGTGTCTGGTTAAGAAACCCTAATTTGAAGGAAATATTAAGCCCTTCTCGGTTGCGCCCTATTAAAATGTTGGGGGAGAGGCAGACTGGACAGCTTAGATGCGGACACTGCACTATATGTGCAATCATTTGGGAAACAGATCATTTTTCATATAAAAGTCGGGAATATTGTTTAAGATCCTTTACTTCTTGTGATTCGGATTTTGTTGTGCATGGGATTTTTTGTCCCTGCTGATTGTTGTATGTGGGCAAGACGATCCGCCCATTTAAGATCAGATTAGGAGAGCATAGGAGTAGGTTAAGATGTAAAAGGCGGGAGGCCCCTATGGTAGATCATTGTTTACAGCGTAAGCATAGTTTTAGTGATTTGACATGTTTTTGTATAGAGCATGTAAATTTGGGATTTCAGGATATGACGCAAGAGCAACATCTCACATATAGGTAGCAACGGTGGATTTACTCTTTGTGAACGGTCATTCCCGAGGGGTTGAACTTGGGAATTGATTGGAAGGCATGTATGTGACACATGGTGTTTGCATCTGTTTTTGTTAGCTAATAGGAAACGGGCAGAGGCCCTTTTTCCCTATTTAAATCAGCCCATTTCCGTTTGGCTTTGTGCTATGAAATTGGATCAGAGGAAGTACCGATGGGCGAGTGATCATTCGAAAAGATGATTATGTGGTGAAACAAAAGTACATTCCGTTTTGGGTATTGGTCGGGTAAGATAAATTGGGTTCTAATTTGGAAGGTAGGTGGTATTTTTAAGTATCACGGTATGTATAATATAGCAATGTTTTTATTTTTGTTTTCTAGTTTATGATTCCCCCTGAAGCAGCGAAGGCGAAACACTAGAGGGATGTCTAGGCGGGTGTTGGAACTGATTTTTTATCTCTGGTTCATTGTTTGAGCAGTGGTTGACGTAGTGAAGAATGCTTAGGGGCATGTTTACTAAAAGCCGCACAATTGCGTGCCGCACAATAGCGCACGGAAACGCAGCACTAAAACGCTCAGAAACGCTCTTAAACGCCCCGCACAAGTGCGCATGGGCCCCGCACAATTGCGCGCCGCACTAACGCACCCCGCACAAGTACCCGGCCCGCAAATGTCCGATAGAGGCGTGGAAAGGCATTCTGAGGGCGGAGGAAGGCCCCCGAGGGGCGGAGAGACGGGGTCAATGGGCGGGGAAGGGGAGGGGAGAGGCTCCCCGCACATGATCGGGGCCGAATTCACAGGTTAAAAATAGCGCGAGTGAAATACTCACTGTAGAGGGCATTTAAAGAGAAGAGAAACCATTTCGCGTCAGCAATGTACAGGGAAACCGGGGAAACCTGCTGAACGTGAGCAGTGTGATACATGTGCACAGAACAAAAGTGCAAATAAAGATAGAAAAAGACCCAAACAAAAATATTAAAAATAGGAAGGCAGCTGGGGAACCCCGATATTAATGGGCAAACATAAGAAACACACCCAGGAAAGCTCCAAAAAAATGAAATGAAGGTTGGAAGGGGCTACGGAGGGGAGACCCTTCCAAAAACCATTTCCTTTTTTCTGAGCCTTCCTGGGAGTGTTTGCTATGGTTGCCCATCAATATCACTGTTGCCCAGCTTGGTTATATTTATCCCCAGTTGTTCATGGTCGGTTGAGGGGTGTATTTGCACTTATGTCACCAGACAAGGTGACGGAGCCCACAGTACAATTGTGCAGAGCAGGGTTTTTGACTCTGTTGGTCAGGTTTCCTACCCCCAGGGACTGCACTATCACTGTGGCCACAATGTGGTGCAGCGGACAGAGGCAGTACCTCTAGGACCAGAGGGTCACAGGTTCAAATCCAAGCTGGGGCTCCTGCCAACCCAGTCCCCATATTTTACCCACCACTAAACAGAGATAGTAAAGACACTCCTTTATTGCAGGGAACATAAGCATGGTTCACACACCCATTTTGTACCCAACACCGCACACACACCATAACAATGGGCATTACCGACAGCCGAGTCCCCCAAATGCAGTCCTGGAGTGCCACAACTCAATCAGGTCATATGCTTTTCCAAGATACGGACATGCCAGCATGTTGGCGGTAGGGTACAGGTGGTGGAGGGGGCAGTGGCTGCTAGCCACAGAAGACAGTGGCTGAGCCATGTGCAGGCTGGCACGTCCACTGCAACATAGGCCCTGTCGGATGTACAGTCATGGACTGCCTAGGGAATTCAGCACATCTGTGGCAACACAGTGGTGCAGTGCACACAGACAGTGTGTGCAGGAACAAAAAGTCACAGGTTCAAAGCCCAGCTGGGGCTACTGCCAATCCTATCCACATATTTTCCCCACAACTAAACCATGTTAGTAAGGGCAATCCTTTATTGCTGGGGACATACGCATTGGTCATACGCCTATCTTTTACACCACCAAGCACAGACACCATGACCAGGGGCATTACCTAGAGCAGAGTCTCACAAATGCAGTCCTGGAGGACCACACACCATTCAGGTTCCATGCTGCCACACATACAAATAACTGTGCTGTATATCTATGCACCACCCCCATGGCATGTAGATGTAGCTCATGCATATTCATGAGGGACAGCAGGAAACCCCAACCAGTGTATTGCAAACCTGGACTGGATTTGGGAACCTCTGCCGTACAGCAGCAGCCAACAGGGGCAGACACACCCACACCCACAGGCCCCATTGGCCAATGCCTCCTGGAGAGGCAGGACATTGGGCCCTGCGTGCATCACCCAATACCAGCACTTGCATACCTTAGCAATGTCACCCTACACCTGGGTATATGGTACACAGCTCTCAAACGTTTGCTATGAGTACTGGCAGATAGATATCCCTACGTTACGCACAGTCTGCTCTTTGAGCTCCATCATAACAATCTATCTGATGTCTGCGGTGTGTGCGTCAGGTCTGGCCCCTGACAGTGTTTACCACCCTGGGGAGTGACCCCCAACCGTACTGCATGCCATACCCATGCCTGTACTGTGCCCAGGACTGGTGTGGTGGGCAAGGATTCTGAACCCCTCTATAGTAGCACAATGCTGGCATACGTGTGGGAGTGTGTGTCTGTCTATACAGTGTGTGTTGGCTGCAAACACTGTCCACAGCCCACACTGCCAGCACTGTTGCCAGTTTTGGCCTGATGATGTGCATAATGAGCAGCAAGATACCATGGGTATAGCTCAGACAGGGTGGGCTGGCCAGGATGCATCTGCACAGGACATAGGGCACTGGCAGGGACATTGTAGTGGCCGTCCACCACCTCCACAGACAGGGTGACCTCTGTATGTGCTGCTGGGCTTTCACTCCACCCTGACTGTGCAGTGACGGCAGCATGGCTAGGCACCCCCATAGTGCTTCATAGCACTTCCCTCATGTGATATATATGGGTCACCTGTTGGGGCCTAGTTACTGATGTATCTGCTTGTGAGTGCTGCCATCCCAGTTGTGGGTGCATGCATTTCCAGTGGGACTAACCAGCATACTGTTCACAGCTGGTATGTGCCCTGCTGGAGTGCCTTGCAGGGTGCAGTTGCTGATGGCTTGATGCAGGGGAATATCAGATAGTGGTGGGGTGCATCTTAGCATATCCAGGCCTACTGTCTGTCTGATCTTGTGGTCTGGGTGTGTGTGGGGCTGCTTGGACTGCCCTGTAGGGTGTCTGTTCTCCAACAGGACTGGGGTTGATTGTCCACTCTACTGCCATCATTGCAGTGGGGGTGGTGTATAATGGGGATCTGTTGATGGGAGACCCTGTTTGCCACCCTGTGGGGGGTGGTGGTTGGTGGTGCGTGGCCCACCTAGGGGTCCTTGGGGGTTCCCCTGACTGAGACAGACAGAGATATCCAAGGTGTTCCTGCAGAAACTACCTATCTCACAGATTACGACTGTTTTGGAGCTCTACCATGGCCTCTCTCAGCCATGGAGGGTGCTGTGGACCTGGTCCAGGACGCCTCATCGCACACTCAGGGTGAGCACAGTTCCCGTACAATGTGACTGTGTGTAGCTACTCTGTGCCAGTTAAACACCCGGTCAGTACCTCCTACCTGGCCAAGGTGCTGTGTGGGTGCACACGGACACGTCCCCCTACCAGGCCGGGGAGCTGTTGGGGTGCATTCCCCATCTTGTGTTCATCTGTGGACAGCTGATTTGCATGTGCAGTGCATCATGGGTATGGGTGGCCTAACCCTATCCTGGTTACCACAGCAGACTGTCTGTGTGGTGACATGCAGGCTCTCTGCAGCCAGCCAGGGGCTTGCTGGCAGCTATATAGCTGTAGCCCAATGGTTACTTCACTGCCTGTGGAGCCAGAGGTAATGGGTTCAAGCCCACAGTGGGGTTATTTGATAGGGTTGTCCAAAGCTTTTTTTAGATTTAATGTACATATGTTGCTGCCATCAAACACACCCTCAGTGTACTGTACCCATAAGGTGCCTCTGAGGGTGCTTTATAGGGCACCCTATAGGGCACCTTATGGTTGCTGTCCATATAAGGTGCACTATACATTATCCTGTGACGCAACATATATGGTGCCCTTCTAGGGTGCCTTGGCGGACAGTGAACTTTAACATATGCCTTATGGGCCGCCTTATGTTAACACGCTTTGTGAGTGCGTTTGCTAGTAGTGATAACTGAAATAAAAATAAATTGCCCCCTACAGCACTCATCCCCATAATATACACTGCCTCAGTGAGCCTTCTTCATTGGGCACTGTGGGGGATTGAACCCCTGATCCCTGCACCATTGGTCAGTGTCTTAATCATTGTGCTGTGGCTCTGATCCTGTGCTTGGGCATCAGCACACTGCCTTATGCCGCCCAAACTTAACAGTGCACCGCCTTATGCCACCCAAGATTAACAGTGCACTGCCTTATGCCGCCCAAGATTAACAGTGCACTGCCTTATGCCGCCCAACAGTGCACCGCCTTATGCCGCCCAACAGTGCACCGCCTTATGCCACCCAAGATTAACAGTGCACTGCCTTATGCCGCCCAACAGTGCACCGCCTTATGCCACCCAAGATTAACAGTGCACTGCCTTATGCCGCCCAACAGTGCACCGCCTTATGCCGCCCGACAGTGCACCTCCTTATGCCGCCCAAAATTAATATGCCTCCTAAAGCACTTTTACCCATTAAAATTAATGCCTCAGCCAGCCCTTTTTGTTGCGCACAATGGGGAATTGAACCCATGGCAGCTGCACCAGCTGTCAGTGTCTTAACCATTGTACTATGACTCTGTTCCTTTGTGTGTTCATATCAGGGCGCCACTTAGCCTTCCCACACACTATTGTGCACGGCGCACAATAGCGCGCCGCGCAAATGTGCGATCGCTTACTCCCGTTTTTTTCTTTTTTCTGCCTGACCCGCCCACTCCTTATATGGCACAGGCACACTAACGGGGCCCCGCACAATTTCGGAGTTTAGTAAACATACCCCTTAGTATACCCCACACCTATATATGTGTTGGTTTCTGTTTATAACAGTTTTTGCTGTATTAGAAACATTTGTTGTATACTAGAGTGTTAAGAGGGGTGTATAATGGTTTACAATATTGAATGTTATCCACGCTTTGTAACTGAGGAGAGAGAGACTTAAGCAGACCGTTGATGTGTTAAGTCTGGCCGATGCTTGATCCCGGTGAGGGTAATCAGCTTTGCATATGACTTTCTGAGGTTTGCTCTCTCTCCTCTTGGGTTTGCTAATTTGAACAATATTGCGATAAGGTGAGAAGTTGGAGCTGTTTTTGTTAAATGAAGTATCATATGTAAGCTCTGGGAAAGATCAGTAGTAGTATTGCAAATACCATGGACAGTCAAGAAGACAAATAAATGGATTCTAAAATAAATTAAGCCTAAACTTTCACTTGGAAAGATTGAAGGCAGAAGATGTCAAGGATGGCCTACAACAAGATGGATCAAAAATATCACAGCAAATATGAATGCCTTTAGATACAAATAGAAGATAGAACATTTTGGAAATGATCTATCCATGTGGTTACTAGGAGTCAACTTCAACTCAACAGCAAATAGATATCATCATTAATCATCAACTTAGGTGGCTTTACTGAATACATTCCTAGAACTTTTCAGATTAAACTTTTCAAACTTTACTTGCTTTTTGTGGGGTCACCTGGGCATGTAACGCATTCAGACAATTCTGACCCACAGTGGTCCATTTCATGTTTTTTTATGAAATACTGACTGCTGCAGTTCCAGTTTTTGGATTGCAGCCAGCAGTGAATATCTTGATAGTGCTTCTAGCACTGCCACTGTTCATAAAGAGGAAATATCGAGGGCTGTTCTATGGGTAGGGGGCTGGATAGCCATAACATTTGCCTATTTAGCTGTTATAGTAATAATAAATTGTCTGGTTCTTTTACAGTTTTTAAGAACAATACAATGACAAAACCTATGTAAGCCTGTCAACGTTCCTAGTGATCATTTTCTTCAGGGCATCTTTTACATCCTTGTTTCTCAGACTATAGATCAATGGATTTAGCATGGGAATTATAACCATATAAAAAACAGATGCTACTCTGTCCTGATCCAGCGAGTACTCAGAACTGGGCCGCATATACATGAAAATCACAGTACCGTAGAACAAGGTCACACAGAGAAGGTGGGAGGTACAAGTATTGAAAGCCTTGTGTCTGCCCGCTGCTGAGCGCATCTTCAGAATGGTGCAGAGGATGTAAACATAGGAGATCAGGATGACTAGCAGGGTACCAACCTGAATGCTACCAGCAAAAACAAAAACTAAGATTTCGCTCAGTGAAGTGTCAGAGCAGGAGAGCTTTAAGAGGGGAGGCATGTCGCAGAAGAAATGAGTAATCTTATTGGATCTGCAGAAGGACAGATTAAATATACTGGCTGTCTGTATCAGGGCATTGAGGAAGCCACCAACATAGGCGCCGGTTACTAGTCCAATACAAATTTTGCTTGTCATTACAGTTGTATAAAGCAGCGGGTTGCATATAGCAACATAACGATCATAAGACATAAGGGCCAGAATCAATCCCTCCGAGCCCCCCATTCCAACAGCGAAAAACATCTGAAATGCACAGCCAAGGAACGAAATAACTTTCCTCTCTGCTAGGAAATTGATAAGTGTTTTAGGGACAGTAATTGTGGAAAAACAGAGATCAATAAAGGATAGATGCCTGAGGAAGAAGTACATGGCAGTTTGAAGATGAGGGTCTCTAGTGATCACCACAAGCATTCCAGTGTTTCCCATTACTGTTGCTATATAAACCAGTAAAAACAGAATAAAGAGCAGAATCTGTAGTTCTGGATCATCGGTGAGTCCTAAGAGGATGAACTCAGTCACTGAGGAATGATTCTTGATGTCCATGTGAGTGTTTCAACGTTTTTTTTCTCCTAAAACTAGGACAAGAAAAATTGAATATTTTATTGTTCTTTTTTAGTACTCACTGATTAAGATAAAAATGAAAAAAATGCACAGATGTGTATATATATATATATACAAGGTGGCCCAAAAAACGTGAGAACATCTTGTAGCATATAAGTTATTTAAAACTTCAAAAAGACAGATGTAAACGATTGACAAATTAAAAAAACAAAGATGGAGACTGGAAATTGTTGAAATAAAGACGTTATATAGCTAAAAAAGGTAAATAAGTAAACTATTTAAGCTTTTAATTTACGAAATGTTCTCACTTTTTTATATTACATTCTACTATGTCTTTATTGGTATCTGGTATAGCAAAAACCAGTGTAAACTCCCCTCCCCCTCTTTCCATGTGATCCTTGCAGTTAACTCACAGATTTTTATGCTTTATTTTATTGTTTGATATACCGCCTTTAACCAATGGTAGCAAAGTGGTTTACAAAAAACACATTGGGCCCAATTCCATTCAAGACCCGGACGTACAAAGGAGATCGCAATTCTGATCCTGCGGGGCACGTCTAGCCCCGCAGGATCAAAATCATGAACAGCACTGTATTTGCAGGCCAGGACTGCAATACAGTCCCAGCCTGCATGTACAGAGCTAGCCTGGCTAACTCAACCAGGGCTTTTAAATGGAGCCGTGGTGCCATGGCATCCCGTTGCCATGGCACCACGGCTCCATTTAAAAGCTGCAATGCCAGTCGCTGCCCCACAAAATTAATTCCCCACAGCCCAACCCCAGATCCGGCCTCCTAAGGCCAGGGTCGGGCTGCGGGAGATTAACTTTGCCCCACCCCCAGCCTCTTTTGCACCCTAAAGCGAAAAAAGAAAAACGTCCAGGGAGGCTATTCCACCCTGGGGGTGGAATAACTTCCCCAGCCAATTCGCCGGCCCTGGACGTACAGGGCTGACATTAGAATCGGCCCTGTATGTCCAGGGCCGGCGACCACCCACTGCCCGCCCACTCTCTGCCCCTGGGCCGCCTCTTCCCTGCCCCCAACTAATTTCCCTGCACAACCGGCGGGGAAGTTATCCATGCCTCAGAATGACCCCCATTGCTAATAATACAAATAAATAAAAAGAAAGCCAACAGAGCAGAAGAACAGTGCAGCACAGATCATATCAGCAGCTCGGGAACCCATCTACCTACAGAGTACCAAAAGCTTGTTTGAAAAAGTAAGTCTTGAGGCTCTTCTTAAATGATTTTAATGAAATGTCTTGTCATATATAAGGGGGATTGAGTTCCACAGGTCTGGAGCCAGAAAATATGAAGGCCATCTTCTGTGTGGACTCTAGTTGGGCAACCTTATTAGCTGGGACTAAAAGCCGATTATGATTTTGAGAATGCAGGATTCTGGATGGCATAGAGGGAATGAGGGAGTCTGAGCGGTACTGAGGGAGACCTGAGAAGAAGGCTGTATTTGCTATTAGAAAAACTTTAAATTTGTTTTGATAGGAAACTGGGAGCTAATGGTGGGATTTTAGTAGAGGAGTGACATGGACATCTTAGAGTGAGTAAGAAGTTTAATGGCAACATTTTGGACTCTTTGGATATGTTTAATGGAATAAAGAGGAAGACCATTATAGAGGGAGTTGCTGTAATCCAGTTTACTGATTACCAAAGAGAGAATTAATGTGGTAAGGGCAGGCTTTTGTCCAAATAAGGATGAAGGACTCTAATGGTTCGAAGAGTATAAAAGCAGGATTTCACAATTTCTGAGATGTGATGGATAAAAGTTAACTGGGTATCAAATGTGAAACCTAAGATTTTTAGCATAGAAACCACTGGTAAGGTGATGCCATCTAAGGTAGGTGCAATTAATATGGGATTAGCCCTATCGGATACCCACATAGCTTTGCATTTATCTGGGTTCAGTATAATCAGTAAGATTTGAGCCACTGGGAAATGACCAAAAGACAGCAGTTCAGTGGCTGCAAGTCCAGAACATGGGGATCCAGGTATGCTATGAGCTGGAGATCATCTGCAAAGAAATGAGCAGAAACTCTGAGAGATTTATAATCAAAGCCAAGGAGCTAAAAAAAAATGTTGAAAAGAATGGATGATAGAATGGACCCATGGGGTACCCCACAAGAAAGGTTCCTTATTGTGGAGGGTTGTGGTTATCCATACACTGAAAACGTGCGATTCGCCAGGAATGATGAAAACCAGGCAAGAACAGTGTTAGTCATACCGATATCTGCCAGTTGTTTGAGCAAAAAGCCATGATTGACTAGATTGAATGCAACTGATAAGTCTAGTGAGACTATGGGGTATGTTTACTAAACCCTCTTAACGTGCGCGCCGCGTTAGTCTGCAGGATGCCATAAAAGGAGTGGGCGGTCCGGTCAAAAATTAGCAAAATGGGATTAGCGCGTGCTGCGCTGCGCTGCGCACATTAGCGCACGAGGAACGCGCGCAGGAAGCATAAGCAGGCGCGCTGATGTGCAAACAGAGAAACAGGGCTGCAGTACTATGGTAAAGACAGTGACAGATATTGCAGGGGTCATGGGTTCAATCCCCCACTGTGCCCAATGAATAAGGCTGGCTGAGGCACTACCATTTATGTGTAATATTTCATTATGAGGCTTTTTAATTTTAATTTAATTACTGCTGCTAACAAACGCACTCTCTCAAAGCGCTGTAACATAAGGTGCTGCATAAGGCACCCCATAAGGTACCCCAGAGGGCACATTTTAAAATGCACTGTCCGCCACGGCACCCTACAATGTTCCTTAAAGGGTGGCCTATAGGGCGCCATATAGGGTGCCCTATGAGGCACAGCAAGGTCATAGCACTGTTTTTGATGGCAGCACTGTGCATTTAAACGCATGGAAATCTTAAGTAGGTGCGCTGACATGCAAGGAGGAACAGCAGTGTAGCACAATGGTTAAGGCACTGACTGATGATACAGGGGTCATGAGCTTGATCCCCAGTGTGCCTAATATGTATGGCTGGCTGAGGCATCAGCTTTGACATGCAAGTATTGTTTCCTGCAGCACTTTATTTGTATTTTATTAATTGCTGCCAGCAAACACACCCTCATGTGCCATAACCTAAGGTGCCGCATAAGGCACCCTATAAGGCACTCCATAGGGCACATTATAAAGTGCACTATCCGCCACGGCACCCTATAATGTCCCCTATAGGGCACCCTATCAGTCGCTCCATAGGATACTGTATAGTGCACCTTGTATGGACGGTAACCATAAAGTGCCCTATAGGGCGCCCTATAAAGTGCCCTCTGAGGCACCTTATGGGTACAGTATGCTGAGGGTGTTTTTGCTGGCAGCACTAATGTACATTAAAAATAGATAATGCTTTGGACAGCCCTATCAAATAACCCCACTGTGGGTTCGAACCTATGATTTCTGGCTCCACTGGTAGTGAAGTAACCAGTGGGCTACAGCTCTATAGCTGCTAGCAATCCCCTGACTGGCTGCAGAAGGACTGCAAGTCACCACACAAACAGTCTGTTGTGGTCACGAGGATAGGGTTAACCCACCCATACCCATGATGCACTGCACATGAAAATCAGCAGTCTACAGATGATCACAAGATGGGGTATGCACCCCCACAGCACCTCGGCCTGGTAGGGGGAACTGACCGTGTGTGGTACTGGCACATATTGTTCAGGTACTGCACTCACCCTGAGGGTGAGGTTGGGCGCCCAACACCTGGTCCACAGCAGAAATAGGCCATGCTGCTGGTCCCCAACAATACTAATGTGTGAGATAGGTAGTTTCTGCAGACACACCTTGGATATATCTGTATGTCTCAGTCAGGTGTAGCTCCTATGGACCCCTAGGAGGGTTATGTACCACCACCCTTCTACAGGGCTGAGGGTGGTAAATAGGGTCTCCCACTAACAGATCCATATTCTACCTCCCTGCAATGGTGGCAGTAGAGGGGACCATCAACCCCAGTCCTGCTGGGGAACAGACACCCTATAGAGCAGTCAATGCAGCTCTGTACACATCCATAACGCAATAGCAGACAGACATTAGGCCTGGATATGCTAAGTTGCACCCCACCACTATCTGACATTCTCCTGCAGCAAGCCTTCAGCCGCTGCACCCTGCAAGGCGCTCCATCAAGACACATACCAGCTGCAGACAGTCTGCTAGTTAGTCCATGTTCTTGGTGGAAATGGGTGCACCCAGAACTAGGATGTCAGCATACACAACAAGCAGATAAGTCAGTGACTAGGCACCAAAAAGAAACCCATAACTATCACATGAGAGAAATGCTATATAGCACTATGGGGGTGCCTAGCCATGCTGTGGTCACTGCACAGTCAGGGTGAGAGTGATCTCCCAGCAGGACACGCTGTGGCCACCCTGTCTGTGCAGGTGGTGCCCTATGCCCTGTGCAGATGCATCCTGGCCAGGCCACCCTGTCCGGGCTATACCCATGGTACCTTGCTCCTCATTATGCACATTGGCAGGCCAATACTGGCAACAGTGCTGGCAGTGTGGGCTGTAGAGGGTGTTTTCAGCCACCACACACTGGATAGACAGACACACACTCCCACACCTATGCCAGCATTGTGCTACTATAGAGGAGTTTAGCAGCCCTGGCCACCACACCAGTCCTGGGCACAGTGCAGGCATGGATATGGTACGCAATACTGTTGGGGGTCACTCCCCAGGGTGGTAAACACTGTCAGAGACCAGACCTGAAGCACACTCCACACACATCCGAAAGGTTGCTATGATGGAGCTCAATCAGCAAACTGTGCTTAACGTAGGAATTGCTATCTGCCAGTAATCATAGCAAACATTTGATAGCTGTGTACCGTATTCCCAGGTGTAGGGTGGCATTGCTAAGGTATGCAAGTGCTAGTATTGGGAGATGCACGCAGGGCCCAATGTCCTGCCTCTCCAGGAGGCATTGGTTAATGGAGCCTGTGGGTGTGGGTGTGTCTGCCCCTGTTGGCTGCTGCTTTACGGCAGAGGTTCCCAAATCCAGTCCTGGTGTGCCAAACACTGTTCGGGTTTTCATGCTGTCCCTCATGAATATGCATGAGATACATCTGCATACCATGGGGGTGGTGCATAGATATGCAGCACAGGCATCTTTATTAGAGGCAGCATGGAACCTGAATGGTGTTTGGCCCTCCAGGACTGCATTTGGGAGACTCTGCTCTAGGTAATGCACCTGTTTATGGTGTCTTTGCTCTGTAGGGTAAAATGTAGGTGTTTTGGGCATGTTTACGTCATCTGCAATAAACGTTCTGTCTGTATTAGCACGTTGTAGTAGTGGGTAAAATATGGGGACTGGGTTGGCAGGCACCATAGCTGGGACTTGAATCTGTGACCTTCTGCTTCCAAACACACTGGTTGTGTGCACTGCACCACCGTGTTGCCATAGAGACAGTGCATTCCCTGATGATACCATGACTGTTTGTCCGGCAGGACCTGTCTGTTGCAGTGCATGGCACCCACCTACACAGGGCTAGGCCATGGTCTGCTCTGGGCAGCTGCCACTGCCCCCTCCACCACCAGTACCCCTCCGCCACCATGCTGACATGGCCTTATATTGGAGACAGCATAAAACCTGAATCATTTGTGGCCCTCCAGGACTGCATTTGGGGGACTCTGCTCTAGGTAATGCGCCTGTTTCTGGTGTCTGTGCTCGGTGGGGTAAAATTTTTATTTATTTATTTAACGTACATTTGTATCCCGCTGCTTCCAGTGATCCGCAGCGGTTGCTATACATGGGGGAGTTGGCTGTACCGGCCGGTAATTAGAGTATGTACATTTCGATTAGGGAGGGGAGATAGTGCACAGCAAGCATGGGGTTACAGGATTTACAGTTGATTGAATATCTCAGCTACATACAGGGTGGTTAAAAACCTATTTACAATTTATATGAAGGATCCTTATATACATATTTACATACGGCTGGGAGCATTTCATGGCATTAGTGCATTTCATGAAGTTAAGTTGAAATGTGATTGGAAGAGGTGCGTCTTAAGTTGTTAAAATATAGGCGTTTGAACCATGCGTATGTTCTCTGCAATAAAGGTTTGTCCTTACTATCACGGTTTAGTAGCGGGTAAAATATGGGAACTGGATTGGCAGTAGCCCCAGCTGGGACTTGAACCTGTGACCTTCTGCTCCTGAACACACTGGCTGTGTTCACCATACCACACTGTGCTCACAGAGGCAGTGCAGTCCCTGGAGATGCCATGGTTGCTTGTCAGACAGAGCCTGTCTGTTGCACTGCATGACACCCACCTACACAGGGCTAGGCCATGGTCTGCTTGGGCAGCTGCCACTGCCCCCCTCCACCACCAGTACCCCTCTGCCACCATGCTGACATGCCCTTCTGCTGGTGGTGCTGGTGGTGTGCAGTCTCAACCCATCCAGTGTGCAGGTAGGTGGCTGCCTATGGTGTTTTCTCTGAGGTAGGGGTGCCTGCATAGGCATCCATGCTTCCCCCCAACACCGCCTGCCAATGTTCTGGGCCCTTGGGGGTACCTGCTGGGTACTATCCCCTATGACACTGTGATAAACACTCTCATGCCCATGTTGGGCCCTCATCAGTTGCTGTCTGGCTGCTGTTCAGTTTCAGCATTCCTAAGTGCCATCTAGGCATCTGCCTAGTCCGCACTGTGCCCCAGCTGCACCACAGCATGTGCCGCCTGCAGCCCTCTGTATCCCCTTTCCCAGCATATGTCCAGTTGCCCATTCCGACATGCCCGCCCTGCTGTTGTGGAACATGTGCATGCCATAGGAAACCTGTCCAATGGAGAGGGAAACCCTGATCAGTGCTATTTCACTGTGGGATCATTCACCTTGTATGGGGACGGAGCGTAGACCCTTCCAAAATTCATATTTATTTTTTGGGGCTTTCTTGGGAGTGTTTTTTTATGTTTCCCATTACTATCACTATTGCCCAGCTTGATTATGATTTTTTTCTAATTTGTTGGGGTCATTTTCAATGTTTATTTGCACTTTTGTTCCGTGCACATGTATCACACTTATCACTTATTTTTAGGTTTCCCTGGTTTTGCTGTACATTGCTGACAGAAATGGTTTCTTTTCCCTTTAAATCAGCCCTAACGTGAGGTTTTCACTTGCGGTATTTTTGGCCTCGAATTTCACATCGTTAGTGTGCGGGGAGTCTCTCCCCTCCCACTCTCCACCCATTGACCCCTTCTCTCTGCCCCTCCGGGAGCCTTTCCATGCCTTCAGCGCTCGTTTGCGCCGTTGCGCGCGTGAGCGCGCACTAAAGCACATTTTTGCCCTGTAAAGCATCATTAGCGCGCTAAGGTACCTTAGCACGTGCTCTTGCGCGCCGCGCACGTTAAGAAGGTTTATTAAACATACCCCTCTAAGTGCAACATGACCAGAGTCAAGAAATTTGTGAGGTTTACTGAGCATGAAAGTAAGACATGTCTCTGTATTATGATGGGGCCTAAAACTGGATTGGCAGGGATGTAGTATGTTTCTTTTCTCTATAAAATCCCTGAATTGGATAAAGCCATAGGTGAGGGGGCCTCTGAGGTGAGCAACAAGCAGATGTTTTGCACTTTAGAATTAAAAAAACATACAAATTGTTCAGCTGTGAGGATATC
Organism: Ichthyophis bannanicus; assembly: GCA_033557465.1. Classification (NCBI taxonomy): domain Eukaryota; kingdom Metazoa; phylum Chordata; class Amphibia; order Gymnophiona; family Ichthyophiidae; genus Ichthyophis; species Ichthyophis bannanicus. Next base: position 32,069,864 of record CM066043.1, on the reverse strand, counting down.
AGGTGAAGGCGATAAAGACAAGAAAGCACAGCAGTCCTATGAGCTTTTTTCTGTTTTACTCTGGAGCTCATGGATATTGTTAGCTTTCTTTTGTGGGGACTAGCATATACCAGGAGGCCCTTGACACTTGGGCATTTTCACACTACTTCCTTCTCAAATTGCTGAACTAAGCCAGAAATTCTGCTGTAAATCAAGAGTTTATTCAAACTTTAAGAGCACTGAATAACACAACAAACAATAGGCAGCAACAGCAAACAAGAACTATGGGTCCAATATTGACTTGTGATGGCTATGTGCCTCTAAGGCGCATAGCCGTCGCTGCTGAACTTTAACCCCAGATATTCAATGTAGGTCCATATCTAGCCACCGGAAATATCCAGGCCTGCCACAATGCACTGTAACGCTCCACACAGTGCATAAGCTAACTGGACAATGGTAAAGATAGTCATGGTTTTCCCAAACCTATCTTTACCCACGGGTCACTAACCAGGCAGTGATTAAATATCATAGCTGCTCGGTTAGCAAAGAGTGCCACCTCCACTTGCCCCGGAACACTCATGACATGCCCTGATTCTACATCAGGGCATATAGCGGCGGAACCAGGAGATATTAATCAGCAATAACCATGGCCTTCTGCTCCTGCCGCCCCCCCCCCCCCCCCCCACGACAGGAAGTTGCATCAGAGAGGAGTCAGAAGCAACAGGCCATGATTTTTGCACTGTGGGCACCAAAGTGACGGTACAAAGCCACCGTGCTGTCTACCAAGGTCTCCCATCCTAGACTGATCTTGTTAGTATTTATTCCCAGTGTATCAGAGTAAGTATGTGAGACAGTCACTAGTCCCCAATGCTGTGCTGGATGACATACTTGGATCTGGTGTCACTGGTGCATAGTGATCACATGGGTTTCCTCTCCTCTGGTGAGCTGGTTGCTTTTTCAGATGTAGGTCCTCCATGCTGCTTTGCCTAGATCCTGACTGTGACAGACTGGAAGGCATAGGTGCAGCTACAATTCTTGGAAATGAATGACCTGCTCCACCCCCTCACAGGGCAACAGAACCTGGGCTCTTGGGATTTGATCCCTTCACTCAAAGCAATGGGAGAGAGAGAAGTAATAATAAGTAATAAAACAATTCACACACACAGAATTATGTTAAAAACACTGTACTCAAGGCCTTAAGGGGAGGGGGCCCACAGTCCTGCAAACTTGAGCAGTTCCTATAAATCCCCCTCCTCCTGGCTAGGCCAGAGCACCTCCTTTATTGAAAGAAAACTGCTGCATGGTACAAATTCAGCCCTACATCAAGACAAGTCATGCTATAGGTCAAAAGTAAGCACAAACATATTGTTCAGCTGAATTAGAAGAAGCAAAAACATTCTGTCCCGTTCTGCTAAACACGGCCTTGGTTTGGGGTACACACATCTCTCCAGGCTGCTAGTGAATTCCAAACTGCCAGGCTTCAGGCTGTTAGCAAATTCTAAGCCATTCTCCATATTAACCCTTTCGGAGGGCTCTGATACCCCACTTCAAGTCCCTCTCAACAGTCCCCCTCTGATTCTATAAAGATATGTCCATGTCTAAAATAAATAGATAAATAAATAAATAAATACATGCATACATGACAGATAGATAGAGAAATAAATAGAGAAATGGATCGATAAATAAATAAATAAAATACATCTTCTGCTACAGTGGGAAACGCCTTCCACTTCACTTCAGAGTCCTAGGCACTTCTGGTACATGGGTGAACTTCATCTTGTCGGTTGGAAGAAGTCGTTATAGATATATAGTCCATTTGACAATAAAGAAAAAGGGATTACAAGCATCCTGAAAATTAACCAAAACTATGTGACACTGTTTGCCCTTGCAAGGTCTCAATAAGAATGCATACAGAGAGCAAAGCTCTACCAATTATTCCTCATGCACTATTTCTAGCAGTGACCTCACATAGATCTTTCAGAAGTTCAGAAGTTTACGCCCACATCATCTGCCACTGGTGTTAACTCCAAGTTCTTCAGCAGCTTTTCCTATGCACACGATGGACAGAGAGTGTCAGTAACTCTCTACCCAGGCATCATGACTGCACATATATCTTTCCATAGCATTGCTGGAATCGCTGATCTTTGCTCCAATCCAGCTTTCAGTAGCATTGCTGACTTCCTTTCATTCATAGCTGTCCACGTCTTCAGCCCATAAGACTCAGTGCATGTAATATAGAATTTGCAGAAACAAAACTCACTATAACAGCATTCTTCTGATTCCCCGCAATGACAAACAAGCACAACTACTAATGACAATATAGAAACTGAACAGAACTATTTTATCTAATTTAATGTCAATTAATTACAATATACTCGTATCTACTGCTAGCACTAAATTATTACAACTTATTTAACTATAGGGAGACCAAGATAGCTTGCAACATACTTCTATTTTACATTCTTTAATTTTTCTCTTTATCTATCAAATTAAAGTTAGCATGTGGCCTAATACGTAGACACACCTCTCTTGTCAGGTGTACAATTGTACAAGGTATAGTTAATCTGGCAAACATCAAAACATAACTGACAGTTTATGGCAGTTAAATTAAACTCATTTCAGTTGTTTTACAAAAATTCTTAGGAATGCTCTCTTATCTCAGGTAATGGTTTGACTCACATTACCCTGAACATTGTCAGATTGACACAGACATCTCAGGACATAAGAACATAAGAAATGTCATATTGGGTCAGACCAGGGTCCATCAGGCCCAGTATCCTGTTTTCAACAGTGATCAATCCAGGTCTCAAGTACCTGACAGTTTCCCCCAAAAGACAGGTTCCACAATACTTGTATTGGGGCAAGCAGTGGATATCCTGGATCCCCTTTAAAAATGGTTTATGGACCTTTCCTCCAGGAACTTGTCCAGACCTTTTTTAAACCCAGCTACACTAACAGCTTTTACTACATCCTCCGGTAACGAATTCCAGAGTTTGATAATGCGTTGAGTGAAAAATATTTTCTCTTATTAGTCTTAAATGGGTTACACTGTTGCTTTATTGCGCGTCCTCTAGTCTTTCTACTTTTTGATGGCGTAAACAACCAATCTACGTTAACCTGTTCCACTCCATTCATTAATTTATAGATTTCTATCATATCTCCCCTTAGCCTTCTCTTTTCCAAGTAGAAGAGCCCTAACCTTTTAAGCCTTTCCTCATAGGGGTATCCTTCTATGCCCTTTACCATTTTGAGGCTCTTCTCTGTACCCTTTCTAATTCCATTATATCCTTTTTAAGATACAGCAACCAGAATTGCACACAGGTGCGGTCGTACCATGGACCGATACAGAGGCATTATGATGTCATCCTTGGTTTTATTCTCCATTCCTTTCCTTATGATTCCTAGCATTCTATTTGCTTTCTTGGCGGCCACTGCACATTGGGTGGAGGGTTTCAACATGTTATCTACAATGGCACCTAAATCTTTTCCTGGGTGGTGGTTCCTAATGTGGAACCTTGCATTGTGTAACCAAAGTTTGGGTTGTTCTTTCCTGCAAAACTTTGCACTTGTCCACATTAAATTTCATCTGCCTCCTCTAATCAGCTTAGTCACTGCCTTGATCTCATTTTCTACTCTAATTGTTTACCATCTAATTTCCTCATTTATTTATTTATTTAGCTGGTTTTATATACCACCTTTCGACACACCAAGGCTGTTCACATCAAACAGTAACTTGGTTTACATGGAACAGTAACTTAACGTGGCATACATAGAACCATAATTGACAAACATAAAATCTTCATGTCAACATGTAACTTAAATAACTATTTCGCAAAATAGTAAACTGGATTAGAAATTGGTTGACTGACAGACAACAGAGGGTGATGGTACATGGAGCTCACTCGGATGAGAGGAAGGTGATCAGCGGGGTGCCTCAGGGTTCGGTCCTGGGCCCGGCACTGTTCAATATATTTGTGAGTGATATTGCTGAAGGACTGAATGGAAAAGTCTGTCTTTTTGCAGATGACACAAAAATTTGCAACAGAGTGGACTCCCCCGAGGGAGTGGATAACATGAGGAAAGATCTACAAAAGCTGGAAGACTGGTCTAATGCTTGGCAACTACGATTTAATGTGAAAAAGTGCAGTGTCATGCACTTGGGTAGCAGAAATCCAAGGGTAAAGTACACAATAGGGGGTGAGAGGTTGGTATGCACGGTTCAGGAGAAAGACCTTGGTGTGATTATCTCTGATGATCTCAAGGTGGCAAAACAGTGCGACAAGGCGGTGGCAAAAGCCAGGAGGATGTTGGGCTGCATACAAAGAGGGATTACCAGCAGAAAGGAAGAGGTACTTATGCCACTGTACAAGTCACTGGTGAGGCCTCACTTGGAATACTGTGTTCAGTTTTGGAGGCCATATCTTGCAAAAGATGTAAAAAGACTGGAAACTGTTCAGAGAAAGGCAACCAAAATGATTTGGAGCCTGCGTCAGAAGCCTTATCAGAAGAGACTTGAAGACCTAAATATGTACACTTTGGAGGAGAGGAGGGACAGGGGAGATATGATTCAGTCCTTTAAATACTTAAAGAGAAATGATGAACAAACAAACCTCTTCCAAAGACGGGGAAGCTGTAAAACTAGAGGGCATAACATGAAGCTGTAAGGTGGTAAATTGAAAGGCAATGTCAGGAAATATTTCTTCACTGAAAGGGTGGTGGATGCTTGGAATGCCCTTCCGATGGAAGTGGTGAGGGCAAACACGGTGATGGAATTCAAAACAGCATGAGACAAACACAGTGGATCCCTTTACAGCAACAGGATAAAAGCAAAATAAACAGTACCATCTAACTTCTGAACTATCTAGCGTCTGAACAAATAAGGGTGTCCTACATGGAGTGGTGGGTTCACCCCTAAACAGAAACAAAAACATGGGGAGGGGTGGCCTGCACAGAGCGACAGGTGCACCTACTCTTGCCATCTTGCTGGGCAGACTAGATGGACCATGCTGGTCTTTATCTGCCGTCACTCAATATGTTACTATGTTACTATGTATTGACATAATGCTAACAATACATGCATGAGATGCATAGCATACATGGGACTTGACTGGTGAGTAGGCTGGGGAGGGGGTAGGAAAGGCAGGGGGGTGAGCTGGGAAGGGCAGAGCTAGTAGGGAGGCAGGGCATCACGGATTATCTGACCATCACCTCTTAAGCTTCTCTCTTCATCACTCCCCACTTCATTCTTACCCTATCTCCTCCTATCTTTTTAGAAATCTTCATGCTATTTATCCATTGTCTCTAACAACTACTGACACTTCTTTCTTCCTCTTTGTCCTATAAGTCTGTCATTGAGGCTACAATCTACTATAACACCACTCTCTCCTCCACTCTGGATACCCTTGCTCCTCCTTTAGCACGCCCTGTAAGGCGTACTTCACCTCAGCCCTGGCTGTCTTCTACTGCCCACTATCTATGCTCCTGTGCCCATTCTGCTGAATGTACTTGGCTTAAATCTTGCTCCCTTTCTGATTTCCTTCACTTTAAATTCATTCTTACTTCTTTCCAGTCTGCCATTTCACTTGCAAAACAAAACTATTTTATTCACCTGGCAGTCTGACCTCTCACCTCCATCATCTCTTCTCCACTCAAAGGAAGGACATCAGGACACAAAACAAAAGAACAAATATAGATAAATCATTACATAAACAGAATTGTGCTCAATAAAATTTTCAAAAAAATAGAATTTAAACCAATTAGAACTTCAATTGTCATTGTTTACAGCCTCTCTTTGTTGACACTTTATATAGCACAAACAGCATAATAATAAATGATTGATTAATCTCTTGCACAGAAAAATTTATTTACACCTTGAATCTATCTCAATCAGTGATACTAATTTGGTTTATCAATCTTGGCATTTGTTTTACCTATTCTACTTGTAACAGGACATTTGCTGCACACTTCCTTAACAACATCAACTTTGCATGGGTCATTTCATAATAACAAACTGAAACACACTTCATAAGAATTTAAAATCCAATAGACTCTTGTAGGTGGCTGAAAAATAGACTGGGACATTGCTATTCTAATTTATCTTGTACTGAAACTACTATTACCGCCCTCTTCAGTGAGCTCCATGCAAATCTTGATGCTCATATATCCACCCTAGTTGTTTCTCTTGACCTATCAGCCCCTTTTAACATCATCAATCATCGTCTTTTGCATTAATGTATCTTTGATATTGGCATCAGGGGCTATGAATTGAAATAGTTCATGCCTTTTCTTCAAAGCCTTTTTTTTACCCAGCACCCTACAGATTCTGCCCCACTATCATTTCCATGTGCAGTCCCCCAAGACTCCATTTTGTCCCCTTCACTCTTCAATATCTTCTTAGCTCCTCTGGCCACTTTAGTACAGGACCACGGGATCAGTAGCTTTTACTATGCAGATGAGACTTTATTAGTTCAGGATTCTTGTTCTTGCATTCCTAATTTCTCTTTGTTCAATACCATTTTCGATCATGTGGCCTGGTTATTTAATCATGGATTTCAACTCAATCCCTTTAAATCTCAAGCTCTGTGGGTAATGAGAAGTTCTTCTCTCCCAACTGTAAGCCCCTCCATGGATGCCTTCCCTTACCCAGGGCTACATGCCCTAGGTGCTCAAGCAAGCTACTATCTGCCCAATTCCAAAAAATACATCAGCCCATAGCACTGATCCATATCCAGCCTCCCCTTCTTCTCCAAAATATTTGAAAAGGTAGTTCAGAGACAGCTCCCAGACCACATTGACTCACATGCTCCTCTGGATCCCCACCAACATGACTTTTGCCCCAATCAAAGTGTTGAGAGTCTACTCACCCATCTATTTGACAATCTACTCAAAGGAATAGACAACAAAAAGAAAGGATTTCTTCTCATTTTTGTGGACATCTCCTCGGCCTTCAACACTGTATCTTACAACACACTGCTGAAAGGTCTAATGAAGATTGGACTCCAAAACACTACACTCAAATGGTTCCAGTCCTATCTCAATGACAGACAACAGAGAGTCAAAGTTGTTCCCCTCACTTCAATTCCCTTCTGTACAGCTCAAGGAGTTCCTCAAGGGTCCTCGCTGTCCGCCCTTCTTTTTAACATCTATATAAAGCCAATATGCAACATTTTAAAAAAATACAAGATACACTACGCCATATACACAGATGATATTATGGCTTACACCCCAATCCAATTTGACTCCCCGGACTTCACTACAATGTCAACATGTTTACAAGAGATGATAAACTGGCTCACCAACAACAACCTCAGCATTAACAGTAAAAAGACGGAGGCAGTCATCATTACAAGCAAAACCTCATTTACCCCCCCCCCCCCCACCTCAATCAATATTGCTGACACTCCAATTTCAATAAAAGAGGAAGTTCGGTACCTTGGAATATGTCCTTTGACCGGCACCTTAACCTACAATCACACATCAACAGGACCACTAAGACTGCCTTCCACAAACTTGCTACACTTAATAGACTCAAACCTCTCATCAATCAAGACCACTTCCGCACAGTCTGTCAGGCTGTCATAACACCCTCTCTGGACTACTGCAATGCCCTTTTCCAAGGACTACCCAAACAAGCCATCAGACCCCTGCAGCTAGTCCAAAACACCGCCGCTCGAACTATCATTGGATCATCTAAACACGATCACATAACTCTCCTCCTGTACCAGCTCCACTGGCTACCAATCACCTCATGTGCTAAATATAAATTGGCGCTCACCATCTTCAAAATTAAAAATAACTTATCAGCCGGAATATTGCAGGACCTGATCATTACCAAGCACATCCACAGGCCAGAAAGAAATAGCACAAGAAATATAATACCTACACCCAGCATGTTTACAAAGGCCAACAAGTCCACTGTGAAGAGGGTTCTTTCACTAGCCATTCCTGTTATTTGGAATTCTCTTCCAGAAAAACTAAGAACCACCTCAGACATGAAAGACTTTAAGAAACAGCTCAAGACTCTCCTTTTCATTGAACACTTTAGTGGATACCCCTAACACTCTAGTCAGTCTCTAGACTCATATCCAGACCCCACAAACAAATGGATATATTCCATTGTATATAAATAGTGCTCTAGAGCACTTCCTGCATGACCCCTTCCCCTTGTTCTCTTATGAAAGTTCTCTGTAATGGTTTGAGTTATAATGCTTTCCAATACGAGTTCAATGTAATGGTTTGAGTTATAATGCAAATCGCCTTGATTAAATGATAAGACGGTATAGAAAACTTGCAAAATAAATAAATAAATATGTATATGGCCAAACTTTATGTCATTTAAATTGAGAAGGAATTTGGGTGGGCTGTGGTGGAGTAACAACGCATATGGACAGTGGCAGTATTCAGCTGTTTTCCATGCAAGTTATATGTAGATGTGCTCCCGTACAAATAGCAGATATAACTTTATATGGAGAAAATAGACATGCGGGGGGAAGGGCATATTCAAAGTGATTAATGTGCTTAGCAGACCCACTGACCATGTTAATCACACTGAGAGGGATATTCGGTGGTACATAGCTGGTTTGTGGTGCTAAATATCCCCCTCTAACATTGCTAGATGCTACAATGCTAACCACGTAGCATGAGAGCATTCAGGGCCTCTGGCATCAAAGATAACCAAGCAGCAGCGATATTCATCCACTGCCTGGCTATATTAGAGCAGCTAACGTTAGGCAGAATAAAGGCTGTCCTGTGTATGCTAGCGAAGGATTGTGTTCAGCATTGAAGAATGTCTGTATGGATCTGTGTAAATCGAACTTTGACGCAAAACCAGTCATGGAAGTTAATGGTTCGGAACTTGGTACCAGGTCAGATGAGATGATTTTTGAAGAGTTGGCTTTTCAATGGTGAAGCTATGTAGATGGTTTCATTTTTGATTTGAACTCACCTAAATTTTTATTTTTAAGAGTCAAATACTAGCGGCATTTAACTAGTTGTGTTTTGTATCCAATGTCATATCAACTTTATTCGAAACAAGATTGTTAGTGAATGTCTGTATTGTTTTAAAAGATTTCATATATATTAAAAAGGACTGCATTGTCTTTAGTGGGATTTATGCCCTCGTGATACCTGATCTGACAAAAAAAAAATCTTTTGATACAAAGTAGAGTGAGCTTGGGTATTGTGAGTTTAGGGGAGGTGATTGGGTAAAATATTGGATATTCGATGCTGGTGGCCAGATGTGACCGCAGCATTGATTATCTGGCTCTTAATTAAAGAAGTGACAGACAGCCAGTTTAACAGCCTTAGAGGCACATTTCACAATGGGACATCCAAGTACAAGTTCAGGCATGATTTAAAAAACATGGACATGCCCGATATGTACGTGTATCAAACATCTACATAGACATCCCCAGGATAGCATAATGTTTAGAGTAGTAACTTAAGAGCAGTAGTGTTCAAATCCCATTGTAGACCTTTGTGATCTAAGGCTAGTTGCTTAATTCTCCAGCTTCTCTACACTCTGGAAGTTTTAAGGTGAAAACAAGCACTTTCCTGATGCTTATTCGTGTCTGGAGCCTGCAAACCTCTCAGTGACAGCCTATTCAGTTGAAGTTAACTGAATAAATTATCTGAATTAACCTGAAAAGACTATTCTATAGAATATGATACGTTTAAAATATTCTGATATTATTATTTGGACTCCTTAGGCATGATATAAAACCTAAGAACCACTTCTCCAGTTCAAGCCTGCCTGTACTATATCTCCAATTCCTCCTAATTTCAAAATTTATTTATTTATTTTATTTACATTCTCTTATATGGACAACATAAGAGTGGACATTGAGACATCCAGCCAGTTAATTCCAAGTGTTTTTGAGTATCAGCCCCTTAAGTCATGAACTTATTGGGGGAAGAGATTTTGGAAGTTAATTTTGAGTAGGGAATGCATGGTAATATTGGAATTTTTAAATTTGATTACTTGATTTTCCTAACCCATGCTCAAGCAAGTTACATTTGAGTTACTGCAGATATTTCCCTTCCCCACAGAGCATACAAGTTCATACCTGAGGCAACTGAAGGTGATGTGACATGCCCAAAATCAAAAGCAGCATCAAGAGAAGAAGTAGGATTTCAACCCTGACTTGCAATTTATAGTTTACTTACCAGCTTGAGAAGCACTGACCTTGGTGATGTGATGATGTCATATTGACATAATATTTCTTGAACATCTATCAAAGGATCCAGATTAGCAATTTGTTATGTTCTGTATGATTTTATTAATTCAAAGGAAAACCTATTGCATAAAGCTTGAGGGAAAATAATCTCTCTCTCTTGGTATCTCTGATGTGTTTGCTTGGATCATGCTAAGATTTTATAATGAGATGGAAGGACTCCAGGGACACAATCTCTAGAGCTCCTCTGAACTAAACTTGTCAAGCAGCAATTAAAGATTGGATATTTTACGGCTGGAGACCAAAACAACAAATAAAATCCTTATACTTCAAACCCATTAATACAATTCAAAAAGCCTGGGATAAGCAAAGAGGATTTCTAGGTAGTTTATAAGAGGGCTTTGTTGACCTTGTGGAGGAGTAGCCTAATGGTTAGAGCAGAAGGCTGCATCCTAATGACATGTTCCTTTTGATCTTGGGCAAGTCACTTAACCCTCTACTGAAAGCCCTCTAGAGAAAGGGACATAGCTACTGTACATGAATGTAATCTCCACTTGTACTCGCCAGTGACGTTCTCAGTCCTCTTGGTACCCAGGGTAGACACCCTCGCTTGCAGCTGGCGTACCCTCCTCACGGCAAACCGCTACATGGTGCGATGCATTACACAAACACACATACAGCCCACCGGGCCCACAGTTTGAAGGCAACATGGCAAACTTATCTTAAAGACTGGTGGCTTGCCACACTACCTCCGGTCCAGGCCCAAGCAGCTTTTCTCTCTTGGGCCAAAGTCTCATGATGTGTGAGACTTTAGCACAGCAAAGAAGAGCCGTGCGGGCTTTGAATGGAGGTTGGGCAGCAAGCCACTCATCTTTAAGTTAAGTTTGCCATGCTGCCTTCAAAGTGTGGGCCTGGTGGGGGTGCACCCCCATCCCGGCCGGCACCTGGGATGGGCAACACTCACTGCTCTGCCCTAGGTATGCCACTGGTACTTGCTCTGTACTTTCCATGATTAAAAGAGCAGAATATAAGCAGGAATATTAATTGAAATCATTTTTGATTTAAGTCCCATAGCTTCACTTGAATCCTGCCCTTAGTAACGATAAAGATGTTATAATCCAGTACACCCCTGAGACTGATATGTAGATGAGATATGCCAGTTATGGGGAAATTATTAGAGAAAATCACATTGTGGGTTGGCCTCTGGATGTGGTGTTGACAGAAGTGAGAGCCATGCAAGTTTAGAGCAATGTAAGAATCATCTTCAACTACATCTACTCTGGAAGAAAAAAGATCACTATTTCTCGTTTCCTTTTTACATTTTTACTCTGTTAACGTGACCCCTGCCATTTATTACATAAACTTGCAAAAGATATATTGGAAAAACATTAGGAACAAAAATCTATGCTATAATTAAAAGAATACATCTTCTGGTCATACAATATACAATAGAGGGAGGAGTGGTCTAGTGGTTAGGACAAGGTACTTCAGGCTGGAGGGTCGGGGGTTCAAGTCCCACCTGGGGACAGCAATCTCAGGCCGGAGGGACTGGGATTTCTAGTCCTATAGGCACTCCTTGTGGTCTTGGGCAAGCCACTTAACCCTCCATTGCCCATGTTTCCTGTATGTATTAGTGTGTGTGTCTCATATCCCCTCGTGTTAAATTTATCCCCCAATTGACCGCTTTGACCCAGTGAAAAGCAGGATATAAATACAGCTAAATAAATAAATATAAAAATTGTGGATCTTTGAGATATATATGACACTTCAAGGTTCTTTAGATTTGCCTTCTGTTGCAGCCCTCTCTACTCAGAAAAGAGCTCACTCAACTCAGGGAGAAGTAGCCATACTCCAGGAAAACTCCTCCTCCCCTCCCCTATAAGGTCAAATAAAATAGCAGTAGAGGAATTACAACGAAGTATGGTAGGATAAGGCCTGTGAAACAGAGACACATCTCTGATATGATACGATTAAATAATGCCTTCAGGGCTGTAGGGCCCTGTATCCCACAAGAGGCCGATTACTAATTATCACTAATTTCCTGTATAGTCCAGATCCAAAAGTCAGTACAGGTGCAATCAGAATCTCTGTTTATTAGATAACTGATGGACAAATACAGGCAGTAGGGAGGAGAATTTCTGACAGTCATCAGACACCAGACAACTCCAGAATCCCTCCTCCCCTGAATATAATAGTCGTGTTACATATATACATTTTTTGCTTCCGTGTATTATTTCCGTATATGCATAGTCTCCACATTCATCCCTCTGTGAGGCCCCCTCTCCTCTCTCCTTCTGTTTCCTGTCATTGACCTTTCTGACCCCTCTGTTCCTGTTTCAACATCTCTAAGGCCTCTGTCTTGGTTATACTCACCAACTGTCAAAAACCGTCTACTGTCTTCAGGGCTAACGGCTCAGCTTATGCTGTTTGCATGGTTTTCTGTGTATGTGTTTGCATGACTATTTCTGGGCCTTCCAGCTCAGTAATATGCAGTGCAAAGATTTATATGATTTTATGCTGGCCTGCTTCTCCTTGCCCACTGTATAGTAGTTTGGTTGACATATATATTTTTATTAGAGCAGAATAAAGGCCATTGAGTGGTTATGAACCAGGAACATATACCTAAACCTTATAATCCCTACAATTCTCCCATTTTTTTTTTTTATTGTGGAGGAGATAAGACCAAATCAGAGAATTCTGAAGTGGGGACTGCAGCATAGGAAACATTCACATGTGTATGGCATGTTTGAACAGGCATAAGGGAAGTGGACACTTTGGTACACTGTTTCTTACAACAGGAAATGGCAAGAGAAACAATACAACAAAAGGACAAGGCAAAAATTAAAAAGATGCCAGCAGAAATTAAAAGGCCTTTTAGGCCAGCACCTCGCGAGTGAAACCAGGAGGTAAGGGATGAAAACCAGTTACCTACATTCAGTCCTCCCTTATAGTCATCAATATGTAAATCTGATAGGTGGCGTATCTTATCCATAGCATTAAGCACAAACACTGAATGATTCGCTATGACTATACAACAAATAGTGGCATTAATAAAAGAGCAAAAGGAAATTATAGAACTCCGTAAAAAACTGAAAACCTACCTCTTCACCTTGCATTACAATACCATAGCTAATCCACTGATCATCCCAGAAAAAGGCTAAAACACGCTCAAACGAATAAAGCTAAACCTCATAACTCAACAGATACTACATTTACTTGTAAATAACGACGACTCAATCCAATAGAGCTTACAACTCTGAAATTGTAAATAGTTATTAACCTTTGTTCTTGTTCCATAATGTATCTATAATGTATTTGTTCTTGTTCCATAATGTATCTAACCATTATATTGTTCTGTTATGTATTTAAGCATTACACTGTTTATTGTCAAAAATTGTTCCATGTAAAAACAAGCTCTTGCTTTGTTGACTGTTGTTCAATTGTAAACCGCACCTGAACTCCGGAAGATGCGGGATATAAATGATTGTTAAATAAATAAAATAAATAAATAAAAATAAAAAGGCCTCATTCAGAAGCAAGGAGCAAATCTAGCACTTGTCCATTTTGTTGAGTCATTTGTGTATTTTGCTCCAATGACTCTGATAACTTACTAATAGAATCAAATAACAGCTTTCATTTGAACATACAGTAAGCATTGCAGACGGCGTATAGCCATACCAAGTTCAGCAGTTATGTCAGGGGTCTGGAAAGGTATCAAGGAAGTCCAGCATCTAACCTACGTGTAATAGCAATGGAGAACACAAGGGTATCAAAAAGTTCAGCAGAATGTTCCTTTTATTTATTTTATTTATTTTTATTTATTTAACTGCATTTATATCCCGCTTTTAAGAATTCAGTTCAAGGCAGGGTTTGATTGAAAACTTCTTTGGAGATGTGGGTTGTACTGTGAACATTGAATACTTCAATTTGACAGAAATAACATAAAATAATTCCAGGATTAAATCAATTTGTCAGAGATTTTTTACACCTTTGCCAGTTAAAAATTTTCAAATCCACGAAGAATCAAATAAAAATCTACCTTACTATCGTTCACAAATAATGTATATAGTTAATTGTATAACATGTATGTTCGACATTACTTCATGTATATAGTTTTTCTATTTCATTGAGCTATCCTAATATTCAAAAGTTATTATCTTACAGTTTTATGTATACAGTTATTATTGTTCTACTTATTGAGTTATCCTAATGTTCTAATGTTATTATCCTACAGTTTTATGTAACTGCTAAATCTATGCAGAGTTAATTGTTAGATGTAAACCGCTGCTGATCACTGGAAGGAGCGGTATAAAAATGTGCTCAAATAAATAAATAAATAAACATGCAGAAGTAAAACTAATTGTCCATCAGGATGAAGGAAACAGATGGTGTCCCAAGGAGCAGGTTTGGCAGCAATTATCTTGGTCAGCAACAGTTCATACAGGAAGGAAGTAGATGAAACAGAGGTGACAGTTGGAGAAACCTTCAACTGACTGACATGAGTCCAAGTGTCAGTATCATTCAAGTGGGCAGCAAAGGGGGAAGCAACAGTGACAATGGTGAGCTGGATACAGACTGCGTAGCAGCCACCCGATAAAAAGGATTAAATACAACAGCAGTGAAACCCTGATATTCTTGGATACATGACAGCATTTAAAATATAATGCAGCAGACACCCGCCACTCTCCAGAGAGAGAGCAGAAGGAGAGAACACACAATACTGTTTATACCATTATACCATTCTATATAAATTGCAAACAAGCTTGAACCAGTTCAAAAGGTCACACAAAAATCAGCATTATGTAGTTGCAGTAGGGGTCGCTGTTGTCCACAGGTGTGCTGCATCAGATCTGAAATAACTTCTTATCAGAATGTCCTTCACTCGCTCCACCAATTCAATTGCCTGAAATCTACAAGCACAAACAAAAGAATGCTATTTCCCTTCCCCCTTCTTCCTCTTGGATTGCATTCTGGGATTGCTGCTCACACACAACAGCTAATCCTGTTTCTAAAACAATTGTTAAAAGTCAAACAAATGGGAGGCAGAAAATATAAATTTAGATTCTTAAACAGTGTCCCAGTCCCACTAACTTAATTGGTGTAGTTTTGAATGGATATATGTGCTCATTCTAAACAGCAACTAAAGACAGAACTCCTGGAACTGAAATTTAAAAGACTTCCAAAAAAGTACAAAGTACACTTTTGCTCTGGACACTAACACATAACTTTAAAAACAGGTGAATTTATCCTAAAATCCAATATCACAGCAAAAAAAAACTGGGAAGATGAGTGAACGCCCATGGTGGCACTGGCCTGTAACAACACACACAGTAATTTACCCTGAATCTTACAGTTCGGGGAAGCAGACATTTAAAACTGATACTTTTTTCATGAAAAGACTGGTGGACATCTAGAATGCAAACACTTCCCTTTTTTAAGTTATTTCAGAGCAAATCACTGAGAGTTACAGCCAACCTCGACCTCCATGAGGTGCTTGCCATAATATATAAAATCCCTGTTTAACTTTTAATTCTGCTTAATAGCATATACAATCAGAACAAAATCCAAACATGATTAACTTCTTATTCACTCAGGATTTAAACCATTCCCAAGTTGCAATCTGGCAACCACTGGCCCAGAATACCACATTATCCTGCAGGACTCTTAACCTCTACTTTGAAGGACAAAGGAAAAACGGAAACAGTTTTTCCCCTGTTGTATCAGTAGCAAAGAATTCTAAGCAGTTCAATTTCAGAGATCATAAAATCTAATTAATTGATTGTGTGAGTGTTATACTAAACCAGGCACTTCCAGAAGGGAAACGGAGAAGGGAAAAGGCTGCACTGGTAATTTTTGCTTCAAAAGCAAAGTAATTTTTTGAATCACACTCTGCAGGTATCATAGCTGTTATTGTTCCTCTATTACCAATTTTGTTTCCAGAATATCTATTACCACAAAACAATAATCATATATCAAAGCATGGAAGATCTTCCCATTCATTCACAACAATTATAACTATCACACATAGAACAGAATCAGGTCCCTAAGTTTTCTAAACAGTTTTTTTTTCTCTCAGCGTCATTTCCGTACCTAGAAAGCTAGCAAGCTAATTACAGAGGAAAAAATACTTCACCAAAAGAGTTTTGAACTTCATCTCCTGTCACACTTTGATTGAATGAATTCTTTATTTTAAACAAACAAGTGAGACTGCTCAATCGGGAGTTTCCCCTAGGTAATGCGTCCATTCCCAGAAGAAATGCCCTAACAGCCTTTCTCCCTCCCTCTAGCTGAAACAGGCAACCATCTTATCCTGCTGCAGACAATTAGCTATCTTTCATCAGGCAACATATAGGAGCAATTATTCATTAAACACAGCCAGGCACTGGCCAGGTGACTGGCAATGTTCAAAGAACAAACCTCAAAGTTCAGAACTCCATAATTACAATTGATGTGTACACTGTTATGTAACTAGACTAGTTCTTTTCAATTGATCTAATTGTCGCCCTCTCTGGTCTGTGAGCATCCCAGATAAGGAGATTTCTTCCATTGTTCTAAAACAGAAAAAAAAGAAAACAATCTTTTATTCTCCTTCACTGTCCCTCAGCCTATAATCAATAAATCTGGTGTTTTCGCTGTGTGGGGGTGAAAATAGACAAAACTTTCTCTATTTCCTTTCCTAATAAGGGATTATCTCTCAACATCCGTTCGACCGGAGTCACTGGGGAAACTTGATTTACCATTATGTCCTGATTGCCATCTTTCTCTCTCCTAAACAGAGACATGATTCATTCAGTCCCAGTTTAAAACAGCAAATTATTCTTACACTTTATTCATATAACAAAAACAAAAATTAAACAACACTTACCAAGCTTGGTTAAAAATACTTATACTCACGACACCGTCATTACAGCCGCCGTCTTCCTAGGGAATCCGTCACTCACTTCTTCTCCTCCGGTCCCTACTACGTTCCGGGAACGTACCTCTCTCTTCTTTCTTGAGGGGAATCCAAATCTTTACGTACCTCCCTCTTTTTTCTTGAGGGGAATCCAAATCTTAAAATTTGTATCTTGGTCATAAAGACCCACCCGTAGCCCAATCCCGAGTGTTCGGCACAAATTGTAGGGCCCTGTATCCCACAAGAGACCGATTACTAATTATCGCTAATTTCCTGTATAGTCCAGATCCAAACGTCAGTACAGGTACAATCAGAATCTCTGTTTATTAGATAACTGATGGACAAATACAGGCAGTAGGGAGGAGAATTTCTGACAGTCATCAGACACCAGACAATTCCAGAATCCCTCCTCCCCTGAATATAATATTCGTGTTACATATATACATTTTTTGCTTCCGTGTATTATTTCCGTATATGCATAGTCTCCACATTCATCCCTCTGTGAGGCCCCCTCTCCTCTCTCCTTCTGTTTCCTGTCATTGACCTTTCTGACCCCTCTGTTCCTGTTTCAACATCTCTAAGGCCTCTGTCTTGGTTATACTCACCAACTGTCAAAAACCGTCTACTGTCTTTAGGGCTAATGGCTCAGCTTATGCTGTTTGCATGGTTTCCTGTGTATGTGTTTGCATGACTATTTCTGGGCCTTCCAGCTCAGTAATATGCAGTGCAAAGATTTATATGATTTTATGCTGGCCTGCTTCTCCTTGCCCACTGTATAGTAGTTTGGTTGACATATATATTTTTATTAGAGCAGAATAAAGGCCATTGAGTGGTTATGAACCAGGAACATATACTGTGATAAGGAAGCTTATCATAGTTCAGGAAGGAGCTATAATAGAGGTGAATTGGCTCTGAACAAGCAACCTGTCTTTGCTGGTAGAAATAATAAAACAGAATATTTTCATAAAAGACTACCAGTCCCAGAATGCACCAGGTTTCAAACAGCCACTAGAAGAGCTGAAGTGGGGAAACGTGTGTTCAATCAGGAGAGCTATGAGGTAATCCCCAATCACTCATCTCCAAGGGCAGGGCTTGATTCAGCACAGCTGAGCTGTGCTAGGGTGGAGTATCCCTCTAAACAAGTTAAAAGTAAAACAGATTCTACACAGAATCAGACCAGGGAGTTGAGGAACTCAGAGCTCAAGGACAGAGAGAGGAAGCAGCAGCCACAGCGTGGAAGGAAGAAGAGGAAAACATCTTGGAGGTCTAAAGAAGGAGCCCATAGCAGTACGTGTGTTGGGAGTCATTCCAGAGGCAAGCATACTCCATTGGACTTGAGGAAGCCAGAGGAGTGGGGTTACAGAGCCAGGAATCCCTGGACGGCACCTGTAAGGGAGACGGCTGCATTTGGAAGGGGCCCTAAGACCAGTGCAAGAAGGTATGTGAAGAGAGACCCAGTGTCCAGGGATCTTGATTGGAAGGCTGGACATAAAAGCTGGACTACTTATTGGCCAGGATATCTGGAGAGGAACCCTAACAGCAAAGGAAGCTCAGGTATGAACACTGATTTATGCCCTAGCTCTTCACTTGGAAGACAGCAGGGAAACAAGTATTGTCATGAGAGTGCTCCATTAAGGAATTCCTCTGAGCCAGACCATGATATTGAGGTTTGCAGCTGGTCAATTGTTATACCCTAAAGATCATTCACTGTCCCATAATCATCATCTACACCATGTGTGACAGAAGAATTTACTAAAACTCAAATTTTTGTCAGATCGCCTGGTGCGAGGGTGTACAAACACTCTCAGTTTAACAGGCCCTCCTTTTATTCAACTTATTTTTTAAAAAGGTCAGTATAACCTTAGGTCCACACAACCTAAATATGCTAAGGGCTACAACAAGCCCATAAGGACCAGCCCATGCATAATAAAGATGCTAACCTGCATCAAAAATGTTTCTATAGCAGAACCGTTCTGTCCGCCAACGAACTGAATTTATGTGGAAGTAATGGTACTTAGCTGAATAGAGGTGAAGAACTACTGAACTCTCTACCCATTGAGTCCGGAGAGTAGTAGATCAAGATCCACAGATCATCGTAGATGCCCCAGGAAAAGGGGGTATTCAAACTCATCCAAACTTCAGGGAGAAATTCAAAACTTCTCTAGTCATCAGCCGAAAAACCTCCGTAGCAGTCAAACAATGGTTGGGTTAAGTTGCTGGTCAATTGTTCGCAATTAAGCCTTGCATAATTGCACATGAGCTCTGAAAGGGAACTTCTGTGTGTGTGTGAAAATACAAGAAAGTTATCCTTGAAAAAGAACAGTTTTTGATTACTTTTTGGGTTTTGTTTTTGTTTTTGGAGCACTGCTAAAAGGTATTAGCAGGAGCCCTCAGAAAGACCTTTCTGTTTCCTTAAGAAGTTCAGTTGCTGATATCATGATTTGTTTTTCCTAAGTACAATACTGAAAGCAAGTATCCTTTTGTGTTACCAAGTAAATCTGTGTGGGAGAAATAACCCCATAAATAAAATATATTTTCTTTGCTTACACTCAAGCAACACAACTCATTATTTTGTGAACGGCTGATTCTGGTATGAATGGACTACATTCCCCACAATCCTTTGCAAGTCATAATAGTATTTGCCTTTGCAAGACTGTGGACATTCTCACCCAGCGACCCCATTTACAGTTGGCGTAGTTTTTCGGATTGCTTTTGCGCAAAGGATTTACATGATATAAGGATTACAACTGAAATCTGAAAGAAGAAAAAAAAAAAAGTTCAAGTTAAAAGCTGGAAAAAGGATTTTCCCTTAACAGCACTTTGGAGAAAAGAAGAGGTGGCTGTTCCAGGTGGCTGTCCCAGGAGGAAAAGACCCTGTGTGAGCTGGATTCATCACTGGCATAAGGTAATAAGTACCTGGGCATGTCTAGTGGTGGATGGGAGTAAGGCACAGGGGTAATTGAAAAAAAAATTAGGAGAAAAACACCTGTTTAGAGGGTGCTGCTCTGTGTTTTTTTTCTTTTGTTTTTCTTTCAGGGATTCAAGATGGATCCGAGGGAAATGGCCAGCTGGATGGCAGACCAATTTAGCAGGCAACAGGAGCTAGCGCAGCAGGCTCAGGACACTGAAATTAAAGCATTAAGGGACCAGCAGAAGCCAGTGCTTGATCTGGTGGAAGCCTTAGTTGCTCTTCATAACCAAAGTGGACCGGATGCAAGACCAGCAGTAACAACTGGTATACCACATGTGGACAATGTGGGACTCAATCAGGGAATTGGGGCATTTAGTTTTGGGAAGCTGACTCCAGATGATAATGTTGATGATTTCCTTGAATCTTTTGAGAGAGTGGCACAAGCATTAGCATGGCCAGAGACCCAATGGGCAGTAAGGCTGGCAGCCTCATTAACTGGGGAGGCGCTTGCAGCTTATAGAGCAATGCCGGCAGCTCAGGCTTTGAATTATAAAGATGTAAAGGCTGCTATAAGAGATCGCCTAGGATTGTCTATTTCAGAGTATAGGCGAATGTTTAGAGCTACTGCATTAAGAGTGGGTGAAACACCCAGGGCTCTGAGTCAGAGAATCAGAGGATTGGCTGTAAAATGGTTGGAGCCTGAGGGAAAGACTCTGGAAATGTTATTAGACATTATTATGCTTGAACAATTTATGTCTGCTGTGCCTAAAGATTTGCACACTTTCCTTATACAGCAAAATTGCCAGAATCTTGGAGAGGCAACCATGCTAGCAGAGAGATTCTTGGAAGCCATGCAGGCTTGCCATAGAATGGGTGGCCCTCTGAAGGTTGGTGCTGAGGCAAGCTGTGCTGTATCAGAAAAGAAAATGGTTAAAAATGTTTCTGAGAATAATTGTACTGTGCCAACCCAGATTACACAGTGGAGTAAAAAGAAATGTTTCAAATGTGGAAAATGGGGACATTTGGAAAGGGGATGCCAGATACACACTAGCTTGATGGGTGTTGATTTAAAACAGCCCAAAGAAGGATTCCTTTTGATGGTTGATGTGCAGGGAATTACCACAAATGCTCTGTTAGACTCTGGGGCAGACCAGAGTATGTTGTCAAAGAGGCTTTGGAAGAGGATAGACTCCCCCGCGTGCTTTCCCAGGAGGGATTGAGCTCCGAAGAAATCGGGACACCTCCAGCTCTTCAGCTGCCCAATCGGGGCAGCGCGGCACATTTAAAAGGAGCCTGCAAGCAGCCACAAACTCCTTTTACTCCCCCGCGTGCTCTACCAGGAGGGATTGAGCTCTGAAGTAATCGGGACACCTCCAGCTCTTCAGCTGCCCAATCGGGGCAGCGCGGCACATTTAAAAGGAGCCTGCAAGCAGCCACAAACTCCTTTTACTCCCCCGCGTGCTCTCCCAGGAGGGATTGAGCTCCGAAGAAATCGGGACACCTCCAGCTCTTCAGCTGCCCAATCGGGGCAGCGCGGCACATTTAAAAGGAGCCTGCAAACAGCCACAAACTCCTTTTACTCCCCCGCGTGCTCTCCCAGGAGGGATTGAGCTCCGAAGAAATCGGGACACCTCCAGCTCTTCAGCTGCCCAATCGGGGCAGCGCGGCACATTTAAAAGGAGCCTGCAAGCAGGCACGCCCGCGCCTTACGGGCCCGCGCCTGAGGGCCGCGCAAGAGGGCCCTTTGGCACGGCCCTTAGGCAACGGTCCACTTTGTCACATAAGAAACCTCCCCGGACCCAACAAAGCCGTTTACCTCAGAAGGCCCATCCCATCTCAACAACTGACTGGCAGCCCGAGATCCTCAAGCTGAGCTCACTCTGAACAAACAAAGAAAAAACAACTACTCAGCCACCGCTCTGTGTATCCTACATGATCCTGCAAGTATATATGTACTTTAGCTAACCACCGCAGTAGTCCGCTTTTCTGTAGCCAATGTTACCCTGCCTAGGTTGCACTAACCAACACTGAGGTCAAAATTCTGTAACATTGATCCCTTTCTAAGATTAATAACGGCAGTCCTTTACATTCATTGTAGCTATTGCAGGCAGGATATTGCAACATTGTCTCATGGCTTACTGACTGCTACATTATCTCATGGTTACTGTCTCATTCTCTACTGAGTGTTACATTGTCTCATTATCTGCTGGCTACCACATTGCCTCATTGTTTGCTTGCTGCTGTACTGTTTCATGTCTTGCTT
Source organism: Ichthyophis bannanicus (assembly GCA_033557465.1). Classification (NCBI taxonomy): domain Eukaryota; kingdom Metazoa; phylum Chordata; class Amphibia; order Gymnophiona; family Ichthyophiidae; genus Ichthyophis; species Ichthyophis bannanicus. The sequence goes on along the minus strand of CM066043.1, from coordinate 32,047,644 downwards.
GCTATCACATTGTTCCAAATACCTACTCATTGTCAGGCAGTAAGTTTATACCCCGCTGGTAGCTACCACAGTAGTCAGCACCAGACCCCACTATCTACCAAGCAAAGAACAGCTCACATACTATCCATCCCTCCACGAGGCCGACCACAAGATGCATCCACTACTAGCCCTGGCATGTCTACACCTAGCCACCTGGCTCCCCCATACATCCCACGCCTTTCACACAAGCACCAACCACATCCCAATACTCCGCAGCGATGGGAAGAGATGGACGGAGAATCATTAACACTCCCCAAGAGAACCCAACGACACGCCTTACTCACATCTATTACACATCCCACTTTAACACATTAAGAAGTCACAATTGGACAGTCAGCAACAGCAACATGCCCTGAAGTGTGCACTCATCAACACCAGGTCAATACGTACTAAATGGCCAATAATCACCGATCTGGTCATGACCCATGATCTTGATATCCTCATGATCACAGAGACTTGGCTATCGGAATGCGACAATGCAATCATCAACCAGATGTTACCCACAGGATTTTCAGTCCACACATGCCATAGAACCAACCAGAGAGGAGGCGGAACACTCATCCTTGTCAAAACTTGCCTATGCTTCCAGATGTGCAATGCAACCAGCACAGCCCACCTGGACTCCCTTACTATAACAAATGACACCTGCATGATCAACCTACTGTACCGAGCGCCAACACCATCTTCAGAGGATCTCGCAACAATAATTGGCCTCGCCTGCAACTCAAAAAGACCACGATCCCAAAACTGGATTCTAGGCGACTTCAACCTGCCTACCCTACAGGAATCTCAAGCCACTGCTTTCCTAGAAGCGCTACAAGAGCTAGGGTACGATCAGCTAGTCAATAGTCCAACTCACGTCAAGGGAAGCAAACTTGACCTGATCTTTGCCCCACAGACACCCAACCAATGCTACCAACCATAACTCCTGTGCCATGGTCTGACCATAGCATACTCAAATTCCAGATACCTATTAACGCCTACAACCAAGACTCCAACAAAACCAACGCTGTCCACGAAACCTCGCTGAAGCGCTTCCGCCCCTTTGATAAAGAAGAGATTCGAGGGAAGATCCTCCCACTTCTCAACAATATACCACACGACCTAGATACGTTGGTGTCCACCTGGGACGAGAGCCTCAAGACCATCGCATGCATACCAGCCACACATAAAACAACAAAGAAACGAGAACACGCACCATGGTATACCAAAGACCTCCGAACTTCACTCCGGTGCCTGCGCAAGCTCGAGAGAAGATGGCGTCGGTCTCGCTCTACCGAAGCACAAAGTACTTACATCGCTCACCTAAGAGCACACCGTGATGAATTAACAAAGAAGCGGAAACAATATCATTCTGACATCTTGAAGCGATCATTAAACAAGCCCCACGACCTCTTCAATATAGTAAAATCTCTCATAAAAGAACCTCCCACAGACCAATCACATATGCCACAGCCCCAGGCATACTCCAACTACCTACAAGCAAAATTGATCCAGACTGGCGCAACCTCAACCAACTACCTACAACCAGGAGTGATCCAGGCTGGTGCAACCTCGAGCTCCGCAAACAACACCCTTCAGCATAACTTGCCCCAACCATCACCACTATCCAAACTTGACAAAATATCACGCAGAGAGATTGAAGACACCATCGCTGCAATCAACCCCACTACCGCACCCAACGACCCATGCCCAGCTCTATGGATAAAGGAGCTACGATGTGACTTAAGCCAATATCTGAGCGAATTAATAAACCAATCCCTCACAACCAGATCGTTCCCACAGAGCCTGAAACAAACATCAATCAGACCACTGCTAAAGAATAACAAGCTTGACCCAACGAAAGTGGAATCATACAGACCAATTTCAAGTATCCCCATGCTTGCCAAAGTAATCGAAAAGTTAGTACAGCGCCAAATTCAACAGCATATTGATACTGAAGCCCCACTGGATCCTTCCCAGCATGGGTTCAGAGAAGCACCCGGGGTGGAAACCCTCCTCACCACCCTATTTGACAACCTAGTCTCCGGAACTGACAAAATTCACCAGGGATTCGCCCTTATCTTCCTCGACATTGCAGCGGCCTTCGACTCTGTGAGCCACGAGATCCTCATACAATGCCTCAGCGAAAAAGGAATTCAAGGAACAGCTCTAGAGTGGTGCAAGTCATACTTGACTAATAGATGGCAACATGTAAGGTCTGGCTCCACAACCTCTGAACCATTTTTGCAAAACCAGGGTGTGCCACAGGGTTCTTCACTATCTGCATTGATGTTTAACATCTACATGCAGCCCATATGTGCCCTAGCACGTTCATTCAAGGTCAACTGTCTAGCCTACGCAGACGATATCCTGCTATACATCCCATTCAGGACCAACCAACCAGACCTCTCCCCTCTAACAAGATGTTTTGAGGCAGTAGCAGAATGGCTCAACACACAAAATTTAAGAATCAACTACAGCAAAACAGATGTCCTTTTCATCTCAAGGAACCAGGACTTCACCCCTCCACCATCTTTAAAAATCGGCAACACAGAACTGAAAACCAAATCCACAATCCGCTACCTTGGCGTTACACTGGACCAACAACTGGACCTGAAAACCCACATAAAAAACACCGTAAAAACAGTATACATGAAAATAAGGACCTTAAAACATCTCCAACCACTACTCGACTTCAGCGACTACCGATCGATCTATCAAGCATTAATATTACCACATTTTGACTACGCCAACATAATTCTACACGGTCTCCCTCAAACAACACTGGCACCGCTCCAGCTCACAATGAACACTGCTGCGAGAGTACTAACAGGGGCTTCACGGAGAGAGCACATAACGCCAGTACTGACGAACCTCCATTGGTTACCTGTTCAAGCAAGAACCCTCCACAAAGTCCTAACCTTGACCTTCAAAGCTTTAAACACTCTGACTCCCACAGCTATCAGCAAGATGATACACAAAGTACCACATAACAGAAACAGAAGACCCACGATGCAAAACACCCTAGAGGTCCCAAAGGCAATAACGAAATGCACAAAAGTAACAACAAATAGAGCCTTTACAATTTATGCACCTAGAGCATGGAATGCCCTCCCCACCTATATCCGAAACATCACCTACCTAACCCACTTCAGGAAAGCATTAAAGCACCACCTGTTCACTACATACTACCCCGAATCCAGCCTCAGTAATCATACATGTTGCCCCTCAGACAATCACTCACCACACCTAAACAATCAAACTCGGTATGAAAAAGGATAATCAACTTGATCCTTCAAAAGTACTCCCTGGGATAGAATTCAGACTCCCAGTGTAAATAAGATGTAGATAGACCCTGCCTGAAAAAAGGTACTAGTGTAAATACAATGTAGATAGTTTCCCCAGTTAATTCCAAGTTTATCTCCCTGTTTTATTGTAAATACAACTCAGAGTGCCTGTGTTGTATAGTTGATGTTAAATGTAAACCGCACTGATCTAAAATAGCGTGGTATAGAAGAACTGTTAAATAAATAAATAAATAGAGGCCCAAGAAGGATTTGTGCCTAGAACCCCTGAAAGCCAAGTTCACATCAGATGCATTCATGGTGCTGCAACATCATATCCCACCTATAGACTAATGGTTAAGTGCCTGGGGGAACAAGAGGAAGTTCTTTTAGCAGTGGTGCCTAGGCTTCCATTTGATTTGGTTCTAGGAAGAGACTGGCCAAGATTTAAGCAGGGTCTAGCGAAAAGACTAGGAAAGAAGGACGGAGAAGGAATGATGGTAATAGCTCCCGGGCCTTTGTTTCGAAGTCCTCAGACCCCAGCTAAAAAGATGGTTAAGCGTCCAGAAGACCAAACTACCCAGAAGCAGATATTTGTCTTGAAGTTGCATAGGGTCACAGAGAAGGCCCAAGCTCCTAAGCGAGCAACCCCTCAAGCTGCTGGGTTTGACCTGTGCAGTATAGAAAATGTGACTGTACCTAGCCAAGGGAGAGCCCTGGTTGACACTGGACTCCAAGTTGAAATACCCATTGGGTGCTATGGGCGAGTAGCCCCAAGATCCGGATTAGCCCTTAAGTATTTCATCGATGTGGGAGCGGGAGTGATTGATCCCAATTACAGGGGCAATCTTAAAGTTCTGTTATTTAATTTTGGACAGAACGATTACCATGTGAAGACGGGAGACAGAATCGCTCAATTGATATGTGAGAGACTGGGTTTCCCCCCTGTGGAGGAGGTCACATCCCTGTCAAATTCTGAGCGTGGATCCAAAGGCTTTGGTTCTACTGAAGACAAAGGGGTTAAAAGCCTAGCTGCCACCTGTGCCCGAGAAAGGGAGGTGAATGAAGAGGAGGATTTGGGACCCCAGGTATATGATTGTAAAGAAAAGTCAGAGCCCCAAATAGGTGAGGACCTGACAGTGGTACAACAGGAAGAAATAAGGAAATTGCTTAAAGAATTCCCGATGTTTTGACTCCCATACCTGGGGAGACACATTTGGTTGCCCATGAGATAATAACTCCACCTGGGAAATTAATTCGTCAAAGGCCATACCGCTTGCCTGAAGCAAAGAGACAGGAAGTAGTGGCACAAGTCCAGGAAATGTTGGACATGGGAGTAATAGAGGAGTCGAAGAGTCCTTGGAATAGCCCCATAGTCCTGGTGCCAAAGCCTGATGGCTCTTTAAGATTCTGTATTGACTTCCGGCAGGTAAACGCAATATCAGTTTTTGATGCATATCCAATGCCAAGAATTGAAGAGCTGTTGGACCAGCTTGGACAAGCTCAATATTTAACCACCCTTGATATGACAAAAGGCTATTGGCAAATCCCTCTAACCAGGGAGTCGAAGCCGAAGACTGCGTTCAGCACCCCCGTTGGCCTTTTCCAGTTCAAAAGGATGCCTTTCGGACTGCATGGAGCGGCAGCTACCTGCCAAAGGTTAGTGGATCAGGTACTTCGACCCCACCAAAATTATGCCTTTGCCTATATGGATGATGTCATAATCCATAGTAACACTTGGGCGGAACATCTAAAGAGGATCAGGGCAGTCTTATGCTCCATGAAGCAAGCAGGAATCACTTTGAACCCAAAGAAGTGTGCCTTTGCTAATAGGGAGGTAAAATACCTAGGCCACCTGGTGGGAAGAGGGAAAATTAAACCTCTAATGAGCAAGGTGGATAGCATCAGGAATTTTCCCCCTCCAACAACAAAGAAACAACTGAGAAGTTTCTTGGGACTTATTGGATACTACCGCAGATTTATACCACAATTTGCAGAGAAAAGTGCAATTTTCACTGATATGCTGCGGAAGAATTGCCCAAACCAGCTAAAATGGACTCCTGAAGCTGAAAAAGCATTTTCAGTCCTAAAAGGGAAGTTGTGTACAGGACCAGTACTGAAAGGGGTGGATTTCAGGAAACCCTTCCTGGTTCAAACAGATGCATCGGATGTAGGGCTAGGAGCTGTTTTATCCCAATGTCATGAAGGGGAGGAGCATCCTGTGATGTACCTGAGCAGGAAATTGTCACTGGCTGAGCAAAAGTATTCCACAATAGAAAAAGAATGTTTAGCTATAAAGTGGTCAGTGGAGGCATTAAGGTTTTACCTTACAGGGAGAAAGTTCCAATTGGTCACAGACCATGCCCTACTTAAGTGGTTGCAACAAATGAAGAACCACAATGCCAGGTTGACACGCTGGTACATGGCCTTACATGCATTTGATTTTCAAGTGGAACATCGTGCTGGGAAGTTACAAATGCGGATGCCCTTTCCCATATTACGGACTGTAAAGAGGAAGTTTCACCAGTTGCACCAGTCCGTAATAACTTAAGCAGGGGGGTATGTGATAAGGAAGCTTATCATAGTTCAGGAAGGAGCTATAATAGAGGTGAATTGGCTCTGAACAAGCAACCTGTCTTTGCTGGTAGAAATAATAAAACAGAATATTTTTCATAAAAGACTACCAGTCCCAGAATGCACCAGGTTTCAAACAGCCACTAGAAGAGCTGAAGTGGGGAAACGTGTGTTCAATCAGGAGAGCTATGAGGTAATCCCCAATCACTCATCTCCAAGGGCAGGGCTTGATTCAGCACAGCTGAGCTGTGCTAGGGTGGAGTATCCCTCTAAACAAGTTAAAAGTAAAACAGATTCTACACAGAATCAGACCAGGGAGTTGAGGAACTCAGAGCTCAAGGACAGAGAGAGGAAGCAGCTGCAACAGCGTGGAAGGAAGAAGAGGAAAACATCTTGGAGGTCTAAAGAAGGAGCCCATAGCAGTACGTGTGTTGGGAGTCATTCCAGAGGCAAGCATACTCCATTGGACTTGAGGAAGCCAGAGGAGTGGGGTTACAGAGCCAGGAATCCCCGGATGGCACCTGTAAGGGAGACGGCTGCATTTGGAAGGGGCCCTAAGACCAGTGCAAGAAGGTATGTGAAGAGAGACCCAGTGTCCAGGGATCTTGATTGGATGGCTGGACATAAAAGCTGGACTACTTATTGGCCAGGATATCTGGAGAGGAACCCTAACAGCAAAGGAAGCTCAGGTATGAACACTGATTTATGCCCTAGCTCTTCACTTGGAAGACAGCAGGGAAACAAGTATTGTTCTGAAAGTGCTCCATTAAGGAATTCCTCTGAGCCAGACCATGATATTGATTCTATGATAGTTGAAGAAGAAGGAGATATTTTAAATGATCAGAATGATTACATGGATTGCTCTCTGTCTAGGCTGCTGTGGTAAAATACTTTCACAAATACAACAACCATCAAAAAGAAATATAACTTGTTCTTTTATCTACCCAGAAAAGTTTACAAGAAAGCTTTAGGGTAGGATTTGAGCCACGTATAGAAAGTAAACCAGCCAAGAGGTTTGCAGCTGGTCAATTGTTGGCAATTAAACCTTGCATAATTGCACGTGAGCTCTGAAAGGGAACTTCTGTGTGTGTGTGAAAATACAAGAAAGTTATCCTTGAAAAAGAACAGTTTTTGATTACTTTTGGGTTTTGTTTTTGTTTTTGGAGCACTGCTAAAAGGTATTAGCAGGAGCCCTCAGAAAGAACTTTCTATTTCCTATCAAGGTCTTTATTGTTTGACTGATTGCTTAAGAAGTTCAGTTGCTGATATCATGATTTGTTTTTCCTAAGTACAATACTGAAAGCAAGTATCCTTTTGTGTTACCAAGTAAATCTGTGTGGGAGAAATAACCCCATAAATAAAATATATTTTCTTTGCTTACACTCGAGCAACACAACTCATTATTTTGTGAACGGCTGATTCTGGTATGAATGGACTACATTCCCCACAATCCTTTGCAAGTCATAATAGTATTTGCCTTTGCAAGACTGTGGACATTCTCACTCAGCGCCCCCGTTTACAATACCTAAACCTTATAATCCCTACAGGGCACTGGAAAAACAAAATACTCCTGATAAAAATGGTGATAGAGCGGAAGAAATATATACATTGTAATAAGGAACTCAAGAGTAGTTTCAAAACATCACAGATACACATATAAAGCCTTCTGCTGGAAAGCTATCAAAGACATTGACTTAAGGCAAAATAAGGAACCAAAAAGTGAAATATTTACCAGGATCCTCTGTTGACAGGGATATTGTCAAAATATTTTGTATTGTAGAAGCAGATAAAAAAGGAAACATGTAGTTGATGTCATAGTCCACTGGGACACCGATGACCTTGCAAAAAATGATATCACTATTTTACAGAAGGAGAAAGTGACTGTAGCAATTCCTGGGTACTATCTGACAGTTGCATGGATAAAAACTGGCTATTTCTCATCAGTTGTTGCTGAAGGAGTAGTATGAAGAGCAGAGTTTGGGATATACCTAGTACTGGGGTTATATTTGCAGAATAAAAAGGCTACTATAACTGTACTAAGAACTTGCATCTGCCTGTGAGGGTATCCAGGATCTTTGATGAGAGATTTAAAGTATATGAAGACAGAATTTTAAACAACAAGAGGGGGGGCAGATATAAATCTATTGTATTGGGCTATTATCCCTGACAAACAAAGTTAATGGAGACGAAAGATAGATTATGACTTACCAGATAAATGTGTTTCTGTCCTACCAAATCAGTCCATACCAATTTAATTCCCTTCCTTCCAGGAGGGGGAGACAGAGCAACTCTGCTGAAGGTCTATATAGGCTGGTGCAGCTGAGGATTTGCTCAGTATGCTTCTGCCACAGTTCCACGGACATCTATGTTCAATCGCCTTATCTTCTTTAATCAGTCCCTTTTTAAGAGAACATAAGATATACCATACTGGGTCAGACCAAGGTTCATCAAGCCCAGTATCCTGTTTCCAACAGTGGCCAATCTAGGTCATACGTTCTGTGACGTGGTAGCTTCCCCAGAAGCCATGGAAACAGATGGTGACCCGGTGGAAGGTTTTGGTACTGCAGGTAAATACAGGATTTTCTCTGCTCAGAACAAGAAACACATGGCTAATCAGCTAACACAGCTCACCTCAGGGGAAGGGAGAAGCAGAGTTACTGATTGGGCATGCCCTAGCAGGAGGCGGGTTGCCCAAAGCAAAGGCAGCTTGTTAAACAGAGAGAGAGAGAGAGAGGAGAGACGGAGCAAGGCAAGGAAGAAGGAATCAGCGTGAAAGGCAGGAAGCAGCCTTTGATGCAGAAACCCTTGACTTAGAAGGAGAAACACTGCCCAGCTGTAATCCTAGGAGAAGGGATTCAGAACCAAGAAGCAGGTACCATGGATACTCAGTGCCTGAAAGAACCTTCTGGGAACAAGAGAGGTGTGAAGCACTGAGAGACCCAGGGATATAACCCAGGCTTCTGGAGGGGAAAGCTGACCCGTGGAAAGGAAGCAGAGTGGCAAGGAATTCTCAGACAATCCTCAATACAAGGTACATGGTGTGTTTAATTCAGATGACAAGTTTTATGAGAAGCCAGAAAAAGTGAATGCTGATTTTAAAACCCAGGACAGACTCAGGCATTATGAAGGCAGTTGGCTGCAGCCTGAAACTCGTTTAAACAAACCCAGCTATTCTCACCAGACAGCTGAAAGATTTAGCAAGCAGGCTAGTAGAAAGAACACAGCTGACCTGTATGGGAGAGATATAAGCCGGGAGGAATTAGAAGGTCCTACGTTTGAAGCACTCTTTAGAAGCACTCCTCATACAACTGAACTGGCTAACCCGACACTTACTTACAGAGACAAGTGGGGGAGGGGTAAGTCCAGTGCATTGAATGAATGTTTTAACAGAGACGACATTACTTGCTTTCCTGAAGTAAAGTCTGCAAACAATTACTTACCCAAGGAAGGAGTAAATCCTCAGCCCAGCCCAGTTAGAAAGCAGGCTGAATTACTCCTCAGAGAGTTCAAAGACTTCTTAGATAAACGAGCAATTCCAGAGAAGATTCCTGAAGTAGAAATGCCCTTGGCTTCTCCTTTGCCAATGATTGAACTGAATCAACCAATGGACTGCTCAACCTGTCTGATTGACAGAAATTAGTAAAGCAAAGCTTGAATGGTCATTTCCTATGATATCCTAAAATGTATGCTGTTTAAGTACCTGGCTGAAGAGCTTATGAAGAGATAAAAATAAGCTGAAGCATAACTTGGTTACAGTACAGGAACATTATTGTTTTCTCCTTGTTTAATTGATTTAAAAGTAGAGGTCACATGACGGAATGTGAACTCCAGTATTGAAGGACATTTTGAGCACAGCATTTGAAGAGCCTGTTTTTCCTTTGTTCCTACTTTGGCTAATATATATTCCTCTACGCCTGTTTCATTCCACCACGGAGCGGGAGAAATAAATCCTTATGTAAAAAAATATTCTTTTGCCTGCCTTATCATTCAACCTTCACAACTACAACCTCAACCTCAAGGCCGACCCCTCCTCAAACCCTCAAGGTTAGGAAGCGGGTGGGTGGCAGTACCTAGCAGTTTCCCCAAAAGACACAGGTTCCACAATGCTTGTATTGGATCAAGCATTGATATCCTGGGTCCATTCTTAATAATGGTTTATGGACCTTTCCTCCAGGAACTTGTTCAAACCTATTTTAAACCCAGCTACACTAACAGCTTTTACTACATCCTCCGGTAACAAATTCCAGAGTTTGATTACACGTTGAGTGAAAAAATATTTTCTCTTATTAGTCTTAAATAGGTTAACCTGTAGCTTCATTGCATGTCCCCTAGTCTTTCTATATACTGATGACGTAAACAATCAATCTACATTTACCCGTTCCACTCCATTAATTCATAGACCTCTATCATATCTCCCCTCAGCCTAACCATTTTAGCTTCTCTTCATAGGGGTATCCTTACATCCCCTTTACCATTTTGATGGCTCCTCTCTGTACCTTTTCTAATTATGCTATATCCTTTTTAAGATATGGCGACCAGAATTTCACACAATATTCAAGGTGCAGTCGCACCATGGAATGATACAGAGGCATTATAATATCCTTTGTTTTATTTTCCATTCCTTTCTTTATGATACTGTGGTAAGGAGGGTGCAGCACAGCCCTGGGAAACAAAGAAAAAAGAAACTTTTTCTTCCATAAGGGGGATGGGCTCACCTAAACACATGTTCCAAAATGAAAGCAGTGGAAAAACCCACACTTGCAAAGCTAGGCTGAAGCCACACCCAGACTCCATGGCAACTATAGGAAGTGATAGGCGACACCTGTGGGTGGGGCCAGGAGAGGGAGCATGCTCGCAAACATTTAAGCACAGGCAAACAGAGAGAGCAGGAAGCGTCAGCAAGACCGGCAGGAGAGAAGCAAAACATGGGAACGGCTTGAAAGACAGCAGTTGGGAAAGAGCCAGAATTCAGGCTAATTGCACTCCTTCCAGGAGAGAGGAAGTGAGAAGGCTAGCTGTGAGGAAGCTGGAGCAGGAGGTCTCAGCTCCATCTAAAGAGGAACAAATCTTCAGGCTTGGAAAGCCTAGAAGGGCTAGAGACAAACACTGCAGTGATCCCCCAGGCAGCTCTGATTTAGAGGACGCTACTCCTAAGAGATGCCCTTGCTGTAAAAGGTCCACAGTCAAGCTCAGAGGTAGGAGGGGAAAGTTTGAGGGAGTTAATGTGTGTGACTCTGACTCAGAAATAAGAATACCCGATTCTGAGGAAGAAGCTGTACCTTATGGGACGCATGCCAGGAAGAATGCTTTTACAGATAAGGTAAAGCAAACAAAGCCTTTAAATGTTTTACTAAAGGGAAAGAAGTCTGAGAGCACTAATATAATCCCAGGGGGAAGAAGGAAAGTTCAGTGGGAAAGACTGTTCAAGCTTTTGAAAGAAGTAAAACTTGGAATCCCTGAACCTGTCCAAGCCCCACAGTCATGTAATGCAGAGGAAGACATGGAGGTGGAATTCTGTGGAGATGACCCTGACTCCACAGACTCTCAAATGGAATGTTCTCTGTGCATAACCTCTGTCTGAGAAAAGCTAATGATTTACTAGGAAGGAAACCCAGGAAATAGTTATCCTGATTTGTAGCTAAGAAGCTATAGAGAGAGAAGGAAATCTCATGGTTAAAGCTGCAAGAACACTTGTGCTGAATGAAAGTTTAAATACAGCAGTTTTAGTTTCTGTGCTGACAAGCAGAGAAGTGTTTTAAGGTTAAAACCTAAAGCTGCTAAGGGAAGCTAAAAGGTTTGCTGGACTCTGTTGTTAACACTAGTTTCAATTATGTTTGTTTCTGGAAGAAGAAATTATTTTGTTAAAGAGCTGGAAGAAACTGCTCATTGATAAACACTTCTGAAACACATTTTTGTAAAGAAAGTTTATTTGGAGAAAACATCCTTTTTCTGTTATTAAGGTTGGAGCCTTCTACAAAGGTTTGTTTGCAAAGCTGAAATTTAAAACGAAAAATGTAATACATTTTCCTGTGTTGGCCAAAAATACCACTTGGACTGCTTTTTGCACGCAACTACATATTCAGAGGCCTTAGCCCTGAAGCTTAAGCAACATACAAGATACAAGATGGCCCGCCGCCTTCACTAGGCCACCTAGCATTCTATTTGCTCTCATAGCTGCCACTGCACACTGGGCGGAGGGTTTCAACATGTTATCCATGATGACGCCTAAATCTTTTTCCTGGATGGTGGTTCCTAATGTGGAACCTTGCATCGTGTAACCATAGTTTGGGTTGTTAACATTAAACTTCATCTGCCATTTGCATGCCCAGTCTTCCAATCCTCTTGCAATTTTCCACAATCCTGATGGGTTTCAACAACTTTAAATAGTTTTGTGTCACCTGCAAATTTGATAACCTCACTTGTTATTCCCATTTCCAGGTCATTTATGAATATGTTAGAAAGCAGCGGACCCAGCACCAATCCCTTGGGTACTCCACTATTCACCTTTCTCCATTGAGAAAATTGGCCATTTAGCCCTACCCTCTGCTTTCTAACTTTTAACCAGTTCCTGATCCACAATAGTACACTGCCTCCTATGGAAGGGACTTTTTAGATTTGCCAAAGGTCTCTGATGAAGGACCCTGTCAAAGGCTTTCTGAAAGTCCAGATACACAGTATCAACCAACTCACCTTTGTCTACCTGTTTATTCACACCTTCAAAAAAACATAACAGATCAGTAAGACAAGATCTTCCTTGTCTAAAGCCATGTTGGCTGTCTCCCATTAAGCCATGACTATTTACATGTTCAGTAATTTTGTTCTTTATGATAATTTCTACCATTTTTCCCGGTACTGATGTCAGGCTGTAGTTTCCTGGATCACCCCTGGAACCCTTTTTAAAAATTGGTGTTACATTGGCCATCCTCCAATCTTCAGGTATTACAGATGATTTTAATGATAGTTCATAGATTACTATTAGCAGGTCTGCAATCTCATATTTCACTTCTTTCAACACCCTTGGATGTATGCCATCCAGTCCAGGTGATTTGCTACTCATCAGTTTATCAAATAGTTGTAATACATCTTCCTTGTATATCAATATTTCTTTCAATTCTTCCACAGTATCACCTTTAAATACCATTTCAGTCATGGGTAATATCCCTACATCTTCCTCAGTAAAGACCAAAGCAAAGAATTCATTCAGTCTCTCCGCTATGGCCTTGTCCCCTCTTAGTGCCCCTTTTACCTCGCTATCATCTAATGGTCCAACTGACTCTCTCACAGGTTTTTTGCTATGAATGTACTTGAAAAAATCTTTATTATGCATTTTTGCTTCCACAGCAAGCTTCTTCTCAAATTCTCTCTTTGCCTGCCTTATCAATGCCTTGCATTTAACTTGCCAGTGCTTGTGCTGTTTCCAGTTTTCATCATTTGGCTCTTTTTTTCCATTTCCTGAAAGATGCTTTTTTAGGAACAACAGCCTCTCTGACCTCACCTTTAAACCATGCTGGCAGTTTTTTGGACTTCCTTCCACTTTTCTTGAAGCATGAAATACAGCTGGTCTGGGCTTCCAAGATAGTATTTTTAAACAATATCCAAGCTTGATGTAAGTCTTTAACCTTTTCAACTGCTCTTTTTAGTTTTTTCTTAACTATTTTCCTCATTTTATCATAGTCTCCCTTTTGAAAATGAAAAGGTAGTACTGTGGATTCCCTTACCATCCCTCCTCCATTAATTAAATTAAGCACGATCTTTCTATGATCACTATTGCCAAGTGGCCCCAAGAGGATAGATGGACAACAAATTAGAGTTCCATATCTCTCTCTCTTAGCCCTAAGACATTGGGAAAACATTAAAAATAAATTGAAAAAAATTGTTATTAATCCTTCCTATTTTCTTACTTCTATTAGGATGCTTAGGGCACGTAAACGTAAATGACTTTGCTCCCATGATTCCCTGACCACACTGGACTGGTCTGGCAGAATTCAAGGAATGAGGATTATCTGGTAAGTCATAATTGGTCTTTCCTTTTCATCCTTACTAGACTATTCTGTACCAATGGGATGTAACAAAGCAACTACTGTGATGATTGGGCCTATTGCCCAGCATCTTTCGGGACTGAGGCCCCATAAGTGGCAGGCTTTTGTTTTTTTTAAGACTGTTTTATTTATGGTTTATTAAATATTGCATTTTTTTGCTTAAGATTCTGTCATTTTATTTATTGTAGCTTGCTCTGGATCATCTGGGATAGAGCAGAATATAAAAACATTAATTAAATTAAATTAAGCTACAACCCAGTTAGTCTAGGGTTGCCAACAGACCAGTTTTTCCATAGCCAGGCCAGCTGCTGGCAGAGATACAAAACCGGCCCTTGAAAAGACGTTTTTTTGCTCTGGCCGCGAGATCGGAAGCAGCCAAAGCAGAAAACTGGCTTTGCGATCGCGGTCCCCTCTTGCAACCACTGTTCCTGCTTCTTACAGAGCAGCGGCTGCAATAAAGTTAATTTAAAAGGAAAGAGAAGCTATGAGGAGCCCTCTGATCCTATGAAACAACTTCTGAAGTGCCCGCCCCCTCTGACATCACTTCCTTTTCATCCCGGGCACTACAGAAGGAGTTTCCTAGGATCAGAGGGTTCCTTTCAGGTTGTCTTTTCTTTTAAATTAATTTTATTGCAGCCGCTGCTCTGTAAGAAGCAGAAGCAGAGGCTGCAAGGGGTGAAGCGGCACTGGGGGGGGGGTGTTAAGCTGCACTGAGGGGTGGAGTTAAGCTGCACTGAAGGGGGGTACGCCACTTTGATTTACAGACGATCGAGGTGTGAACATCCGTCCAAATGGGCCCTATTATGGCCAGCATACAATAATGGCACGAGCCACATGTAAAGTGGCTCAGGTCCTGATGAAAGGAAAGAGGATGGTCCATTGGAGAAATAGTCTTGACCACCAAGTCTCTTAGATTGGATCCTCTAGAATACACTATCATTAAACGTTTGTTAGAAAAACAAGAGTCTAGACTTAAAATCGGCCAAAATTGGTGTAATATGTTAGCAACCCTCTAAATACCACCTACATATGGGAGGACACCTGTAACTGTGTCAGCTGATAACCGCTCCCTCTGAGTTGATCGAAAAACCACGCTCTTTTATAGGCCTTTCTAATCAAAGAATAAGGATAGCCTCTAAGTGACAAATGGTGCTGTAGGTCTTCGGCATGATGATGGAACTCCTGTAGTGTTGAACAGTTGCGGCAAAGTCTCAAAACTTGCCCATATGGTAACCCTCGTTTGAGTGAAACAGGATGGTAGCTCAAAAAATTTAACAAAGTATTACGTTGCACTGGTTTACGGTATAAAGTTGTGTGCAACCCATCTGAAGTCAACCGATGGTAATGTCCAAAAATTGAATTTGAGATTGTTCAACTTGAGCCGTAAATTGAATATTGGGCACATGAGTATTTAATGATCTTATAAAAGTTTCCAAATCAGAGGCAGAGCCCATCCAAAGGAAAAAAATGTCATCCAAGAAACGACGCCAAAATGCAACATAACAAAATAAAGGTGAGGTGTAAACATACAATTCCTCAAATCGGGCCATCCCTCTTTTGAATGATTACTCCGACAAAAAGATATTAATAGGAGGCTTTCTTTAGTGCTTCAGGGTTTGTTGTTTGGATTTGCATTGCACTCTGAAGGGGGGGGGTTGTAAGGGGTTTTTTTGTAAGTTTCTGTAAGAAGCAGGAGCAGAGGCTACAAGGGAAAAGAGGTGGCAGAAGGGACTGATAGGTGGAAGGTGAGGGCTGGAAGAGAGCTGAAAGGTGGGGAGGAGGTGGCTGAAATGGAGCTGACAGAGGGGGTAATGAGGGAGCCCAAAGGGAGCTGACACTTGGGAATGGTACTGGTAAGTGACTGGGTAATGGGGAGGAGGCTAGAAGGGAGGGGGACATTGGGACTGGAAGGGAGCAGAAACGTGGGGATGACACTGGAAGTGGGATGGACAGAGGGTAGGGTGACTTGAAGGGAGCTGACACAGGGAAGTCACTGGGAGTGGAAGTGAGCTGATACCTGGGATGGTGTTTGGACTACAAGGGGCTGGACAGTGAGGATTAGAAGGGAATGGACACCACTGTCAGTCCTGGGAACACAAGAGGATTGACATTGGAATGTAATAGGAGGGGAGGACTGGAAAGGAGGCTGATGGAGGGTTACTGTGACTGGAAATAGGCTGATGGAAGGAAGTGAAGAAAAGAAAAGAAAAGAAGAGACAAGAAATGGCAGATGGACTATAGACCATAGAAAACGAGCTAAGAGAAGATGGGAAAACGGAAGCCTCAGATCGGAACCAGCATGATCAGAGAATAAAATGGTCAGACAACAAAGGTAGAAAAAATAATTTTAGTTTAATGATTGGACTTTGTACTATCTTAATATTTTACACAGTATGGGGAACTGCATCTCTTATTTATCTGATATTGTACTGCATGCAGAGTCTGTCTTCTTGGGATTTCAGTTTAATTTTTGTCTATATGGTTCTCTTTTTTTGTGCTCATTTATTGATGAAGACCTGTCTGTATTCTGTGTGTGTACAACCAATGCTGCGTATTCTGTCAGTATAGAATTTATGTTAAAGAATGTGTAGAAATCTTGCACATTACCCTCTCCGCAATTTTTTTGGGACAGAGGGTGGAGCAAGGGTGAGGTGGGGGTGGGGCAGGGGCGGGAAAGGGGGGGTTGGGGTGGACATGGGTGGAGCATGACTAGCCACAGGTGACGGGTTTTTCTCTTTCAAAAAGTTGGCAACCCTAAGTTAGTCTCATCTCTGTCGTGAGTCAATTAATGGAAACACTGCTAAAACAGAACATAGTGAGGTTTCTGAAATCCAGTGGATTATAGGATTAAAAGCAGCATGGTTTTACTTGACTGGGTGACCAGAGACATAGGCTGAGGATGTGCTTTACTGCACTTTCCTATTTTGCTGCTTCTGCTATTTGCTGCTGTGTGCTCTCTCCTCTCAGGTACTCCAGTCAGTCTCTCACTGCCTGCTTGCTTGACCTCCATCCAATCACCTTCTACCTTCCCGCAATCCCAAAAGTGACTCGGCCGCTTGAAACGTGGCCGTGTTCCTCCTAGGTACCCTGGCATTTAAATTCCAGCTGCCGGTTGTATCTCACGCCATGGGCGTGTGCCCAGGAGCACATCCAAAGAGCAAAATATACTCCTTGGGTGAGCTCCTTGGGGCGACTCCAGGGGTGTGACATTTGGGAAACCCTACTGTCTCATCCTTCCTGCTTTGAGTCATCCTGCTATTGCCCTCCCGCACTACACCTTGGGTAAGTCTAACTCTAAGTTCCAATTTGTGTTTGCACTTTTTTAAGCTTTCAAACCTGCTATTGGTACTACCAGTCACAAGTCACTCTTGCAAAGAAAAAACATTATTTTCCTCTCAAATAATGAGTTTGGTGCAGGAGGACTAAAGCTGTGCTGCCCTTTGGCCTCTCTATTGACATGGTGTGATTATTCAGTGTCCTTTCTCCTAAGTCTTGAGCCCCGATGAAGGCCCAGAAGCAGAAAAAATATGTATAGGGGCAGACCTCTAGGACACTGCAATAAAGTTTTTTACACATCTTCTACGGTGTCCTGTGATACCTGCTCTTTCCTGATTCTAATTTTCTGCAGGTTTATGCACTTTTCTTGCCTATTTGGGAATCTGCTAGGTACTTGTGACCTCGATTGTCCATTGTAGGAAACAGGATACAGTGCTTCATGGACCTTGGTCTGACCCAGTATGGCATTTCTTATATTCTTATGAATGATGTACCTAATGCCTGAGTATGCGAAGACCAGAGTGATACTAGGGGAGAATGCCTGGGGGAGGATTTCTGAGCTACCAAGTGGGCCAAAGTATCCAGCGCTTCCCCAGGTTTCTTGTTCCAAGAGTCGACCTGATCTGCTATTGAGAGAGACTCGAAGGAGGAAAGATCGAATTGACCACTGGAAAGGAGGCTAAAGTTACAGGAGTTATGTACCTCCTAAATAAGGTAAAGGGCTTCATATTTGTTGTCACAGATGCATGAATTGCATCATAAAGTAGTTAAAATGAGACAAGAAAATGATCTGACCATGGAACCTGTAACGATGTAAAATTTGATGCACGAATAGAAGAGTTCTTCTCAGTAAAGACTAGATCTAATGTATGCTCTACCTGATGAATAGGGAATGTAACATGCTGGAGAAGGCCTAGATCTGCTGTAAAGGCAGTGAAATATTTATCCCTGGGTCTCAAGGGGGAGTCAAAATGAATGTTAACAACCTCGACAAACAGAAGGTCAGGAAAAGAGACTAATGTTTTTGTTAGGGATTGATAAAACAAGTCCCAGATAGTAATGTCTAATGAAGGGGGACAGTAGCAGAGTAGAATATGGCAAGGAATAGGAGCAGTGAATTTGATCAGTAGCAGTTACGAATAGTGAAGCCAGTCTGTTTCAAATGCTATAAGAGAAAAAGAATCTCTGTAAATCAGTGCTATGTCACCACCCAATCTAGTGAGGCAAAGTTTGGAAATAGCCAGCGAAACCAGGCAGAAGAGAGTAGAGGAGATAAGTATTGTCTCCCTCTCAAAGCCAGGTCTCCATGAGACATAGGAGGTCCATGAGGCATAGGATGGTACCCTTCAAAGATACCTTACTCTAAACCATTAGCTCCAGAACCTTGGTTCCACCCCAATTAAGATTAAGCCCATCTTTGTGGAATAGATTTCCCTTTCCCTAGAATGTAGTCCAGTTCTTAAAAATTCTAAATGTTTCCTCCTTGCACCATTGTCTTATCCACACCTTGAGACATTGGAGCTCTACCTGTCTCTTGGGTCCTGCATGTGGAACAGAAAGCGTTTCTGAGAATGCTACCCTGGAAATCTTGGATTTTAACTTTCTGCCTGAAAGCCTAAATTTGGCTTCCAGAACCTCTCTCACACATTTTCATATGTCATTTATTCCAGCATGTATCAGGACAGCAGGGTCCTCCCCAGCACTTATAAAATCCTATCTAGGTTACACATGAGGTCCGCCACCTTTGCACCAGGCAGGCAATTGACCAGGTGATCCCCATGCTTACCAGCCACCCCCTTATATAAATACCTAATGATCAATTCATCAACTAAGATGGCCATTCTGACCCTTTCCTCCTAGGTAGAAACCTCTGGAGGCACACCCTCAGTGTGAGAGGATATTACATCTCCTGGATGGTAGGTCCTAGCTAAAGGATCACTTCCTTCACACCACAGTTGTACTCTCCTTCCAGATGACCTCTTTCATCCAAGACAACATAGAGGCTGCCAAACTTGAGGTGGGATTTCTCTGCTATGTCCCTGAAGGTTTCCTCTATGTACCTTTCTGTCTGCCTCAGCTTCTCCAATTCTGCTACTCTAGCCTCTAGAGATCAGACTCATTCTCTGAGAGTCAGGAGTTCTTTGCACCAAAGCCACACATAAAAAATTGTAAAAAGTAACTTTTTTAAATTATTTTTTATTTATGCGAGTTTTCAAAATAAACACAAGAAATTTATTTATTTATTTATTTAGCATTTCTTTTATACCGCGCTATTGACATCAGTGCGGTTTACATCAAAACATAACATATGCATTTCAGGGGCACTGAGATGCATTTACATTTGAACAGGGATTGGAACTTGGATAACAGGGTAGATTAACAAGAGTTATACAATAGGTATCTACATTATATACATCGTGATAGTAATTCCTTGTCGGGACTACGCCAGGAAGTATCTGTTGAATAGTGATTCCCCTAGATAGGTGGATATGGCAGGCCTGGGGTGCATCAAAGGTGGGAGGGGCGCAAAAGATTCCCCGCAGCCCGACCCTAGCCTTGGGAGGCCAGATCGGGGGTTGGGCTGCGGGGAATGCAAATAGTGGTCGGCGGCCAAGGATTGCGTCTCCCAAATGGAGCCAAGGTGCCATGGCAACCGGACGCCATGCGCCGCGGCTCCATTCAGGAGCCCTGACTGAGTTAGCCAGGTGGAGACTAGATATGCCCGATGAGATCAGAATTCTAACTCTATGCGTCTGGTTCTGACCGGGCGCACAGAGGGCCGGGACATCCAGGATGGAATTGGGCCCTTAGCAAATAATAATTGGGTCAAATGACTAGGATCAAGGAAAATATATCTAATCCCATGATATTTTATTGACCATTTACAAGGTACCTCAGAAAAAGCAGGCCCTGTAATTGGAGGACCTTAGGATGCATAAGAAGAAATTGTCTCCTACTATTTCTGAGTGTCCTTCACAACATCGGGAAACATCCTGACCTGAGCACCCATGAAGGCTTCATCTCTTGCTTTCAAATATAATTTCAAAAGCCTCTAACAGTCAGGCTCCAGAGCAACCGTGACCAGGACAGTGGCCCTAGGTATTATATTGGTGGTAAAACTCTCTAAAAACGCAGTTAGGTCCAGAGACAAAAGAAAGTTCTTGATTAGGAGATGACATCCCAGGGTCCATACATTTTGCCACTGTCAGATAGTAAGTTCTTGACAATGGAGGCAAGGACTTCAATGGAATTTTCAGAACTGAACTAGCATACAAATTAAACAGCTCCTTTGGAGAGAAATAGACACACAAGGGAAGTTCAATAAACGTAAATTCCTCTTCCTAAAATAATTTTCCAAAGAGTAAGTCTTTGCATGGACACTGGAAATGTCTTTAACCATAGTGCCCATAGTACCTGTAAGTCCTGTTAGATCCATACACTTAGCTTCAACCTGGGTCACTCGTGAAGATACTTGAGCCACCTCCTGCTTCTGCTGCTCCAGAACCTGTAGTGCACCAGCCAAAGTACTTTGAATAACAGAAAATTGAGAAGACAAGGAGGCTTCCAGGGCACACAGACCATTCCAAAGGGTCTCAAAGTTAAACTGAGTAGGTCTCACCAGAGCAAGCTTGAAAAAGGCACTTTCAGAAGGCAAAGGTAATGGGTTTGAGCTCCCTTCCTGAGTCAAAGAAATGGAGGCAGCCACCACTCCAACAATGCTTCCACTGGACTTCCAGCAGATGAAGTGGCCATCAGTGCAGATCCAAGCACTGCAGAAAACTCTCCTCCACTAGCAGGCACCACAGCAGGGGCCACATGAAACACACACTCCTTTGCCTTTGATGAGCCGGCACTGCAAACGGAGGGTTGTGCTGGGGCAGATCGCTCTCTGGACTGAGCGTTACATCCAACTCAGAGAGATGTGGCGAGCCTCCTTCTGCCCCCACAGACTCCAACGAGCATGTCAGGGGAGTACCAGCAGCCGGAGGAAGAAATCTAATGGCCCCAGGATTAATGGCGTCTTCAGTACGAGATCACGCTGCTTCGCCATGCATTTCCACGCATACGCAATGGAAAAAGAAGGTAAAATTTAAAAGTAGCATGACTAGGAGCCCAGTCAGCATGCGTCCACTATCTTGTTTCCACCCCATCACATTTTCCAGTAAAAGGTAGCTTTTAAAGATTTAAAATTAAAAAGCTGCAATGCAGGCACAGTCCCTCTGAATCCAATCCCATTGGAACTTTATAGCTGACCCCCTCCCTTGGTCCTTTCACGAGTGTCAGAGGAGGGATGCAGCCTTGCTAGGCAGTACAGGGCCAAGATGAGGAAGGGCACATCTGAAAAACTGAATGGTTGCAGAAAGAAGGAAGGGCGATAAGTCAAGAGCAGTACTGGTACAAGGGTGCAGAAATAGCGCATTTGCAGGTTATAGTTATGGGCTAAAGAGAGATATCTTTGCAATTGTGGAAAAGCAGTTGTCCGGTGTCATCTCTACAGCGGGAGAATGACATAATACGAGGTAGAAGGACACAAGAGAAGCATTAGGCAAAGGAAAATCAGCCTCACAGCAGATGCACTGTATTCCCTGCTGAAAACTGTGTGGAGATAGTTTTGGCGAACACAGAATTTTAAGGATCTACATGAATGAGATTTGCAGCTGACTCATCAGACATGGAAGATACACTGGATGAAGAGGCTGTTGAAGAGGCTGTTATTTATTTTATTTATTTATTTATTAACATTTCTTATATACCGCGCTATTATAATCAGTGCGGTTCACAGAAGAACAGAAACACACTACAATGCAGTATGGTACATTGAGTTTACATGGAACAGGTGGTCAAAAACTTGGATGAACTGGGGAGAACTATATACAAATTATATACAAATTATACAGTAGTAAGTATTCACATGGGGCATGTAGGATTCACATGGGGCATGTAGGATTCACATGGGGCATGTAGGATTCGTAGTGTTATGAGTGTGTCAAATTGTGAGGAGATAGACATTGATCCTGGCAATGCCAAGGCCAAGAACATTGCAAATACAGAGGGGACAATTGAGACTGGGCAGCATACTGCTGGTCTTTCATTTGCCCTCTGCCTCCAGCCCTGGGTCCAGCAGCAGCAACAAGAGAAGAAGCTCCCCATCCCCAAGGAAGTGAAAGGGAAGTCTCCTAAATCCTCACACACGTGAAAACATTTTAAACGCTTGATGATCTGCAGTATGCAGAATGGAATTACTGTAAACGGCACATTAGCAGAGGGAAGCTGATGGACCGTCTTGCAAAGAGTGGAATTCTGCATCATCTGCAAAAAATAACCCCTTTTTCAGCATGGCACCAAGGAGGGGGCTGATTCAAGGCTGGGGACTCTATCCAGGAGAGGAAATAGCAATGGTGGGAAAGGTGCGGGAAAATTGAACTCTCTTTCCCAAGTAGAGCCCCCATCCTCTTCTGCCAGTCAGATGGCATGCCAGCAGGCCCAATGTGCATCAAACCAAGCCACCATAGGGGGTGTGTCCAAGATGACTGCTTGAGGAGAGAGCTGTGTTTTCCTGTTGTAATGCTGAAACGCAGAGGGAAGACTCGGGCTTAACTTGCTGAGCCCCAGCCAGACAGTTCAAGACCTATGGACTGTTTCATCACAGTCACCAAAGCTGAGCATCGGGAGATTTGTTTGGGCTTTGCAGGGGAGTTGTTGGAGGATTCTGCTTCCCTGCCCGCCCATGAGGTTTCTCTCTTTCCCAAGACGTGGAGCCCTCCACCGCTTCCTGCTGCTGTAACCCCGAATCCGGTGGCTGGCGCAAGTATGGAGTCGGATAGCGGTTTCCCAGCCACACTATTGCAAGAAGATGGGGCTGAGGAAGGTGAAGCAGCTATCCTGTTGCCTTCTGGGACTTTTGGAGGAAGCGACTTGGAAGGTTTGCCTGCCCCGGTCGGAGGGGAGGGTGTAGGGGAAGTACTAGTGTGCATTTCACCACCGCCATCTGGACTAGTCAGAATTTTGTACATGCCTACTTCTCCCTGGCAGTCAGTCAAAGCAGGAACAGGCTGCAGGTCTAACAGGGCAGTAGCAAGCAGGCACCAAGTAATGGATGACAACCATATGGGGATCCATATCTTAGGAGAAATAAGTACAATGCTGCAAGACTGGCACATAGGGCACAAACCAAGCACCATGCATCCAGGTTTCTTTGCAATAGATGGTGGATGAATATGGTCAAGGCAATGAAGGAAGAGGGCTTTTGTGAGATCACTTTCTTTGCACACCGTAGGCCTGGGAAGTAAGGCAAAGAGCAGCCCTGTCTTGAGGGAACTGACCGAGAAGTGTGATAAAATAGCTGGGTATTTTCACTGGAGTGTGAAGTGCGGGTGTAAGCTGCATGAGAAGCAGAAAGCAACAGAAGAATGACATACTGAAGAGGTTAGTGAAGCAATGGGCACCCCTGCTTTAGATGGCATCAGAGACCAAGATCGGCATTAACAGACCCCTGGGTTACCAGGACTTGGCAAATATCACATAGGTGATAGATGTCCTAAAATTCTTTAAGGATGCAATGAAAGAACTAAGATCCACAAGAGCTACCCTAAGTTTTCTCACCCCAGGAGTGAATATTTTACAAACCAGTGTTTTGGGCATCAACAGAGAGTCACAGCAAAGGTGTTGGTGAAGATGGACTTCATGCATAGTCAAGTGGGAAAAAGGTTGGAACTCCTTCCAAAGGAGGATTTATTTATTTAACAGGTTTTATATAGTAGCCTAGTGGTTAGAACACTGGTTTGGTAACCAAGCAACCAGGGTTCAATTCCCACTAGCACTCCTTGTGGCCTTGGGCAAGTCACTTAACCCTCCATTGCCTTGGAAGAAACGCCTGGCAATCTACTTCCGGTGACACTGCCAAGAAAACCCAGGAGCTTCTGGGTCTCCAGGAGTCAGGACTGACTCGAAGGCACACATTGCATTTGCATATACTGCTTTATCATTTCAATCAAAGCAGTTTACATTGAAACTTAGGGGTATGTTTACTAAACCGTCTTAATGTTACCGGCGCTTGTTGCAGCAATAATGTGAAGAATGCCATATAAGGAGTGGGCGTTCCGGTCTTAAGGTAGCAAGAATCTGTATCGCGCGATAGTGGGCGCAGTGGCACGTTAACGTGCGTTAACCCTAAGTTCATGTCAGCGCAGTGTTAGGAGCTATAAAGATGTAGCCCACTGGTTACTGCAATGATTGCAGAGGCAGAGGTCATGGGCTTGATCCTGCAGTGGTGTTATTTAATAAGGCTGTCTGAGGCATTTTATTTTATTTTAAAGCAGTGCTGCCAGCAAAAACACCCTCACAGTGCCGTAACCTAAGGTGCCACATAAGGCGCCCCACAGGGCACATTATAAAGTGCCCTGTCCGCCAAGGCACCCTATAATGTGCCCTATAGGGTGCTTTATAGAGCACATTGCTGACTGAAATGGTTTCTCTCTCCTTCACTTTTGCCTCTAACTCCAGGTTTTCACTCTCGCTATTTTTTGGACCTTCATTTCACGGCGATAGTGTGCCTGGAGCCTCTCCCCACCCACTCTCCGCCCATTGACCCCTTCTCTCCACCCCTGGAGAACCTTACTCCACCCTTGGCGCACCTTACCGCCTCAGCAGATGTTATCGCGCTATACATGATATTATCGCATGGTAATGCGCCATTATTGCCACGTATCATGCGATACCATCGCAGCTGCGACGTTAGTACCATTTAGTAAACATACCCCTTAAACTTGGTAATGTACATTAAACAGGGACATTGTTAACTTGAATTTTTCTGAGGCAATGGAAGGTTAGATTAAGTGACTTGCCCAAGCCACAAGGAGTGCTAGTGAGAATTGAAACCTGGTCTCTGGGTTCCCAAACCGCTGTAGTTAACCATTAGGCTACTCCTCCACTTATATACTAGCTGGGACACACAGATGAAAATTATCTTTGCTATGTGTTGTAGCTCACAGACTTACTGGACGGAGAAGCTGAGGACTGAGCTGGAGGAAAGGGAATACCAGAGGGAGGGGGTTGGTGGCAGTGGGGATGCTGCAGGGGAAATATCAGACACATCAGCAAGCAGTGTTACTAGCATGAGTACCACACTGTAACCTACCACCCCCCCCCCCCCGGCCTTACATGCCCATGGCCATGTGTCCCACCTAGGACTAAAGCCCTAGCTACAATACCAAGCTAAAGAGATCAGCCTGCCATGAGTCAGATACATGCTAGCTTGCAGAGCTCATCGAGGCCATGCACACAGATCCCTTAGCATACTGGACATACAAGTCAGCAGTCTGGCCAGATCTGACCAAGGTCATGCAGTGCTTCTATCCAGTTCTCCAACCAGTGTGCCCTGTGAAGGTATATTCTCCATGGCTGGGGAAATTGTGGCTATTCCTCGTTCACGGCTAGCACCAGACTTGGTGGAAAAGCGAGTTTTCTGAAGGCAATAGGACTCTAGAGAACTCAGTGGAATTGTTTGCTTCTACGATGCAATTTACAGATATGTTTTTAGAATATTTAAAGCTGCTTCTATTAAGGGATTTTAACATCCATATTCATGAAGAGTTGGTAGAGGATGCCAGAGATTTTGAGTTTATGTCGAAAGGTCATGGCTTTCTGATAGTGGCCGTATGTATGTTAAGAGTCATGCATTAGATATGTTTTTACTTTCCCCATTATTGTTAGAGGGTTGTGTTTTTTAGTGGCAATCATAGAACCATAGGATCACGTTCATGATCATGAAAGAGGTAAGTGGGACAATGATAACTAGGAAAAAAGTTAAGGTTAATGATTTATTCCAGCTGTCCCTGTACTTGTTTGTGTAAAATTGGATTGTAGTTCATTTTCTGTAGATGCAGATCTAGAAAGGTTAATACAGGGATGGGATCATAGGTGTAGGCAAGTTAGGGATGAAGTTACTCTAGAGCATGAAAATGGCTATGTGGGTAAGGATAAACTATGTTATACACACAGGAATGGAAGAAGATGACAATTTTGGGAAGGAAGCTAGAACAGGCGTGAAGGAAATCATTGTGGAAAGACAAGAAAATATCTCATTTGAGTAAATAGGCCCCATATGAGTCTCCAGTTTGCATAAGGCCTCTATGCGAGAAATGGGATCTCCCATTTCTTACAAAGAGATATGCTTAAAAGACGAGTAGCATCTTTCAAGGCTTTACACATGTAATTACCAATAGCTATAAATGTAAATGCTAATTTGATAACATACTGTACACATGTATTTGCCAGTACTTACATGTGTAAATGTCATATTTAACATGACTGCAGGTAGAAGAGGAACTCATTAAGGAGCCAAGTGAGCTTTGGGTTATGCTAGATTCCACTTTGTCTTTTCATTCCCATATCTACAGTAGTTTGGAACTCTTTTGCCTCTTTAAGACTGGTCCATTCTCTACGTCACTGGATTAGCAAGAAAGATCTCAACATTTTGGTCCATGCATTCATCTCTAGTAAATTAGACTATTGTAACTTATTGTTGGTATTCCTGCCTATAATTCCTGCCTATAGCATAAAGCAACTTCAACTAGTTCAAAATATCACAGCAGGAATTCTGCATAGGGCTAATCATACACATCACATATTCTCTCTTTTAAAGGAATTGTAAGGGCTGCCAGTCTCGTGCAGACTTAAATACAAATTTTTAACATTCACCAGTAGAATTCATTGTACCAAAATCTCATCATTTATTTATTTATTTAGCATGTTTTATATACCGCTTTATCCTAAAATCAGAATGGTTTACATGGAACAGTTTCTGAACGATACAGTAGGTAGTAACTTTAGACTAAGGGGAGGGAGAGGCATGAGGGAGGACCATGGAGAAGTATTTACATAAGTGAATACATCATATTTGTCCTCTCTTATCCTTATAGTCTAGAACAATCACTGAAGTCATCTCAATCAAATTTGCTTTCCATTCCACCCCCCTTTCAGTTCAAACTTGAGATGACCCGCATGACAGCCTTTAGCTTTGAGGCTCCTACCCTGTGGAATTCCCTTCCACTCAATCTCCATTTAGAGATATAATTTAAAAAGTTCAGAATCAGCCTGTGATATTGTCTCCTTTGGAGAACATTTGGAATTGAGTAATTCTTTGAAAGTTTCAGCTATGTTAAAAAACCAGCGGACCCAGCACAGATCCCTGGGCTACTCCACTATTCACCTTTCTCCATTGGGAAAATTGGCCATTTAGCCCTACCCTCTGCTTTCTATCTTTTAACCAGTTCCTGATCCTCAATGGTATACTGCCTCTATCCCATGACTTTTTAACTTTGCCAAGAGTCTCTCATGAGGGACTTGTCAAAGGCTTTCTGAAAATCCAGATACACTATATCGACTAGCTCACCTTTGTCTACCTGTTTATTCACACCTTCAAAAAAATTTAACAGTTTAGTAAAACAAGGCCTTCCTTGGCTAAATCCAAGTTGGCTTTCTCCCATTAACTATGACTATCTGCATGTTCAGTAATTTTGTTCTGTATAATAGTTTCTGTCATTTTTCTTGGTACTGGTGTCAGGCTCACTGGCCTGGAACCCTTTTTAAAAAGTGGCGTTACATTGGCCATTATCCAATCTTCCGGTGTTACATATGATTTTAATGATAGTTCACAGATTACTAATAGTAGGTCTGCAATCTCATATTTCAGTTCTTTCAACTCCCTCAGGTGTATACCAACTGGTCCAGGTGATTTGCTACTGTTTAGTTTATCAAATAGTTGTAATGTATCTTCCCATCTCTACTGTCTCTTTAATCCTCCTTGGCCATCAACATTCTTTATCCAGGATTCTTGTTCATCAGATTTTATTGTCTGGCCATTTTCCATCGCATGGAGGACTAAGCAGATTTCTCTATGTTGCAAAGTTTCTAATGTCATATGTGCTCCTATAGCCTTTCTTCTATTGTGCGGCTGGTTTTGCCTATATATGATTTGTTGCAGCTGCATGGAATTTTGGAGAGGGGATGTGAACCTTCACTTGTGTGAATGAGTATGCAAGCTTCTGTAGTGCACTGTATATCCTGCTTTGCTTTTTCCTGTCAGTTCCACTTACCAAGACATGGCACAATCCAGAAAACTGCAATGATCATGCTACTAGCCATAGAAGCTTAAGAGAGCACTTAGCACTTTTTGTACTTATTCATGGTCAGGAGTAGGTATAGTCATGGTCACCTCAACAACTGGGGCCTGACAAGATTGTGTCATTCTGAAATTGTATCGCGATGTGTATATCCTTGCTCTACCCAGGCCACATCTCCACTAGACCCCTGTGCTACATGGATGGGCTTGTGCCTGGGGCATCTATATACCTGGCTTTCTAATATGCGCCCAGGGATGTATCTGTAATTTGCATGTCTGAATGCCTGTTTTCAGATGTCCAAATCACAAATAGAGTTTCAAAAATAACCCTCTTAATGTGGGTCAGGGCTGGCACTATTTATTTATTTATTTAGCCAGTTTTTTATACCACCTTATCCTTCAGTCAAAGTTGATAACACAGATTGCAGGAATACATTTAACAGAAAATGGGGTCAGACACACAAACATACAGACTATCTACATTTAGTTTTCATCTGAGTGTGGTTGTCGGTGGGTCAATTGCAGTGGAGACCAGTGCTTGGCAAATTACATTACTTGGCCATAGGACTCCGTGAACAGGAGGGTCTTGAGAGACTTGTGGAAGTCCTTGGTGTCACTTAGGGCCCTTAGATCCTCAGGTAGGGCGTTCCATAGGGCAGGAGCTAACAGTGAGGGAGCCCTTTTAGACGTGGCTTGTTTTGTTTTATGATATCCTGCTGGCATGCTGAGTCTGTTACTATTGTTGGACCTCCTAGGTCTGCCAGTTACTTCCCTGATTAAATCCTGGAGCGCATCTGCTAAACAGCAGTGGATGACTTTGAATATGTTCAGGATTGACTTGTATTTCGTCCTTACAATTATTGGGATCCAATGTAGTTGTCGTAGTATGGGTGTAATGTGTTCTGACTTTGCAGTGCTTGTGATAATGTGTGCTGCAGTATTCTGGACCAGTTGTAGTGGGTGGATGGTCTGTTTTGGAAGTCCTTGATATAGTGAGATTCCATAGTCCAGAATCGGTGTTACGATTGCTTAGCATACTGTGTGGAAGTGGCCTGGTTGAGGATTCGTTTAAGTCTCCTGATGGTCTGTAGTCAGTGATAGGCTTTAGCCGCAGTTTTGCTAATGTACGATTGTAGGTTAAGAGCTTTGTCCAGGGTTATGCCCAGGTACCTTACTTCATCCTTTATTCCTATCATCTTGTCTAGGATACTGATTGTCTGGGGCGGGTTGAATGTGGGATCCTAGTGATGAACAGCCTCTGTCTTGTCAGTTGACCGTCAGGTTATTGTTGGTGAGCCATGTATTCATGTCTTCGAGGCATTTTGTCATTGAGTTTATGTCAGGTAAGAGCAGGGTGACTGGGGCATAGACCATGATATTGTCAGCATAGAGGAGGTAATGTATTTGTGTCATTTGATGATATTGCATATGGGTTGAATATATATGTTAAAGAGTATAGATGAGAGTGCCGAGCCTTGTGGTATTCCCTGTGTGACAGGTGTAATGGGGAAGAGACGTCCTTTGCCATGCAAACAGAGGAATCTGAGAGAAGTAGGTCTGTTGCTGACAGGAAGGCAAAGCACATGACTTCCAGTTGCCAGGAGCAGCATAAACAAACCCAGCCACGAGTGCAGCAGCCCCGCCCAGCTAGCAAACAATCCCCATCTCCTGAGCCTAATAGTTTTCACCTGAGTGGAGGAAGGGCTAAGTTAGCTCCAAACCAGACGTATAAGAAACACCCCTTAGAGTTAGAGAGGGACGGTGGAGACGGTAGAGAGCTTGGAGGGACGCAGAGTGAGAAACAGCGTCAGAATAAGCTGAAGTCTGAGACCGAGAATCAGACTGAGAGAGAACAGCTGAAGCGTCAGTTTGGGAAGCAGACTGAGATTCAGAAGCAACGTGTGTTTCAGAGTGGAAGGAAGCACGAGAGAAAGCACGTGAGTGACTCAGAAGAGTGTGAGTCTGAGAGTGAGTCGGATAGAGAACTACAGGAGGTAACCAGCAGGAGCAACTGGAGAAGCAGAGCCAAAAGCCCTGTGGAAAGAACTCCAGGCAGGTGTCCTATTGGGAAGGCAGCCAGAGGGAAACGTTACCGGAGAAGCTATCTGGGACGCACTTGCAAGCCCCAGGGAGTGAAAGGTATTCTGTGGAGGATATTTGCATGTCAGAAGAAGAGGGTGAAAAGCCAAAACTCAGAGGAAAATCTCTAAGGTTTAAACCCCTTGCTGACCAAGCTGTGCACAGACGTTCCCCTGTCTCAAAGCCAGAAGGTAGGCTGCCTAAATACTTTAAGGATAAAAGTACTTATAAGGAGTTCTCTTGTGAAAACCCTGAAGGGTGTGACTCTCCTCTCTGCTATTCTGATATATGTGGTAATACTGAACCCTATCTCACAGAGGGCTGGTTAGAGAAGCCCCAGGAACAGATAGAGGGTGGAAGTTTGAAAACCTTGTATAACAAACAGAAACTTTACCTACTGGAGAATCAGCATGAGCCAATGCTGATTGACCCTCATGAGGAAGAAATATCAGATGACCAAATGAACTGTACTTTAATGATTACAGATGATATAACTTCCCTGTGCTGAGCCAGGTGATTCATGAAAGCTGTTTGAACTGGCAGTTAAAGAGCACAGGATTTTTCCTTTGTTGTGCAAAATGACTGTATGCTGTGAATACTGTGGAACTTTGGATTTCTGTTGAGAAGCTGTTTTGTTCTTTTCTTATTTTGTGCCAGAGTGTATGGCCTTTTTGTCCTCAGTTCTTTTGTGTTTAAATCCGCCCGGGAGGGGAAATAAAAATCCTGTCATTGCCTGTACCACTCGCACCACAACTGCTTCTTATTGAAAGGGAAAATACTACAACTCCCAGGAAGCAATGCATGCCTAAAGCATTGCTCAACTCATTCAATAAGGGTCCCCAGGCAGTCCAACCTGTACGCCCAGGCTGCGGGCCGACTACTGGTGACACAGGGAATTGTGCTGATTTCTTCTCACCACATTTGACTTGTTGCGTTCGGTTGCTCAGGTAAGAGGAGAACCATCTTAGGGTGTTTTTGCATATTCCTATCTGCTGTAGGCGCTGTAGTAGTATGGTGTGGGATACCATATTGAAGACCACTGAGATGTCCATGAACACAAGCAGAAATCCATTCTTTATGTTGTCCATTCCCTTTAGGAGATTGTTGAAGAGGGAGTTAAGCAGGGTTTCCACATTGTGATGTGGTTTAAAGCCATGCTGGTGGTTGTCTAGCGGAGCATTCAGATCAATGTAATCTTGCAGTTGTCTTTGTTCCGCCTTTTCGATGATTTTTGAGAGGAACGGGAGGCTAGAAATGGGGTGGTAGGATTTTGGATCTGAGTGGTTTAGCGAGGGGCTTTTGAGGATTGGTCATATTGTTGCTTGCTTGAACATGTGCAACATGTATCCTTGCTGGAGGGATTCTTTTACAATTTTGTGGAGTTGTTAACTCAGTTGGTCTTTAGTGCCTTTGATCCATTCCACGGGACATGGGTCTGCTGGTGAGGTTGTTGTATTCAGGGCGTCCACTATGTTTTCTATTTGTTGAACTTAGGGTATGCTAAAGTTGTCCCTAGGAGGTCCAATAATAGTCTGTTACTATTGTTGGACCCCCTAGGTCTGCCAGTTACTTCCCTGATTAAATCCTGGAGCGCATCTGCTAAACAGCAGTGGATGACTTTGAATATGTTCAGGATTGACTTGTATTTCATCTTTACAATTATTGGGAGCCAATGTAGTTGTCGTAGTATGGGTGTAATGTGCAGTGCTTGTGATGATGCGCGCTGCAGTATTCTGGACCAGTTGTAGTGGGTGGATGGTCTGTTTTGTAAGTCCTTGATATAGTGAGCGTCAGGTTTGTTGGGGCTTGTCATTTCCGTATTGAATGTCGAGGTGAGTGAGACAATTGGATGATTGGAGTTCTTGGTGATCATGTAATTTGCAAATACTTGTGGGTCTAAATGCTGGGTGTCCTGCTGAGAAGTGTCATTAGTGAACGTCTGTGCAATGTTAAATAGTTCCCTTGGCTTGTTGGCTGATTTCATGATTAAGTTGGTGTGGTGTTGTTGCTTGCATGTTGTTGGCACAGGGCCCCAGTGTACAGGAGGCCCTGCACCAACCTTATGCTGCACATAGTGCCTTTGCTCATGCCTGCTGCAAGGCCACTTTACTGCTGTGATCGTTGGCCCCACCACATACCAGCCCCAGCCTCGGCCCAAGTAGCGTCAGGGACAGGAGTCACAATTGCACTGGCCCCGGCAATTCTTGTTTAATGTAGATTCAGCCATGCTCCTTCTTAGTGCCTGAGGCTATTATTATGATTTCAGTAAGTGAAATCACTTAAGTGCCAGTTGCTGCTGCGGCCAGAAGGAGGAAGCACAGCTGAACCTATACTAGACAGAAATTGTCGGATTCAAGGCAGTCACGGCTCCTGTCCCTGCTGTTGCTTGCACAGCTCTGCAACCTAAGGAGAGGTTGTACAATTAGGGCCGGAAGAGAAAAGGGAAGGTGCAGTGGTGTTGATTATGAGGGATAATGCTGCACTATTTGGGGGCGGGAGAGGAGAAAGAACAAGAAAATGCTGGACTGCAGAGGTGGGGTAGAGGGGGAGTTGTCTGGCTACGTCGGGGAAGGGGGAAAAAGAGAGGGATGATGCCAGGTTACAAGTGTGGATGGTGGAAGAGAAAGCGAGGAAAGATACAATACAATACAATACTCATCGGAACCAAAACAAGTAAAAGACCATACAGAAATAGCACCAAAAACAATATACCAACACCCAGTCTATTTACAAGAACCAACAAATCCACATCCATGAGAGCCTTCTCTCTTGCTGCCCCTGCTATCTGGAATGTCCTCCCAGATAAACTAAAATCATCCACAGATATATAAGAATTCAGGAAACTACTAAAAACCACCCTAATGATGACCACCAACTACCCTAATCACCGAAACCCCCAGAAATCAACAAAAAGACCTCAAAGACTTACAGAAGATGCTCAAAACTACGCTCTTCAGAGAACACTACAAGGACATAACATGAACTGTCTAAACGAACTCTCTCTCAGCCCAACAAAATGTAAAAATGTAAATATTTATTGTACGCAGCTCACACTGTATATAGCTCACCACGCAATCAAATGTAAAAATGTAAATATTTCCTGTACACAGCCCACACTGTATATAGCTCACCACACAATCAACTTCACACCACTCCCACACACACTTATCCATTTATCACTGCATGCCCACACCCAAGCACCCTGACACTTGAATTGTTTGAAGTGTAATCTGCTTTGATTTCAGGATAAAGCGGTATATAAATCCTTTTAAATAAATAAATAAATACAGGGCTGATGAGGGGAGGGGGTAGAGAGAGGGGAGATGGGGGAGGGGAGAAAGAGAGAGGGAAGATGTTTGGCTATATAGCAGAGTGGGTGGAGAGGGGTGATGCCCGGATATATAAGGTAGATTGGTGGGAAACAGAGAGTGGAGAGATGCTGGGTTATGTGGGTGCAGGGGCAGCCTAAGGAGGATGCAGGGCCTTGTGTGGAGACACATTGCGGGGCCAGTTGGTAATTGAGGGCTCATTATGCTTGAAGGAGTCGACTGGCTGTCTCCGAGGACTCTCAAAAACTTCAAGCAGTGGCCAGTGTCAGGGAAGCGGGCAAGTCAAGCTAGTAAACTATAAGATAGGATAAATGGACAGCAAACCCTGGAAAAAATAGGCAGAAAACAGACGGATAAATCAGAAAAGAGAAACTGGGATCAACATGCTTGGAAAAATAAAATACCCAGACAATAGAGGTGGAAAAAAGTATTATATTTTGAATGCATTAACTGGAATATGGTACCTTTGGGAGATGTGCATTATTGATGCTTTTGTATTTTGTTCAGTACAAGAGGAAATGCACTTCTATTTTTAGTTTTCCAGCAAGTTCTTGGGATTCCCATTTCAATTTTTGTCTTCCTATTTCTATTTTTAATTTGTAGTCCCTTGTTCTGTATTTGGTGAGAGTCTGTCGGAGTCTGCATGTGCCCGAAGTGTGCAGGAATTAGTATGTAGTTTCTCTAGAGAGCTGTAATAGTCCCATTTGTTCTGTTTTACCAGAAGTAGGTACATTGATATTCTATGGCCCAATGTAATATTTGTAGTACTGCATGTTCTTTGGTAGAATTTGTGATACGCATAGACTATGGGGTATGTTTACTAACAGAGCTAACGTCGCAGCGGCGACGTTATCGCGTGATAATGGCACAGTACCGGGCGAGAACATCACGTATCGTGCGATAACGTCTCCGGCAGCGTTAAGGTGCGCAGAGGGTGGAGTAAGGCTCCCCAGAGGGCGGAGATAAGGGGTCAATGGGCGGAGACTGGGTGGGGAGAGGCCCAGGCACACTAACGCTGTGAAATCAGGGTCTGAAAATTAACGCCACTGAAAACCTTGTGCTAGAGGCACATTTGCAGGAGAGAGAAACCAGTTCAGTCAGCAATGTACAGCAAAGGCAGGGAGACCCAGATAAGTGATAGTAGTGATACATGTGCAGTAACAAAACATGCAAAAACCAGAGAGATAATGACCAGAACCAAAATAGAAATACAAAACACCGAGCTGGCCAATAGAAAAAAACAATGATAAACGGTAATCAACACTACCCATAAAGAATAAAAAGGAAGATGTCAATTTTGGAAGGGCCAATTCTGATTCCCCCTACAAAGTGAATGTTCCAACATTGATAGTGTTGATGAGGGTTTGCTGTGATGTATATTGGGCAGCTTGCTTATATGGCTTTCACATGTGCAGCAACAGCAGAGTGGCCACGTAGGAAAGGGCACTATGGTGATGGTGTAAATGGGGTACAGGGGGCTACAGGCGTCACATGCAGTGGGCCAGCTGGGGCACAGTGTGGACTAGGCAGATGCCTACCTGGCACATAGGAATGTAGAAACGGAAAACCAGCAAGACAGCAACTGACCAAGGGCAAACATGTCCACGAGTGTGTGTGTCCCACAGTGTCCCAGGGGACACTACCCAGCAGGTACCCCAAAGGGCACATAACAATGGCAGGCGGTGCCGGGGGGAAGCATGGATGTCTAGGCAGGCACCCCTACCCCATATCACGCACCATAGGCAGCTGCCTACCCAAGCCCTGTTTAGGTGGGTGCCGTGCACTGCAACAGACAAGGTCTGTCTGAAAAACAGTCATGGTATCCCCAGGGAATGATCTGCCTCCGTGGCAACAGTTTGGTGCAGTACACACAGCCACTATATTCAAAGACAGAGGATCAAGTCCCAGCTGTAGCTCCTGCAGACCATGTCCCTATATTTTATCCAGTGCTTAACCGTGGTAATAAAGAAGGAGCCTTTATTGCAGATAAAATAAACACGCCATAAACGCCTATATTTTACCCTACAGAGCACATACACCATAGACATGTGAAGTCCCTAGAGCAGAGTTTCCCAACTGCTGTCCTGGAGGGACAAACACCATTCAGGTTTCATGCTGTCCCTAATAAATATGCCTGTGATGCAGTTGTATGCACCACCCCCATTGTATGCAAATGTAGCCATGCATATTCAATAGGGACAGCATGAAAACCTTAACCGTGTTTGTCCCACCAGGACCAGAATTGGGAACCTCTGCCCCAGAGCAGCGGCCAATAGGAGGACAAACACCCACACCCACAGGCTCCACTATCCAATGGCTCATGGAGAATCAGGCTGTTGGGCCCTGCGCAGAGCAGCATCTACCAATACTAGCACCTGCATACCTTAGCAATGCCGTCTTGAACTTGGAAACACATTTCACATATATCAAAAGGTTGCTATGATTAATGTCAGATAACAAATCCTAAGTTAAACAAAATTTGTTGACAGAGATTCATCATAGTCATCTTTCTGATATCTGTGGAGTGTGTTTCAGTTCTTGTTTCTGACAGTGTTTACCACCCCGGGGAGTGACCTTAACAGTATTGAGTACCATAGCAATGCCTGCACTGTGCACAGGACTGGTGTGGTGGCCAGGGCTGCCATCCACCTCTATATTTGCACAATGCTGAAATAGGTGTGGGAGTGTGTGTCTGTCTATCCAGTGTTTTGTGGCTGCCTACACCTTACTGAGCCCACAATGCTTGCACTGTTTCCAGTGTTAGACTGCCAATGTGCATAATGAAGAGCAAGGTACTGTGGGTATGGCCTGGACAGGGCGGCCTGGGCAGGATTCATTATGCACAGGGCATAGGGCAATGGCTGGGACATTGTACTGCCCAACTACCACCTGCACAGACAGGGTGGCCACAGCATGTCATGCTGGGGGGGGGGGGTCACTCTCACCCTGACTGAGCAGTGACCATGGCATGACTAGGTTCCTCCATAGTACTATACTGTATTTCTCTCAAGAGATATCTATGAGTTTTCTTTTCTGGGGCCCAATCACTGACATACCTGCTTGATGTGTGTGCTCACATCCCATTTTTGGGTACATACAGTTCTTGCAGACTATCTGCAATTAGCATGTGTATGGCTGGAACACCTTGCAGATGCAGCTGGTGGAGACTGACTGTGCACCCCACACCCACCCTGAACCACAGAGGATGGGTTGGGTGGTGCTACATAACCCGCTTTTGGGTCCACCCGCCACCCTTCTCCCTTCTCTTATAACATGTGACTATGGCAACCACACAGGATCTGCACTATCCTGGGTGCATCATAGTCCACAAGGGCTAAACATGACTGGGAAATACAGAAAGACACAGGTGTATCCTAGGTGTGTCTACAAGAACTACTGATCACACACTAGCACTGATGGGGACCTGCAGCACAGCCTATCTCAGCCATGCCAGGGGCTGCGGACCTGGTGCTGGGTGTCCCAACTCACCCTCAGGGTGAGCACAGGAACCCCACAATGTCACGGTCTGTAGCTACTCTGTGCCAGTAACACACACGATCAGTTCCCCCTACCAGGCCGGGGTGCTATAGAGGCACATACCCCATCTGGTGATCAGATGTAGGCTGCTGATCTGCATGTGCAGTGCATCATGGCTACGGGTGGGTCTACCCTATCCTGGTAACCACAGTAGACAGTTTGTGTGGTGACCTGCAGTCTTTCTGTAGTCAGCCAGCAGTATGTTAGACACTATAGAGATGTAGCCCACTAGTTACTTCAATGACTGTGGACGTAGAGGTCATGGGTTTGATCCCACAGTGGTGCTATTTAATAAGGCTGTCTGAGGCTTTTCCTTTTAATTTAGATCAGTGCTGCCAGCAAAAACACCCTCACACTGCCGTAACCTAAGGTGCCTCATAAGGCGCCTTATAAAGCGCCCTATAGGGCACCCTATAAAGCACTCTATAGGGCACATTATAGGGTGCCTTGGCGGACAGGGCACTTTATAATGTGCCCTATGGAGTGCCTTATAGGGCGCCTTATGCGGCACCTTAGGTTACGGCACTGTGAGGGTGATTTTGCTAGCAGCACTGATTTAAGTTAAAAGGAAACGCCTCAGACAGTCTTCTTACATAACATCACTGCGGGATTGAACCCATGACCTCTGCCTCCACAGTCATTGCAGTAACCAGTGGGCTACATCTTTATAGCTTTTAACATTGCACTGGTATGAACTTAAGGTTAACGCGCGTTAATGTGCCACTGCGCCCACTATCGCGCGATACAGATTCCTACTACCTTGCCGCCGGACCGCCCACTACCTTATATGGCATTCTTCACATTAACGCTGCAACTAGCACCGGTAACATTAAGATGGTTTAGTAAACATACCCCTATGTCAAAGATATGCGGTATATAAAAGCTTTTAAATAAATAAAAAATCGCTGCTTGAATCATAAGAATTAGTGCTGCTATAGTATGACACATTTGCTACATATATGGTGGGGGTTTTTTTCAGGTTTTGTGTTCTTTTACAATGTGCCTGGTAGTGGGAAGAGTTATGTTGCTGTTACTCAAATGACGTGTGTATCACAATCTTTTTTTGGATGATTACTTCCAGGGAGAAAAATTCCAGTTCTGATCTGCACCAGTTGTAGAGTTTTTGCGGATGCAGAATGTGTTTATATTTAACTACTATACTGTGTCATACCAAAGGTGCGTGAGGGTCACATGTGCAGTGTGTCACATATGCGAGCATCATCCATCAGGTGTGTCCCAACAGTAAAAAGGGCGAGAAACACTTTGTCGTCTCAGGATTTAAACATTTATTGGAAAGGGTGATTTGATGGCTTAATCAGTGGATAAAAGCTATGACCTCCAACCACAAAATTCATGACAGGTTCATTGCTAAACACCAGTGAAAGATGTGTTTATATCAACATACAGTAATTATACATCTGCTATCTGTAGCTGTGACTCTGGGATGTTGTGTTGGAGAAAGGAGCAGGTTGGAGCTGTCTGTGCTTGGGTGATTTATTATAGTGAGGGCTACCCTGTCTCTTTCAAGACTTTTATTAGCTCAGCAAGCCAGCTTCAACTGAAGCTAGTGGCCTTGGCTTTACTTGCCTGCTTCCCTGCCACTGGCCATTCCTTGAATTTTTGAGAGCCCTTGGAGACAGCCAGCCGGCTCCTTCAAACATAATGAGCCCTGAATTACCAGTTTTTCTGTGCAGAGAAAAAGTTCATTAAATGAGGCCCTTGTACCAATGCTCCCATTCAGTCTGTTCTCTCAGATGTATGAGTTGTGTACCTAATATTATAGGTACAAAGTCTGATAGTTATGCAAATATGTATGCAAATGAGGCCCTGCAATGTGTCTCTGCACAATGCCCAGCACTCTCCTTGGGCCACCCCTGGCATGGTTTGGGGCGGAGAGTGGACATTTTGGGGGCAGAATGTGTGCATTGCAATTAGCCCAGGCATCGTTGCACTTAGCACCTGTGCATGTACCACCACCTTAGCTTGCAAACAGAGGAACACAGAAAGGAATACAGGATCAAACTAAAAGAGACAAAAAGAGAAATAAGGAAAGCAAAATCAAAGGCAGAGGAAAAGATGGCTAAAGATGTGAAGTGTGGCGACAAAACTTTCTTCAGGTATATTCGGGAGAGGAGGAAAATCAGAGCTGGAATTGCAGGACTCAGAAGTGCTGGGAAAGGACTCGTGGAAAGTGACATTGAAAAAGTGAAATTGCTAAACAAATACTTCTGCTCTGTTTTTACTAAAGAAAATCCTGGAGAAGGACCACCTGTGACTCCCAAATATAAAAATGGGAATGAAGTAGATACCACACCATTCACAGAAGATGACGTGTTAGAACAACTTGCAAAACTAAAAGTGGACAAGGCCATGGGACCAGATGGGATACATCCCAGGATACTGGAGCTCAGAGAGGTTCTTGCAGGGCCATTAAAGGATGTCTTCAACAGATCCTTGGAAACAGGAAAAGTTCCTCAGGACTGGAGAATGGCTGATGTGGTACCTCTTCACAAAAGTGGTGACAGGGAAGAAGTGACAAACTACAGGCCCGTGAGCCTTACCTCGGTGGCGGGAAAAGTAATGGAGGCGCTCCTTAAAGAGCAAATAGTGGACTTTCTCAAAACCAACAGGTTGATGATTCGAGGCAACATGGTTTTACCAATGGACGATCTTGCCAAACAAATCTGATTGAGTTCTTTGACTGGGTGACCAGAGAACTAGATCAGGGGCATGCGATGAATGTCATCTACCTGGATTTCAGCAAAGCCTTTGATACTGTTCCTCATAGGAGGCTTATCAATTAACTCAGTAGTTTGGGAATGGGTCCCAAGGTGGTGAACTGGATCAGAAATTGGTTGACTGACAGATGACAGAAGGTGATGGTAAATGGAGCTCACTCGGATGAAAGGAGGGTGATTAGCGGGGTGCCGCAGGGTTCAGTCCTGGGCCCGGCACTGTTCAATGTATTTGTGAGTGATATTTCTGAAGGACTGAATGGAAAAGTCTGTCTTTTTGCAGATGACACGAAAATTTGCAACAGAGTGGACTCCCCTGAGAGAATGAATAACATGAGGAAAGATCTACAAAAACTGGAAGAATGGTCTAATGCTTGGCAATTAAGATTTAATGTGAAGAAGTGCAGTGTCATGCACTTGGGAAGCAGAAATCCAGGGGAAATGTACGCAATAGGTGGCGAAAGGTTGGTGTGCACGGACCAGGAGAAGGACCTTGGAGTGATTATTTCTGAGGATCTCAAGGTGGCAAAACGGTGCGAAAAGGTAGTGGCAAAAGCCAGGACGATGTTGGGCTGCATACGAAGAGGAATTACCAGTAGAAAGGAAGAGGTACTAATGCCACTGTATAAGTCACTGGTGAGGCCTCACTTGGAATACTGTGTTCAGTTTTGGAGACCGTATCTTGCAAAGGATGTAAAAAGACTGGAAACTGTTCAGAAGAAGGTGACCAAAATGATTTGGAGCCTGCGTCATAAACCTTATTAGAAGAGACTTGAAGACCTAAATATGTACACTCTGGAGGAGAGGAGGGATAGGGGAGATATGATTCAGACCTTTAAATACTTAAAGAGAAATAATAAACAAACAAACAAACCTCTTCCAATGACGGGGAAGCTGTAAAACTAGAGGGCATAACATGAAGCTGCAAGGGCATAAATTGAAAGGCAATGTCATGAAATACTTTTTCACTGAAAGGGTGGTGGATGCTTGGAACGCCCTCCCGATGGAAGTGGTGGGGGCAAATACAGTGGCGGAACTCAAAATGGCATGGGACAGACACAGCAGATCCCTTTACAGCAACAGGATAAAATCAAAATTAACGTAACTATCTAATTTCTCAACAAATTGGGGTGTCCTACATGGAGCGGTGGGTTCACCCCTAAAGAAAGACATGGGGAGGGGTGGCTTGCATGGAGCGGCAGGTGTACCTACTCTTGCCATCTTACTGGACAGACTAGATGGACCATACTGGTCTTTATTTGCCGTCATTTACTGTTACTATGTTTAATCATGGCAAACTGCTTAGCGTGGGGTGTGGCGTGGAACCCATGTTAACTACATAAGAACATACTAGGCATGCCTCTATTATTATGCACTAAAGTTTGGCATTAAGAGAATGGTAAGCTACATTTTTTAATTGAACTCTGTATAGCCAGTCTTAACCAAGAAATGGATACCAACCGAGATGGGCGAGCTATATATGCAGCTGTCAAGACCACCATACCAGAAAGGGCCAGCTGTACCCTGGAGGCCTACCGCCAGCAGTTCAGAAAAGGAGAGCTCCAGATAAAAGAGAGCCCTTAGAGGCTTTTCTATCGGTTGAAGGATCTCACATGGGAGTTGCTGCAACCGGAAGAAAAGACTGGGACCAAGATAGCCAAGATTGTGCTAATGGAGCAATTTTTAGAGGGCTTGACTGCCCTGATGAAACAGTGGGTACGTCAGCACCCCAAGCTTACACTGGAGAATGCATTGGAAATAGCCAAGGGGTATCATGAAGCCCAGCCGGTGACTGAAACAGACAGTGAGAAGTTGAAGAACTCACCTATTAGCCCAGGAGGACAGAAGGGGAAGACGGAGTGGATGTTGGCTCCCCTATTCCAACCCCTGAAATCATCTCCTAAGTGCAAGTATGGCCCCAGCCACGACACAGTCACCTGTTTTAGGTGTGTAACTCGGCGGCACTTAGCCTGGCTAACTGACGACTCCACTAAGTCACACCAGGAAGATTTCCCATAGATTTTCCTGCTGGAAGGTACAGATCTATATGTTGAGAACCCCAAGCCTCTGAAGTCCTGAAGTTCGCATCACCAAGAAAAGCTACACTCCAACAGAATCTGGCGGAGGGATCCGGTGAGGGAGAGCCTAGGGAAGAAACCCCTGAGGATAGCTTGGGACTCAGTGTTAGTGACCCAAATATAATGGTCCCCTTCCCAGAGTGGGGACTGGGGGAAGACCTAGGGAACTTCAGGAGGGCCCAGCAAGAAGAAGAGACCCTTAAACATGCTAGAGAGCAGGTTTTGGAAGTGGATGGGGTTCCAACAGGTAACAGAGAGTCACCTGCAAGAACATTTCCCTATTTTATCCTAAAGAAAGATTTGTTATTCAGAGTGGCTGAGGGTGACCTAGAGGAGGAAGAGGTAGAACAACTGATAGTTCCCCAGCCCTATCATCAGCGTTTCATACACCTTGTAGCACTATACAAATGATAAGTAGTAGTAGAAGTAGTAGGTGTTATCGTTGGCTCATAGCCATTTATTAGGGGAACATCTGGGAATGGAAAAAAACATTAGCTCAATTTTTCTGGCCCGGGGTCCATAAACATGTGCAGTTAGATTGCCAGTCATTCCCCATTTGCCAACTTCATAAGCCCTCTAGAGTCCGGCCTGCCCCTCTAGTGCCTATAGCTATCATTGAAACCCCATTTGAAAGAGTGGCCCTGGATGTGGTAGGTCTCTTGCAGTGAACCACCTGAGACAACAAGTATATTTCAGTCACACTACACTTTGCTTTCTGATACCTGGAGGCTATTGCTCTAAAGAATATGAAGACTGCTACAAATGTGAATGCCCTCTGGGAAGTATTCTCGCGAGTAGGAATACCCAATGAGATCTGCACAGATCAAGGAACAACCATGAATAGCGTGGTTGGACGTACAGCCCGAACGTCCAACCTGTGCTCAGCCCCCGAAGCCGATTCTGTTGCTAGGGCTCCCCACAAATACACAGAATTTGTGCGGGGAGCACTGGACCGGAGACGGAGGAAGTGGTGCTGGAGCGGAGTGCGGTGGTTCATCGGAGGGGCCACCAGCCAGGACAAACAGAGGCAATTCTGGTCATGCTTCTGTCCGTTTCCCAGAAACGAGGTGGATGCCAAGCTTATTCCTCCCTGAAGGTGGAATAA
Organism: Ichthyophis bannanicus; assembly: GCA_033557465.1. Classification (NCBI taxonomy): domain Eukaryota; kingdom Metazoa; phylum Chordata; class Amphibia; order Gymnophiona; family Ichthyophiidae; genus Ichthyophis; species Ichthyophis bannanicus. The sequence continues at coordinate 32,004,465 of CM066043.1, read as the reverse complement.
GTCTCAGGTGCCCTCCACATCGCATGCCACACACCCCCACACAATTGACCTATCACCATGCTGTACCCCTGTAGCAACAATCCAGCCCACAGCAGTCACCAGAGGCGGCCGGACAGTGGACTGCAGGGGCAGATATACATCATGGCATTCCGGATGGCTCGTTACCATAGTACCAGGATGCCACTGCTCCCTCGCATCAGCAGTGGCATTCTAGTGTTGGGATAGGCAGTTGCTCGTACATCGATCTGCTCACCATACGGGGAGCACCCAGATGTCTATGTCTCAGATTCTGCCATTGCAGGTATGTCCAGGCCCCATGGTGGCAGAATTGGGGACATCTCTGGCACGTCCAGGTTTTGGGCAGGCAATGTGGTCAGACATGCTGGAAGCAGAATCAGCCTCTACATATCCAAGGTGATGAAGCAAGTGTGTGCCTTGGTGAAGGTCAAGATGCTGCAAACATCATGTATATCACTCACGGACAGATGGCCTTGTTGAGCAATTGAATAAAACTCTGAAACAGATGTTGAAAAGGTTTGTGCAGGAGGACAGGAAATGGGACATTCTCCTACCCTCTCTGATGTTTGCCATCCGCAAGGTACCTCAGAGTTCCACAGGGTTTTAGCCTTTTGAGTTGTTCTAAGGAAGACGGCTAAGAGGCATATTAGATGTTGCAAGGGAAACCTGGGAAGAAGAACTTCATGTCGGGTGTAATTTGGTGGAGTATGTTATACAAATGCATGACTGACTGAGGAAAGCTGAAGAGGTGGCCAAACTCCGTCTTGAAAAAGCACAAACTGAGCAGACCAAGGGCTAAAATCGGGCAGCTGTGCATCACACCTTCCAACCCGGAGACAGAGTTTTAGTCTTCCTGCTTCATCTGGGAGCAAGTTACTCTGTAAATGACAGGGGCCCTATGAGATGGAAGAGAAAGTGGGGCCTGTTAACTACAAGATTGCCCAGCCAGATAAACAGAAGAAAGACAGAATTTACCATATTAACCTATTGAAAAAGTGAACTCCAATGATGGCTATGATGATACAGGGAGATGATTTTGAGATGGAGATTTCAGTCCCATCGGATTCAGCTCAAGTCCCAATTGGAGACCAGTTTTCTGCTGCTGAGAGAATAGATCTAGAAGGTTTGATCCACTGGACCTAAAGGTGTTCTCCATCCGTCCAGGACAAACCCACCTCATTTGTCATGACATCATTACTGACCCTGGGGTGGTTATCTGGCAACAACCGTATCAGATTCTGGAGGCCCTTTTTGAAAGGCCATCTCCAAGGAGCTGGAAGAGATGCTTCACCTGGGAGTTATAGAAGAGTCTATGAGTGACTGGTTGTCATCCATTGTTTTGGTTCCTAAACCCGATGGAAGCATCAGATTTTGCACTGACTTCCAGAGGGTCAATGCAGCTTCTAATCTGGAAGCATATCCCATGCCTAGAGAAGATGAACTAATCAAGTGACTCGATGCAGCATGCTTTATATCAACTTTGGATTTGACCAAGGTATACTGGCAGGTGCCTTTGACTCTAGCTGCCAAGGAGAAGACTGTTTTTTCAACACTGCAAGGTCAGTTCCAGTGTACAGTATTGCCCTTTGAATTATACAGGGCTCCTGTCAAATCTCAATGCCTAGTCAACCACCACTGAGACTGCATAAAGAGTATGCAGCTACCTATCTTTATGACATCGCCATCTACAACAGAGACTGAACAACCCATCTAACTCAAGTGCAAGCCATGTTGACCAACCTGCAAAAGGCTGTGTTGATGGTCAACCCCAAGAAATGTTTTCTAGGAGGTTGGGACGTTCAATACCTGTGGCATTTAATTAGGAATGGACAGATACGACATCAACCAGAGAAGGTAGATGCCACTGCCCAGGACCCCAACTTGGAATCGAAGAAAGCGGTTTGTGTTTTCCTTGGATTGATTGGCTATTACTGCCAGTTCATCCCTAATTTTGCAGAGCTGGTGGAGCTGTTAACCAATCTCCTTTGGAAAATAATTCCCAAATGGGCATATGGCAATGGTATCTGGGAAAATTCAGCAGCACTAACCATGTTAGTGCTGCTGAATCTCCTGTTTAGAGGCAGTTACACATTTACTGGTTTGTAAACCATGGGGTATGCTTACTAAACTGCGGTAATGTTACATACCGCTCGTTATGTAACGTTAACGATCGTTAGGTAACATTAATGCGCGGTATGTAACGTTAACGCGCATTAACGTTACTTAACGATCGGTAATGTCCCCGGCCACGGTAAACACCGCAGAAGGTGGAGAGAGGGCGGAGAGAAGGGGTCAATGGGTGGGGAGTGGGTGGGGAGAGGCTCCTTTCACACTAACGCTCTGAACTGAAGGGCTGAATCCTACCGCGAATTAAAACCTGCCGTTAGATGCACATTTTCAGGAGAGAGAAGCCATTTAAGTGTCAGCAATGTACAGCATAGGCAGGGAGCCCAAGAATTGTAATAGTAGTGCTTCATTTTCAGCAACACCATAGTGCCAAAGTATGAAAGGCCACTATGGCGATGGTGCAAATGGGGCATAGGGTGGACCAGGCAGGTGCCTAGGTGGCACATAAGAACATTGAAACAGGAAATCAGCAAGACAGCAGCTGACCAAGGCCAAACACAATCCACCCATATCTACCTGGTTCACCCTAGCCAATAGTTGCTAGGGCACTGACCTGACATCCCCCCAGCCATCCCACCCCCATGTGGAAGGGACATAATATTGGTAGAAAGTGATGTGAGGATGTCCATGTATGCCCCCCCACCCCGGAACCCACTCCCTAGGCCGGCGCCTACCTGCACAGTAGATGGCCTGGGACTGCGCACTATCAGCACCGACAGCATATGGTCATGTCAGCATGGCAGGGGTGTGGGTGCCCTTGCTGGAGGGGGCAGTGCCACCTGCCTGCAATGGACCTAGGCCATGCCCTGCATCGCTACATGGTATGAAGTGCAACATAAAAGGTCTGGCTGAGGAAATGTCCAGATAGCCCCAGGGACTACCATGTATGTGTGGTGCAGTACACAAAGCCCAAAGCAGCGGCGAACAGGGGTACAAACACCCACTCACACAGGCTCCACAATCCAAAGATGCATGGAGAGTCAGGCTGTTGGCCCCAGCAATGAGATGATGTTAGCACCAGAGCACTACTACTACCTCCTGCACAGTTTAGCAATGTCTGCACTGTGATCAGGTCCAGTGTGGCGGGCAGGGTTGCAAACCACCCCTATCTTTGCACAATGCTGCAATAGGGGTGAGTGTGTGTGTATGTCTATCCATTGTTCTGTGGCTGCCCACCCTTCACTGGGTCTAAAATGTCCCACTGTGACCAGTGTTAGGCTGAATATGTGCATAATGAGGAGCAAGGTATTGTTGGTATGGCCCGGACAGGGCAGATTGGCCAGGATGCAGCTTTAAAGGGTGTGGGGCAATGGCTGGGACACTGTAGTACCCGATCACCACCTGCAAGGACAGGGTGGCCACAGCATGGCATGCTGGGAGGGCACTTACTCTGACCGAGCAGTGACCATGGTAGGTCTAGGTTCCCACATAGCGCTCTACACTATCTGCCTCTAGTGATATATTTGTGTTCCCAGTGCTGGGGTACTAATCACTGAGATGCCTGCTTGCTGCACATAGTTTCTCTGTGAGCATGCACTATGGACTGACTGGCAGCCTGTGTGTATTTAGACTGTGCATGGTTAGAACACCTGACTCTGCTGTCTGCTGGTGACTAGCAGACAGTAGTGTGAGGCAGTTGGGGTTTTCCAAACATAATCCCAGCATTGTTGCTGTTTTGCCACTGCCCCAGTCACAGGTATGGCTCTGGCCCACCAACCCTGGAAGGCTATCTCATGTCAGCAGGATGGAGGTTGCTTCCCTGGGGCAGGGGCATCTGTTCTTTACCTACAAAAGGGGTGATGTGTGCTCTTTGGGGTATGGAATGTATACCACTGTAACCTATAGAGACACTGCTACACAAACCTCATGCATGTCTAGAAACCCCTCTGTCCTAATATCAGCTGCCCATGTCAGCCAGATCCTAACACAGAGTACACACTAATCTGGGTGGTGTCTGGTCCCAGAGGGCCACATGTGACTGCAGGACACAGATGGAAACCAAATTACCTTTGACTGCACTGCAAGGAACATCTGTCACACACTGGTAGCGATGGGGACGTACAGCAGAACCTATCTCTAGCACCACATGTACTGTGGACCTAGTGCTGGGCACCCATCCTATTTCTCAGGGTGAAAACAGAACCTGCACAATGGCATGGTCTGTAGCTACTCTGTGCCAGTATCACGCACTGTCAGTTCGTCTTTCCAAGCTGAGGTACCGGAGAGGTGCAGACCCCATTTGGTGATTAGCTGTAGATTGCTATTCAGCATGTGCATTGCATCATGGGTACTGGTGATGTTACCCTATCCTGGCACTCAGAGCAAACATTTTGTGTGGTGACCTGCAGTCCTTCTGTACCCAGCCATTGTTGTGACATACACCATGGAGGTATAGTCTACTGGTTAATACGATGCCATTCTTGGCAGTGTTCATGGGTTCAATTCCTCATTGTTCCCTCCTCTCATGCCTGTCCTACTCAAATAGTGTGCATGCCTGTAACAGTCATATTTTTGCAGATCTGTGCTGCCAGCCCATGATACCCTCGCTACAACTGCCAACATTCCCTCTGTCCATCTATCTGCATCTGTCAGCTGTGTAGAGTCCTGTTTGCCTGTGCAGGCTGCCACCCCATGTCCTGCACTGCTACCCTTTCCTGCATTGCGCCTCTTCATGCTTGCCTTGCCTGTGCCTGATCTGCATGGCACCACCACTCCTCTGTCCACCCATCATTGTAAATATCCTGCCACCTCCGCCTCCACTGGGGGACACGTATGCCCATCATCTGCCACCAACTGTCTTTCCAGTACTTTACATTGCCAACACCCTGTGCTGTGGTACAGCTGCCCCCACCATGTTTGTCATCAGTACTGGCAGCCACATGGGATGCCCGCAGATATGGCAGGTCTAGCGGCTCCCAGCTCCCTCTCCTTCACTCACCTGTTCATTGCTTTTCCTGAGTGCTCTATCTAGTGTTAGTGCTACATCTGTCTCTGTTCCACACAGGTCATGCATGTCATCCTGAGGCACATTGAAGCCCCTAGGGCACACTGCCCTAGGGCACCAGAACCTTGTTAGGCCACCTTAACCTATTGTTCCATAGCCCAGGGTGCCTTCTGCGGTGCCTTGTCCAGGGGTGCCTAATACAGCACTTAGCCTAAGAAGCCCTATAGGGCGCCTTACGAGACACCTTACTAGGCACCTTACTAGGCACCTTACTAAGCACCTTATAAGGCACCTTACAAGGTACCTTACAAGGCACCTTACTAGGCACCTTACAAGGCGCCTTACTAGGCACCTTATAAGGCGCCTTACTAGGCACCTTATAAGGCGCCTTACAAGGCAACTTATAAGGCGCCTTACTAGGCACCTTATAAGGCACCTTACTAGGCACCTTATAAAGCACCTTACTAGGCACCTTATAATGCACCTTAAAGTTACTATGGCAAAACTGATGTGAAAATATTAACGTTCTTACTTATGACTTTCCTCAGGGCTTCTTTGACATCCTTGTTTCTCAGGCTGTAGATCATAGGGTTTAGCATAGGGATCACAACTGTGTAAAACACAGATGCTACTCTGTCCTGGTCCATTACATACTGTGTACTAGGCCGCATATACATAAAAATCACAGTGCCATAGAACAAGGTCACACAGAGAAAGTGGGAGGCGCAGGTATTGAAAGCCTTGTGCCTTCCCGCTGCCGAGTGCATCTTCAGGATGGAGGAGATGATGTAAACATAGGAGATCAGGATGACCAGCAAGGAGCCAACCTGAATGCTGCCAGAAAAAACAAATAATAAGATTTCATTCAAAGACGTATCGGAGCAGGAGAGCTTCAGGAGGGGAGGGATATCACAGAAGAAATGAGTAATCTCATTGGATCTGCAGAAGGACATAGTGAATATACTGGCTGTCTGTATGAGGGAATTGAGGAAGCCACCAACATAGGCACTGATTACCAATCGAATACAAACATTGTTGGTCATTACAGTTGTATAAAGCAGTGGGTTGCATATGGCAACATAGCGATCATAAGACATAACAGCAAGAATCAATCCTTCTGAGGCCCCCATTCCAACAAAGAAAAACATTTGAGTTGCACAACCAAGGAATGAAATGACTTTTCTCTCTGATAGGAAATCAGCTAGTGTTTTAGGGACAATAACTGTTGAGTAACAGAGATCTACAAAGGATAGATGCCTGAGGAAGAAGTACATGGCAGTCTGAAGATGAGGGTCTCTAGTGATGACCACAAGCATTCCAGTATTGCCCAATATTGCTATTATATAAATCAGTAAAAACAGAATGAAGAGGAGAATCTGTAGCTCTGGATAATCGGTGAGGCCTAAGAGGATGAATTCAGTCACTGAGGAGTGATTCCTGATGTCCACAGGGCGCTTGAACATTTTCTTCTGGAACTAGAAGGAAAAGCAAAATTCAGTATTTTATTGTTGTTTTGCCATATTGTATCCTAGGTAGAATATAACAAAAATATACAAATACGTACAGTCCATACATATGCATTGAACTAGTATATTGTAAGACATATTTTAGATAGTCCATGGAGATTGCAGTTAAGACATCTTCGTCGGGATGTCCATAATTCCGGTGGTATTTCAAAAAAGGATCTGCCAAACATGGAGCCTTTCCTAACATATGTATAAGAAACATAGGGGGATGTTTACTAAACTGTCTTAACGTGCGCTCTGCGATGTTATCACGCAATAAGGCACCTTATCGCGCGATAATGGTGCTTTATCGGGGCTAAGGTGCCTTAGCGCGCGATAACGCATGTAGCGGCGAAAAAGAGCGTTCAGGGCGGAGAAAGGCTCCCGGAGGGCGGAGGAAGGCTCCCCGGGGCGGAGAGAAGGGGTCAATGGGCAGAGAGTGGGAGGGGAGAAGCTCCCTTCACACTAACGCTGTGGATTTTTGGGCTGAAAACTAACGCGAGTGAAACTCTCGCGTTAGAGCAGATTTAAAGGGAAGAGAAACCATTTCTGTCAGCAATGTACAGCAAAACCAGGGAAACCTACAAAAAGTGATAAAATATAAAAATACAAAATATAAAAAACATATAACCAAGCTGGGCAATAGTGATACTAATGGGAAACAGCACAAAACACACCCAAGAAAGCCCCAAAAAAAAGATATGACGGTTGGAAGGGTCTATGCTCTGTCCCCATACAAGGTGAATGATCCCACAGTGCAATAGCACTGATCAGGGTTTTCCCTTTCCATGGACAATGTCCCTATGGCATGCATATGTTCCACAACAGCAGGGCGGGCATGTTGGAATGGGCAACTGGACAGATGCTGGAAAAGGGGACACAGAGGGCTGCAGGCAGCACATGCTGTGGAGCAGCTGGGGCACAATGCAGCCTGGGGTGATGCCTAGGTGGCCCATACGAATGCTGAAACAGTAGAGCAGTCAGACAGCAACTGATGAGGGCCCAACACGGGCACGAGTGTGTTTCCCACAGTGTCACAGGGGATAGTACCCAGCAGGTACCCCCAAGGGCACAGAACATTGGCAGGCGGTACTGGGGGGAAGCGTAGACACCTATGCAGGCACCCCTACCCCAGAACCCACACCATAGGCAGCCACCTACCGGCACACTGGATGGCCTGAGACTGCACACCACCAGCACCACCAGGAGAAGGGCATGTCAGCATGGTGGCAGATGGGTACTTGTGGTGGAGGGGCAGTGGCATCTGCCCACAGCAGACCATGGCCTAGCCCTGTGTAGCTGATTAAGTCACTCATTGCAGCTTGGAACCGCGTTGTCACCAACGATCACCTTGTCAGACTAGTTCATTCTATGCCGACAAGGTGCAGTCAGGTGATCAAGAACAAAGGGTGGCCCATAAAATACTGAGCCATCACTGACATATAAAAACAGCCTTTTTCAAGGCCACATACATTAATTTGAAGGAAACCTGGCGTGCGTCCATAATATTTTAAAGCATACTTACAATAATATATCGTTGGCCAACGATGTACATTACGCGATTTTCACTGAAAATTTATCAACAGGAAAACTATGGGGAACAAACTCAGAAAATAAGGGCCAAACCAATACTAAAAGTTGGCCCTAATAGCCAAATCTATCACTTATCATGAGATACACAGAAAAAGCCACTGGGAGGAAAAAGAAATTAAGATATAAGGTCACGAAGTTGAAAAAACATCAAATTTACAAGTGATTCCAGACTTTTGCACATCACTGTATTTTACGCTTTTAGAAAAGTGGAAGGAAGTCCAAAAAACTGCCAACATGGTTTAAAGGTGAAGTCAGAGAAGCTGTTGTTCCCAAAAAGCTCCTTTTAGGAAATGGAAAAAAGAGCCAAATGACAAAAACGGGAAACAGCACAAGCACGGGCAAGTTAAATGCAAGGCATTGATAGGGCAGGCAAAGAGAGAATTTGAGAAGAAGCTTGCCGTGGAAGCAAAAACACATAATAAAGACTTTTTCAAGTACATTGTAGCAAAAAACCTGTGAGAGAGTCAGTTGGACCATTTGATGATAGAGGGGTAAAAGGGGCACTAAGAGGGGACAAGACCATAGCCTGAATGAATTCTTTGCTTTGGTCTTTACTGAGGAAGATGTAGGGATGAAGTGGTATTTAAAGGTGATACTGTGGAACAATTGACAGAAATATTGATACACTGAGAAGATGTATTACAACTATTTGATAAACTGAAGAGTAGAAAATCACCTGGACCAGATGGTATACATCCAAGGGTGTTGAAACAACTGAAATATGAGCTTGCAGACCTGCTATTAGTAATCTGTGAACTATCATTAAAATCATCTGTAATGCCTGAAGATTGAAGCATGGCCAATGTAACACCAATTTTAAAAAGGATTCCAGGGGTGATCCAGAAAACTACAGACCAGTAAACCTGATGTCAGTACCAGGAAAAATGGTAGAAACCATCATAAAGAACAAAATTACTGAACATGTAATTTAATGTCATGGTTTAATGGGAGACAGCCAACATGGCTTTAGACAAGGAAGATCTTGTCTTACTAATCTGTTATATTTTTTTGAAGGTGTGAATAAAAGGTGAGTCAGTTGATATAGTATATCTGGACTTTCAGAAAGCTTTTGATAAGGTCCCTCATCAGAGACCTTTGGCAAAACTAAAAAGACATGGGATAGGAGGAAGTGTACTATTGTGGATCAGGAACTGGTTAAAAGATAGAAGGTAGAGGGTAGGTCTAAATGGCCAATTTTCCCAATGGAGAAAGGTGAATAGTGGAGTACTCCAGGGATCTGTGCTGGGTCCGTTGCTTTTTGACATATGCATAAATCAGCTGGAAAAGGGAATAACGAGTGAGGTTATCAATTTTGCAGATGACACAAAACTATTTAAAGTTATTAAAACCCATGACGATTGTGGAAACTTGCAAGAGGATCTTGATAAATTGGAAGACTGGGCATCCAAATGGCAGATGAAATTTAATGTAGACAAGTGCTAAGTTATGCACCTAGGAAAGAACAACCCAAACTATGGTTACAAGATGCAAAGTTCCACATTAGGAACCACCACCCAGAAAAAAGATTTCAGTGTCATTGTGGATAACATGTAAAAACCCTCTGCCCAGTGTGCAGCGGCAGCCAAGAGAACAAATAGAATGCTAGGTATCATAAGGAAAGTCATGGAAAATAAAACAAAGTATATTATAATGCCTCTGTATCATTCCATGGACTGAATAAATCCCACCAATGATTTGTGTTAATATTCCTCGACATAAGTGCCATGTTCGTCTCAGTATCGCATCACACCATCCTAAAAAGGCTAAACGACATTGGTCTAACAGACAACACACTAAAATGGTTCAAGTCATATCTATCTGGACAGAACCATGCAAGTAAAATTCAGCAGTATCCCTCAAGGCTCAGTCCTTTCCAGACTACTATTCAACCTATACATTCAACCAATCTGAAATCTACTACGGAAATTGAACACACATTATCACCTCTATGCAGACAACATCATGTTCTATTTGCCTTTTAACACGAAAAACCCAGACTTCTCAGCCATAACAGATGTCTTCAATGCTGTGACAAACTTTCTAGCCAGCATAAATTTCGCAATAAATTGAAGTAAAACAGAAGCACTACTCATATTTAGAGACCAAGGGGTATGTTTACTAAACTGCGGTAACATAGCAGCGGCTACGTTAACGCGCATTAAGTAACAGCGCACGTTAACATTACTTAACGCACGTTAATACTACTTAACACGTGTTAACATCACTGGCCGCGGTAAGTCCCGCTGAGGGTGGAGAGAGAGCGGAGAGAAGGGGTCAATAGGCGGGGAGTGGGTGGGGAGAGGCTCCTTTCACACTAGCGCAGGGAAATGAAGGGCCGAACATTACCGGGACTGAAATCCTGTCGTTAGATGCACATTTGCAGGAGGGTGAAACCATTTCAGTCTCAGCAATGTACAGCATAGGCAGGGAGCCCAAGAAACGTGACAGTAGTGCTCCATTTGCAGCAACAGCATAGTGCCCAAGTATGAAAGGCCACTATGGCGATGGTGCAAATGGGGCATAGGGGGCTGCAGGCGGGACATGTAGTGGGGGCAGCTGGGGCACAGGGTGGACTAGGCAGTCGCCTAGGTGACACATAGGAACATAGAGACCGGACATCAGCAAGACAGCAGCTGACAAAGGCCAAACACAATCCACCTACATCTACCTGATCCACCCTAGCTAACAGTTGCCAGGGCACTGACCTGACATCCCCCATCCTCCCCCAAGCGGAAGGGACATAATATTGGTAGGTGGTGATGGGGCAGATGTGAGGATGCCCATGTATGCCACCCCACCCCAGACCCCGCTCCCTAGGTGACTGCCTACCCACACAGTGGATGGCCTTGGACTGCGCACTACCAGAACCAACAGCATATGGTCATGTCAGCATGGCAGGGGGGGGTGTGCCCGTGCTGGAGGGGGCAGTGGCACCTGCCTGCAGTGGACCTAGGCCATGCTCTGTACCAGTACGTGGTGTGCAGTGCAACATAAAAGGTCTGGCTGAGGAAAAGTGCAGGTAGCTCCAGGGACTACTTCATGTCTGTGGCAACAGTGTGGTTCAGTACCCACAGTCAGTGTGTCCAGAAGCAGAGGGTCACAGGTTCAAGTCCCAGCTGTGGATCCTGCAAAGCATATCCTTATATTTTACCCTACAATGCAGATACAACAGTAACATGTGCAAAGCCCAAAACAGCAGTGAACAGGGGTACAAACACACACCCACACAGGCTCCACAATCCAAAGCTGCATGGAGTCAGGCTGTTGACCCCAGCACGGAGCTGCAGTTATCTCCAGAGCACTACTACTACCTCCTGCACAGTTTATCAATGTCAGCACTATGATCAGGACCAGTGTGGCGAGCAGGGTTGCCAACCACCCTATCTTTGCACAATGCTGCAATAGGAGTGTGTGTGTGTATGTCTATCCATTGTTTTGTGGCTGCCCACACCTCATTGAGCCCACAATGTCCCATTGTTACCACATTTGCCTGAATATGTGCATAATGACGAGCAAGGTATTGTGGGTATGGCCCAGACAGGGCAGATTGGCCAGGATGCATCTTCACAGGGTGTGGGGCAGTGGCTGGGACACTGTAGTGCCCGACTACCACCTGCATGGACAGGGTGGCCACAGCATTTCATGCTGGGAGGACACTCTCACTCAGATCAAGCAGTGACCATGGCATGTCTAGGTTCCCACATAGTGCTCTACACTATCTGCTTCCAATGATATTTGTGTGTTTCTAGTACTGGTGCCTCCATCACTGAGATGCCTGTTTGGTGCATATAGTTTCTCTGGGAGCATGCGCTATGGACTGGCTGTAGTAAGTCTGTGCATGGAACACCTTGTAGGGTGCTGTCTGACTGTGGTGTGAATCAGTTCAGGTTTTCCAGATCTAATTACTGCTTGGCTGGGTTGCCACTGCCCCAGTCACAAGTATGGCTCCAGCCCACCAACCCTGGAGGGTTGTTTTATACCAGCAGGATGGAGGTTACTTCACCAGGGGTCAGGCACCTGTCACTTACCAACAAAAAATGGTGATTATAAGGCACCTTATAAGGTGTCTTGTAATGCACGTTAGCTGACATGGCTTTATATGGGCATCCATAACACTACCAGGGAACTTAACGCGGGTAACATTACCGGAGTTTAGTAAACATACCCCAAGTTTTCAACCCACCAAAAAAGATAATAACACAGGATACAGATATAACAATATAACATGAGATCAAATACCTAGGTATAACCATCGACAGCAACCTTAATATGATCTCTCACATCAAAAACACATCCAAAAGGACATACTGGAAGCTAAAACTCATCAAACCCCTTTGACACCTTCTGCAGGAGAAGGACTTCAGATCAATACTACAAGCTATAGTCACACCTCACCTCGACTATGGAAACATCATTTACCAATACCTCCCAAAAAGCACCCTATCTCCAATCCAACTAGTCCAAAACACTGCCGCCAGAATGCTCTCTGCCAGCTCAACTATGCACCATATAAAACCAATCCTAAAAAATCTACACTGGCTCCCAATAACATAACAAGCAAAATACAAAGCCATCACTACCACCTTCAAGATCCTTCACAACCTTTCAGCTCCATGCCTCTCCGAGCTAATTACAGCAACATACTCTACAAGACCAAGAAGATCCTCCAATCAAAACCTCCTGAACATCCACCTGCTCAGGACCTAAACCATGCAGCAGACCAGCAACAGAGCATTCTCCTTATATGCTCCATCAATGAGGAACTCCTTACCAGATAACATAAGATCAGTAAAAACCATCACCGAATTAAAAAAGCAATTAAAAACTCACCTATTCAGGGAATACTATGAACCTGATGACAAAACATAAATCAAGGGCCAACACACCACATAGAAGGTCTGCCAGCCCAAACCAACTGCTACCTCCCATAAAATGACGCTCATCCCATTATGTAAATAGTTCATCCCCCCTACATAATCTCTCTCTTATTTAACTCCAAGATGTACTCCCTGTTTAATGTAAAACAATTACCTGAAATTTTGATGTTGTTTGATGTAAACTGCCTTGGATAAAGGCGGTACAGAAAAACTGTTAAATAAATAAATAAATAAATGGTGCGACTGCACCTTGACTATTGTGGGCAGTTCTGGTCGCTGTATCTTAAAAAGGATATAGCGTTATTAGAAAGGGTACAGAGAAGAGCCACCAAAATGGTAAAGGGGATGGAAGGATGCCCCTATGAAGAGAGGCTGAAAAGGTTAGAGCTCTTTAACCTGGAAAAGTGACGGCTGAGGGGAGATATGATAGAAGTCTATAAATAATGAATAGAGTGGAACGGGTAAACGTAGATCGATTGTTTACAACATCAGAATATAGAAAGACTAGGGGACATGCAATGAAGCTACAGGGTAAACTATTTAAGACTAATAAGAGAAAATATTTTTTCAATCAACGTGTAATCAAACTCTGGAATTTGTTACCAGAGGATGTAGTAAAAGCTGTTAGTGTATCTCGGTTTAAAAAAGGTTTGCACAAGTTCCTGGAGGAAAGGTTCATAAACCATTATTAAAAGGGACCCAAGATATCACTGCTTGACCCAGTACAAGAACTGAGGAACCTGTGTCTTTTGGAGAAACTGCTAGGTACTTATGACCTAGATTGACCACTGTAGGAAACAGGATACTGGGCTTGATGGACCTTGGTCTGACACAGTATAGCATATCTTATGTTTTTATGTTAATGTTTAGATGAATTTGTTGATTAATTTCTATTATTTGGTCATTCACATTCAGGGCCAGATTTAGGTATAAGCAACAGTGAAGGGAGTTACATGTTTGACGGCACTAAGTACTCAGGTCAAAAAGGAGCTTTTTCAGCTTCTTTAGGACTCTCTACTATTGCCACTTCAAAGAGACAAGATCACGGCACTTTGGTCCAACAACCCCTCATTTGTTTCCCAATCTCCAGTAGGTTCCGTTGTCTATCTGAGCTCCAAAGGTTGGCAAGGTACAGATGTTCTAGACATCAAAAGGGTAGATAGAATGTGTCACATTCCTCCTAGATTCTCAACACCACCAAAAAGTTGTCTAATAGACAATATTTTGGTGGTGGTGAGAAGCAAGGAGGAATGTGACAAATTCTAACCTTTTTGATGTCTTGGACATCTGCACCTTGCCCACTTACAATCTTAAATGACAGAGGTGTAAGGCAGGGGTCTCCAAATCCAGCCCTGGAGGGCCAAAAACTAGTCAGGTTGGCAGGCTATCTCTAATGCATATATATCTCATGCATATCATTAGGGATATCCCAAAAACCTGCAGGGTTGCGGGCCACCAGGACTGGAATTGAGTAGCTCTGCACCACTGCAAGATCAAACCCATGACCTCTGCCTTCACAGTCATTGCAGTAACCAGTGGGCTACATCTTTATAGCTTCTAACACTGAGCTGGCATGTACTTAGGGTTAACGCGTGTTAACGTGCCACGGCGCCCACTATCGCGCGATACAGATTCTTGCTACCTTAATACCGGAACGCCCACTCCTTATATGACATTCTTCACATTATCGCTGCAACTAGCGCTGGCAACATTAAGACAGTTTAGTTAACATACCCCGAAGTTTAGGAAGGGAAATTCAAATGTAGAGATTAAACGTGGAAATGAATGGCAAGGGACAGTGCAGCTGAAAAGACCTGGAGCTATAAGAAACCACAAACTGAATATGAGTCAATGGAGGTAGCAAAGATTAATTCAGGAAAATATGAGGTTGTCAGAAAGGATCCTAAATTATAAAGAAGTGAAAGGAAAGCCAAAGATCAAATGAAATCAAAGGGTGTGCAAGAAAAAGGAAAATGGATAGTAGAGTCTTTCATTCCTTACTTATATAATATTCTATGGGGTATGTTTACTAAGCTGCGGGTAGCGGCTTCCGTACAATATTGGAGGGGCCGTGGCTCCGATATCGCATGGATGCCGCTACCACAGCTTAGTAAACATACCCCTTTGTTTCTGAGTGAGTAATGTGATCATAATATGCAAAACCAGAGTGGAATGTAAAAACATATTTATCTATGAATATTCTCGCTCTTTTAAGAACATAAGACCATTCTGAAAATAATCTTGCTTTAATCAGAGTGAGATCATTTTCAGTAAGATAGGCGTCAGATGCATGATACACCTCCTGCCAAGTTTAGGCTCAATCACTGAACTTTTCTGGAAGTTTAACATAGAAACATAGAAAATGATGGCAGATAAAGAACATACTAAGTTCTACATACAGTGTGTCCATCCATACTAATTACTAAACTCTACAATCCCCTCCTCTTCCTCTGACAACCTTTGAGCTTACCCCAGGCTTTCTTGAATTCAGATACAGTCCCTGTTTCGACAAACCTCAACTGGAGATTTTTCATGCATCCTCCACCCTTTCCATAAAAAAAATGTATTTCCTCAGATAACTCGAGTCTATTCCCTTTCATCTTCATCCAATGACTTCTCATTGCAAGGTTACTTTTCTATTTTGGTATCATCCACAAAGAAGCAAAACATTTCCTGACCGCCCTTGCCCAATATGGTCCCAAAGCGATGGATTAAATGAATTATTGTAAGATTTTCAACCTTTCTTTTCTTATAAGACGTCAAGTTCATAGCTCAAGCTGTTCACAATTGGTGAGTCCATGGTTATAGACAGACCCACACTCCTTAAGAAGTCCCAGAGAGTTTGAATAAATCAAAGAAGATACTGACACTTCACTCATTATAACAATTAGCTTGTTGCACTTCTGGATGAAAGTCATAATTTTGCCAACTTGTAAAGCAAAAATATATATATGTATCTGAAAGTATAATTTCTCAAAGCAAAGATCTGAGTAGATTATTTTCAAGTTCTTGAGAATTAATTTCTTTTTCTACTCCATTTTTGGTCTAATTTAGTGGATGAATATTACTGAGTGAATAAAATATCTGTAAGTGCAATTCTAGTTAAGTGGAGGGATTTTTAGAATTTGAGAGGAGAGAATGCATGCTAAGACTGGCATTTGAATTTGATTGCATCTCTTTCAAACAGGAGATGAACATGAATTACATTTCAGGTGCAATAGTTATTTCTTACTCACAGAGAGCTTATACTGTAAGAGGGGCATATTAAAAATGGTTTAACTGGTTAGCAGTCCTGTGGTTTGAGATAAAACCAAGACAGAGTCCAATCATAGCAAGCTCAACATCCTAGACTTCAAAAACGCTGACTTCAGTAAAATGGCCAAGTGCCTGAAGGCGGAGTTGGCAGGATGGAAGGCGATAAGGGAAGAGGAATTGCAGGGGGCTAAACTAAAGGAGACAAAAAAAAGGACAACAGATACCTATGTAAGGAAAGTAAATAAAAACAAAGGGAAAAGGAAACCTATTTGGTTCTCCAAAGAAGTGGCTGCAAAAATAAAAGCAAAAACCACAGGTTTCACGGAATTCAGAAAAGAATGCAG
Source organism: Ichthyophis bannanicus (assembly GCA_033557465.1). Taxonomy (NCBI): domain Eukaryota; kingdom Metazoa; phylum Chordata; class Amphibia; order Gymnophiona; family Ichthyophiidae; genus Ichthyophis; species Ichthyophis bannanicus. The sequence continues at coordinate 31,987,802 of CM066043.1, read as the reverse complement.
GATGGAGACAAAAAGTGAGATAAGGATGACAAAATCAAAGGCAGAAGAAAAGATGACTAAAGATCTAAAGCGTGATGTTAAAACTTTTATCCGGTCTATTTGGGAGAAGTGGAAGATCCAAGGTGGATTTGCAGGACTCAAAAGATCCGAGAACAGATTCGTGCAAAGTGACATTGAAAAAGCGAAAATATAAACAAATACTTCTGTTCTGTTTTTACTAAAGTAAATCCTGGAGAAGAACCATCTGTGATTGACAAAATACAAATTGGAATAGAGTAGATACCACACCATTCACAGAAGATGATGTGTTAGAACAGCTTGCAAAACAGAAAGTGGACAAGACCATGAGACCAGATGGGACACATCCCAGGATACTGAAAGAGCTCAGAGAGGTTCTTGCAGGGCCGTTAAAGGATGTTTTTAATAGACCCTTGGAGAGAGGAGAAGTTCCTCGGGACTGGAGAAGGGCTGATGTGGTAAAAGGGAAGAGGTGACTAATTATAGGCCAGTAAGTCTTACCTCAGTGGAGGGAAAAGTAATGGAGGCGCCCCTGAAAGAGTGAATAGTGGCCTCTTTTTAGCTGGGTTAGCTATTCAGCCAGTGGCTGAATATCACTGCTGACCGGGCAAAATGGATATTCAATGCCAGTAGCTTGATATGGCCTTGAATATCCAGGTTTAAATTGAGGGGGGAAAGGCCAGCTGTGTATTTCTTCTAACTGCTGCAGTAGTGCCTGGGGTGGTCCATCACAGGGTGAGGGCATGCACTAACTTATCTGGTCAACAGCAATTTTCAGTCTGCTAAATGGACAAGAAACCACAGAAGGTTAGGCCTAAAAAAGCAGTAATGATGCTCAAATTGGATATTCAGCTGAAGCTGCTACCCGGCACTTACAGGGACTATCCGGTTTCATGTTACCTGCAGTGGCCAGGATTTCAGAAAAACCTGACCACCACGAGCTGACTATCAGGCAATGGAGAGTGAGAGGGCTTGCCCAAGTTCTCAGTGACCATCAGTGGGAGAAATGGGACTTGAACAATACTTTCCCTGTTTCTCAATCTGCTGCCGAAATCACTAACCTGCTCCTCTACTTTGTGCAAGCATTGGTTACATTAATATGCAAGCTTACTCACCAACCCGAGCAGCACTGGCCTTGGAAATATAATGTCACATTGACCTTAATGTTTCCTAACATCTAGTAATAAGTCCAGATTGCCAACTCTTATGTTGTAGTATGAGGAAAAAGTCTGAGGAAAAAGTTCCTATCCGTCTTCTTGCTTCTGATATCTTTGCTTGGATCGTGCTAAGGTTTTATAATGAGATTATGAAACTCTGGGGGCACGATCTCTAGAGCTCTTCTCAGCTAAAAGCATTAGGCAACGCTGAAGGACTAGATATTTCCCACTAGAGATCAGTAACAACAGGGATGAATAAACTCCTTCCAGAATGCATGAAATAGGCACAAAGGATCTCTTGGTATGAGTGGAGCTTGTAGTCCTTGTCTAAAATCATTTTATATATAGGGCCCTCTGTAAATTAGTTCTATCTATGTTCACCAAACAAACCTGTAATTTCTGCTATCCTCAGCTCTCATTATTGCCTTTTTCCTTATTGTTTATTTTTTTACCTAATTTTGAGCATACTGTTTGACCCACCTTTCGCTTTTTGTGGGCTAGTATTCTCGATGATGGTCATTGTTTTTCCTAAACTTTTGCATGTAATATTTTTGTTCACTGGAACATTTCTGTGTAAGTATATTATTTGATTAATATTGTAAAATTCATTAAAGATAAAATAAAAAAAAATAGAAACATAGAAACATGACAGCAGAAAAAGACCACATGGCCTATCTAGCCTGTCCTTCCATATCAACCACTACAAGAGTCCTCTTTTTTCCTTTAGAGAGCCTCTGTGTTTGTCCCATGCTTTTTTGAATTGAGATAATGTCCTCATCTCTACCACCTCCACTGGGAGACTATTCCATGCATCTACCAATCTTTTCATAAAAAAATATTTCAGCATATTATTCCTGAGTCAATCCCCTTTCACCCTCATCCTATGTCCCCCTTTTAGCAGAGCTTGCTTTTAATCGAAAGAGGCTCTCCTCCTGTGCATTTATGCCATGAAGGTATTTAAACATCTCAATCATATCTCCTCTGTCCCGCCTTTCCTCTAAAGTATACATATTAAGGTGTTTAAGGGGTATGTTTACTAAAGGGCTCTATTTGCGCCGCTGCAACATTATCGCGCGATAAGGTACCTTATCGTGCAATAATGGGGCTTTATTGGGTGCAGAGGTACCTTAGTGCGCGATAACGCGTGCAGCGGCGCAAACGAGCGCTGAGGGTGGAGAAAGGCTCCCGGAGGGCGGAGGAAGGCTCCCCAGGGGCGGAGAGAGAGGGTCAATGGGAAGGGAGAGGCTCTCTGCACACTAACGCTGTGGAATCCGGGGCTGAAAACTAACGCCAGTGAAACCCTGGCGTTAGAGCAGATTTAAAGGGAAGAGAAACCATTTACGTCAGCAATGTACAGCAAAACCAGGGAAACCCACAAAAAGTGATAAGTGTGATACATGTGCACGGAACAAAAGGGCAAATAAACATTGAAAATGATCCCAACAAAATGTAAAAAAAACATAACCAAGCTGGCCAATAGTGATATTAATGGGAAACATCAAAAAACACTACCGAGAAAGCTCCAAAAAAAAGATATTAATTTTGGAAGGGTCTATGCTCTGTCCCCATACAAGGTGAATAATCCCACAGTGAAATAGCGCTGATCAGGGTTTTCCCTCTTTATTGGACAGGTTTCCTATGGCATGCACATGTTCCGCAACAGCAGGGTGGGCATGTTGGAATGGGCAACTGGACAGAAGTTGGAAAAGGGGATACAGAGGGCTGCAGGCGGCACATGCTGTGCTGTAGCTGGGCCACAGTGCGGACTAGGGTGATGCCTAGGTAGCCCAAAGGAATGCTGAAACAGTAGATCAGCCAGAGAGCAACTGATGAGGGCCCAACATGGGCACAAGTGTGTTTCCCACAGTGTCACAGGGGATAGTACCCAGCAAGTACCCCCAAGGGCACAGAACATTGGCAGGCGGTGCTGGGGGGAAGCGTGGACATCTATGCAGGCACCCCTACCCCAGAACCCACACCATAGGCAACCACCTACCGGCACACTGGATGGCCTGAGACTGCACACCACCAGCACCACCAGGAGAAGGGCATGTCAGCATGGTGGCAGATGGGTACTTGTGGTGGAGGGGGCAGTGGCATCTGCCCACAGCAGACCATGGCCTAGCCCTGTGTAGGTGGGTGCCATGCACTGCAACAGACAGGCCCTGTCTGACGAACAGTCATGGTATCCCCAGGGAATGCACTGCTTCTGTGGCAACATGGTGGTGCAGTACACAAAGTCAGTGTGTTCAGGAGCGGAAGGTCACAGGTTCAAGGTTCAGCTGTGGTTCCTGCCATCCCAGTCCCCAGATTTTACCCACTACTAAAACATGGTAATAAAAATGGAACCTTTATTGCAGATAAATTAAACATGCCCTAAACGCCTATAGTTTACCCTACAGAGCACAGACACCATAAACATGTGCATTACCTAGAGCAGAGTCTCCCAAATGCAGTCCTGGAGGGCCAAACACCATTCAGGTTCCATGCTGTCTCTAAAAAGATGCCTGTGCTGCATTTCTATGTGCCACCCCCATGGTATGCAGATGTATCTCATGCATATTTATTAGGGACAGCATGAAAACCCAAACAGTGTTTGGCCCATCAGGACCGGAGTTGTGAACCTCTGCCCTAGAGCAGCAGCCAACAGGGGCAGAAACACCCGCACCCACAGGCTCCAGTATCCAAAGCCTCCTGGAGAGGCAGGATGTTGGGCCCTGCATGCATCTCCCAATACTAGCACTTGCATACCTTAGCAATGCCACCCTAAACCTGGGAATGCGGTACACATATATCAAAAGGTTGCTATGATTACTGACAGATAGCAATTCTTAACTTAAGCACAATCTGCTCATTGAGCTGTATCATACCAACCTCTCTGATGCCTGTGGAGTGTGTTTCAGGTCTGGTGTCTGACAGTGTTCACCACCCTGGGGAGTGACCCCAACTGTATTGCGTACCATAGCCATGCCTGCACTGTTCCCAGGACTGGTGAGGTGGCCAGGGCTGCCAAAAGCCTCTATAGTTGCACAATGCTGGCATAGGTGTGGGAGTGTGTGTCTATCTATTCAGTGTGTGGTGACTGCCAACACCTTCCTCAGCCCACACTGCTTCCACTGTTGCCAGTGTTAGCCTGCCAATGTGCATAATGAGGAGCAAGGTACTGTGGGTATAGCCCGGACAGGGTGGCCTGGCCTGGATGCATCTGCACAGGGTATAGGGCAATGGCTCGGACACTGTAGTGCCCGGCCACAACCTGCACAGACAGGGTGGCCACAGCATGTCCTGTCAGGAGGTCACTCTCACCCTGACTGAGCAGTGACCACGGCATGGCTGGGTTCCCCCATAGTGGTATGTTGTGTTTTTCTCAAGTGATATGTATAGGTTCTCTTTTCTGTGGCCTAATCACTGTCTTATCTGCTTGGTGGGTGTACTCACATCTCCTTCAGGAACATGCAGTGTGGACTAGCTAGCAGACTGTCTGCAGTTATATGTGTATGGCTGGAACACCTTGCAGGGTGCAGTGGCTGGTGACTTACTGTGCTTGTTGTTGGAGAATGTCAGATGGTGGTGAGGGGCAGCTGAGCATTTCCAGGTGTACTCTCTGTCTGCCATTGCCTTATGGATGTGTACAGCTCTGCCTTGGCTGCCCTGTAGTGTGTCTGTTCCCCAGCAGAACTGGTGTTGATGACCTCTCCCTCTACTGCCACCATTGCAGAGAGGTAGAATGTGGGTCTGTTGGTGGGGGATCCTGTCTCCTACCCTGAGCCACACAGGGTGGGTTGGGTGGTGGTACATAATCTGCCTATGGGTCCAAACACCCCCCCCCCCTTCATGTATATTATGTTACCATGGCACCAACACAGAATATGCACTATTCCTGGGTGCATCATAGCCCATAAGGGCTAAACCTGATTGACAACTACAGATGGACACTAATGTATCCTAGATGTGTTTGTATGAACTACTTACCACACACAGTGGCACTGATGGGTACTTACAACATGGCCTATTCTTGCCATGAAAAGTGCGGCGGCCCTGGTTCTGGCCGCCCCACCTCACCTCACCCTCAGGGTGAGCACAGTACCCACACAATGTGACGGTCTATAGCTACTCTGTGCCACTAACACACACCGTCATCACCCGCTACTAGGCTGAGGTGCTGTGGTGGTGCACTCGGTCAGTTCCCCCTACCAGGATGAGGTGCTGTGGGGTGCATACCCCATCCTGTGATCATCTGTAGACTGCTGATTTGCATGTTCTGTGCATCATGGGTATGGGTGGGTTGACCCTATCCTGATAACCACAGAAGAATGTTTGTGTGGTGACATGCAGTCCTTCTGTAGCCAGCCAGGGGCTTGTTTGTAACTATAGACCTGTAGCTCACTGGTTACTTCATTGCCTGTAGAACCAGAGATCATGGGTTTGAGCCCACAGTGGGGTTATTTGATAGGGCTGTCTGAGGCATTGTCTATTTTTAATGTAAATTAGTGCTGCCAGCAAAAACGCCCTCACAGTGCTGTAACCTTAAAGTGCCCCATAAAGCGCCTTATAAGGCGCCCTATAAAGTTCCTTATAGGGTGCCTTATAAGGCTTCCTATAGGGGACATTATAGGGTGCCTTGGCGGACTGTGCACTTTACAATGTGCCCTCTGGAGTGCCTTATATGGCGCCTTATGTGGCACCTTAGGTTACGGCACTGTGAGGGTGTGTTTGCTGGCAGCACTAATTAAAATAAAAATAAAATGCCTCAAAAAGCACTACTTAAAAGGCAATGCCTCAGCCAGCCTTATTCATTAGGCACACTGGGGGATCAAACTCATGACCCTTGTACCACCAGTCAGTGTATTGACCATTGTGCTACACCTCTGCTGCTTTGTTTATCAGTCAGCGTGCCTACTTAAGATTACCGCGCGTTAACATGCTTAGCGGCTTCTCGCACGATAATGTGCACAGCGCGTGTTATTGTGCGATAATCCCGTTTTGCTACGTTAAGACCGAAACGCCCACTCCTTTTAACGCATCTTGCACACTATCGCCGGGCGCACGTTAAGACTGCTTTGGGGTATGTTTACTAAGCAGTCTTAACGTGCGCCTGGCGATAGTGTGCAGGATGCCTTAAAAGGAGTGGGCGTTACGGTCTAAATGTAGCAAAACGGGATTATCACACGATAACATGCGCTGTGCACATTATCGTGCGAGAGGGTGCTAAGTACGTTAACACGCAGTAATCTTAAGTAGGCGCGCTGATGTACACTCAGTGCAGCCGAGGTGTAGTACAATGGTAAATATATGGATTGATGGTACGGGGTCATGAGTTTGATTCCCCAGTGGGCCTAATGTATAAGATTGGCCAAGGCAATTCCTTTTTCTGTTTGCAACTGTACAACAATCTGTGTTGCCAGCTGAAAATACCCACACCCCAGTGCCCTAAACAAATGCACCTTTTAGGGTGCACCAGAAGGCACATCCTAAACAATCACGTCAGCCAAGGCGGGTTATAATGTGCCCCAGAGGCCATGTTGAAAGGTTGCCTACTCCCAAGACACCGTAGTAGGCACCCCATAAGCTGCCTGAATCTAAGGTGTGGTGTACGATGCCCCAAGGATGTATAGGTGAACCCAAAAACGTTGGCTAAGAGCAGTAAGGTCCCCCAATTTGAAAAGCAAGAGAGATAGGGGCCAAACACAGATGTAACCCTAACACTGCTCAAAGCAGCAAGGAAAGATAATGCATAAGTAATGGAAGGAAGTAGATCTGAGCTGATGGACCAGACAAATCTGTGTCCAGCACATGTGGCAGCTGGAAAAATGGACAAACATATCGGGGGCAGCTGTAGCGATGCACAGAGTGATGGTAATGTACCATGCAATAATGACAGTGTGTGGCAGAGGAATGGGAAGACGTGTCCAGCAGAGGAGGTAGAAGTGGCAGGATAGGTGTAATGTCAGGATGACAGTGGAGTAGCAGTGCTATGCAGAGCACACACAGGAGAGGCAACCAGGGAGAGCTGCAATGCAGAAATGTGTAGCAGTGTAGAACGTGGGGTAGCAGCATGCACATCAGGGTAGGACGGCACACAGCTGGCAGACACACGTAGATGGACAGAAGGATGGTTGACAACTGTGCTAAGGGTACAATGTGCTCACAGCACAGATCTTCACAGATATGACTGTCACAGGAATGAAAAGTAGTGGTGCAGGACAGGCATACAAATGAAAGAGAACACAGAGGAATCAAACCTATGACCATTAGCACAAATGGCAATGCACAAACCGGTATGCCATACCACCAACATGAGCTCAATAGCAAAGGCTGCATACAAAAATACTGCAGGGCATCACCCAAGAAGCCTGCTGGCTGTCAGGATAGGCAAACCCCCAACATCAACCATGATGAAATGCACATGCAGATCTGGGGTGTACAGATCAGATCACAGTCTGTAATTGGGACCAGAGCCACATATAACTACATGCACACACACAATGAAATGTTATGCAGTGGATACAGCATGCAAAAGATGAAAGAACCTAAACCCCAAGGGCAGCAGAGGATGCTCTGTGGAGCAGGTACAAAATCTGGAACAGGACAGGGGAGAATTGAACCTGCAAACAGGTGTGCCACAGACTAGCTGAACCACAGCAATGCCAAACCCCCAAGTGGACTGCCATGTAAACACTATAAAGAAAGAGACATATGTAACAGCTAATATGTGATGGATAGGCAGCACAGAGGACACACCTTGGTGTACAGTGAAGAGATGGAAGGGTGTGTGCAGAGGTGATGAACCTGCAGGTACCTAATAGTCATTTTAGCACTATAGCCAAAAATAAATAAACCCCATCTGGGGAGCAAACCTGCAACCTATGGTGTTATAATACATGTCTGTAACCACTACCCCAAACAACCACAATGAGCACATTGAGCACAATGCAAAAATAGTACCCCAAAGGGAGGGTGTGTATGGGAACCTGTAACACCCAGTGATGTGGCAAATGGCTGGCAGATAGAAAGATGCCACCGTACAAGGATGAGAGCACAGGTGGGCCATGTACATGACCAGGAAATCAGTAAATACAAGTGTCAGTGTGCTCAAGGAGTGGAGAAGTAGCCTAGTGGTTAGAACACTGGCTCGGTCACCAAGCGACCAGGGTTCATTTAGCACCCCTTGTGGCCTTGGACAAATCACGTAACCCTCCATTGCCTTGGAAGAAAGGCCTGGCAATCTACTTCTGGTGACACTGCCAAGAAAACCCTGGAGTTTCTGGGTCACAAAGAGTCAGGATTGACTCGTAGGCACACATTGCATGGCATGTGACCGACCAGTCAGGGGCTCGAGGTCAGGTCTTAGATCCTGGTAGAGCTCCCTAATAGCTCCCATGCTCAGGCGGTAGAGGGAGATGACCTGGTCCTCACGCATGCCCTGGAGCTGGGCCCTGGGCCTGTAGAGGCAAGGCTGGAAAGCCTGCACCTCTGCACGTCTCCTGCCCCATGCGGGTACAGCCCCTGCCTGGCCTGCCCCCACAGCTGCAGGTCTGTGTTGCAGCGGGTCTACACCCATGCCCTGTGCCTCAGCCCCATCGACATCATCTCCCCCATCAGGCAACCGCAGCCCCTGCTCACTTCCCTCTGCAACCGCAGCAACCAAGAAGGCCGCCATAGATTCAACCCGTCTAACCTCTCTACAACACTCAACACAGACAGTCACCTCACTAACCAGGCCACACACCGTTCACACACACACACACAGCCACACAATCCAAACAACACTCACAAACACAGCCACTACACACAATACACCTTCCTTTGACTCTCCACAAGCTTCACAAACACAGCACGCCTTCTCTCCCTCGCCTACACAATCCCCTCAAAGTGAACCAGTTGTGCAGGTGTTTTTATAGTTTTCTACATAGCGCGCATTGCACATGCGCAGTTGTGCGAGCACGGCAGCTGCACGTGTTGCCCATGCACCGCGCATCACGCACATGCTCAGCGCATTAGAAAACATTCGCACACACCATGCGCTTCTATGGCGCGCATGCGCAACGCGCGCAGATGGCGCACTCATGCAATTGCGCATGCGCAACGTGCACAGATGGTGCACTCACGCAATTGCACATGCGCAATGCACGCAACCCCAAAAACCCTATAAATACACCTAAACATATGATACATGTTGAGGGGTCAGTGTAGGAGAGATAGAGAAGGTGTGTGGCGTCCGAGAGAGAGCGAGACAAGTGTGTAGTGAAGATTAAAAGGATTAGTGAGAGACAGTAGAGAGTGAGAAAGGCAGGCATGCTGTAGATAGGTGTGTGCCAGAGAAGGGGAGACATAGAGAGAGGTGTAGGCGAGAAGCAGGTGACAGAGAATAGCACAGAGCTGAGGGGCAGGCAGTAGGGAGTGGAGGAGGATGTGTCCAGGACCAGGTGTGAGGTGGAGGTAGAGAGCCCAGGGCCAGGAATGAGTGATAGGGAGGGAGAGGGCACAGAGTGCAGGGATATGGAGGAGCAGGACATGGCAGGTGTGGAGGAGGAGGGGGGCACCTGTCCACCGTGACATGGAGACGTGTGAAAGCGTAAGGCCTGTGGTGGTGGCTGCCGGCACATCAGATCGGTCCGAGCCCACACAGGGCCCACCCAGTGCCAAGCGAAGGTGGGTACCAGTGCCAGCTGCACAAAGGAGGAGGGCTGTGTGGTTCAGCCCTCAGGAAAACCAGATCCTGCTGGCCAGTGTTCTTGAGAACTATGAGGTTCTCTATGGGAGGCTCAGCAACACCACCACCGTGGCAACATGGATACATGTGTGGGAGGAGGTACAGGAAGCCGTAGGACAGGCAGGGGGACCAACACGGGACCTCGACAGCCTCCACAAATGCTTCAATGACATTAAACATGGTGTGCGTGCACACATGGTTGCCGAGCGGCAACATGCCATGGGCACGTATGGGGAACGTCCCTTTTCCCCATCCCTTACGCCTCTGGAGCAGGAATTAGTTGACCAGCTTGGTCCAATATACCTTTGTGGCCTGCCAGAAGAACTGGACACCGCTCATCCCCGGGCAGGTAGGTATGCCAAAAACACCTTGCTGCTCCCAATGCATACTGTGCATGCACGCTGTATATGCGGCACACATCTTATTTGCACCCCCTCACACCTGGTTGCACAACTCATCTCCTTCCCTCTGCCTCTGGCTCATGGGTGTCTCTGTCTCCATTACAGGCCTTTGCATTTGCATGATTCCTTCCCCCACCCACATGTGTCGCTAACACCATCCCCTACAAAATCCTGGCTATACATGTGGCTACACTGCTGCTAAACGTTCTCATCCCACACCTGTTTGTCCGATGTCTGATTCAATGTTAAGCACCGCTGAGCACGGATTGTCCTTTGATGAGCTAACAATCACATTGATGCGTGTGCTTGGTAGTGCCCTGACAATGCCTATTATCAGTAGTTTCAGTAGGAGTATTAGCTATGCAGCACACGTACAGGGCACGGCCAAGCACACATTGCTTGTGGGGTGGATGTACCACACAGGTGTACATAGCTGCAATGATGAAAAAAAGCTGTGTTGTGTATGCTCTCACACAACCCAAGTGACTGCACCACCATGGAGCCAACTGTGGAGGAGGATGTGTTAGTGCCCCTGGATTGTGGGGAGCCCGAGCCAACGATGTCAGGGGACACCACCAGCAATGGTGACCTCACACCTGGGTCCACTGTGCTTGCGGAGGGAGATGACACGCTCCTGGACGTAACCGCCACAGTGGAGGACAGCGGCAGCCTTCAACAGACTGCAGCGGCTGATGACATGCAGCGGACCCACCACCCCAGGCAGGCCACAGGGACAGCAGCCCCACCTCCCACCAGCATGGCAACCATACTTGCGGAGCTGTGGGCCCACAGTGACTCAGCAAGACGTGATGCCAAAGGTGCATAGAAGCATACACAGGAGTCCCCATGTGGGTTGCCAGGAATTCCACAAGGAGATTGCATGTTGGTAACATAGCACATTGTTCCTGTGTTGGGGGGGGTATGATGTATGCCTTGTGCGTGCCACCCTTCTGTAGCTTGGCTTGTCAAGGGTCAGCATGTGTGAGGGCACGCTGTGCACAGACAGATACCCCCAGCAAGCGCACAGCAGAAACCACCGATACCGGGTCACCCAGGCACCCTACGTGATAGACACCCTCACCATGGGTATTGATATGCAGCATAGTTTCTATACATAATCTTCAATGTGTGCCAGCAATATTGGAACGCGGGCCCCCCAGATATATGTATGTGTGTCCCATGACTCCTCACGTCCCCTGACCTATGTCAGATGGCCAATGTGCAGATCACACATTGACAGATTAGATTGCGACACTGGCATATGTGAGATCTGTGAGTTCCATGACCCCTCATTAGGACCCATTACATGCATGTGAATGGCTCATGGGACACACAGATCTGAACATGGTCATGTGTTGCTATTTGTGCCATGCATGATTGTTTGACAGACTAAGCTGGTGGGAAATGCCTGACATGTGCATGTGTGACGGTTGTCTCTGAAAGAAGTATCTCACATATCACGTTATGTCCCACCCACAGGTACTGGGCAGGCTCTATTGCAGATTCACCGGGATCTTTGGGCAAACACCAATGAGATCCAACAGCTGCGGATGACAGCTGAGGACATAGTGGGGGCCTAGCAGCCAACGGTTCTTAAAACCACGAGCAGAGCAGAAAGAGGGAGGAAGGAGGAAGGCAAAGGACAACAGAGAGAGCAAGGCTGAGCATAGCTGGAGGAGAAGGAAAGAAGAAAACTCCCAGGAAAACAGCTACCTAAGAGGGCCTGGAGAAGGACATAAGGAGGCTGAATTTCAGAGCCTGGAGGATCCCAGGAAGAAAGAAATCAGCACTTGTCTGAGAAACCATCCCCAAGGTAAAGCCAGGAGTTTCAGAGCTGAGAAATCCACAGAGAAACAGTTTGCTATTGCTAAGGTTCAGGAAGCAGAGCCCTCACCATCTACTGTTAAGAGGTGGGTGGAAAGTTTTACGTATGGGAAAAGCCATAGCCCTGATAAGAGCAGAACAGCTGAGTCTTCAAAGCTAGAAGCACTGAGAGAGTTGTTTGCTGAGGGAAAAGTTCACTCCCCTAATTCAACTGTGCCTTTACAAGCTGAATTGCTGTGGAATCAGTTCCAGGAATTTTTAAAGGAGAGAAAGTCTGGGAGAGTTTGTAACTTTGATAGAGATTCCCTATATTTTTGTTAAATCAGTCAGGGCCTAGTAGCAGCAGTTTAAGTTTACATTTAAAACACAGAGGAGAACTCTCTGGTTACATTTCATACCCAGCAGAGAGCTTGTACTTTAAATTTAATAGTCACTCAGGGCCTAGTAACAGCAAAGTACTTTTAGTTTAAATTTAAAACACAGAAGAGAGCTTTCTGGTTACATTTGGAACCCAGCAGAGAGCTTGTAGTTTACATTTAATAGTCACTCAGGGCCTAGCATCAGCAAAGTTCTTTTAGCTTAAATTTACAACACAGAAAAGAGCTTTCTGGTTAAATTTAGAACCCAGCAGAGAGCTTGTACTTTAAATTTCATAAGAAGTTAGAGCCTAGCAGCAGCTAAGAGCTATAATTTAAATCAAATCAGAATTTAGCTTAGCACAAAAAGCAAAGCGGGGTCTGTACTTTTTGAGCAACAAATAAAGTTTTCTAGAGACCTTTACAAAGAGGCCTTCTACCTAGGGGGCAAGAAACCTGTGAAACTTTTTCAATAGGTGTTAACACCAGGTGGCAGATCAAAAGGCCATTTTGAAAGACTCCTCCTATCCAAGCAAGGACTGTTAATTACCTAGGAAGTTGGAAACAGCTTACTTCAGCAGCACAGGCATAAATAGCTCAACCAGAGCTCTGTGATCCTCTGTCTTGAAAGACTGGTAAGGGGGACTGTTGCTTCTGGAGGGAGATCTGCAACTGTGAGTATTTACTTCTGGTAATTTTCTAAAAGGAATTCTTTGTATTACAGCTAATTAATCTGTGATCCACTATTTTTGTTAAATCAGTCAGGGCCTAGTAGCAGCAGTTTAAGTTTACATTTAAAACACAGAGGAGAACTCTCTGGTTACATTTCATACCCAGCAGAGAGCTTGTACTTTAAATTTAATAGTCACTCAGGGCCTAGTAACAGCAAAGTACTTTTAGTTTAAATTTAAAACACAGAAGAGAGCTTTCTGGTTACATTTGGAACCCAGCAGAGAGCTTGTAGTTTAAATTTAAAAGTCACTCAGGGCATAGCATCAGCAAAGTACTTTTAGTTTAAATTTAAAACACAGAAGAGAGCTTTCTGGTAAAATTTAGAACCCAGCAGAGAGCTTGTAGTTTACATTTCATAATAAGTTAGAGCCTAGCAGCAGCAAAGAGCTATAATTTAAATCAAATCAGAATATAGCTTACCTCAGCAGCACAGGACAGGGTACTGTGTAGCAGCCCTCTTTTAATAAGTGTTATTTCCCTCCCTCCCCCCACACCCACCCACCCCTGGGATAATCGTAGCTTTATAGGTATTTACACATCTTAAAAGACAGGAGGTGCTCTCAAGTGAAGCTCATTACCAAAATCAGTCATACACTAAGGACCTGAGATTAATTAAGCTTCAGGTGAATAAGGTATATTAAACGTATTAGGTACAGTTTTATTGCTATAAATATCCATAGCAACCCTTAGTACGTAAAGAACTTAAAGATCTAAACACAAACTTAAAACTAAGATGCAGACAGCAGTCCAGCAGAGAGATGGGGGCTTTCCAGTCTTTTGCATTGAGTGTCACATGTATGATTTTCTCCCAGTTGGTGAGAGGTGTTACGTGTGCACTAGGTGCAAGGAGCTCTTTGCTCTTAGGGAACGAGTCCATTCTCTAGATGCTAGAGTAGCAGACTTGGAAAACATAAGACAGACAGAGAGCTACATAGACGAGACCTACCGGTATATAGTCCTGAAGTCCCACCTCCAGTCTGGCAGCATCCCTGTTGCCATGGAGGAGAGAGGTCACGTGACAGGAGAGCATCACCCTGGTGTGGCAGGAAGCAATCCTGTAACTAGGACCTGTCCTCCAAGTGATGTAAAACCCTCTCGCACCGAGGAAGTTTCTCCAGGGCCATGTTCCCATGAGGGAAGGGTTAGGACAGCCGTTATAGTTGGTGATTCGATCATTAGGCATGTAGATAGCTGGGTGGCTGGTGGACATGAGGATTGCCTGGTAACATGCCTGCCTGGTGTGAAGGTAGCGGACCTCATGCGCCACCTAGATAAGGTCTTAGATAGTGCTGGGGAGGAGTCTGCTGTCTTGGTACATGTCGGTACCAATGACATAGGAAAATGTGGTACGGAGGTTCTGGAGGCTAAATTTAGGCTTTTAGGTAGGAAGTTGAAATCCAGAACTTCCAGGGTAGCGTTCTCCGAAATGCTTCCCGTTCCCCGCGCAGGTCCCAAAAGGCAGGCAGAGCTCCGGAGTCTCAATGTGTGGATGAGACGATGGTGCAGAGATGAGGGTTTTGGATTTGTGAGGAACTGGGGAACATTCTGGGGAAAGGAGGGGCTCTTCCGAAGGGATGGGCTTCACTTTAACCGGGATGGAACCAGGCTGCTGGCATTAACCTTTAAAAAGGAGATAGAGCAGCTTTTAAACTAGATAATAGGGGAAAGCCGACAGTCGCCCAAGAGCACATGGTTCAGAAGAATGTATCCTTGAAGGATACTACCAAAAGCAGAGAGGTTCCAAAAAGAGTAAAGTAGCCCAAATGCCCTCGAGTATGGAGCAGACAGAGCTTAAAGATCCCAAATTACCCATGTCTACCAATAGCCAAATTAATATGAATAAAATACAGTCTCTAAAATGCTTGTATGCAAATGCTAGAAGTCTAAAAAACAAGATGGGAGAGTTAGAATATGTAGCACTAAACGAGAGGTTAGATATGATTGGAATATCAGAGACATGGTGGAAGGAGGACAACCAGTGGGACACTGTGATACCTGAGTACAAACTATATCGTAATGATAGATCTGATCAAATTGGTGGAGGGGTTGCGCTCTATGTTAGAGAGGGCATTGAGTCAGAAAGGATTAAAGTTTTGCAGGAAACAAAATTTGCTGTAGAATCTCTATGGATTGAAATTCCATGTAAAAAGGGGAAGGCGATGGCAGTGGGGGTGTACTATCGACCGCGTGGCCAGAATGAACAAATGGATGATGAAATGCTCAAAGAAATCAAGGAAGCTAACAAAAGTTACAGCGCAGTAATAATAATGGGTGATTTCAATTACCCCGGTATCAACTGGGTCAGTGTCTCGGCAGGACATGCTAGGGAGATAAAGTTCCTAGATGAAATAAATGACTGCTTCTTGGAGCATCTAGTTCATGAACCGACCAGAGGGGAAGCAATATTAGACCTAGTCCTTAGTGGAACACCAGATGTAGTGCAAGAGATAAGTGTGTTGGGGTCACTTGGCAATAGTGATGATAGCATGATTGCCTTTGATTTAATTAGTGGAGGAGGGATAGTAAGGAAATCCACAGTACTACCTTTTAATTTTCAAAAGGGAGACTATGATAAAATGAGGAAAAGAGTTACGAAAAAACTAAAAGGAGCAGTTGCAAAGGTTAAAGACTTACATCAAACTTGGGTGTTGTTGAAAAATATTATCTTGGAAGCCCAAGCCAGCTTTATTCCACGCTTTAAGAAAAGTGGAAGGAAGTCAAAAAAACTGCCAGGATGGTTTAAAGGTGAGGTCAGAGAGGCCGTTGTTGCCAAAAAAGCATCTTTCAGGAAATGGAAAAAAGAGCCAAATGACGAAACCTGGAGACAGCACAAGCACTGGCAAGTCAAATGCAAGGCATTGATAAAGCAGGCAAAGGGAGAATTTGAGAAGAAGCTTGCTGCGGAAGCAAAAACGCGAAATAAAGATTTTTTTCAAGTATATTCACAGCTAAAAACCTGTGAGAGAGTCAGTTGGTCCATTAGATGATAAAGGGGTTAAAGGAGCACTAAGAGGCAACAAGGCGATAGCAGAGAGACTGAATGAATTCTTTGCTTCGGTCTTTACTGAGGAAGATATAGGGATGTTACCCATGACTGAAGTGGTATTTAAAGGTGCGGAAGAATTGAAGGAAATATCGATACATCGGGAAGATGTATTACAACTATTAGATAAACTGAAGAGTAGCAAATCACCTGGGCCGGATAGTATACATCCAAGGGTGTTGAAAGAACTGAAATATGAGATTGCAGACCTGCTATTAGTAATCTGTGAACTATCATTAAAATCATCTCTAATACCTGAAGATTGGAGGATCGCCAATGTAACACCAATTTTTAAAAAGGGTTCCAGGGGTGATCCGGGAAACTACAGACCGGTGAGCCTGACGTCAGTACCGGGAAAAATGGTAGAAACCATCATAAAGAATAAAATTACTCAGTATTTAGATAGTCATGGCCTAATGGGAGACAGCCAACATGGCTTTAGACAAGGAAAATTTTGTCTTACTAATCTGTTATGTTTTTTTGAAGGTGTGAATAAACAGGTGGACAAAGGTGAGTCGGTTGATATAGTGTATCTGGACTTTCAGAAAGCCTTTGACAAAGTCCCTCATCAGAGACTTTTGGCAAAACTAAAGAGTCATGGGATAGGAGGCAGTGTACTACTGTGGATCAGGAACTGTTTAAAAAATAGAAAGCAGAGGGTTGGGCTAAATAGCCAATTTTCCCAATGGAGAAAGGTGAATAGTGGTGTACCCCAGGGATCTGTGCTGGGTCCGCTGCTTTTTGACATATTCATAAATGACCTGGAAAGTGGAATAACGAGTGAGGTTATCAAATTTGCAGATGACACAAAACTATTTAAAGTTGTTAAAATCTAAGAGGATTGTGGAAAAATGCAAGAGGATCTTGATAAATTGGAAGAATGGGCATCAAAATTGCAGATGAAATTTAATGTGGACAAGTGCAAAGTTATGCACCTAGGGAAGAACAACCCAAACTATAGTTACATGATGCAAGGTTCCACATTAGGAACCACCACCCAGGAAAAAGATTTAGGCATCATTGTGGATAACATGCTAAAACCATCGGCCCAATGTGCAGCGGCGGCCAAGAGAGCAAATAGAATGCTAGGTATGATAACGAAAGGAATGGAAAATAAAACAAAAGATATTATAATGCCTCTATATCGTTCCATGGTGAGACCGCACCTTGAATATTGTGTGCAATTCTGGTTGCCGTATCTTAAAAAGGATATAGCATTATTGGAAAAGGTTCAGAGAAGAGCCACCAAAATGGTAAAAGGGATAGAAGGATACTCCTATGAAGAAAAGCTAAAAAGGTTAGGGCTCTTTAACCTGGAAAAGAGACGGCTGAGGGGAGATATGATAGAAGTCTACAAATTAATGAACGGAGTGGAACGGGTAAACGTAGATCGATTGTTTACCTTATCAGAATATAGAAAGACTAGGGGACATGCAATGAAGCTACAGGGTAAACTATTTAAGACTAATAAAAGAAAATATTTTTTTCACTCAACGTGTAATCAAACTCTGGAATTTGTTACCGGAGGATGTAGTAAAGGCTGTTAGTGTAGCTGGGTTTAAAAAAGGTTTGGACAAGTTCCTGGAGGAAAGGTCCATAAACCATTATTAAGAAGGGACCCAGGATATCAATGCTTGACCCAGTACAGCATTGTGGAACGTGTGTCCTTTAGGGAAACTGCTAGGTACTCTGATAAGGAAGCTTATCAGAGCTCAGGGAGTAATGACAATAGAGGAGAATTTACTCTGATCAAGGGACCTGTGCTGGCAGGTTTTAGAAATAAGACAGCTTGTTTCCCTAAAAGACTACATGTTCCAGAATGCACCAGTTTGCAGAAAGTCCCTAGGGGAGCTAGAGTGGAAAAGCATGAGTCTAATCAGAGAAAGCATTATGTCATCCCTAATCAAACAGCCTCCAGGAGAAAGCTTAATCCCAAACACCTGAAGAATGCAAGGGTGGAGTTGCAATCTAAGCCCTTTAAAGCTAGAGGGAGAGAGTCAGAGATGGAGAAGGAGAACTGGACGGAAATGGAACAGGACAATTGGAACCAGAACAGAAGGAAGAACAACCGGTATCAGAAGGAACAAGGACAAGGAAGCAGACGGTCCAAGAGAGGAGCTCAGAGAAGCTCTATTGCATACTGACCAGAATACCAGAAGAAGCAGCCTGACGCTTGCCTGGATTCATGTAGGAACTGTGAATGTTTCTCTAGCTTTGAGCAGTGCAAACAGCAGGGAAACAGCTTCTCTCCTTGTAGAGGTCAGTTCCAAAAGCCCTCTGAGCCAGACGGAGAAACTGAATGTATGCAATTTCAAGAGCAAGATTTAATATCTGATACAGAGGATAATTATATGGACTGTTCTCTGAGTAGGTTGTTATTTTAGGAAAATCCTAAATATAAGAGAAAACACCAAAAGGAAACATTCTAAATGTTAGCTTCCCATAAAGTTTGTTGAAAAGAAAAAGCTTTAGGTAAAGTTTTGCACGTGTGCTGAAATCAAGCTACTTATTGCAGTTAATTGTCACCTGTTGGTGGAGGGGAGCCCAGCACAAGCTGTGCACACGTGAGGTTTAAAAGTTCTTTTCTGCATGAAGAAAGTGAGCATTATTTTTGTATAAAGAAGTTTCCCTCTTTGATTTGTTTTTCCCCCAGCACTGCTACGGAGTTTATTAGCAGTGGCTGAAAGAAGCCTTTCTGTTCCAAAATGGACTTTGGTACTTATTCTGCATAAGTTTTTTTTCAGTTGCCTTATTTAATGAATAAAGCCTGGAGAAGTTATCTGGATGGTGTTACCAATCATATCTGTGTGTGGAATAATCACCCCATAAATAAACTCTAATTTTGTCTTACACTCGACCAACTACAAGATTTTTCATTTGTTTTTAAAAGGCATGCTTTTGTGTGAATGGACTTCAATAACCACAATCCTTTGCAAGACTGTTAATTTACATACTTGCCAAGATGATGGTTCCCTCATAACAAGCACCCCCTTTTTACAGTACATATGACCTATTTTGGCCACTGTTGGAAACAGGATACTGGGCTTGATGGACCTTGATCTGACCCAGTATGGCATATTTTAAGACGGGATGATTGAATTGTTATTATGCTGGATTGTGTGGCTGCCTTTGACTTCATAGACCATTCACTTTTATTGGGGGTTCTTTGGATTTATAGATGGTAATTTCCTAAAGGATTTTCCATGCATAAAAAAGTATAGACAGTGCTAAACATGAATGTACTTTTAAATGACCCATTTCTAAGCATATTTGCGGGAGAGTTTGGAGCAAGCATGAGCAAAGTTACATATTATTTTATTTTTTGAATTTTCGAATATCTAACAAAACATAAACATTGTCAAAAGACTGCAGGAAAACCTTTTTGACTAGAGTCCGTTACAAAATAACAGATCATATACATCAAGCCCACATTTAGAAAGAGAGAACTTCCTAAACCTATACTATAAAAAAATAAGCATAACTACATATAAAAGAACAACAGTGCTCCAAACATATTCCTAACTCAAATACTAAACCCGCCCAATGCATAAATTGTATGTGTTTTGCTATCTATATTATTTTGTAAGCTCCGATGAGCAGGGACCGTCTTACATGTGTCTGTGCAGCACGGCGTACGCCTTGTAGCATTATACAAATGTTCAGTAGTAGTACTAGTAAGTAGTATTATTTTACTTATACAAAGGACATTATCCAATGTCTCTTACATTCCATAATTGGCAGTTTTGATTAAAAAATGAGCTTTGCTCCACACTGATGCCCTATGATATGCAACTGACATTGCAAAGTGAATTGCTTGTTCCCCAGATTGCGATATACCTATAAGCTGCTAATTTTATTTGAAGGATAAACTGTCTGCTTTCTCCATGAGTTATGCAAATAATAATATAGCTAATCCTTTTAGGATCTGGGATACCCAAAGTATGCTTTGTAGCTTTATAATAGTGATAAATCATACAATCCTTATACCGTTTGTGATATAAAAGTTACTATGGCAAAACTGATATGAAAATCTTAATGTTCCTATGTATGATTTTCTTCAAGGCTTCTTTTACATCCTTGTTTCTCAGACTGTAGATCAGAGGGTTTAGCATGGGGATTATAACTGTGTAAAAGACAGATGCTACTCTATCCTGGTCCATGGAATACTGGGAACTAGGCCGCATGTACATAAAAATCACAGTGCCAAAGAATAAGGTCACACAGAGAAAGTGGGAGGCGCAGGTATTGAAAGCCTTGTGCCTCCCCGCCACCGAGTGCATTGTCAGGATGGAGGAGAGGATAAAAACATAGGAGATCAGGATGATCAACAAGGAGCCAACCTGAATACTGCCAGCAAAAACAAATAGTAAGATTTCATTCAGCGATGTATCGGAACAGGAGAGTTTTAGGATGGGTGGAATATCACAGAAGAAATGAGTAATCTCATTGGATTTGCAAAAGGACAAACTGAATACACTGGCAGTATGTATGAGAGAATTGAGGAAGCCACCAACATAGGCACTGATTACCAATCGAATACAAACATTGTTGGTCATTACAGTTGTATAAAGCAGTGGGTTGCATATGGCAACATAGCGATCATAAGACATAACAGCGAGAATCATTGTCTCTGAGCCCGCCATTCCACCAAAGAAAAACATTTGAATTGCACAACCAAGGAATGAAATGACTTTTCTCTCTGATAGGAAATCAACTAGTGTTTTAGGAACAATAACTGTTGAGTAACAGAGATCTACAAAGGATAGATGCCTGAGGAAGAAGTACATTGCAGTCTGAAGATGAGGGTCTCTAGTGATGACCACAAGCATTCCAGTATTGCCCAATATTGTTATTATATAGACCAGTAAAAACAGAATGAAGAGGAGAATCTGTAGCTCTGGATCATCGGTGAGGCCTAAGAGGATGAATTCAGTCACTGAGGAGTGATTCCTGATGTCCACAGGGCGCTTGAACATTTTCTTCTGGAACTAGAAGGAAAAGCAAAATTCAGTATTTTATTGTTGTTTTGCCATATTGTATCCTAGGTAGGATATAACCAAAGTATGCAAATATGTACAGTCCATACGTATGCATTGAACTAGTATATTGTAAGACATATTTTAGATAGTCCATGGAGATCGCAGTTAAGACATCTACGTCAGGATGTCCACAATTTTGGTGGTATTTCATTAAGGATCTGCCAAACATGGAGCCTTTTCTAACATACATATAAGGAACTGCAGGAGTGCACGAGGACAGGTGTCCATATAGAGTGGGAGGAGTCATTTTATAAACCTACACGTGGGAAAAATCTATGGAGGAATCTCAACAAATTACATATCTGCAAGTTTGTATTTTGCCGCTCACAACTGTAAGTTGGTAGTTTGCAAACCTTTATGTTTACATATCACCCATTAACTATTGAGGCCACTAACTTTATCTTATTTCAGTTTGTAGAAGGAAATAAACAATAGGGGGTTGAAGAGGATAACCTCCTTAATCCCTCCTAGTAAAGGACTGGCCGAAACAAGCACTTTTTGAAAACCTATACCTACCAGAGAGCAGGTGTAAATCCTGATATACACAATTTTGGTCATAAGTGTACATTCCTTATACAAAATGGGGAATACACATGAAGATTTTTGACCCTCTCAGGCTGTACCCAAACCTCACATCCCCTCCCCCCTATATACCCTCTTGGCATTTCTCTGTATTTGTGGCATCCATGTGCAGATTTAGCCCTTTCTTAAATTTCCATTTATATGTGGCTGCCATTTCGAAGTGTTAATGCCAGATTTTCCATATGGAAATCACAAACAAGCCTTCTAAAATAACCCCCTTTACATTTTAATAGATTGTTTCTAGTGTGTACAGCTGGATCCACTATATATCGTATTTAGAGTGACTATGGTGGTCATTCTGAAAAATGAATAGTGAGATTGGATGTCTGAGTTGAACATCCAACACGTGCTCAGCCCCGGATCGTGATTCCGGTCCCAGCGCTCCCAGCACATACACAGCATTTGTGAGGGGAGTGCTCAATGTGGGCGGGAGGGGGTGGAGCGAGGGCAGGGCAATGTGCCAGGATGTAGAGAGGCCATACAGGTCTGGCTTCGGTACGTCCCCTGGCGGAGAGATGCATGCCCGCCTCATTTCTCCCCAATGAGGGAATAAGTGCCAGGCAGCGCCACGATCTTCTCTACAGCCCCACCAAACCCATTATGCCTCCATGGCAGAGCTTATGCTGCCTGACCCTGACCTTAGGAACCCCCACCGAGGGTCGGATGACAGTCTCCTGTGGTTGCATCAGGACTGGGCATTCAGCGCCTCTGGCTGGATGTCTCGGTGCCAAGGCAAAAGGACGCCAGATCACCAGCATGCCAGCCAGAGCACTGTGTGAGGTGGACAAGCAGCACAATGGACATCCCCAGCATGGGAATCAGGTGCCCACCCAGACATCTGTATGCCCGATTCTACCTTCTAGGCCCGTGGTGGCAGAATCCGGTCCATCTCCCGCACGTCCGTTTTTTCCTGGCCATAGTGGGCGGACATGCAGGAACTGGAATCGGCCTCCACCTGACCAATAGTTGAATTCTGGTCTTTTGACTACTGTTTGAAAGCATTCTAGGAGTTTCCTCTTTTGGACAGGCAAGACTAATATAGTAACATGGTAGTTGATGGCAGATATACATTTTCAGACACTATCACCAAGCTGTATAATAAGGATAGGTCAATAAATTCAATAAACTGCACTTTAACTCACGCTTTTGACTCTGTCTTGCTTAGAGGAATGAGTTATAGTAGAATGTTCTGAATCTGAATAAACCATTTTAATCTGTATAGTAACTGCTACTTTTTTCGTTTTTCCATACTTTCTTCGAATCTCCCTTGGATGCTGGTTTGTTTTTAGTTTGAATGTGAAACTCATAATTTATTTAGATGACTGTTTAGAGGAATTTGTTGATTGATTTCTATTATTTGGTCATTTCACATTCAAGGCCAGATTTAGGCAAAGACAACTGCGAAGAGAATCACATGTTTGACAGCACTAAGTACCCAGGTCAAAAAGGAGCTTTTTAAACTTACTTTAGGGCTATCCACTACTGCGACTTCAAAGAGGCAAGATCACGGCACTTTGGTCCAACACCCCCACCTTTGTTTTCCAATCTCCTGTAGGTTCCATTGGCTATCTGAGCTCCAAGGGAGGATCCTTGCCCTCAGTCTTGTCTATGGATGCTAAAGATTAAATAAAGCCCAGTCCATATTGTTCTGTAACTACTGCAGCTCTGAAAAAAAAAGACTTTTAAAAATATGATCTCATACCATTGTCTGCCCTATTCACTAAAATGCATTATTAGTGAATTGAACCCCATTAGAAAAAAACAGAAGTTGCAGTAAATATCATGTATTTAATGAATAGGGAGGAGATGATGGAGGTGAATTATGTACCTGTAATATATATTTATTTTATTTATTTTATTTACAATTTCTTTTCTATCGCGCTATTCAACATCAGTGCTGTTTACATGGAACATAAAACATACACATTGCCTTATGGAACTGTGTTTACAATGAACAGGTACAAAAACTTGGAGATCTTGGGGAACTATTTACATCTAATTTTCATGGAAGTCGTATTTCGCGAGCCATATTCATTGGTATCTTGTAGGGTCGGATTCGATTGTGTGGCCTAGTCTAGTCAATGGATGGGGCTATTGTATCGCCGCGCCATCTACCTAGTAGTACATGCAGAATAGGTAGTGCTTTACCGCCTTGCTAAACTGGGCCAGGTCAGGGATTGAGCGCATGTTGGGTGGTAGAGTGTTCCAGTCTATAGATGCGCAAAATTTAAAGGCTCTGTTTGCTGTTGCCTGGGTGCATTGGGTTATTTCTTTTGGGGCTATTAGTGTGTTGACTGCTACTGATCTTCTGGACCTGTTGGGGGGAGTGATTTGGATAAGATCTGATAGTGATGCAGAGGAGAGCCCATTGATAGCTTTGAAGGTAAGCAGTAGGGTTTTGAAAGTGAGTCTGGCCTGTATAGGAAGCCAGTGTAGGTGTTTCATGATGGGCGTGATGTGATCTTTCTTGGAAGCTCCAAGTAGTATTCTCGCTGCAGCGTTCATCGCAAGCTGTAGAGGGTTCAAAGTAGATTTAGGAAGACCATGCAGGATTGAGTTGGCATAGTCAAATTGTGGTATGATTAGTGCTTGATAAATTGTCCAGAAGTCATCTGGTTCTAGCAGGAAACGGAGGTGCCTGAGGGTACGGATCTTGTGGTATACCGCTCTAACTACGTTGCTTATGTGCACCATCATGTCTAGGCACTGGTCCAAGGCAGAACACATGCAAAAAGGTGTAGCAAGCACATTAGACACACAGTTATGATTTTTAAAAAACAACAACTTTTGATTTGTTTTTGGTTAAAACAATATATTTTTGGGCCCTGCACATGCCTAGTTTATTGTATGCTTGGGAGACTGGGAGCTGTTCCTCAAATTGGTGGTATTCATGATTTTCATTAATGGTTTTAGAGGATATGTTAGAATACTAGAAGACATTATTAAAATTCAAAACCATTAACAAATAGGCAGGAATCACTAAAGACATTATTTTGGAAGGAAGAATATTGGGTTCTACATTTAGGAAGGGAAATTCAAATGCAGAGACTAAACGTGGAAATGATGGCAAGTGACAGTGCAGCTGAAAAGACCTGGAGCTGTAAGAGACCACAAACTGAATACGAGTCAGTAAAGATTAATTCAGGAAAATATGGGGCTGTCAGGAAGAATACTAACTTTTAAAGAAATGAAAGAAAAGCCAAAGATCAAATACAAGTCTAAGGGGTATGTTTACAAAGCATCGGTAGTGGCCTCCATACGATATCGGAGCCGCGGCCCCATTGAATTCACTGAGTCTATAGCTCCAATATCACTGCCTTGTAAACATACCCCTAAGTGTGCAAGAAAATGTATAGACTAGATCAGTCTTTCATTCCTTACTTACTATAATATTCTATGTTTCTGAGTCAGCAATGCGATCATATTAAGCAAAACCAGAGTGGAATGTAAAAACATGCTTATCTATGAATATTCTCGCTCTTTTAAGAACATAAGACCATTCTGAAAATAAACTTGCTTTAATCAGAGTGAGATCATTTTCAGTAAGATAGGTGTCAAACGCTTGATACACCTTCTTCTAAGTTTAGGCTCAATCAGTGAACATTTCTGGAAGTTTAACATAGAAACATAGAAGATGATGGCAGATAAAGATCATACTAATTACTACATACAGGGTTATGTTTACTAAACCGTCTTAATGTTACCGGCGTTAGTTGCAGTCTTACTATGACGAATGCCATATAAGGTAGTGGGCGTTCCGGTCTTAAGGTAGCATTTCGGGTTATTGTGCGATAAAGTCCGTTATCGCGCGATAGAAGGAGCCGTGGCACGTTAATGCGTGTTAGCCTTAATTAGGTGCGCTGACCTATAAACATAGCAACAGAGGTGTAGCCCACTGGTTAATACAATGACTGATGACACAGGGGTCATGAGTTCAATCACTCAGTGGGATTGAAGAGTAAGGCTGTCTGAGGCATTACCCTTTACTTTAAATCAGTGCTGTCTGAGGCATTTTCTTTTTTAATTTAAATTAGTGCTGCCAGCAAACACACCCTCACAGTGCCGTAACCTAAGGTGCTGAATAAGGCGCCCTATAAGGCACTCCAGAGGGCACATTATAAAGTGCACTGTCCGCCAAGGCACCTTATAATGTTCCCTAAAGGGCGCCTTATACGGCGATTTATAGGGTGCCTTATGGGGCACCTTAAAGTTACAGCACTGTGAGGGTGTTTTTGCTGGCAGCACTAATTTAAATTAAAAAAGGAAATACCTCAGACAGCCCTATTAAATAACACCACTGTGGGATCAAACCCATGACCTCTGCCTGCACATCTCTACAGCTACTATCAAACCCCTGGCTGGCTACAGAAGGACTTCAGGTCACCACACAAACTGCTGTGGTTACCAGGATAGGGTTAACCCACCTGTACCCATAATGCACTGCACATGCAGATCAGCAGTCTACAGATGATCACAAGATGGTGTATGTATCCCCACAGCACCTCGGCCTGGTAGGGGGAACTGACCATGTGTGTTACTGGCACAGAGTAGCTACAGATCGACACATTGTGAGGGTACTGTGCTCACCCTGAGAGCGAGGTGGGGCGCCCAGCACCATGTCCGCAGCACCTGGTTTAGCTGAGATAGGCTATGCTGCAGGTTGCCATTGGTACCGGTATGTGATAGGTAGTCTTTGCAGACGCACCTAGGATACACCTCTGTCCATCTGTATTCCCCAGTCACGTCTAGCCCTTGTGGACTATGATGCACCCAGAATAGTGCATATCATGTGGGTGCCATGGTCACATGATTTAAGTGAAGGTTGGGTTGTTTGGACCCATAGGCGGATTATGTAGCACCACCCAACATGCCCTCTGGGGCTCAGGGTGGGGGACAGGATCTCCCACCAACAGATCCATATTCTACATCCCTGCAATGGTGGCAGTAGAGGGGACTATCAACCCCAGCCCTGCTGGGGAATAGGCACCCTATAGGCAGTCAATGCAGATCTGTACACATCCATAAGGCAATGGCAGACAGACAGTAGGCCTAGAAATGCTCAGCAGCTCCCCACCACTATCTGACAGTCCACAGCCACACACATACTAACTGCAGACAGTCTGCTAGCTAGCCCATAGTGCATGTTCCTGGAGGGGATGTGAGCACACACACCAAGCAGACAAGTCAGTGATTGGGCCGCAGAAAAGAGAATCCATAAATATCACTTGAGAGAAACACTATATAGCACTATGGGGGAACCTAGCCATGCCGTGGTCACTGCGCAGTCAGGGTGAGAGTGACATCCCAGCAGGACATGTTGTGGCCACCCTGTCCATGCAGGTGGTGGCTGGGCACTACAATGTCCAGACATTGCCCTATGCCCTGTGCAGATTCATCCTGCCTAGGCCACCCTGTCCGGGCCATACCCACAGTACCTTGCTCCTCATTATGCACATTGGCAGGGTAACACTGGAAACAGTGCAAGCAGTGTGGGCTGAGTAAGGTGTAGGCAGCCACAACACACTGGATAGACAGACACACATTCCCACACCTATGCCAGCACTGTGCAAATATAGAGGCTTTTGGCAGCCCTGGCCACCACACCAGTCCTGGGCACAGTGCAGGCATGGCTATGGTACGCAATACTGTTGGGGTCACTCCCCAGGGTGATAAACACTGTCAGAAACCAAAACTGAAACACACTCCACAGATATCAGAAAGGTTGCTATGATGCAGCTCTATCAGCAAATTGTGATTAACCTAGGAATTGTTATCTGCCATTAATCATAGCAATCTTTTGATATATGTGTAACATATTCCCAAGGTTAGGGCGGCATTGCTAAGGTATGCAACTGCTAGTATTGGGAAATGCTGCTGTGCGCAGGGCCCAACAACCTGACTCTCCACGAGGCTTTGGATAGTGGAGTCTGTGGGTGTGGGTGTTTATGCCCCTGTTGGCCGCTGCTCTAGGGCAGAGGTTCACAACTCCGGTCCTGGTGGTCCAAACACTGTTCAAGTTTTCATGCTGTCCCTAATAAATATGCATGAGATAAATTTGCATACAATGGGGGCGGCGCATACAAATGCAGCACAGGCATATTTATTAGGGACAGCATGACACCTGAATGGTGTTTGGCCCTCCAGGACTGCAGTTGGGAAACTCTGCTCTAGGGATTGCACATGTTTATGTTGCCTGTGCTCTGTAGGGTAAAATATAGGCGTTTCAGGCATGTTTAACAACAGGGTGTTTCCTCAATCCCTCAAACATACCTCCATTAGACCTCTGTTGAAAAACAGCAAGCTCAATAGCTTGAAAGTAGACTCTTACAGACCGATATCGAGCATTCCACTTTTGGGTAAAATAATAGAAAAAGAGGTACAAAGACAAATCCAAGACCATGTCGACAACAACTCACCACTAGACCCATGCCAACACGGTTTTAGAGGACAACACGGCGTAGATACCCTCCTCACCAAACTTATAAATAACATATCCACAGGAATTGATGACATCCGGCAGGGCTTTGTCCTTATATTCCTAGACATAGCAGCTGCTTTTGACTCAGTATGTCACGAGCTCAGTAGTTCTGTAGGTTAGATTTCTAGACGACATATTTTTTCTATGGAAGGGATCTGAGGCGAATTTACATTTATTTACACAATGGTTGAATTCTTTATGCCCTTATTTGTCTTTTACTATGCATTACCATTTTTCCCAATTGTAATTTCTAGACGTTTTAATTTTGAAACGTGAAAATATGCTTCATACTACTTTGTTTAGAAAACCAGTGCAGCGAAACACGTTATTAACTTATTCGAGTTTTCATCCCATGTCCTTGAAAAAAGGTCTCCCATTTGGATAATTTCTACAGTTACGACGGATCTGTTCAAATTTTGAAGATTATTTAAGTCATGCACAAGAATTATCACATTGTTTAGCACAAAGGGGATACCCCCAAAAAATTATCAAACAAGCATTTTTACGAGCTAAATATACTCATCAGGAATGGTTATTCCCTTTGGTAAATCAGGCTGAATTTAATAATTCAAAGTTAATTTCTCAACCTGATGTACTAGTGTGGGTATTACCATACATGTCACATACAGAAAATATTAGGAAGATTATTTTTAAACATTGGCATATCCTCCAGTTACATTCATTTTCCAGAAGAGATTGCAAATAGCTCATACACAAGGTCCTAATCTTCATGATATTGTTGGCATTACTTCTTCTCCTTTGGCTAGACAAACCTTTGAACAACATACTGATTTAGGTCATTTCTTGTGTACTACTTGTGATTATTGTTCACAGTCTATTATAGGTAAAGAATGGCAGGCACCTAATTCCAATTTTTTTCACGTAGCTAGATGGCATACCACTTGTTCCACTACTTATGTGCTTGTGGTGACGAGACGGTAATAGAGCCCAAGAAAGTGGGGAAAAAGCAGCCTTTCACTTCTGAGCAGAGAAATAGTTCAGGGAGTTTTAGGGTTAAAACTCCGGTTAAGAAAAAAAACTGCATTCACAGAGCTGTTGAGAGTGAGCCACGCCCCAGCTCCAAGGTAACCAGGGGAGGTGACGAAGAATGTTTGGGGGTGGAGTTGGATGCCATAGGACAGTCTCACTCATATAAGCTCAGGGAAGCAGGAAGGAGGGGGGTGCATCCACCGGGGAGGAGGTTTCCACCAAGAAGGGAGAGTCTACCAGGAGAGTAGAGACTTCCAGAGAGTCTGGTGAGGAAGCAGGGAATGAAGAGACCAGGAGAAGACCTGAGAGAGGAAGGTACTCCAGGAGCTATCTCAAGAGAAATCCCTATTGCACTCAGCATACAGAAAACTCTAGCCCTGAAGAGAGCCCAGCTGATAGAGGAATTATAGCTGGCCTGGAAGACAGGAAAGTTCATTCTGTGGGAGATGCTGTTTCTGAGCAAGGTACGGGACTGTCTTTAAGAGAGCTCGGGGGAAGTGTTTCATCTTCAGCAAAGCCTGGGAAAAGACTAATTGCTGGGAAAAAGGTGAGCACATTAGAAGCCTTAAAGAATCTGCTAAAGAATAATGAACTCCTCTGTCCTCCCACTGTTACTCAGTGGGGAGAAGAATCCCAGTGGGGAAACGTTTTAAAGTTACTAGAGAAACTAAAACCTGCTGTTTCACACGCTGAGCCCAGCCAGGTGCCAATTGGCCTAGATGAGGAAAGCATGCAAATAGATGAGTGTGTTTCAGATAACGTTTCCTCTGATTCTGAAATGGATTGCTCATTCTGTGTAAGCCAAAGTGACAAGGCTATAGGGTTTTAAAGTTGTAAAAAAATCCGGAAGCTTTCTTAACTGCATGACCTGCTGGAGAATTGGGTTAAAATGAAGTGCTAACGTTTTGAGCTGAACAGAGAGGTTCAAAGGGGTCATGTGGAGCCTTGAACCCAAAATGCAAAGGTTAGCAGCTTGAAGAAAAGAATATAAATGTTAGTAGCTTGAAAGTAAAGAATACAAATGATAGCAGCTTAATGTGAAGAATGCAAATGTTTAACAGCTTGAATTGAAGAAGTTAAGGTGCAGTCTAGAGCGCTGTGAAAACCTGGGTTTGTGCTAGACCCAGCTGGGAACCTGGAGCTCTGATCTCTGCTGAAGGAAAAGACTTTATTACTGGTTTAAAACAAGCTGTCTGAAACATGGCTGCATTGACTGTTCTGAAAGTTTGCTGTGAAGTTTTGTTGCCTTTTGTTTTTCAATGGAGAAGTATCCGACTTTGCTTTGCTGTATATTTGAACTCCTTAAAAAGAAGTTCATTGGCTAGGAAAAGAAAATTATAATAAATTTCCTGTTTGCCTTTTTGAAACCCCTCGGCTATTCTTTATTGCCCAACTACACTATCCAGATGCTGCGGCTCTGGACCTAAGCTGACAAAAGGGACATTAAGGGGTACGTCCACTGCTCCTAGGTATCCACCTAGACAGTAGTGGGCGCTACATGCTATGTCTTAGTATGTCCATGTAACCTTTTATACATCGGGAGAACAATCCGTTCTGTACAGACTCGATTATGTGAACATGCATCTAGAATTAAAAATAAAATTACATCTGCTTCTATAGTTCAACATTGTTTGGATCATAATCATTTGTTTACGGACATTCGTTGGAGAGTTTTGGATTATGTGCCACAAAATCCATGAGGGGGCAATCGTGAGCAACGTCTTCAAATGTTTGAACAAACATGGATATTAAGGCTATCTACGGTGGAACCACTGGGTCGCAATAAGGAACTGGATTGGACAAGCCTCCTTTAAGGTATCAGGACTTTGTAATTAATTGAATGTAACAGCTGCAACTTGGCATTTCACAACATTTAAAGCTGTGATTGGCTCGAAATAGCATTTAACTCAGGATTCCACATTGTGGCACTAGATCGAAAATGAGCATGCGCTGTCATCCCGAAGAATTGGGGAAGCTGGAAGATAGTCTGCAGTTAAGCAAAGCGTTGAAACAGTGCACTAAGATTGGTTTGCCTGAAACGCAGTACTGTGTACTTGGTCAAAAGCTGCCGACACTTGCGAAGTTTTAACTGAGTCTTGAAAATCACCATGACTCAGTTTCATTTGGACAACAGATAAGTAATTTTTTTGACTCTGTTTGGTCCCATTTATTGTGTATATGTGAAGTTGGAAGCAATATAATTTTCAACACGTTTGGTGTACGGTACACTATTTTCATGGTGTTTTTACCTACCTTTTAAGCTCCAATTGGGGCTCATTAATATTGAGTAAAACGGAAGTATAGCTATGAGAGGTAGTCTGTTTCCTCACGGCTCACCTTCCAACATTAATACATTCACGTATACACACTTCAGCTCATGATTTTAGGATTTTTTGCTCTATTTTTGTTTATGAGTAATTTCATATAGAGTGATAGTATTTTGTAATATTGACCCACTGTCATTGTAGCACTTTACGTTGCCAACACCCTGTGCTTTGGCACAGCTGCCTCCGAAATGTTTGTCCATTTTACCGGCTGCCACATAGGCTGCACGCAGATTTGGCAGGTCCATCAGCTCCCACCTCTCCTTCCTTCCATCGCTTGTCCATTGCCTTTCCTTGGTGCTCTGTGGAGTGTTAGGGTTACATCTGTTTTTTGGCCTTACATTTCATGCCTGTCAGTTTGGGGCACCTTACTGCCCTTAGGGCACCATATCTTGGGTCACCTTAAAATCCTTAGGGCACCGTAACCTAGGGCACTTTCTATGGCACCTTAGGTTAGGGCACCTTATAAGGCACTCTATGAGGTGCCTTAGGTTAACGCTCCTGCTAAGGCACTTTATAAAGCGCCTTATAAGGCACCTTAGCAGGATCGTTTATCTAGGGCACCTTATATGTCGCCTTATAAGGTGCCTTGTTTGTCAGCCCTAACATACAATATCCAGTTAACGTGCGTTAGCTGTCAAGGCGCCCCTTACTGCGCGTTACACAGCCATTGCTACCTTGCCGCCGGTACACCCACTTCCTTATATGGGTGTTGGTAACATTACCGGGGAACTTAACGACGGTAACATTACCGGAGTTGAGAAAACATACCCCTTTGGCTCTAAATTATTAATCCTTTGCTAGATTCAGAAATGCTGTCCTCCAAAAACTTGATTATACCAGAGACAGCTGATATTTGTTGACACATCTATACATTTTGGAAACACATCAGTTTCTCTAATGTTGCCAGAGCTTCCCATATACTTCCTAACAAGAAAGTTTTCAGTTTATACAAAATAGGCTTAAATATCCCAAGCGTATCTGTGTTTTGGAGCCACAAAAAAACTGATAGAAAAAAACTTTTAGATGCAAACCTGAACCTTCTGTCTTTCTTTAGCCTGAGCTGAGCCTTGTCAATACTGGGTGATTCGCACCACCAGCCCCCAGTTGAATCAGGTCGCTGTCACCCTCAAACTGTGCTGCACTCACCAGATAAGACACTCCCATCCACATGCTCAGTCTCTGTGGGGGACCTGCAGCATGTTTGGTACTTCTGCGTGCCTCAGGGCAGGTGCAAATGCCAACATGGAAATATTCTCAAATTGGCATGTTTCCCCACTGTAAATTGGGAACTCTGGACCTAGTATTGAAAAGGACTTCTCTGGTTAGTAGAACCTGCTAACCAGCTACATCCTTCTGTGACCATATTCAGTGACACTATCTGGATAGTGGAGTATTTCCCTTGACCTCCATGGCACTATCTGGATAGTGCTGCGGTAGTCCATGGGTGGAAATGGGGGGAGCTGGCACTTCTCTAGAAAATGGTGATTTTCAGTGCCACTATCTGGGTAAACAGCCGTGTAACTTAGGATGGGTAAAAGGTGGTCCTAAATCTATACAGATTGGCTAGCTGAGCACAAAATCCAGATATTCAGCGGAAGCTACTATCTGCTAATATATCCTAATTTTTTTACCCATGGTGGCTGGCCTTTCCAAACATGCAGATGTTATTGGCTAAATATTGGCCCATGTATATCTATTTTTAGGATCACCCAAACCATGCCCCCTAAAAAACTATGGGCCCAATATTCAGCAGCAGTGACTAGTGCTGCTAAAATAGCTAGCTATTGCTGCTGAGACTTTAAACCAAATAGTCAATGCCGGGGCCATATCTGTCTTGACTGGACTGCTGGAAAGCTAACCAGGCAGTGGTGATATTTAGCCGCTGCCTGGTTAGCCTCTGCGGCAAACATAAGGTCAGCCATTACTGCATCTGACTTCTGCTGCTTAGTGATCACCGGGCAGTGGCTCCTTATCACCCATGCCCAGTTACCTCTGGGTGCCATCCCTGGACTGCCCCAGAGTGCCCTCATGCTAATTGGATAGCACTGCGGCATGAAGCGGCGGCACCTGGAGATATTCAGCAGGACTAACCGTGTTAGCACCACCGAGTATCCTGGCTAGCGGGATTAATATGATTAGCATGGTTGAATATCAGGCCAAGTATGACCCAGGATCTTCACAAGCAAATAGTAGGTTTATAAAATTGCTGTTTGCAGGTGTGTGTAATCTACATGTGCAAACGTAGGTCTCCAGGCCCACACCTCAGGCCAGATCAGCATCAGGGAGGCAAGCAGGAAGGGAAGCCCCTCCCTGACTGCCGCCACAAGGGCACAAGAGGACACAGAATAGCATAGAAAGAAACCCAAAGAGCACTCACCCCCGCTACCAACACACAACACCTGTTAAAATGGATACCAAACTAACATCCTTTCTCCTATTAATTATCTGCCTCCTACCCTTTCCACTAAGACATGCCAAAGCCCTCCCAACATACAGCAATTCTCCGATTGCACTACTACCAGCAGGTCTACACGTAACACTCTATGGCATCTCCAGCCCAAGCAGCCAATCAAACGCACACAAAGACTCATACCCATCAGATGCACCAACCAAGTACAAACCTACAACAAAAACCCAGTACTTTCTATGTTTCTATGTAACATGCTAACATTACCTAAGGATTTCTCAAAAGCCAAACAATGCACATCAAAGACAGCCCTTTCACTGTATGATTCAGACCTATGGAACGCCCTACTGAACAATATAAGATGCACCGAGGACATTAAAGAATTCAGAAAACACTCCTATTCATTGAACATTTCGGAAACATCACATAAAATAACTTACATGTCTATGCACACAAGCTGGAGAAGGACTACAGATCAATACCAGTGATCTCACAACATATCCACAAACTGTAAATATGTTACTTATGTAAAAAGCTATGAAAACACTCTGTTACTACCTAATTATAACTTATAGAGCTTAAAACACCTTGTAACAATGCAACTAGTTACTTTCAAAATGAGTTTAATGTAAACCACTAGCAGGTAAATTTGTGTTCAATATAAACCACCTTGATTTAAGGAAAAGGTGGTATATAAATACTGTTAAATAAATAAGGAGTGGAAGAGTAGCCTAGTACCCAGAAGATCAAGCATTTGATTCCCACTGGCACTCCTTGTGACCTTGGGCAAGTCACTTTACCCTCCATTGCCTTGGAAGACAAGGCCTGGCAATCTACTTCCGGTGATACATTATCAAAACCCAGAGGCAGCTGGGTCACTAGGAGTCAGCACTGACTCAATGGCACTAAACATAAAATAATAAATGTTGTTCTAGGCTTTCATTTCTCTATCTTTAATAACAGGTATCTAATATAATCACACATCCACCTCAATGGAAAAGCTTCCCAGTGATTCTGCAATTTGCCTGTGATGTCCAGAACCATGGATTTTTCACTTCGGTTTGAGACAAGAAAACCTTTCATTGCTGGCAGATACTTATGGAGACACTGGTAAAATATTAGTTTAGTATGCATTTATTTTCAATGTTCATAACTCACTTTCGATTAGCATTTCTAAGCAAGGTAAAGGCATCCAACAGGAGCAAGAGAATATCACCAGTTTCTTTTTACTACGTTATGACCTCTTCGGATGCTGGTGATTCCTTTTGCTGCTTGTAGTTGAAGCATTAGGAGGTTTAATGTTAATGTAAACCAGATTGGGGAAAGGGGCACCACTGTTCAATTTCCCTTCCAATGTAAACAATTTTGAAAAACAACCATTTGCTAGCATTTTAACCACAGGAATGGAGATTGGACCACGGATATATTCAGCTATCCTTCCAACAAACCACATTTTTGGAGCAAGAATACTCACGATTGAAAACCCTTTCTGCAGTAATTACAACCAGCGATAGGTCTAATACTCCATTACTAATAACGCTGTCTAGAGCCATACTTATTTGCCAAATACTGACCCTGCACTTTCTGTCATGTAAAATATTTGTTTGCCCAGGAGATACCAACTATCACTTGTATGTTCAGGTAACATCATCTTTCTTCAGAACAGTTCATTTTATTATGTCCTAATGAATGATGAGTTAACCCCCAGAAGCCAATCAATAGATGCACTTAGTCCAAGGATTAGTTGCTATATTATGTTTTTCTTATGGATCTTTTTTTCTACTTAAGGTAGGTCAAATGCCAGTCAAGGAATTTGCACATACTGGGGGACATTGGGGGGGGGGGGGGGTATTTTAGAATATTACATCAGGAAAGAAACACAGGCAGAAAGGTGAAAAGGAAAAGAGAACTGGATATAACTCAAGCTTTTTCTCGGACTGGGAAAGTAAGTCTCTAGAGGAGGAGTTATAGCCAGGAAGGGTTTTACACCAAACGCAAGAGCAATTAAGCTTTGGGCTATTCAAAAAATACAAACAAACATCACCAGAAATAGAAGAGAATTAACAGCAGGCTTGCTAGAGTCATCCCCCTCCAAAACATAACAGCTTCTCCTTCCAGTATCTGTCTCCGAACCAAAGGATCACTGGTGTCAGGTCATGTTGTGATGACACAGGGGAGAAAACAGAATTTCTGGGTTTTTCATGTCATATTCAGATTAAAAACGATAAAAGAAATGTTGATACAGTATGTCCCATGTCATTTTAAACAAATACACATCCCTTCCTGAATGTAACACAGGTACTGTATAACTTTGTGTGTGCATGCAGCCATTTTACAAAATACACTCGTAAATGCCAAATGTGCCCCTGTTATGCCTAGTCTCTGAATATCATGCAAACTGGCCTAGGAATCCCTGTGACTTAGCCCAGAACATCCAAAAATCCGGGGAGGTGGCGGCAGTGAAGGGAGACACATATAAGCGTCTTCTGAAATGGCTCCATCTCAACGTCCTAAAGCCGGTTCTGGCAATGGTCCCATGCAGACAGCTAGGCTGGGTACATTGATGGGTGGAGGCTATTTCACAAATGTGGACGTCCCCTTTTTGCATGCCCACAGAATTGGGTACTTAGTTCAGAAAGGGGGTGACTATGTTCTGAGACCTGCATATCCTGGCCTTCCATTTCAGATACTCCGAGATGCAGTAGAAGCCAGTAATATCTTTGGATTACGTATTTCCATATAGGTTTCTTTGGACAGGAAATATTATCTGTGGTGATGAAAGCGCATTTTGCTCTTTCCCCTGGAAGCATTGTGTTCATGAAATATAATATATATAAGAACATAAGATATGCCATACTGGGTCAGACCAAGGTCCATCAAGCCCAGTATTCTGTTTCCAACAGTGGCCAATCTAGGTCATATGTACCTTGCAGTTTCCCCAAGAGACACAAGTTCCACAATGCTTGTACTGGGTCAAGCATTGATATCTTTGGTCACTTCTTAATAATGGTTTATGGACCTTTCCTCCAGGAACTTGTCCAAACCTTTTTTAAACCCAGCTAATGTTAAATATACAGCCATGCCCTCAGTCGAATGTCAAGTTAGATATTTTTATATCACCTCAACCTAAAAATGTTTAGCATAAACACCTAACAGTAACTGCTCAAAGGCTATTTAAATGAAGATGAATCAGGCCCAGTGTTTTAATATTTATGTGGTGTACTGTGTATCTGAATTAAATTGCATAATTTAGTCAAGGTTTCACAGGTGGAAATAACATAGAAAACATATTATAATACTCAATAGTACTTCACCTACCTGTGTGCTCTCCTTTTTGACCTGATGAGTTCACATAGAGAAGGGTAACAGTGCTTAAATTGTGTCTCATGTCTTCTGGGACACAATCTCTGATGCACATTAGAAGTTCAGAAGCATTAATCAGAAGTAATACAACTGCAAACTTTTTTTTCAAAGGCAGATGTGGGCTATATGGTTGGAAAATAATCAAAAGATTAAAATCAAGTCACAGTTCCACTAGCTGCAGTTTATTTACAGTGCAGACCCAAAAAGAAATAAAGGCACAAAATGCAGGTTCAAGGTTCTTCAAAACAATAAATTAGAGCCAGTCAGGAATAAAAATTACAAAACACGTTTCATTGTAGTGAAAACACTATCATAGTCTCCTGTCTATCTGCAATCAAACAGAATTAACAGCAAATTAAGAATATTTCTCAGAAATGAAACAGACATATAAAATTGCATAAAAATACTTTATTCAATTCTATATAAAAGAATGGGCTAAAAACTGATGAAAGAGGCTAATCAACAAATACATATAACAGATAACG
The DNA here is from genome assembly GCA_033557465.1 of Ichthyophis bannanicus. Classification (NCBI taxonomy): domain Eukaryota; kingdom Metazoa; phylum Chordata; class Amphibia; order Gymnophiona; family Ichthyophiidae; genus Ichthyophis; species Ichthyophis bannanicus. The sequence continues at coordinate 31,949,887 of CM066043.1, read as the reverse complement.
GCGCAGAACACAGACGGCTGCCAGCATCACCCGACAGCCCCGTTCGGCGTCCCGATCATAAGCGGGTGGAGCCAAGCCTTCCCGCTCCCAACTAGAAGGCCAATCAGGGCCTCCAATGTCCTCCTGCAGCCTACATCAGAAGCGCTGTCCGGCGCACCCACACCTGGTGGGCCCACACCTGAGGCCCCACGCCTGAGGGCCCTGCCAGAGGGCCCTTTGGTGTGGCCCTTAGGCGGAGGCCGAAACGTGATGCCCCATCCACCACCAATGTTTCCACCGGCCAGACCCCAGAACAAGCCAGGAATGAACGAAACAAGGACACACCCAAAGTAAGCAACAAACTGTCGTAACCCCAGCCCCGGCCGAGGGCCTAGAGGCATAGGGCTGCCAATTTTAGTCCTCTAATAAAGGAATTAAACACTATTCTTGTCCACAGAGAGGCATTCTGGGACTTGTAGTTTTTCCTCGTTCAAGGATAGTCATGTAAGCCAAGGGTTAAAGGCAAAGGCAAAAGTTTATTTTTTTCCCCAAAAAGCACTAAGGTTCAAACACACAACATCTGGATATTCTTCTCCAAGCAATACTTCAGAAATTATACATAAGCTGGAACTGAGGAAGCTTCATAAGCTTTTAAAACATGTGCAATTGTTTTCATAAGGTAATCAGCAAAACAAAATACAGCTTCTCTGTTTAAGCAAAGTTAAATGTCCTCATTTACCTTCTGCTCCTTTAAACACAAAAATGTAGAAGCTGGCAATGTTCTCTTGAGTTAGTAGGTATTTCTTAGCAAAACAAAACTAGGTTCATTCACACTGCTTCTCAAGACCTTTCTTTATCAAGCATTTCTTATCAACAGACTTTCATGGCTTCTGCCTGGCATAATGTACAATCCATTTGCAAGTCACCTGATATGGAGTTTTGCTCTGCACAGTCCATTTGCATATCCTCTTGTTCTAAAGCATATACGTCTGGCTCTGAACTCCCACAATTTGCTCCCCGGTGAATGCTCTGGGGAAATCCCTGGACCTCCCTCCAGCACTGGTTTCCCCGGTAAGGTATGTCTGTACCTCTAGTACGGGATATCTCTCCCTGGTTCAGTTACCTTGGTTCCTCTCTGCTGATCAGCCATGGTTCTTTGCTCCAGGCTGGGTTCTGGCTACTTCTAGCTATAGCCTTGTTCACCCACCTTTGAGCAGCTTGAAACCTTCGGTCCAAGACCCGAGGTAGAAGACTTCTCTGCTTTCTTTCTCTAAGCAAAGCACACATGGTTTCTAGGCTCTCAGGCTCCTTCCACGTCCTTCTCCTTCCCCTGATGTTTCCTCCTCTGAGTTCCTCTCTCTGAACTCCTGGAACAGCTGAAACACGCTGAACTCTCTGAACCTGCCCACGATTCTGGACTGGAACTGGAACACAAACAGTTTGAACCGCAACCTGATCCTGAACCTCTTTCTCCCCTTCTGAGCAGGGTTTATAAGGCTGCTTCTTAGCTAGCCTTTCTCTGTCTCTGCACAGGTGGTTGCCATTACCCCCTAAGCTTGCACTTACGTCAGCAGAGCTTGGGTGTGGCAAACTGGCTCTATCAACTCCGTGCTTTCTTTCTTTGACTGCAGTCTGGAACCTGTGAATTTCAGGAATGTCTCTTTCCTTAAAGGTATATTCACTATCTTTTCCTATTTCCATCGGTTCAGCAGGGCTCTCCTCATCACAAAACGTTACCACACACAGGACTGTAACCTATATAAATCAGATACTAAACCCTGGTCTGCTCTTTACTTGCTAGAGATACCGTCCTTGTATTGCACTGCTAGAGTGTACCTGCTAGAAATACTATCCTTGTATTGAACTGCTAGAGATACCATCCTTGTATTGCACTACTAGAAACACTGTTAGACTGTACCTGCTAGAAACACTATCCTTGAAGTCTGCCCTGTGCCATAAAGCAGACACCCAAAATGGCACCAGCCCTTCTAGCCCTAATCAGCGGTTACCTCCTCAGTGGTCTATGCCACAGCATCCTAGCCCTCACCACTGACTATAATCCCATGCCTGTCCTACAAAGCTCAGGGAGGAGATGGTCGGGTACCTCCCACCAACTAGCAATGGAAGCTAAGCATGCCTTACACCCACACCTACTCTACGTCTCACTTCAGCACACCAAAAAACCCCATCTAGAGAAGCATCCACGCCCCCACAATCTGAAATGTGCCTTATAAATGCACGCTCAGTCCGCAAGAAATGGCCAGCCATTTCCGACCTGATAACCAACCATGACTTGGACATCCTAATGGTCACCAAGATGTGGCTGTCCAACTCAGATACAATCCTCCTCAACCAGCTCATTACCCCCAACTTCTCAATTCATACCTGCCACAGAACTGACCGTAGGGGTGGAGGAGCACTCGTCCTTACCAAAATGGAACTCCAATTTCAGATGATCACTGCCACTAGCACAATGCACCTCGACTCAATCACCATAGCCAACAAGTACAGTTCCATCAACCTGATCTACAGATCCCCATCTCCCTCCCCGGAAGACCTCTCAATGATAATTGACCTCGCCTGCAACGTCAAGAGCCCATGCACACCAAACTGGATAATGTGCGATTTCAACCTGCCTGCTCTACAAGACACTCACTCCAAAGCCTTCCTTGAGGCGCTTGATGAGTTGGGTTACAAACAAGTAATAAATGCTCCCACTCACTTAAGAGGAAACAAGCTGGACCTGGTCTTCGCCCCAAGATCAGTCATAGTCACGAACCACGACCTCGTCCTATCACCCCAGTACCATGGTCCGACCACAATCTGATCAGATTTCAAATGCCCTCGCACTCCGATCACAAAGTTCCCATACTTCAGCCGAGGCCTCCACAGCACCAACAGGACATTTCCGACCCTTCGACAAAGAAGAGATCCTCAGCAAAACCCTGCCATTCCTCAACCTGTCAGCTTCTAGCCTCGAGGAAATGATCTCCACCTGGAACAATATCACTCACCTACCAGCTCCAAATAAACCACCAAGGAAAAGAAAGACCACTCCATGGTACTCCCCTGAGCTACGAACGTCACTCCTCCGCCTGAGGAAGCTTGAAAGGTGATGGCATCGCTCACGCTCCACTGATGACCAAGGAGCATACACCTCTCACCTAAAATAACACCGCGAAGCAGTCACGGAGAAAATGAGGCAATATCATGCAGAACTCCTGCAGCGCTCCTTAAACAAACCACATGACCTATTTAATCTAGTTAAGACCCTAACAAAAGAACCTTCCCCCACCCAAACAAGCAGGATACAACCACAGGAATTCGCGGACTACCTACAATCCAAAACAAGCCAGACCAACTTGACCACAAACCCCACTCCTTTACACGAGTCACACCATCCACCACCACTGACTGCCTTCTCAACCCCATCTGAGAAAGGCACCGAGGACATCATCACCGCCATCAACACCACCACAGCTCCAAACGACCCTTGCCCAGCATTCTGGATAAAATCACTGCACGTGGAATTCAGCCCATTCCTGTCAAAACTCATGGACCTTTCCTTCTCAACAGGGACATTCCCATGAAGTCTGAAACAAACATCCATCAGGCCACTTCTAAAAAAACACAAACTAGACCCCCTGAAGGTGGAATCATACAGACCAATCTCAAGCATTCCACTACTGGCCAAAATAATTGAAAAGGTTGTCCAATGCCAAATCCAACACCACATCGAGACCATCGCTTCTCTCGACCCATGTCAGCATGGATTCAGAGAATCACATGGCGTCGAGACTCTCCTGACCACCCTCTTCAGCACCCTAATCACCAGAATGGACATCATCAAACAAGGATTTGCCCTAATTTTCATGGATATTGCTGCATCATTTGACTCTGTCAATCATGTCATGCTCATGGGGTGCCTCAAGGAAAAGGAAATCCATGACGCAACTCTAAATTGGTGTAAGTCATACCTGACAGACAAATGGCAACATGTGCAAACTGGCTCCACAACCTCTGAACCTTTCCAACAGAAACAAGGCATACCAAAGGGATCCTCGCTCTCGGCCCTGCTGTTCAATATATACATGCAGCCAATCTGCTCACTCATCCGCTCCTTCAACGTCACCTGCCTGGTATACGCCGACGATGTACTCCTCTACATGCCATTCTCTACCGACCAGCCAGACTTTTCACTACTAACAACCTGCTTCGATGCTGTCACTGACTGGCTCCACTTCCAAAACCTCAGAATAAACTTCAACAAAACAGACGCCCTATTCATGACCAGGAACCAAATACCTCCCATCTCATTAAAAGTAAGAGGCATCGAGCTCCTAAGCAAACCCACGGTCCGCTATCTAGGGGTCACATTAGACCAACAACTAGACATGAAAGCCCATATAAATAACATGGTCAAGGCAGTCTACCACAAGATATGGACAATCCGGCATCTATGACCCCTGCTGGAGTCAGACGACTTCAGGACAATTTATCAAGCACTCATAATCCCCCACTTTGACTACACCAACTCAATTCTACATGGACTCTCGAAGTACACACTGAACCCACTTCAGCTTGCAATGAACGTCGCCACCAGAATACTACACGGAACCTCAAGGAGGGATCACATAACCCCAATCTTGAAGCACCTCCACTTGCTGCCTGTCCACTGCCGACTCTCCTTCAAAATACTATTGCTAACCTTCAAAGCCATCAACAATTGTTCCTCTGTCTCACTCACGGACCTCATCCACCCCACTCCCCCCAACAGATCCAGAAGGTCATTTGCTGCCAACACACTGGTAATCCCAAATGCAATCACAAAATGCTCGCAAGCAACAAGGAACGGAGCCTTTGTATTTTATGCACCCACAAGCTGGAACACCCTCCCAACCACCATCCATTCCATTACGGACCTTGCCCAGTTTAGTAAGGCACTGAAACACCATCTCTTCCTCCTACACTACTCCCAGGCTAGTGATAAATCAAAACCAGATATACCCAACCACCAGGACAGCGCCCCTTGCACACCCACGTCACACTGATGCAACACCACTACCACAACTGTACAACTGTAAATAGCAACATGTATATAGCTATCTATTCTTGTAAATAGTTGCTAAGCAACTCTGGTCAATACTGTATCTGCAACCTGAGTGCCCAGCCTGTATATAGTTACCCATGTTAGTCCCAGGTTACACCACTTGTTCATTGTAAGTACAATGCAGGTTTCCACCGCACTGTACAGGTTATTATTTGCCTGTTAACCGCACTGATTTTAAAGAGTGCAGTATAGAAAAGCTATTAAATAAATAAAATAAAATAAATACATGAAATATTTAGAAACATAGAAACATGACGGAAGAAAAAGACCACATGACCTGTCTACTCTGCTCTTCCATATCAACTACTATAGTCCTTTTTTTTCCTTTAGAAATCTTCTGTGTTTGTCCCATGCTTTCTTGAATTCAGATACTGTCCTCGTCTCTATGACCTCCACTGGGAGACTATTCCATGGATCCATCACTCTTTCCACATATTACTCCTGAGTCTATCCCCTTTCACCCTCATCCTATGTCCCCTCATAGCAGAGATTGCTTTCAACTGAAAGTGGCTGTCTTGTGTATTTATGCCATGAAGCTATTTAAAAGTCTCTATCATATCTCCTCTATCCTGCCTTTCTTTAAAGTATTAACATCTTTAAATCTGTCCCCTTATGTTTTATAAGGGGACCACTAACTATTTTAGTAGCCACCCTCTGCACCAACTCTATCCTGTTTACTGTATATCCATTTGAAGGTACGGTCTCCAGAATTGCACACAATACTCCAAATGACTTCGCAACAAAGACTTACAGAGAGGCACTATCACCTCCTTTCTTCTGCTGGCCACTCCTCTCCCTGTGTACCCAAGCATCCTTCTAGCTTTCGCCATTTCCTTTTCTACCTGTTCAACCACTTTAAGTTCATCAGAAACAATCACACCCAGGTTGACTAGATTGTAAGCTTTGATGAGCAGGGACTGTCTCTTACATCTCTGTGTAGAGCTGCATACATCTTGTAGAGCTATACACTACTACTACAACTGAGCATTTGTATAGCGCTACCAGTCGTACGCAGCGCTGCACAGACATATAAGAGACAATCCCTGCTCATCAGAGCTTGCAATCTAGTCAAAAACAAAACAATCTAGTCAAAGCAAACAGTCCAGTCAAAACAAAACACAGAAGGTGTAAGCAGGGGTAAAACAAGGGAAGGAAAGGGAAGGAGATTAGGTGAGTCAAGATCCAACAGAGGCAGCAAAGAGGTGAGCTTTCAATCTGGACTTGAAGAGGGTTAGAGAAGGTGCCTGGCATACAGACACAGGTAGTTTATTCCAGACGTAGGGTGCAGCAAGGTGAAAGGAGCGAAGTTTGGAGTCAGCAGTAGAAGAGAAGGGCACAGATAGAAGCAGTTGGCTAGAGGAGCGGAGATCCCGATTGGGGTTGTAAGGGGAGATAAGAGAAGAGAGGTACTGAGGAGCCGCAGAGTGAATACATTTATAGGTCAGCAGGAGAAGCTTGAACTGGATGCGGAAACAGATAGGGAGCCAGTGAAGTGACCTGAGAAAAGGAGTAATATGGGCATGACGAGGCTGGCGGAAGATTAGCCACGCAGCGGAGTGTTGGATAGATTGAAACGGAGAGAGATGATTCAAAGGGAGACCAGCAAGGAGTAGGTTACAGTAGTCAAGACGGGAGGTGATTAAGGAGTAGATTACTCTGTGATCACTCTGTGATCTCTTGTATTTTATGAAGGCCACCATCTTTTTCTTCACCTTTTTAGCTACTTCCTTTGATAACCATAGTGGCCTTTTATATTCATTTACCCTTCTAACAAAAAGGTTAGCTGCCCTTAAAATATCCCCTTTCAGTTTTGCCCGTTGCTTTTCTACATCCCCCAGCTGTTCCCATCCCGTTAATGACTCCTTGAGGTAATGCCCTATCTTGGCAAAGTTAGTATTCCTAAAGTCTAAGACCATTGCTTTGGAATGGATCTTATCAGTACTAGTCCTAATACTGAACCACAGCATCCGGTGATCACTGGATGAGAGTTGATCACCCACTATGATATCAGAAACACTTTTTCCACTGGTAAGCACCAAATCCAGTATGGCCTCTTCACGTGTGTGTTCTGTTACCAGTTGCTGGAATAGTTCTCCCTGTAGAGAATCTAGGATCTCCTTACTTCTAACTTACACCACAGCATGGATGTGACAATCAACTTCCCACATATGGAAATTACCTATCTGTAGCACTTCTCTTTTTTTATGGCGATACTGTGTATGTCTTTTGTTAAATTTCTGTCCACTTCTTCTCCCTGTGAGGGAGATCTGTAAATAACACCAATGCAAATGGATTTCTCGTTCCCTCTTTCTAGTTTAACCCACAGTGACTCCCTTGTAAGCCCTATAATACTATAGCTTTAATATAATTTTTTACCTTTGTGCCACTCCTCCCTTTATTCCTTTCCCATCCTTCCTGAATAAAGTCATGATTGCTCGTGAACCATGTCTCCATAACTGTCACTAAATCCAAGTCAGCTTTTTGCATTAAAGCCTCAGCATCTGGGATCTTATTCACCATGCTACGGGCATTTATGCACACCGTTTTCTAGATGTTGCCCCTTTTACCTATTTCTATAGATGTATTTAATGTTTTACTTTCCTGGGGGCTTTCTTCACCCATCCCCAATGAATCTAGTTTAAAGCCCTCTTCAGTAGTTTAGCCAGTCTGCTGTAGAAGACACTTTGACTCTTCTTGGACAGGTGGATGCCATCTCTGCTCTGAAGCCCTTGGAAAATCATCCCATGGTCCAGAAATCCAAAAAGCTCTCAATGACACCATCCATTCAACCATGCATTCATCTCCAAGCCATCCATATTTCTTAATGTAAATTGCCAGACATCGTAGGTACTCACCTGAAACAGGTGTTCTCAAGGAACAGCAGGAATCAGTCCTTACATATGGGTGACATTAGCATCAACGGAGCCCACATGGTATCCAACCCCTAGCTTTCATAGAAAGCCTTTGGGAGTTCTACCATGCTTGTGTTTTAAGCTTTCCGCCCAATGGTGCCATCTTACCTCAGTATGATAACAAAGCTTAAAGAAGCAGAAAAAGAAAACTCCACAGGGAGGAGGGAGGATTGTGCAGTACTGATTCCTGCTGTTCCTGGAAAACAGCTGCTACAGGTGAGTAACTATGCTTTCTCTGGGAACAAGCAAGAAGTCGGTCTTCACATATGGGACTCCCAAGCTACAGACTACTGAAAAAAAAATGTAAAAGACCATGGACTACTGAAAAAGTTAACCATGAATACCAGCGGTGAGCGCAGAGTGGCCCCAAGGCCTCTGACATGACCCAAGTTTTGACCATGGAATCAATTCTCTGGTAGCCTGGACACACAGAAGGGTCGGAGGGAAAGAATTGGATTATTCCCCAAACAGATGACACAGTACTTCAAGGCCAAAGGTACTGTCATGCTGGAAGTCCTTCTCCAGGCAGAAATGTGCTGCGAATGTATGGACTGAGGACCAGTTTGCCGCCCAGCAGATCTCCAACATGGAGACAGAGCGTAAGTTAGCCACTGAGGCTGCCACTGCTCGTACATTGTGAGCAGTAATGTGCCTCTCCAGAGAGAGACCAGTCTGTGCATAGGAAAAGGAGATGCAGTGCACAACCCAGGTGGACAGTGTGCACTTAGAGATTGCGACCCCCCCAAGTCTGTTTAGGCAAAAGATATGAAAAGCTGCGAGGAGTGGTGATCAGCTTTCATCCCTCCAGATAGATGTCTAATGCCCTCTTACAATCCAAGGTGTGGAGCGTGGCCTTCACCCAACTTGTATGAAGTCAGGGATAAAAAGTGGGAAGGACCATCTCTTGGTTCAGGGGGAAATCACCTTAGAAAAAAATCTGGGATATGTGCGCAAGACCACCCTATTCTTGTGAAACCTGGTATGGGGAGCATGTGCCACCAATGCCTGCAGCCCATTAACCCTTGTGCAGATGTGAGCGCATCCAGGAAGATCGCTTTCCAAGAAAGATACTTGAGGTGACATGATGCTAGTGGCTCAAAGGGTGGAGCCATGAGCTTAAAAGGAGCCACATTCAGGTCTCAGGTCATCGCAGGGGGACAGATGGGAGGCCTCATAAGCAAGAGACCCCACATAAAGTGGCCCACGAATGGATGGATGGACAGGGGTTGCCCATCAACCAAAAAATGGTGTGCTACTAGTACATTGAGGTGCACCCTCACTGAGTTGGACTTCAAGCAAGCTTGGGAAAGTTGCAGCAAGTACTGGAACACCGCTGGTACCGAAGAGGAGTAGACGTTGATATCTCGATCCGTGCACCAGACAGAGAATCTATGCCACTTGAAGGCTTATGCTCGTCTCGTGGAATCCTTGTAGGTCCTGTGCCAGGGTCGCCAGGCAATGGACTTGCCCTAAGGAAAGAAAGGCCCTGGCCTGAGATGTGTTCAGGAGGGTCCCGTTGAACTCCAGGCATTGAGTAGGCAGCAGCTGGGATTTGGGGAGTTGATGAAAAACTCCAAGTGTTCCAGGACAAGGAGGGTGCAGCTTCTTGCCTGATGGACCTCATCCGCAAAGCTGCCCTTCATGAAACTAGTCATCCAGACAGGCAAACACAAACACTCCCTGCAGGTGCAGGTAAGTGGTGACCACCGCCAAGCACTTCATGAACAGCCTGGGGGTGGACGCTAGTCTGAACTGTAGGGATGGACAGATAAAGGGATACCAGAATCCCCAATATGTAATTGAAGATGGATGAATTTCTTGATACAAAATGTGTTTAGAAGTTTGACTTTTCACCTACTTCCTTTTAAATAGAATAGGATGTCATGATCATGTGTTCTCTGTAACCGTCTTTAAAATAGATGGAACAATGTTAACGCAAGCAAAAAGAACATAGGCTATGAACTGTGCAAGCATTAAGTCAGCTGTAAGTCTCTGCTGACAAAACATAATTTTTGCAACTTTTGCAACTTTTGCAATTATAAACAATTTTGTCATAATTGAGTGAATTTCATCTAATATACTGTAATCAGATCTTACTCTGTAAAAAGAACTTTGGCGACACCTTGTGTTATTTCATGGTTATAATAAATGATTGTTACTTCCTCTTTTTCTCTAATAAAAAGGAGCTTTTCACAAGGAGGACTTTGAATTCAATAAGCCTGGAATTATGCCTGTTCATAATCCGCTTGTTGTCTTCCCTCTGAGCTCAAAGAAAATAGCACTTTGTGTGTGTGTGATTGTGTTCTGTATTACTCTCTGCCTGTCTCTGTCTCTCACTACTGATGGACCAGAGACCTAAATAGCCGTGGTATTGTGATCAGATCTTGGAGTTTTCTTCATGAACAGTAGAATGTGGTACTTGTAGTGTTGTCCCCTGATGACAAAGCAGAGATACTGCCGGTGCATGGGATGGATCAGGATTTGGGTATAGGCATCTTTGAGATTTAAGGAGCATAGCCAATCTCCCCGATGGATGTAGGGCAGCAACGTTCCAAGGGAAACCATTTTGTAAACTGCTCTGATGCACAGGGTAAAGGGTGGTATATCAAGTGCCTAAACCATTTGAATTTTTCGTTCACCAAGAACCAATTGAGGGTCTGCAGATCCAAGATGGGCCGAAAACCTCCTGTTCTTTTTGGAACCAGGAAATAGCAGGAGGAGAACTCTGTTCCCCTTTGAGCAGAGGTAACAGGCTCCACCGTCTTATCTGCCAGCAGGCCTATACGTTTCTGCTGCAGAAGCCCACGGTGAAGAGGTGTCATAGGAAGTTCCCCTGAAAAGAATGGAGATAACGTCTGGTCTAAGTGGAGGAGGTAACCCTCCTTAACCACTTGCAAGCCCAGGCATCGGTGGTGATGCTGGCCCCTTGTGTGCTGCAGACCCTGACCTGGGAGGAGAAGAGTGGCTATACTTAAGGAGTCAAACCTCCCACCCTGAGACTGAGGTGCTGGCTGGGGGTTAAGTTCTGCAAGCCTTCCTCTTTTTCAGGTAAAAGGCCTTTTTCCCAGAAGCCTTCCATCAGGAAGGGTCTGCAGTCTTCCTGGAGAGCCTGGTCCTGGTCATGAACGCAGACTCCAACTCTGAGGCCTTGTCCGTCATGTGCTTACTGAGGAGGCTCTCACCCAGCAAGGGACATCGACCAATTTATCCTGCACCAATTGCTCCAGGTCCAAGGACTGTAGCCATGCCAGGTGCCAAACACTAATGCCCCCCACAGCCACTCTAGCCACAGACTCAAAGCTGTTATAGGCCGCTTGAGTTATGTATTTGGAGCCCTCTTTGAATGTCAATACCAGGGTCCAGAACTACTGGAGAGGTTCATAAGAACATAAGATATGCCATACTGGGTCAGACCAAGGTCCATCAAGCCCAGTAGCCTGTTTCCAACAGTGGCCAATCTAGGTCATACGTACCTAGCAGTCTCCCCAAAAGACACAGGTTCCACAATGCTTGTATTGGGTCAAGCAGTGATATCCCGGGTCCCTTTTAATAATGGTTTATGGACCTTTCCTCCAGGAACTTGTTCAAACCTTTTTTAAACCCAGTTACGCTAACAGCTTTTACTACATCCTCCGGTAACAAATTCCAGAGTTTGATTACACGTTGAGTGAAAAAATATTTTTTCTTATTGGTCTTAAATAGGTTACCCTGTAGCTTCATTGCATTCCCCTAGTCTTTTTATATTTTGATGATGTAAACAATCAATCTACATTTACCCGTTCCACTCCATTAATTAATTTATAGACCTCTATCATATCTCCCCTCTGTCGTCTCTTTTCCAGGTTGAAGAGCCCCAACCTTCTTAGCCTCTCTTCATAGGAGTATCCTTCCATCCCCTTTACCATTTTGGTGGCTCTTCTCTGTACCTTTTCTAATAATGCTATATCCTTTTTAAGATATGGCAACCAGAATTGCACACAATTTTCAAGGTGCGGTCGCACCATGGAACAATACAGAGGCATTATCCTTTGTTTTATTTTCCATTCCTTTCCTTATGATACCTAGCATTCTATTTGCTCTCTTGGCTGTCGCTGCACACTGGGCGGAGGGTTTTAACATGTTAACCACAATGACGCCTAAATCTTTTTCCTTGGTGGTGGTTCCTAACATAGAACCTTACATTGTGTAATCATAGTTTGGGTTTTTCTTTCCTAGGTGCATAACTTCAATTTCATCTGCCATTTAGATGCCCAGTCTTCCAATTTATCAAGATCCTCTTGCAAGTTTCCACAGTCCTCATGGGTTTAAACAACTTTAAATAGTTTTGTGATAACCTTACTCATTATTCCCTTTTCCAGGTCATTTATGAATATGTCAAAAAGCAGGGGACCCAGCACAGATCCCTGGGGTACTCCACTATTCACCTTTCTCCATTGGAAAAATTGGCCATTTAGCCCTACCCTCTGCTTTCTATCTTTTAACTAGTTCCTGATCCACAATAATACAATGCCTCCTATCCCATGACCTTTTAGTTTTGCCAAAGGTCTCTGCTGAGGGACCTTGTCATAGGCTTTCTGAAAGTCCAGATACACTATATCAACTGACTCACCTTTGTCTACTTGTTTATTCATACCTTCAAAAAAACAACAGATTAGTAAGACAAGAACTTCCTTGTCTAAAGCTATGTTGACTGTCTCCCATTAAGCCATGACTATCTACATGTTCAGTAATTTTATTTTATGTATTTATTTATTTTATTTATTAGTGCATATTTTTATATCGCCCCTTCCAAAGATCAGGGGTGGTTTACATCATAACATGTTAAACTAGAACTATTACATGAAACAGTGTTTATTAACTTTATACATGGAACAAAGTAATTACTTACATAACTCTAACTATTTACATAAAGTGGTACTGGGTTGGACCACTTTTAACTATTTACAGAGCAAACTTACAGGACCGTGGGATATGAATACTTCTTAAGGGTATCTAACAGGCATTACGTCATAATTTTCAGTGAGGAGATGGGTGGGAGGGGGAAATGGGAATGGTGTGAAAAGATGGGGGGATATGGGCCAGGGGTGAAAAAGGGGTGGGGGGGGGTAGGTAGTGTCACGAGCGAAACTGCACTAGGTGTTGGTGTAATATTCTCTAAATAGGTGAGTTTTTAAATCTTTATGAAAAGATTGGAGGTCCTTGTTTCCCCTTAATGTGTCAGGGAGGGTATTCCATTGTAAAGGTGCTACGTATGTAAATGCCCTATTGCCCGTAAATTGTTTGGTAATGCATATAGTGTGTGGTACCTTAGAATGTTTTGGTTGGGTGTTCTTTTTCTATTTGAGGGTTGTACTTTGATGAGTCTGGAAAGGTGGGAAGGGGCTATGTTGTGTAATATTTTGAAAGTCATTATTAATCTGTATCGAACTCTAGCTAAAATTGGGAGCCAATGGAGTCCGATTAGGATGGGTGTTATATGGTCTATAAGGCATGCTTTCATTATGATTCTTGCTCTTTATTATGGTTTCTACCATGTTTCCCGGTATTGACATCAGGCTCACCGGTCTGTAGTTTCCCGGATCACCCCTGGAACCATTTTAAAAAATTGGCGTTACATTGGTCATCCTCCAATCTTCAGGTAATAGAGATGATTTTAATAATAGTTCACAGATTACTAATAGCAGGTCTGCAATCTCATATTTCAGTTCTTTCAACACCCTTGGATGTATACCATCCAGTCCAGGTGATTTGCTACACTTCAGTTTATCAAATAGTTGTAATACATCTTCCCGGTGTATCAATATTTCTTTCAATTCTTCTGCAGTATCACCTTTAAATACCACTTCAGTCATTGGTAACATCCCTACATCTTCCTCAGTAAAGACTGAAGCAAAGAATTCATTCCGTCTCTCTGCTATGGCCTTGTCCCCTCTTAGTGCCCCTTCTACCCCTCTATCGTCTAATGATCCAACTAACTCTCTCACAGGTTTTTTGCTACAAATATACTTGAAAAAGATTTTATTATGCGTTTTTGCTTCTTCTCAAATTCTCTCTTTGCCTGCCCTATCAATGCCTTGCATTTAACTTGCCAGTGCATATGCTGTTTCTATTTTTCGTCATTTGGCTACTTTTTTCCATTTCCTGAAAGATGCTTTTTTGGCAATAACAGCCTCTCTGACCTTACCTTTAAACCATGCTGGCAGTTTTTTGGATTTCCTTCCACTTTTCTTAAAGCGTGGAATACAGCTGGTCTTGGCTTCCAAGATAGTATTTTTAAACAACACCCAAGCTTGATGAAAGTCTTTAACCTTTGCATCTGCTCCTTTTAGTTTTTTCTTAACTCTTTTCCTCATTTTATCATAGTCTCTCTTTCAAAAGTTAAAAGGTAGTAATGTGGATTTCCTTAACATTTCTCCTGCATTAATTAAATCAAACACGATCATGCTATGATCACTATTGCCAAGTGGCCCCAACACCCTTTTATTTTGCACCAGATCTGATGTTCCACTAAGGACTAGGTACAAAATGGCTTCCCCTCTGGTCAGTTCATGAACAGGCTGCTCTAAGAAGCAGTCACTTATTTCATCAAGAAACTTTATCTCCCTAGCATGTCCTGCTGTGACACTGACCCAGTCAATACCGGGGTAATTGAAATCACCCATTATTATTACTGTGCTGTAACTTTTGTTAGCCTCCCTGATTTTTTTGAGCATTTCATCATCCATTTGTTCATTCTCCTTTCCCCAGAATGTTCCCCAATTCCTACCAAATCCAAAATCCTCATCCTTGCACCATCGTCTCATCCACGCATTGAGACTCTGGAGCTCTGCCTGCCTTTTGGGTCCTTCGCGTGGAACAGGAAGCATTTCGGAGAATGCTACCCTGGAAGTTCTGGATTTCAACTTCCTATCTAAAAGCCTAAATTTAGCCTCCAGATCCTCCCTATCACATTTTTCTATTGTCATTTGTACCGACATGTACTAAGACAGCATACTTCTCCCCAGCACTATCTAAGACCTTGTCTAGGTGGCACGTGAGGTCCGTTACCTTCGCACCAGGCAGCCATGTTGCCAGGCGACCCTCGCGTCCACCAGCCACCCAGCTATCTACATGTCTAATGATCGAATCACCAACTATAACTGCTGTACTAACCCTTCCCTCCTAGGCACATGGCCCTGGAGAACCTTTCTCAGTGTGAGAGGGTTTTATATCATCTGGAGGACAGCTCCTAGCTACAGCATCACTTCCTGCCACACCAGGGTGATGCTCTCCTGTCACATCACCTCTCTCCTTCATTGCAACAGGAATGCTGCCAGACTGGAGGTGGAACTTCAGGACTATATCCCTTTAGGTCTCGTATATGTGCTCCTCTGTTTTCCTTATGTCCTCCAAGTCTGCTACTCTAGCCTCCAGAGATCGGACTCATTCCCTGAGAGCAAAGAGCTCCTTGCACTTAGTGCACACGTAAGACCCCTCACCAACTAGAAGAAAATCATACATATGATACTCAATGCAAAAGACTGGAAAGCCCCCATCTCCCTGATGGACTGCTGTCTGCATTTTAGTTTAGGTTGTGTTTAGATATTTAAGTTCTTTACTTACTAAGGGTTGCTGGGGATACTTATAATAATAAAACTATACCTAATACATTTAATGTACTTTGTTCACCTGAAGCTTAATTAATTTCAGGTCCTTAATGTATGCCTGATGAGGATAAAAAGCTGCATCTGAGAGTGAATATGGCACCTCCTTTCCTTTAAGAGATTTAAGCACCTATAAAACTACGATTATCCCAATGGTGGGTGGGTGGGTGTTGGGGAGGGAGGGAAAGAAGACCTATGAAAATCTGACTGTTAAAGAATACCCTGTCCTGTGCTTCTAAGGTAATCTGTGACTAATTTCCAAGGGGAGTCCCACAGCCCTTGCTTGGATAGAGGGAGTCATGGGTTCTAAATTTAACCAGAAATCTCTCTGCTGTGTTTTAAATTTAAAATGAAAGCTCTTTGCTGCTAGTAGGTCCTAACTGATTTAACAAATACACTGGGGTCA
The DNA here is from genome assembly GCA_033557465.1 of Ichthyophis bannanicus. Taxonomy (NCBI): domain Eukaryota; kingdom Metazoa; phylum Chordata; class Amphibia; order Gymnophiona; family Ichthyophiidae; genus Ichthyophis; species Ichthyophis bannanicus. The sequence continues at coordinate 31,933,837 of CM066043.1, read as the reverse complement.
CAGACTAATCAGCTTTAATCTAAAGAATTCTTTTTTCCCCAAGATTTAGAAAAATTCCCAGAAGTAAATACTTACAATTGCAGATCTCTCTCCAGAATTAGCAGTCCCCTTTTGTAGTCCAGGTCACTCAGGTACATGCCTATGTACAACTGGCAAGCCTGGATATGGGCCACAAGCATCAAGCCCTGGTAACACTTCATACAGAGGCATCCATTGTGCAGGCTTCCCTGCCTGGGGGCACAGAGGAGTGCATTTTCTGGCTCTTGATCCAACGCATGTCCATCATGGAATTGTGTGGTAGCTGTATCTTATTAGAAGCCCGGACTGTTGCGGACTCAATACATAGAATCGAGCTGCTTGCTCACTAAGGGCACCATAACAGGTATTTCCCACATCCTGAAGAGGAGCCATTCCAGGATGGGAGGAATGGGCACCATGAGTGCCTCCTTCAGAGAGGCCTCATAATGGAGGATCTCGAGGTCCTCCACCCGAGGCTTATCCTCGGCTTTCACTATGTCCCGCACGAACTCTTGAAAGGAGAAATCCTCTGGTGGGGAACTCTGATGATCCTGCAGTGGGGACAGGGCCAAGGGAACATCGCAGGGCCTACGAGTATCCAGGGACTCATCAGTCTCCCACTCTGAATCGGATATCTCCAGGAACTGGCAGCCATTGGTCCGATGCCTGGCAGGGGGGGATCACCAGAGTCCAAGGCTCCTGGCAATCTGACCCTGAGGCACTCAGTGGTATGGTCTGGGCCCTCGAGGTGGAGGCGGACAGCTGCCTGGAATCAAAGCTGTGTTGGAACCACTCCAGCATAGGCTGAACCTCAGCTGGTGATGCCCCCGCAGTGGAGAGTTGATTTGCGGCCCCAAGATACCGGTAATTGGGGCCTGTTGCAGTGCCAGGAGGGCAGTGAGGCTGTATTCCAGGGCCACCATCCTGACCTCCAGGCCTGTAGGCTCCGCAGGCACCGTCATAGGCACCGAGGGAACCAAGCCCAATACTGTTGAGGGGCCATCGATCGATGAGGGTGGCCTCAGATGACTGTTGCCAATCCCCCGAGGCTATGAGAGGCTCCAACCATCAGGGCAGCATTTGAAGGCCGCTCCCGGTCCTTGCCCTCAGCATTGGCTCAAGTGCTCCAATGCCAGTGAACATGGGACTTACACTTAGTTCTGACTTCAACAAGGTCCAATCCTTCGAAGGACAGTCTTTCATGGCCGATCTCAGATCTGATGCTGAGCCACCATAGGGCTCAGAGGGAGCACAGTCTGCTCGTGAAGCCAAGGCCTCATCCACAGCTTCCGAGGACTCCTATTCCCCAGACAACACCAAGCCGAGTGGGAGATCTCTCGGCCAAATAGCAACTTCACAGACTGCCCCAGTACTCTCCAGTTAGTGCAGGGATAGGCCATGGGTGAAGCAGGAGGATATGGTGCTAATTGAATAAGTGCCGCAGTTCCCCAGTTAGTGCAATTTTCAGTGGCCTTTGTCCGGACAACAAAAGCGAACTGAGCAGCAACCTTGTGTGGTTCAATTGCATTTTTACCTTCTCTTCTTTCAATTTGTCTTTCTTAGATTATTGTTTTTCTTTCTTTCTTTCCTCTTTCTTCCCTGTAACATTTTGTATATCCTTATATTAAGCGTCTTCTCTTTTGTCATACTATAAGTTCTTTCATTCCCCACCGTGTTCCCTCCTCATCCTGATTTCTCTCTTTTGCATCCTATTTTTTTATAATTTTGCTCCATCATTTTTTTACTGTTTTCTTTCTTCTCATTTTTTCTGACACTTTGTTCTTTTCCTTATTTGTGTACTTTTTGCTTTTTTTTCTCTGATTCAGTTTCCTAGTCTCATAACACACCTTGAATTTCCTGACGTTTGCTAAGCTATAGCATTCTAGTTTTAGCATTACTATGGTGATGCTGGTCGCCACAAGTTCTTAGAGGGCAGCTTCAGAGCAGTTTCAGGGAACTCTGCATAACAAGCTAGTACTTACCTCAGTCACGCTGATGTTTTCCAATTTTATTAAGAAAAAGTTTCAAAAGCTGGGCACTAATTTTTTCCAGTTCAGTCGTCTATTGCTGACGGCCAAGATCTGATGCACTTGGATCTATGGCAGCTGCGAGTCTATAAACAAGACTGGGCATTTACTTTACCAAAACTGTCAGGATGACCTGTTTTGGATGGTAACGTTGTGTCTTGGATGTCCTTTCATCCTGTAATTTTCTTAGAAGTTGAATGATTCATTAATTCAGTTAGATCTTCTGCCATCCTACTTGATGATATTCTTTTCACTTCTTTGTGAAAGTTCATGGGCATATTCACGCCTTTTCTTACTGCACTAGCCAATTTGTCTTTTGAAAATGGTATTGTTCCTGCAGAACTAAAACAAACCATTGCTACTGCAATCCTCAAAAAGGACAAGAACTTTGCCAATAGCTGTTTGCATTTTTGTCCAATTTCAAACTTTTCTCTTCTTGCCAAGGTGCTAGAAAAAGCTGCATTTACTCAAGTCATTGAGTGTCATCAATTCTAATGATTTCTTGCATCCTTCTCAGTCTACCTACCATCTCTTTTACAATATAGAAATGCTTCTGTTTGCTATTACAGATAGTATTAGGGTTAAGGCTGATTGGGGCTATGATGTCCTTTGGATTTGACAGCAGCTTTTAACACCATCCAGCACAATTTGCTTTTTCTGCATCTATCCAAACTGGGGCTGTCTGCAAGTATTCTCGCCTCGTTCAGCTCGAAGAGTGGCTTGGAATCATGCCTGTTGCTAATGAGATCTTCAAGATTTGCTGCTTGCTTCTTTGCTATTTAATCATTACTTGCCACCACTTGCGTGGATCTTTTAGGGCCTTGCTATTGATTTGGAATTTCACATGTTGGCTATAGTTCTTCAGCCAATCGTCTTTATGAAGGATGATCAATGGGAGGTCATGTTCCAGCTAAATTCAGTATTCATAGAGGTAGAGGACCAATGCAAGTCACATAGTCTGATTTTAAATGCTGAAATATCTAGTTCTCACAAGCTCTGTCCTATGAAGTCAGCCATTTAAAATTAACAACATTACCAGCTTGAGGGTTTGCTGTGGCAGTAAATTTATTTTTGCCCACAAATTGCTCTGGTAGTACATTCCTGTTTCAACCAGTCGTGGTTGATTCATAAACTGAAGTAATTTTATTTTCATTTTCAAATATGGTCAAGATAATTCATTCAACCATTACTAGTTGTCTTTTCTTTGTATGATGGACTTGGTAAAGATAGTGTGCACCATCTCCAACTGGTACAAAACAATGCCTTCAGATTAGCAAGAAGTAAGAAAAAATCTGACTATATCACTCCTGTTCTCTGCACAAACTTAATTTAAAGCTATTGATGCAGATGTTCTGCTTGTTGTGTTCCATTATATTTTTTTCAGACATTAGTCTGTTATGTTCCATCTTGATAACCATACTCTTATCTTAGGGGCATGTTTACTAAAACCCCGCTAATGTGCGGGCCGCGCTAGTGTGCGGGTGCCATATAAGGAGTGGGCATTTCTTTTTGAAAAAGAAAAACCGTGATTTAAATATGCACTAAGGTGCGCGGCGCCCATGTGCGCCCCGCCCATGTGCGCCCCGCACATTAGCGCATGAGACAGCTGCGCGGGAGGCATAAGTGGCGCGCTGATGTGCAAGCAGAAGAGCAGAGCCACAGCACAATGGTTAAGACACTGACCAATGGTGCAGGGATCAGGGGTTCAATCCCCCACAGTGCTCAATGAAGACAGCTGGCTGAGGTATTACTGTAGGAGCCAGTTTAATATTGAGCAGCATAAGGCAGCATGCTATTGCTTTAGGAGGCATTTTAATATTGGGAGGCATAAGGCGGTGCGCTGATGTGCAGGCATAGAAATAGAACAACAGCACAATGGTTAAGACACTCACCAATGGTGCAGGGATCAGGGTTCAATCTCCCACAGTGCCCAATGAACAAGGCTGGCTGAGGCATTGCATATTATGGGGAAGATTGCTTTAGGAGGCATTTTATTTTAATTTTAATTATCACTACTAGCAAACGCACTCTCAAAGTGTGTTAACATAAGGCGCCCCATAAGGCACATTTTAAAGTGCACTGTCCGCCAAGGCACCCTAGAATGTTGCTTATAGGGCGCTTTATAGGGTGCCGTATGAGGTACCGCAAGGTCAGAGTACTGTTTTTTATGGCAGCACTGTGCAGTTTAAGGAATGAAAAGCATAAGTAGGTGCGCTGACATGCAAGGAGGAGCAGCCGTGGAGTAGAATGGTTAAGGCCCTGACTGCTGATACAGGAGTCATGAGTTTGCTCCCCAGGATGCCTAATACGTAAGGATGGCTGAGGCATCAGCTTTGCAATGTACATTTTGTTTCCTGCAGCACTTTATGTTTATTTTATTAATTGCTGCCAGCAAACACGCCCTCACGTGCCGTAATTGAAAATGCCGTATAAGGCACCCTATAAGGCACTCCATAGGGCACATTATAAAGTGCACTGTCCGCCACGGCACCCTAAAATGTCCCCTATAGGGCACCCTATATGTTGCATCACAGGATAATGTATAGCAGGGGTCTCAAACACGCGGCTCGCGGGCCGCACCTTTGTGCGGCCCGCGATACACAGGGGGAAAAAAAAAAACCCGGCTTCTGCTGCCGCTGCCGTGGCAGCGGCAGAATCAACTGTCCCGCGGCCCCTTCCCATCTGCCCGGCAATAGCGGCAATAGCAGCAATACCGCATGTCCCGCATGTCCCGCGGCCCCCCCGATCCCTTCCTGCTTGCCTGTCAGTTCTTCTCTGCTTCGGCTTTCAGAGCCGCGAAGGGAGAACTTCTCCCTCGCGACTCTGTTAAGCTCGCCGGGGCAGATGGGAAATTTCCCATAAGCCCCAGCGGGCTTAACAGAGTCACGAGGGAGAAGCTCTCCCTTCGCGGCTCTGAAAGCCGAAGCAGAGAAGAACTGACAGGCAAGGAAGGGGGGGGCCGCGGGACATGCGGTATTGCTGCTACCGCCGCGGCAGCGGCAGGAGCAGCAGCCAGCTGTTTTCTAAAGTTTAAGTTTCCCGGGGGGGGGAGCAGGATTGATGTGGGCTGCTGGGGGGGGGGCGCGGGATGGAGGTGGGCTGCTGGGGGGGGGAGCAGGATTGTGGTGGGCTGCTGGGGGGGGAGCAGGATTGATGTGGGCTGCTGGGGGGGGGAGCAGGATTGATGTGCGCTGCTGGGGGGGGGGGAGCAGGATTGATGTGGGCTGCTGCTGGGGGGGGGAGCAGGATTGATGTGGGCTGCTGGGGGGGGGGAGCAGGATTGTTGTGGGCTGCTTGGGGGGGGAGCAGGATTGATGTGGGCTGCTGGGGGGGAGCAGGATTGATGTGGGCTGCTGGGGGGGGAGCAGGATTTATGTGGGCTGCTGGGGGGGATCAGGATTGTTGTGGGCTGCTGGGGGGGGATCAGGACTTGATGTGGGCTGCTGGGGGGGAGCAGGATTGATGTGGGCTGCTGGGGGGGGAGCAGGACTTGATGTGGGCTGCTGGGGGGGTAGGACTGGAAATGGGGTTATGGGGGGATAGTACTGGTAATGGACAGATGGGGGTTAGGACTGGAGGTGGTCTGATTGGGGGGCTAAGAATGAAGATGGGGCGATGGAAGGGTTAGGCCTGGAAGTGGGCTGTTGGAGGGCTTAGGACCGATAATGGGCTATGGGGGGGTGGGGCTAGAACTGGTAATGGACTGGGGGGGGGGTGCTATGACTGGAAATGGGCCGAGTAGAAGGGGGAGCTTGAACTGCAAATAGCTGATGGGGACAGGGTCTTGGAATGGTAATGGGCTGAGTGGAAGGGGGCTTGGAATGGAAATGGGCTGATGGGGAGGGGGGCTTGGAAAGGAAATGGGCTGTGAGGGGAGGGAGCTAGGACTGGAAATGGGCTGATGATGCGGGGACTAGAAGGGAACGGATGCTGGGTGGGGCAGGAGCTAGAAGGGAGTTGATGTTGGGGGACGATTAGAATGGGATGGGGCTGGGAGAGTGAAATGGAGAGGGGAAATATATTTTGTGTGGGAGGGAAGAAAAATCTACAATTGGCCGGGTATTGGGAGAGTAAGTGGGGATTGAGGATGGAGGGGTAAAATTTGAGTGGATGAAATAGGAATGAGGAAAGAGCAAAAGGAGAATGATTAGTATGTTAAAGCAGATGTAGAGAGAATGGAAAAAAACTGGGAAAGAAGAAAGGACAAATGGACAGCAGACGATGGAGAGTTAGCAGAAGACACAAAGAAACCAGAAGAAAGTGGCTGGAACAATTGCAACTGAAAAAAAAATGCACAAAAGGTAGAAAAATATCTCTTTATTTTGAATTTATTAACTGAAATATGTCAGCTCTTGGAAATGTGCATCTTTAACGTCTGCACTTTATTTAATACAAGAGAAAATCAATGTATAGTTTTATTTCTACAGTGCTGTACATTCTAAGTTTGGCTTTTGGGGTTCCCAGTTTAATTGTCTTCCTGTTTCTAAATTGTGATTCCTTGTTTGGTGATGGTATATATTCTGCATGTGTAACTGAGCTGAGGTATTCTGTTTATGTAATTCCTATTTGACATTGCCACTTGTTCTCTTTCCCGAGTAGGTCATGTATTGTTATTCTCTGAAATGTGTTGATTTAATATTTGCAGTGTTGCCTTTTGATAGTTAGGGTATGGTGCTTTGTGAGTCCTGGTAGTGCTGTTAGGACATGGCAGGTTTGCTATGGGTTCTAAATGAGCAGTGTTTCTAGTAGTTCCTAATGTGCCTGGCTGTTGGCACTGGTTTATAGTAATGTAGAAATCTTTTAGTCTTTCTTTATCCATACACTCATTAAGAGGCATGTTTACTCAAAGTTAGTGTATGGTAACATTATGCAAATATTTATGCAAATGATGCCCTTATGCAAATGATGCCCTTATGCAAATGAGGCCTTCGTCTTGTGCGGCCCCCGGGTTACTCTACAAGTCCTCATTTGGCCCTCAAAGCAATTTGAGTTTGAGACCCCTGATGTATAGTGCACCTTATATGGATGGGAACCATAAGGTGCCCTATAGGGCGCCCTATAAAGCGTCCTCAGAGGCACCTTATGGGTACAGTATGCTGAGGGTGTTTTTGCTGGCAGCAAAAATGTACATTAAAAAGAGATAATGCTTTGGGCAGCCCTATCAAATAACCCCACTGTGGGTTTGAATCCGCAACCTCTGGCTTCACAGGCAGTGAAGTAATCATTGGGCTACAGCTGCTAGCAAGCCCCTGGCTGGCTGCAGAGAGCCTGCACGTCACCACACAGACAGTCTGTTGTGGTCAACAGGATAGGGTTAGCCCACCCGTACCCATGATGCACTGCACATGTAAATCAGCTGTCCACAGATAAACACAGGATGGGGTATGCACCCCCACAGCACCTCGGCCTGGTAGGGGGAAGTGACCATGTGCACCCCCACAGCACCTTGGCCTGGTAGGGGGTACAGACCGTGTGTTTTACTGGCACAGAGTAGCTACACACCGTCACATTGTGTGGGTACTGTGCTCACCCTGAGTGTGCGGTGAGGCGCCCAGCACCAGGTCCACAGCACCTTCCATAGCTGAAAGAGGCCATGCTGGAGGTCCAAAGCAGTGTTAATGTGTGCGATAGGTAGTTTCTGCAGAAACACCTTGAATATCTTTGTCTGTCTCAGTCAGATGTATCCCCTATGAACCACCACCCTTCTCCTCCAGGGCTGAGGGTGGCAAACAGCGTCTCCCATCAAAAGATCCACATTCTACCTCCCTGCAATGGTGGCAGTAGAGGGGACCATCAACCCCAGTCCTGCTGGGGAAAAGACACCCTTCAGGGCAGTCAATGCAGCTCTGTACATATCCATAACACAATAGCAGACAGACATTAGGCCTGTATATGCTAAGCTGCACCCCACCACTATCTGATATTCTCCTGCAGCAAGCCTTCAGCCGCTGCACCCTGCAAGGCACTCCATCAAGACACATACCAGCTGCAAACAGTCTGCTAGCTAGTCCATAGTGCATGTTCCTGGTGGAAATGCATGCACCCAGAACAGGGATGGCAGCACACACAAGCAGATAAGTCAGTGACTAGGCCCCAAAAGGAAACCCATAAATATCACATGCAAGAAATACTATATAGCACTATGGGGGTGCCTAGCCATGCTGTCGTCACTGCACAGTCAGGGTGAGAGTGATCTCCCAGCAGGACATACTGAGGTCACCCTGTCTGTGTAGGTGGTGGCCAGGCACTAAAATATCCCAGTCAGTGCCCTATGCCCTGTGCAGATGCACCCTGGCCAGGCCACTCTGTCCGGGCTATACCCATGGTACCTTGCTCCTCATTATGCACATTGGCAGGCCAATACTGGCAACAGTGCTGGCAGTGTGGGCTGTGGAGGGTGTTTGCAGCCACCACACACTGGATGGACAGACACACACTCCCACACCTATGCCAGCATTGTGCTACTATAGAGGAGTTCGGTAGCCATGCCCACAACACCAGTCCTGGGCACAGTACAGGCATGGATATGGTATGCAATACTGTTGGGGGTCACTCCCCAGGGTGGTAAACACTGTCAGAGACCAGATCTGTAGCACACACCGCAGACATCAGCATGACTGTTATGATGGAGCTCAATCAGCAAACTGTGCTTAACGTAGGAACTGCTATCTGCCAGTAATCATAGCAAACGTTTGATAGCTGTGTACCGTATACCCAGGTGTAGGGTGGCATTGCTAAGGTATGCAAGTGCTAGTATTGGGAGATGCATGCAGGGCCCAATGTCCTGCTTCTCCAAGAGGCATTGGCCAATGGGGCGTGTGGGTGTGGGTGTGGGTATGTCTGCCCCTGTTGGCTGCTGCTTTACGGCAGAGGTTCCCAACTCCAGTCCTGGTGTGCCAAAGACTGTTCGGGTTTTCATGCTGTCCCTCATGAATATGCATGAGCTACATCTGCATACCATGGGGGTGGTGCATAGATATGCAGCACAGGCATCATTATTAGAGGCAGCATGGAACCTGAATGGTGTGTGGCCTTCCAGGATTGCATTTGGGAGACTCTGCTCTAGGTAATGCGCCTGTTTATGGTGTCTGTGCTCGGTGGGGTAAAATATAGGCGTATTAACCATGCGTATGTTCTCAGCAATAAAGGTTTGTCCTTACTATCACGGTTTAGTTGTGGGAAAAATATGTGGACTGGATTGGTAGTAGCCCCAGCTGGGCTTTGAACCTGTGACCTTTTGTTCTTACCACACTGTCTGTGTACACTGCACCACCGTGTTGCCACAGATATGCTGTATTCCCTGGGGAGTCCATGACTGTACATCCGACAGAGCCTGTCTGTTGCAGTGGACGGTGCCAGCCTGCACAGGGCTAGGCCACTGTCTGCTGTGGCTAGCAGCCACTGCTCCCTCCACCACCTGTACCCTTCCGCCAACATGCTGACATGTCCTTACCTTGGAAACAGCATATGACCTGATTGAGTTGTGGCACTCCAGGACTGCATTTGGGGGACTCGGCTGTAGGTAATGCCCATTGTTATGGTGTGTGTGCGGTGTAGGGTAAAATATAGGTGTTTGAACCATGCTTATGTTCTCTGCAATAAAGGAGTGTCTTTACTATCTCTGTTTAGTGGTGGGTAAAATATGGGGACTGGGTTGGCAGGAGCCCCAGCTGGGATTTGAACCTGTGACCCTCTGGTCCTGCAGGCACTGGCTGTGTTTGCTGCACCACACTGTTGACACAGAGACAGTGCAGTCCCTGGAGATAGGAAACCTGGCTGAACGGGTCAGAAACCCTGCTCTGCACAATTTTACTGTGGGCTCATTCGCCTTGTATGGAGACAAAAGGGCAAATAAACCTCAAATATGACCTCGAAAAAATGGGCAAAAACATAACCAAGCTGGGCAACAGTGATATCAATGGGCAACATTAAAAAACACTCCCAGGAAAGCTCCAAAAAAAAGAAATGATTTTTGGAAGGGTCTTCGGAGCGTAGACTCTTCCAAAAATCATTTCTTTTTTTTGGAGCTTTCCTGGGAGTGTTTTTTATTGTTGCCCATTGATATCACTGTTGCCCAGCTGGATTATAATTTTTTAGAATTTTGTTGTGGTCATTTTCAATTTTTATTTGCTTTTTTGTTCTGTGCACATGTATCACACTGCTCACTTTTTGTAGGTTTCCCTGGTTTTGCTGTACATTGCTGACATAAATGGTTTCTCTTCCCTTTAAATCGGCTCTAACGCGAGGTTTTCACTCGCGGTATTTTTTACATCGAATTTCGGCCCCGCTCCGGTGCGGGGAGCCTCTCCCCTCCCACTCTCCACCCATTGACCCCGTCCCTCCGCCCCTCGGGAGCCTTCCTCCGCCCTCAGAATGCCTTTCCACGCCTCTATCGCACTTCAGCGCGCCGCGCACTTGTGCGGGCCCGTTAGTGCAGCGCGCACGTGTGCGGGGCACAAAAACGCACTATTAGCGTGCGCTAAGGTACCTCTTTTTCAGATACAGTTGTCCACTACCAGGAACTGTGCTTTCAGTTATGCTGCACCTTTTCTATGGAATTCTCTACTGGTTGATTTGAAGAATACTAGTAACTACCTTTCCTTCATTAAGTCCTTGAAAACTTGGCTGTTTATCCATCATTTCATCTGCACATGAGGTTTACTGAATGCACCAGCTTGCTGTTGCTGTATGTTGAGATTATTTCTATTATGTTGTCTTATTTGCTTGTTTTGTAATTTTTTTTTTCATTTTAAACCACTTTAATACTTCTGTAATAAGAGGCATATTAAATAAAAGCAATCAATCAATGAAAAACTAAATGCAGCCATTAGGCTTTATTGAAGAAGCTCAGTGCGTTTCTGTAAATGTTATTGCGGTGTAATAGATTTTGGAGAGGGGGAAGGAAGGAGATATGTTCCGCCAGGTGCCACACACAAGGGATTTGCATGCCCCTCTTACAGATTCTATACATTTCTAGCACCTGATCATTGTCTACAAAGGCTTAGGTTCTTCCACATTCCTTTCTTCAGCACACTGACCACCTCTTTGTTCCTAAGGCTATAAATCAAAGGATTTAACATGGGAATCACAATACTGTAAAACACTGAAGCTACTCTATCCTGGTCGAGGGCGTAGTTTGAAGAGTTAGGTCTGAAGTACATGAAGATGACTGTTCCATAGAATATGGAGACACAGGTAAAGTGGGACACACAAGTGCTGAAAGCTTTGCGTCTTCCGCCTGCAGAGTGCATTTTCAAGATGGTGGTGAGGATAAAAGCATAAGAAATGATGATGGTGAAAAAGCAGGTCAAGGTGGCTAGCCCACCCAAGATAAAAATTACAAATATATTGATAGTGATATCAGTACAGGAGAGATGGAAAAGGGGAGGGATATCACAGAAGAAATGATTGATCACATTTGATCTACAGAAAGACAAATGAAATGTACAACCTGTCTGTATACAAGATTGAAGCAAACCCCCTATATAAGCCCCAAGTGCCAACTGAATGCAAACCTTCTTGTTCATAATCACTGGATAAAGCAGTGGGTTGCATATTGCTGCATAGCGATCATAGGCCATTACTCCAAGAAGGAAGTTTTCTGTTGTGGCAAATGCTACAAAGAAATACATTTGGGTGGCACAACCAAGGAAGGAGATCACTTTGCTCTCTGATAGAAAGTTATGCAGCACATTGGGAGTGACAGCCGAGGAGTAGGACAGATCAGAGAATGACAAGTTACTGAGGAAGAAGTACATGGGAGTCTGAAGGTGAGAATGCATGGTGGTCAGTACGATAATGCCAATATTTCCCAGCAAGGTGGAAATGTAGACCAGAAGTAGCATCACAAAGAGTGGAATCTGCAGCTTTGGATCACACGTGAGTCCCACTAAAATGAATTCACTCACACTAGTTTGATTCCCACCTTCCATTATTTCTCAGCTCAAATTGTCAATACTGGGATAAACTTTGCGCTTCTAGACAAAGTTCTTAATGTTCTTTGTTAAACTGCAATACAAAATCACACCAAAAAGAATCTGAATCCAACATAGTTCCATCAGTAAGGCATTTAGGATTTCATGTTTAAGTATATGATGTTTAAAGAAAATGATGTCTTTGTGTGCAGCAGAATTCAGTGCCAGCTCTTCTAAACATCCAGTGGTCTGTGACATTCCAGGTATCTTCTAAGTTGTCCCGGTTATCTAAAGACGGCTGCACTCTAAACATTGGTATTAGGCTGGTAATGAGCTACTTTGGATGGTGTTAGGCTGGTAGTGAGACATATTTCATCTTGATTGGGCTTGAGAATGCAGTAAAACACTGAAGCTACTCTGTCCTGATAAAGGGCGTAGCTTGAAGAGTTAGGACTGAAGTACATGAAGATGACTGTTCCATAGAACATGGTGACACAGGTGAAGTGGGATACACAAATGCTGAAAGCTTTCTGATTTCTGCCTGCAGAGTACCTTTTCAGGATGGTGGTGAAGATATAAGCATAAGAGATATTTGAGATATTTGAGAATGCAGCCTAAAATGCTAAATACCAGACCAGACCAATAGACAGTCATTATTCTTAGGAATGCCAAAAGTCAATCATTGAGGGCTGCTACCTACTCAGATTTTTGGGATTCTTACAATGAATATTCAGAAGATCTAATTAAATGTACTGTCTCCTTTTATACAGCGTTTTGCTGTGGCAAAACCAAACAAATCTGTGGGACACCGCATAGCTCCTGAAATTTAGATGAGTTAAAATTGCACACGAGAAGTATGACCAGTACTATAGTAGGAATCACCCATTATCAATTAAATATTTTCTTTTTGTGAAAAACAAGATGGTTGACATTGACTGCATGAATGCTAAAGGTGTTCTGCATCACTTTATCTGTTATGATAATAATCAGCTCCCTGAATTGAAGATCATGGGGAAGCACAAGGATAAAACTAAGAGCTACCCTATTGAGAAAATGGTTCAAGCAATGGACCCAAATGGATTCCTATATTACAGGGGCATCAGCATCCGGCCTCCCTGGGAACAACATTTCAGAGCCAACGAAGACTGTATATGAACTACTCCTTGAAAACAGAGGCCTACTTAAGCTCTTTAGGGAGATCCCCTCCAACCCCCCACCTCCTATGATAGGCACAAAGTTTCTTACTTCATTGGATTTGGGATTTTAGATATATCTTTCTCCTTTTCCAAGCTCAACCCAAATTGCATATTCAGGTACACGGATAACTATTCTGTCTAAACTGCTGCACAATCTAGTGGTACCTGAGGCAATATAGGGCAAAGTGACTTTCCCTGAATCGTGAAGAGTGATGGTGAGAGAAGCAGGATGTGAATTCTGGCTTCTCAGATTTGCAACCTGCTTCATCTCTGGTCTCCCTAGCTTCTCTGACATGGGAACATGGAGTATTGTCAATAGAAAGGTGGCCAGATTTCCAGACAAGTGTGCAGCAGTAGCCCTGGAACAGCAATAGAAGTAGACTGCAATGACAATGGCATGAGTTACAGTAGTCTACCTCTGTAGGGAAGCTCTGCTTGGGGTCTACTACTACAATTAGAAACTCTTTCTAGGAAGAGAATGTAGAAGCAATTGAGATGCCCATTTCATGTAATAAAATACACAACTAGAGGTGTCAGAAATAGGAAAAAGGAGAACATCCTGAATAAAGGGGAACAATACTGAAGACCAAGCCTCTGTAAGGTCAGCCAGAGAATATAAGAGGTTCAGAGAACAGCTGCTAGCATTTCATGTATCCTACCACACAAGTACCTAAAAACACTTAGGGAAGGTAATTTTCAGTCTTTTGGGGGTTATTTTAGAGACCCTCTTTGTGCTTTGAAAACAGGCACAGAGCCCTTTTAGAAGCCAGGTCTGAGGACGTCCCCAGTATGAAGACATCCAAGTCTGAACAGGGGCATGGTGGAGGCATGGCTGGCACATTCCCATGAACTCGGACTTTCCTGCCTGATCTCAGAAATGACCTGGACATCCGGAGTCACATCTAACTTTATACCTGCTCCAGGCACGAAGGAGCATCTGAAAAGTGATCACCTGGTCAGGCAAATATCTAGAGGGTGTGGAGAAGGCGCTACACTAAGAGGGATGTCTATGTGGCCACCAGTGAGGACGGCCCATATCGGAGATGCCCATCTTCCTAAAGCTGGCCAGAGATATAGACGTCCCTGGCATGTTTCTGCATGTTCTACCCTGGACGTCCTGAATTTGACTTGGATGTTCTTTTTATAAGCCATTTTTTTGTGGGGAAAATTGCTCTTAACGTGTAAAAATCTTCTCTGAAAACTGTCCCCACCCAAGTGAGGATAAATGAACATTGACATTTTTTGTGAGAACACAGGAGTAGGGTAAGGTCAGGAAAGAGAAAGCGCACGTGAGATTTTGTTTTGATGTCCACCCATACTTTCACACGCATACTGCTGCATCAAAGGACATATAAATTAAATGACCACAACGTACCTGCATTCTTTCCTAAGCCCTAGTTTTCAAAGGGAACTCTGCAGAGTGTTTCCTTTTGAAAAATTAGCCCGCATGACACACAGTTTTTTTTTTTAAATTTGCCTCACAATGTGCTCCCTACAGGAAAGGTCCATAAACCATTATTAAGGAGGACCCAGGAAATCCGCTGCTTACCCCAGGATGAGCATTGTGGAACCTATGTGCCTCTTTGGGAACCTGCCAGGTACTTGTGACTTGGATTGGCAACTGTTGGAAACAGGATACTGGGCTTGATGGACCTTGGTGTGACTAAGTATGGCATTTCTTATGTTCTTATGAAGCAAAGGAAACGATAATTAATAGAAACATCAATATAGGGAAAATGCAATTTTTCCCTAACACAAGATATTCAAGAACAATGATCATTATATGAAACTGGAGGGAAAAGGGGTCATTATGGATAAATGCATGTTTGCTAAAGACTGCGCTGGTAGCAAATCAGCGTCAATGCCCATGTCAACATCAGGTGGCTTATGCATCCATCCCCCTGACATTGGCACATTGCTAATGTGAAACTCTGCAGGTACAGTAGACTTATTGAGCTGGTGCTAAGTGAACCCATGCTAACAGCAAGAGTTGTGCACCCCTTCCACCCATGCTAATTGCAATGCACTGTCAATGCCCACATTAGAAGCCTTATTCGCAACTTCCATAAGGTGATTTCAGAAAGGGCTACATTTACATGTGGAGGTTTATAGTATGTAGAACTTGCATGTCAGGGCGTGGTTAGAGCATAACCTGGGCGAGTCAAATATCCACATGTGCATTCTTCATTTCATATAGGATATGAACGGTTATGACCAAAATTGTCCATGCTGGGATTTACAGCTGCTCCCTGGCAAATATAGATTTTCAAAAAGCAATTTTTTTGGTCAGCCCTTTACAGGGGGGTTTAAGGGGGTTATGCTTCATAATTCCCCATTGTTTATTTTTGCCTCCAATTTGAAATGAATTAGAAATAGCAGCCTCGGGAGAACACATGTCTGAGTGAGGCAAGTGCGGGTTACTTGAAGCTCTGTGACATCGTGACTGGAGCAGAACTGAGTGGCTGCAGGTATTGGGGTGGACCTCCTTCGCTGACGTCACTACCATCAGGATTCCATAAAAAACACTGGTTTTGCTACCTCCCGTGGGAGAACATATGGCTGAGTGAGGCAAGTGCGGGTTACCTGTGACATTGCAGCTGTGAGCAGTGCTGATTGGCTGCAGGCATTGGGGTGGACTCCCTCGCTGACGTCACTGTCATCAGGACGTATATCTCTTGCTGTAGGTTCAGGGCTTAGTCCGAAGGGGCGTATTCAAAGGGGCAGGTCACGCCCTTTCGGAGTACCTTCTGAGAAGTGTAGGAGGGTTTGTTGGAAAGTGTGTTTTATCTTTTTTTCTACTCTCCCCCTTTCTGGTATTACAATGGGGAACCGTAAAAGGAAGTTACTGCCTAAAGCTCCTTCTTGTCGGCAATAGCAGGGTAAGGTGGTGAGACTGCTCAACAAGCATGTAGTTGTCGGTCCATACTTTCCACCATGTCTGAGGGGGCTTCCCTAAGCTCCGGCACCCTGACTCCTCCCCTTCCTCCCAACCCTGCCCCATTTCAAATCTTCCCTTTCTCTCTAAACTTTTGGAAAAATTGGTTTTCTCACAACTTTACACCCATCTAGAGGCCTCCTTAGCACTTCACCCTCGGCAATCTGGTTTCCATCCTGGTCATAGCACTGAATCTATTCTACTACCCTTTCTCTACGAACTTCACACAGCTCACGATCACGGTTCTATTTCTATTGCTGTCTCTTTAGATCTATCTGCAGTCTTTGACCTTGTAGATCGTCACACCTTACTAGCACATCTTCACGATATCGGTCTCACTGGTAATGTCCTCCATTGGTTTCGCTCATTTCACACTAATAGGTCTTTTTCCATTCTTTCAGGCCTTTCTTCCTCTCCTCCCACTGTCCTCCCATGTGGTGTCCCTCAGGGTTCTGTCCTCGCTCCCCTCTTATTTAATATCTTCCTGGCCCCCCTAGCCCTCTTAGTTCAGCAGCACAGTATTTCATCATATTATTATGCAGATAACATCATCCTTCTTTTTCACACAGACCCTTCTTCTCCTGACCTCACTCCTCTGAATTCGTGTTTAGCTTCTGTTGCTTCCTGGCTCTCTTCCAACTTTCTGCATATTAATCTTTCCAAAACAGCTGCTATCTGGTTCACCTTTGGTTCTCCTATCCCCTCTCTTGCTCCTTCTCTCTCCAACTCCCCAGTTCCTGTAGTTTCTTCTCTGCGCTATCTCGGGGTAACCTTAGACTTTGCCTTATCTTTTAAAGAACACATCTCTCTGATAGCATGTAGATCTTTTCATACTTATTAAGACAACTCCGCATAATTCGTCCCTTTTTATCCGCTCCCTCTATGACCACCTTGCTCCTGTCTCTCGTAATATCTCGGCTAGATTATTGTAACGTTTCCCTGGCAGGCCTTCCACACTCACAGCTCCGTAGGTTACAACTGGTCCATCACACCGCAGCCCGTATTCTGACTCACGCATCCCGGTTTGACCACATCACTCCCATCTTAATACAATTACGGTTCCTTATCGCATACAATATAAAATGCTTATCTTTGTCCACAAGACCATCCACACCGGCACTCCCCTGTACCTCGCAGACTTAATCCGTCTTCATACACCCTATCGCTCACTCAGATCAATTCACTCTACCCATATGTTACTACCTTCCCCTTCTCAAGCCCATCTTGAATTAACCCGTTCCTCTGCCTTCTTCTTCCTGGGTCCCCAATTATGGAACTCGCTCCCTCCAGACCTTCGTCTTGAACTTTCATATAAAACATTTAAAACCAGGTTAAAAGCTCACTTATTCTGTACCGCGTTTGACCTTCCACCCCCCTCCATCATTTTATCACCACCTCCCCATTAGCCACCCTATGTCATCTAATGTTGTATTGAGTGTTCTATCTTGCCTGTTTCTACCCTCTTTCCTGTCCTGAATTGGCGTTCTTTTCTCATTAAAGCAGTCTCAGTTTTGTTTTGTAAACTGCTCTGATGTTTTTAGTAAGAGCGGTATATAAAATCTGTTGTAAAGATAAAGATAAAGAA
Source organism: Ichthyophis bannanicus (assembly GCA_033557465.1). Classification (NCBI taxonomy): domain Eukaryota; kingdom Metazoa; phylum Chordata; class Amphibia; order Gymnophiona; family Ichthyophiidae; genus Ichthyophis; species Ichthyophis bannanicus. The sequence continues at coordinate 31,916,162 of CM066043.1, read as the reverse complement.
GATAAAGAACCCTCTTCTTTTATAAACGCCGGAGTTTAATGTTAGTGAGCATTCTGGGATTTCTGTTTTCCTATGGGCCTGATGCCTTTAGATCTGAAGCTGACAAACAGGGGTGGCTCTATAATGAGGCCGAGTGAGGTGGTCGCCTCAAGCGGCAACTTTTGGGGGTGGCAAAAAAATGCTCCCCAAAAGTCGCCTCACTCGGCCTTCAAAAAAAAAAAAAAGGACTGAACAAGCTGCTGCCGCTGCTTCTCAGCAGTAACAGAATCAACTGCTCCACACCCAGTGTGCCCCCCTAGCTCCCCTGGAAGAGCTTTACAGTTGCCTGGTCGGTGCCCCAGCTCACCTTTGCAGAGTTGCGAGAAGTAACAGCGCTTCCCTTAAAGTTGAGCCCGCAGTGCTGAGGGTAAACAAAGCATTTCCTGTCATAAAGAACAACATTACTGAACATGTCATGGGTTAATGTGCCCCAGGGATCTGTCCTTGGTCTGATTCTTTTTAACATCTTTGTTAGTGATATAGCGGAAGGGCTTTCGGGTAAGGTTTGCCTCTTTGCGTATGATACCAAAATCTGCAATAGAGTAGACACCCAGGAAGGGGTAGATAACATGAGGAGGGATCTAGCTAAGCTTGAAGAATGGTCTAGAATTTGGCAGCTGGGATTTAATGTTAAAAAATGTAAGGTAATGCATTTGGGCTGCAGCAATCCAAGGGAGCAATATAGTATAGGGGGTGAAGTACTTCTGTCCACTAAAGAAGAGCGGGACCTAGGCATGGTTGTGTCTGATGATCTTAAAGTAGCTAAACAGGTAGAAAAGGAGACGGCAAAAGCTAGAAGGATGCTTGGGTGCATACGGAGAGGAATGACTAGCAGAAAAAAGGAGGTGATAATGCCTCTGTATAAATCTTTGGTGTGACATCATTTGGAGTATAGTGTGCAATTCTGGATACCGCACCTTCAAAAGGATGTGAACAGGATGGAGTCGGTGCAGAGGGTGGCTACTAAAATGATTAGTGGTCTTCATTATAAAGATTATGAGGACAGACTGAAGGATCTTAATATGTACACCTTAAAGGAAAGGCGGGATAGAGGTGATATGATTGAGATGTTTAAATACCTCCGTGGCATAAATGTTCAGGGAGAGAGCCTCTTTCAATTGAAAGCAAGTTCTGCTACGAGGGGACATGGGATGAGGGTGAAGGGAGATAGATTCAGGAGTAATATGCGGAAATATTTCTTTACGGAAAGAGTAGTGGATCCATGGAATAGTCTCCCAGTGGAGGTGGTAGAGATGAGAGTAACTGAATTCAAAAAAGCATGGGACAAACACAGAGGATCTCTAAAGGTAAAAAGGGGACTGCTGTAGTTGTTATGGAAGGACAGACTAGATAGGTCTTTTTCTGTCATCATATTTCTTTGTTTCTATGTTAATGGGAGACAGTGAACATGGCTTTAGACAAGAAAGATCTTGTCTTACTAATCTGTTATGTTTTTTTGAAGGTGTGAATAAACAGGTAGACAAAAGTGAGTTGGTTGATATAGTGTATTTGGACTTTCAGAAAGCCTTTGACAAGGTCCCTCATTGGAGACTTTTGGCAAAACTAAAAAGTCATGGAATAAGAGGCAGTGTATTATTGTGGATCAGGAACTGGTTAAAAGATAGAAAGCAGAGGATAGGGGTAAATGGCCAGTTTTCCCAATGGAGAAAGATGAATAGTGGAGTACCCCAGGGATCTGTGCTGGGTCCGTTGCTTTTTGACATATTCATAAATGACCTGGAAAAGGGAATAATGAGTAAAGTTATCAAATTTTCAGGTGACAAAACTATTTAAAGTTGTTAAAACCCATGAGAATTGTAGAAAATTGCAAGAGGATCTTGATAAATTGGAAGACTGGGTATCCAAATGACAGATGAAATTTAATGTGGACAAGTGCAAAGTTATGCACCTAGGAAAGAACAACCCAAATTATGGTTACACGATGCAAGGTTCCACATTAGGAACCACCACTCAGGAAAAAGATTTAGGGGTCATCATGGATAAAACCTTAAAACCCTCTGCCCAATGTGCAGCAGCAGTCAAGAGGGCAAATAGAATGCTAGGTATCATAAGGAAAGGAATGGAAAATAAAACAAAGGATATTATAATGCCTCTGTATTGTTTGACACCTTGAATATTGTGTGCAATTCTGGTTGCTGTTTCCTAAAAGGGATTATTTTTAGTGTCATCAAGTTGGTCTTAGCTCAGAGCAACCCCTGGGTTTTCTTAGTAGGTTGCCAGCCTTTTCTTCTGAGGCAATGGAAGGTAGAGTGACTTGCCCAAGGTCACAAGGAGTGCCAGTGGGAATTGAACCCTTGATTTTCTGGGTGTTGGGCAGTTGTTCTAACCACTAGGCTACTCCTCCCCTCCAAAATGGATATAGCATTATTAGAAAAGGTACAGAGAAAAGCCACCAAAAAATGGTAAAGGGGATGGAAGGATACCCCCTATGAAGAGGGGATAAAAGGGCTCTTTAATCTGGAAAAGAGACAGCTGAGGGAAGATAGGATAGAGGTCTATAAATTAATGAATGGAGTGGAATGCGTAAACGTAGATCAATTGTTTACATCATCAGAATATAGAAAGACTAGGGGACATGCAATGAAACTACAGGGTAACCTATTTATGACTAATAAGAGAAAATATTTTTTCACACAAACTCTGGAATTTGTTACCAGAGGATGTAGTAAGAGCTGTTAGTATAGTTGTGTTTAAAAAAGGTTTGGACAAGTTCCTGGAGGAAAGGTCCATAAACCATTATTAAAAGGGACCGGGGATATCACTGCTTGACCCAATGCAAGCATTGTGGAATCTGTGTCTTTTGGGGAGACTGCTAGGTACTTATGACCTAGATTGGCCTCTGTTGGAAACAGGATACTGGGCTTGATGGACCTTGGTCTGACCCACTAAGGCATATCTTATGTTTTTATGTTCCCCGGGGGGATTGGGGTGGGGCTTAGACTGGAAATAGGTTGGGCTGGGGGTGGGGGTGTTAGCACTGGAAATAGTCTGGTTGAGAGGGCTAGGACTGGAAATGCTCTGATTGGGGGTGGGGGTTAGGAATTGTAAAGGGGCTGATGGGGGAGGTTAGGCCTGTATAATTTTGAAAATTGAAAAATAAATAGAGATAGCAGCTTCTGTGATTAATCTACTGCGTGTAAAGATATAAGTAGATGCATAAGTTGCTAAGTTGTTTCCGTTGATTTTTCCCACTTGTAGACTTGTAAAATAGTTCCTCCTTCTCCATCTGTTGGCAAATAGACATGCACGCCTGCATGTCCTTATATGTGTTTTAGAGCATGCTTCATGTTTGGCAGAGCCTTTTCTAAAATACCATCAGAAGTGGGGTCTGTAGAACACTTCTCGGATTTGGGGGGCCTAGCACCATCTTGATTCTGTGCCAACTCTGCCCTAACTCTGCTGTCTAGCCCCCACGGCCTTCCTCTCTTGTTCTGCCCATGGGGATCCCATCTCCCATGGGCAGAAGGGAATGGCTGCAGTCATGGCGGACTCCTGTCTGCCACAGGAGATCATTCCCTGTGGACAGAAGGAGAAGGAGACTGTCTGCCCACAGGAATGTCCCGAGAGCAGATAGAATGAGTCTTTGCTGAGCTCGCAGAGGCCTCCCAGCTTGCCCCTGGGGATCTGATCTCCCACAGGCAGAGAGAAAGAGTCTGCTGCGATTGAGGCTGCTCTCTGAGGGCAAAAGTTTGGTTGGGTCGAGGCCCATGTGGCCCACCCCATTCTGACTCCCCTGATCAGAAGTGTGTATGTCCTGAACTCAATATCTCAATTCTAATTTTCACATAGCAGGTAAAATATGCCTTCACGTCTTTACTGAGGAAGGTGATAGGTTTCTGGAATAACCTACCAATAGAGTTGGTAGAAACCAAAACTGTGGCCAGGAATGGCTTTGTCATTAGGCAGGGTAAGTTAGCCGCCACAGCCGGCAAAATTTTGGGGGTTTCAAAAAGTGCTCCAAAATCTCCTGCCACACCTACCTCACGTCTTCCTGGTTCATACTTTACCCCCCAATTTCATTTGTGTTCTGCAGTGTCGATGGCAGCGTAAACAAGACAAACCCTAAATGTGGGGTCTTTCAGACTCTCATTTGCTTCCAAGGCCATGCCGACACCATTTACCTCTGACGTATACTTGTCGCATCAAAGGGAGCTGGGACCATCTAGGCCTTGAAAGTGGGCTCGAGTCTGAAAGATCCCACACTTAGGGTTTAGCTCCATGCCGTTGCTGCTGATCTTCGGAGAAGCGGTGGCAGCTGGGAAGAGGAGGGGACAGCGGACACTGTGGGCCCTTGCTTGTGTGACTTATTGCTACAGCTTCTTCCGAGGTCAGCAGCGGCAGCAAGGATCTAAACCCTAAGCGTGGGGTTTTTTGGACTAGCATGTGCTTCTAAGGCCTCTCTGGTCTCTCTGCTCGCGATGCATACTTTGTGTCAGAGGGAGGCGGGACCACCAGGTTTTGAAGGTACACTTGAGGGTGAAAGACTTTGTGCTTAGGGTTTAGGTCCTTACCACTGTTGCTGACCTCAGAAGTGGCAGCAGCAGCAGTGATAGCTGGGAAGAGGAGGGGACAGTGGATACTGAGGACCATAGGGGGACAGGGTATGCTAGATGCAGGGAGGTAGGGGGCACAGTGGGGGGTTGCTGGGAAGAGGAAGGGACAGTGGATACTGAGGACCATAGGGGGACAGGGTATGCTAGAGGCAGGGGGCAGAGTGGGGGGTTGCTGGGAAGAGGAGGGGACAGTGGATACTGAGGACCATAGGGGGACAGGGTATGCTAGATGCAGGGAGGCAGGGGGCAGAGTGGGGGGTTGCTGGGAAGAGGAGGGGACAGTGGATACTGAGGACCATAGGGGGACAGGGTATGCTAGATGCAGGGAGGCAGGGGGCAGAGTGGGGGGTTGCTGGGAAGAGGAGGGGACAGTGGATACTGAGGACCATCGGGGGATAGGGTATGCTAGATGCAGGGAGGCAGGGGGCAGAGTGGGGGGTTGCTGGGAAGAGGAGGGGACAGTGGATACTGAGGACCATAGGGGGACAGGGTATGCTAGATGCAGGGAGGCAGGGGGCAGAGTGGGGGGTTGCTGGACATTTGAGGGACAGATGGAGGGGAATGACAGATATAGAAGGTGGTTATAGGAGATGGAAGAATATGGAGGAAGGATGCTGAAAATCAAAGGGGGCCATAAAGAAATGGAGGGATGATGCCAGACATAGTTGCGGGCCAGAGGGACATGGAAGGGGGAAATAAGGAGATAGGAGGGGGCCAGAGGATGGGGGATGCTGGACATAGAAGGAGGCAGATGGAAGGGGATGATGGACAAGGGAGGGAGACTGGACTTGGGGAGGGATAGGTGGAGAAAGAGAGAGGAGAGGCTGACATTAGGCAGATAGGGATAAGCAGCTGGGCATGAGGGGGATAGGAACAGATAGAGGGAAGAGGCAGGATATGGTCGGATGCAGTGCAAATGCAATGTGTGCCTTTGAGTCAGTCCTGACTCTTTGTAACCCAGAAGCCCCTGGGTTTTCTTGGCAGTGTCAGTGGAAGTAGATTGCCAGGCCTTTCTTCTGAGGCAATGGAGGGTTAAGTGACTTGTCCAAGGCCACAAGGAATGTCAGTGGGAATTGAATGCTGGTCTCTTTGTTGCCAAGCCAGTGCTCTAACCACTGGGCTACTCATCCACAAGGGGTGTGGGGTGGGGAGGATAGGGATAGGAAAAGAGAAAGAAGACAGGCTGGACATTGGAGGATGGATAGGGAAAGAGATGCTGGTCATGAGGGGGGAGGGACTGTATGGGGGAGATATTGCATAGGGGAGGAGAGAATGAGAGAGATCCTGCACAATGGAGGGGGGGGAAGAGAGAGAAAGGGGAGAATCAGTAAAAGGCTGGGGAAGGAGAGAGAGATGGGGAATGTGGAAGGCTGTGTTAAGGGCTGAAAAGTGGACGGTAGATGCAGTAAAAAGAGGAAAACTGAGGACTGGATGGCAAGAAGGAGGAGTGACATCTGAGATAATAGACAGAAAAGTGAATGTAAGACAGCGGAAAGGAAAAAAAATCTGAGATAGAAGGAGGTGAGGAAGGCAGGAGGGGAGAAAAGTAGCAGATGGACTGAAGGCCCTAGAAAGCGAAAGCAAGTTAATTGTTTCATTTTTTCTCCATATTTCTATTTTCCATTTATATTCAGTCATTCTGTACTTGGTGAGGGTCCTTCTCTTTTTTGCATGTGTGATCGAGGGCATGTATTCTGTTAGGGAGTTTTTAAGTAGGAATCTGTAATGTAGTGATCTGCTTTGATAGGTTTACCGAATAGATGTAAGGCTCTCAGCAATATTTATGGTAGGTGTTTCTGGGTAGGCTCCTTGTGTGAATTTTGGAGGTTAATGCTGTTATAGTATGGTAGTTTTTATCTATAGGTCCTGAGTGAGTTTTGTAGGGTTTTCCATTACTTAATAATATGCCTGGTACTGCTGGTACTGAGATGACACCAGAATCAAAAATTATTTTTCGTATGTTGAGTTCGATGGGGAACCCATTGCTGGGAGAGGGGTTTCTTTGGTTACAAAATATATGCTGAAAACATAAAAAGCAGGAACCACAGTGCAGTTTATAACACCAACATAAAATTAGTTATAATCATTTTATTTTAGTATTATAAACTGTGCTGTGGTTCTCGCTTTTTCTTTGTGTTCATTGGTGTCTGAGTACCTTTCATCTCCTTTGTTTTTTTGCAGAATGTGTATTTACATTTCATGCTGGTAGAGTGTCAAGAGCTGATAGATTTTATATTAGATTTCCAAACTCCTATAATTTTTGTTGCAGATAAACAGCATTGCAAATTTTTGGTTAATTATATCACCTAGGATGTTACTTTCCTTTTTTCTTGGGGCAAACGCCTCCCAGTGTTCTTAGTGAGGGGGGGGGGCTCGCTGCTCCCTGACCAGAGCTCTGAGGAGGTCCCTTCATTTGGTTAATTGGGGGGGGGTGGGGCGGGGGGCACCAGCTCATCTCTTGTCTCAGGCAACAGATTGCCTTGAGCTGCCCTGACTGTGGTAACATTTAAGCATATGTGGGTCAAAGGATGTACGTGTTAGGCTAAAATCCCATTTTGCATAGGACTTTTAAGTAGGAATTGGGATGCCCAGATTATGTGGTCCATAATGGCCTGCATATTCTACAAAAGGTTCTAATGAATGGGAAGCTTCTTGTAATACATTAAGAATGCCAGCAAGAACATTAATTTCACAAACCTACATATCCTAGAATATAGCAGCATCACGCAGGCCTTTACATGTCTAAGCACCAGGAAATACATATATAGCTGCTGATTTTGCAACATATATATGTATTTGCTGGCATTTGCATGTATAACACCTGGATTATATGTATAACATCTGGATTTCACAAGACTCCATGTACAAGAAGAATCAGTTAAGGAGCCGAGTGAAATGAGCATGGTTTTTTTTGTTAAATTTTCGAGGTGGTGCTAGACACCACTGAGATAAGCAGAATTGCCCCCTCAATCACTGGTGGAGACCCCAGGTACAAACAAGTAGAGGCAAGGACAGTATCTGAATCCATGAAAGCATGGGACAAACAGAGAAGATCTCTAAGAGGGAAATGGGACTGTAGAGCTTAAAGGTTGGTATGGAAGGGCATACTAGACAGGCCGTATGGTCTTTATCCGTCGTCATGTTTCTATATTTCTATTTAAATATGTAAATGTCTTGTTTACATGTGTGGATGGCACACAACCATGCTAAAATGACCTGTGTATTTAAATCTGCATATGCAGCTGCCTAGAATGGTAACGACCCAAAGAATGAAGACCCCCAAAATTGACTCGAGTGGCTTTCTCCTGCCAGTACATCTTAATCAGCTGATAGCTGGGAGTTTTCATTAGCTGGTGAAGTGTGCCGAACTGACCATTATGAATAAGAATAACTTGTATTTACATCTCAATAACATCTGTATGCTTTACAGTTATAACAATAAAGCATTTAGGTATGTCGGGGTGGAACGTCAGGTGTGCGCTTTAGTTCTGATTCAACAGAGCAGCTTTGGAAAGGGACTGGAAAGAAAGGGGGACTCCTTAGGGGTTCATTTTAGAAAGCCTATTTGTTCTTTGGATGTCTGAAAACAGGCATAGAAATGTCCAAAGCACAGAGACTACTCCAGAGGCATTTCAGAAGCTGTCTCTAGGAACATCCGCACCGTGAGGGCGTCCAAATCTGAATATGGGTATACAGGAGACATGGCCGGGGTGTTCCCAGGAACCTGGATGTGCCCACCTGATCAAAGAAGCCTCAGGGATGTCCAGTGTCATTTCTAACTTTAGACCTGCTCAGAGGTATGAACTGCAATGAACCAGCATCTGAAAAGCACCTGTTTTAGCCGAAAAACATCTAGAGGGGGTAGAGAAAAACACTCACTCATCCCCAGTGCCCAGCACAACATCGATAGCAGCAGCAATGGGACTTGTGCCCCAGCTGTCTTGCTCCTAGAGGGTTTTCTAACCATTAGACTATCGCAGATGTCCAAGTGCTGCTTTACTATTCTGGGGACGTGTCTGTAGACACCCCCACAAAGGTCCATATCAGGCAAGTCCAGGTTTGTGAAATCACGTCTGCATTTTTTCAGACATTCTGCTTTAGACATCTCTGAGTCCTTGGACGTCCCTTCTAAAATTCCCCTCTTATTGTCTGCATTAATATTCAGGAACTGTCGGCTCAAACTGAGACACAAGTGATACAGTCAAAGATGTGAGGGCTTTAAGGGAATTTAAATCAAAAGGGACTGGAACTAATGAATCCTACCCTATTGCATTTTGGAGGAATGAGGTCTAATGTAAATAACAATTTGGAATACAAGCATTTATGAGTTAAATCTAGACTTATGTATAGGGCAATACGATAAAAAACATATCATAAACATCTCACTTACCTGTGTGTATTATGTATGAGTCAGATCAGTTCAGATAAGGATGGGTAACAGTGCTTAAATTGCATCTGATCACTTGTGGGACATTGTCCCTGATGTATTTACAAACTCAGAAAGGGAAAGCAATAGTCAGATATAACGTGATTGGAAACCGTTTGTTCAAAACCCACTTCAGCTATATGCAGGAGTATAAAGCAATAGAATAAAGGGGAATCTCAGTCTCGGTGGACTCTGTGGATACCGCTGGCAGGAAAGGTATTGTCAAGATTATGTAAAACAATAAATTCGATAATCACAATAAGGAACAATCTATTTATATTGTATGAAAAGCAACTACGTCCTGTCCTGCCTCCTTCTAATAACATTGAGTAATAATGAACATCTATCATAATGAAGCTTTCCAGGTCTGTCAATCTCCAGTTTTCAGAATGCATTAGCTGTCTTATTTCCTTATGCATAAAGCTCTTTATCTCTTTTCAGACATGCAAAGTCGTTCATCTGTTGCCAGACTCCATAGAAACCACACAGAGCTTAGGCCTTAACATCAGTGTGAATTGAAGGCAAATAGCCAAAAATGGCTACCTTATACTTCTTTATCCATGGTCACTCATTTGTATATGCTCTGAAACACATTCATTCCACTAAAGGACAGCAACCTCGGGCTGGAGGGACTGGGGTTTCTAGTCTCACAGGTGCTCCTTGTGGCCTTGGGCAAGCCACTTAACCCTTCGTTGCATCAGGTACAAAATGTAGATTGTGAGCCCTTTGGGGACAAGGGAAAAATATATACCGTACCTGAATGTACACCGCTTTGACCCGGTGAAAAGAGGTATATAAGCATTGCTAAATAAATAAATAAATTCACCTTGGTTCCATAGACAGATCTGAAGGCCGAATGCTGCTCGTTATGATAATCAAAGCACAGGATATCTGTCAACTAGGCTTGAGTGGCCACGCTAATATACTCTCCGTGCGATATATAAACCTGCAAACTAGGGTTGTACGGGACCAAAACAAAGTTTGGATGTTTGTTTAAAGCAAATGTTTAGCAACTTTTCTGGTGTTATGTCTTATATTTGCACATATTCATCTTAATTGAGCGCCACAACATTTTTGCAAACAGAAATTGATTGTACACGCATTTCTTCATCGGTACAACATTATTGGAATCCTTGCAGTTCAACCCATTAATGTCCAACATCTCTTTAAAAAAGTGGCTAGTGAAATGGCTTTGGATTATACATGCACATATATTTGACACATAAAAGAATCAAGTAAAACAAGACCAATTAAAAAAAAGAAATAATAGGAAATAGTATAAAAACTGGGACATTGCCAGGAAATGATTATTGACACCCTTATAAACAATTTAAATCAATTTGAACAGAAGAACCACATTCCTATTGCAATGTAGCACTATATAAATGATAAATAGTAATTGTAGTAGCACCTGTGATCAATTATCAGTACACACATGACTTGAATCAACCAATGAATGATGGCTCTCATGTTTAAAATGGCCACATTCACTCCCTGATCCATTTTCACAGTGGTGAAGACAAAAGAGCTGCCAGAGACCATCAGAAAAGTCACTAACAAACATCAATCTTCAAAGGTGTACAAGGCCATCTACAAAGACCTTGGGATTCCTGTGTCTACACAATGCTATTAAGAAGTTTTCTGCTCATGGAACTTTCAAGAACCTCCCAGGATATGGTGGGACGAGGAGAATTAATCCAAGATGTCTTCAAAGGCTAGTGTCAACTGATGGAAAACACCACATATAATATCCAAAGGGCTAAGGCTGACCTGGAGCAATCTGGAGTGGTGATTTCAACCCACCCCATATGCCACGCACTAAACAAAGAAGGACTTCATGAGCGAAGACTAAGGAAGACCCCACTGTTCAAAGACAGACATACAGTAAAAAGGCACACCTGATCTTTGCCCAAACCCACCTTGAGAAACCACAGTCCTACTGGGAAAATGTTTTGTGGACAGATGAAACCAAACCTTAGCTCTTTGGCAATGCAGACCAGTGATACATTTACAGGTGAAGAAATTAAGCTTATAAGGAAAAAACACCCTTCCTACAGTTAAATATGGTAGAGGTTCCATAATGTTTTGGGGCTGTTTTGCTGCCTCAGGAACTGGAGGTCTGGAACGTATTAAAGGAATCATGAAGTCAGAGGACTACAAAGGCATTTTGGAGTGAAATGTGCTACCTAGTGTCAGAAGGTTAGGTCTGGGCAAATGTTATGGGTCCTCCAGCAGGACAATCACCCAAAATAGATCCAAAAGTATAAAAGAATGATTAAAAAGAAAAAAAAATTGGACTGTTTTCAACTGGCCAGCAATGAGTTCTGATCTCAGTCCAACTGAGAATCTTTGGAAAGAGCTGAAATCTGCCATTGGTAAAAGGAATCCTAGAAACATTCATGAACTGAAACAAATCATAGTTGAAGAGTGAGAGAAAATACTAGCCGACAGATATACAAAACTTACAGATGACTACAAGAAACGTTGGGGCTGTCATCACTGCCAAGGGTTATACAACCAAATATTAGTGAAGGGTGGCATCAATTCTGTCCAGATCATATTTTTTTTCTCAGAAATAACTATGTCTAAGTTGCACAGATATCTTAACTTTGTTGTATACCTTTGAATGGGGATGGGTGAAGAAAGCCCCCGGGTAAGTGAAACATTTATAGAAATAGGTAAAAGGGGCAACATCTGGAAGGCAGTGTGTATAAATGCCTGAAGCATGGGAAATAAGATCCCAGATGTTGAGGCTTTAATGGGAAAGGCTGACTTGGATTTAGTGGCAGTAACAGAAACATGGTTCACAGAAAACTATGACTGGGATGTAACTATAGCAAGCTATACTTTATTCAGAAAGGACAGGGTAGGAAGAAGGGGAGGAGGAGTGGCACTATATGTAAAAAATAATATTAAAGCTATGGAAATACAGGGCTTAAAGGGGTGAGAGGAGGCACTGTGGGTTAATCTAGAAAGAGAGAAAGTGAAATCTGTATTGGCGTGATATACAGACCTCCCTCAAAGGGAGAAGAGGTGGACAGAGAGTTAATTGAAGTCAAATGCAGCATTGCCAGGAAAGGGGAAGTGCTGCTGATAAGGGATTTCAATATGCCGGATGTTTAATGGCACAACCCTGCTGCAGTATCATCTAGAAGTAAGGAGATCCTGGATTCTCTACAGGGAGAATTTTTCAGGCAACTGGTAAAAGACCCCACACGTGAAGGGACCATACTGGACTTGGTGCTTACCAATGGTGAAAGTGTTTCTGATGTTATAGTGGGAGATCATTTTGCAACCAGTGATCACCAGATGGTGTGGTTCAGTATCAGGACTAGGGCTGTTACAATCCATTCAAAAGCGAGGGTCTTAGATTTTAGGAAAACTAACTTTGCCAAGATGGGCCAATACCTCGAAGAGTCGTTAGTGGGATGGGAACAGCTGTAGAAAAACAGTGGGCAAAACTGAAAGAGGATATTTTAAGGGCAACCAATCTTTTTGTTAAAATGGTAAATAAAGATAAAAGGAAAAGGAGACTGCTATGGTTTTCGAAAGAAGTAGCTGAAAAGGTGAAGTAAAAGAGGGAGGCCTTCATGAAATACAAGAGATCACAGAGAGAGGAAGACAGGCATCTATATTTGGAAAAACGTAGAGCAGCTAGCAAAGTAGTAACGAAAGCAAAAATTCAGAAAGAGAAGGAAATAGCCAATGCAATAAAATGAGGGGATAAGACATTTTTCAGATAGGTTAGTGAGAAGAGAAAGGGCAGAAGTTGTATTGTCAGACTCAAGTGTGAAGGGGAGGAATATGTAGAAGCTGATGAGGATAAAGCGGAATTGCTTAACAAATATTTCTGTTCTGTGTTCACAGATGAAGAACCAGGAGCAGGACATCAGAAAACACCCACAAACAGGAACAGATATGAGGGGCATCTTGAACAAATTTCAGATGCCTGTGTTTGTGAGAAGCTAGCTAAACTTAAAGTAGACAAAGCGATGGGTCCAGATGGGATACACCCAAGAATATTGCGGGAACTTGGGGAACTTCTAGCAGCTCCACTGACTGACCTTTTCCATGCCTTGTTGGAGTCCGGAGTGGTGACAAAGCACTTCTGTTCCTATTTGTGGGTGTTTTCTGAGGTCCTGTTCCTGGTTCTTCATCTGTGAACACAGAACAGAAATATTTGTTAAGCAATTCCGCTATATCCTCATCAGCTTCCACATATTCCTCCCCTGCACCCCTGAGTCTGACAATACCACTTTTGCCCTTCCTCTTCTCATTAACATATCTGAAAAATGTCTTATCCCCCCAGTTTATTGCATTGGCTATTTCCTCCTCTTTTTGAATCTTTGCTTTCCTGACTACTTTGCTAGCTTCTTCAAGTTTTTCCAAATATAGATGCCTGTCTTCCTCTCTCTGTGATCTCTTGTATTTCATGAAGGCCTCCCTCTTTTTTTTTTCACCTTTTCAACTACTTCTTTCGAAAGCCATAGCGGTCTCCTTTTCTTTTAACCTTTATTTACCATTTTAACAAAAAGGTTGGCTGCCCTTAAAATATCTCTTTTCAGTTTTGTCCACTGTTTTTCTACATCCCCCAGCTGTACCCATCCCGCTAATGACCCCCTGAGGTATTGGCCCATTTTGGAAAAGTTTGTTTTCATAAAGTCAAAACCCCTCACTTTTGAATGGATTCTAACAGCCATAATCCTAACACTGAACCACACCATCTGGTGATCACTGGATGCAAAATTATCTCCCACTATAACATCAGAAACACTTTCACCATTGGTAAGCACCAAGTCCAGTATGGCCCATTCATGTGTGGGGTCTGTTACCAATTGTCTGAATAGTTCTCCCTGTAGAGAATCCAGGATCTCCTTATTTCTAGATGATACTGCAGCAGGAATGTGCCAATCAACATCTGTCATATTGTAATCCCCTATCAGTAGCACTTCCCCTTTCCTAACAATGCTGCGTATGTCTTCAATTAACTCTCCATCCACCTCTTCCTCTTGTAAGGGAGGTCTGTATATCACACCAATGCAAATAGATTTCTCTTTCTAGTTTAACCCACAATGCCTCCTCTCTCCCTTTTAAGCTCTGTAATTCCAAAGCTTTAATATTATGTTTTACATACAGTGCCACTCCTCCTCCCCTTCTTCCTATCCTGTCTTTTCTGAATAAAGTATAGCCTGGTATAGTTACATCCCAGTCATGGTTTTCTGTGAACCATGTTTCTGTTACTGCCACTAAATCCAAGTTGTCCACTCCCACCAAAGCTTCAATATCAGGGATCTTATTTCCTATGCTACGGGCATTTATACACACCACTTTCCATATGTTACCCCTGTTACCCATTTCCATAAAGCTATTTAATGTATCACTTACCTGGGGGCTTTCACTTACCTGGGGGTATTCTTCACCCATCCCCAACGAATCTAGTTTAAAGCCCTCTTCAGCATGCCTAGTATTTGGCAGATGTGGTGCTCGTGATCTGCCAGGTTTTCAGACACTATCAAGACATACTACGACACATTGGTCTAATAGGTCCCAGAATATCTTATTTACCAAGTGTTGGAAAGCAGCAGGAACATTTTGTAAAGGAAATGGCATGATTAGGTACTCAAAGATGATAATTTTATAATCTGGTGCCTTGTTTTTAAGCCCGCAGAATGCAACTATCTTGAGCATAATTTACAAAAGAAAAGCAGGTGCCTATTCTTCTTTATAAAACAGGGGCATCAGTGTTTGAAAATGCACGTTTAATCAAGGCACATGTGTAAATGTCTAAAGAACACACATAAGATAGTATTTTATAAGTTATTTGCGTAAATGTGTACCCCACCACACTCCCCTCAGGTGCCACCCTTGTGTGTACCCATGGTAAAAGTACACATGATCGTTCTTACACCCAAACTTACAGAATAGCGAGTGAGTAAAGTATGTTCACATACGTAAGTCCTAGCAAATATGTGATTTACGCATATAAATAGTGCATATCTTTAAGTCAGATCACTGGAATCTCAGCCCTATCTGATGAAACGTAGATCCTATTTTTAGTGGTCATGGTGTAATTTCAGGATGTAAATGGGATTAAAAGTAAAAAATGTATTGTCAAGATTATTTAAAATAATAAATTAGACAAAGTCAGACAGAAACTCTTGCAAATGCTTTTTATTGGGAATCTCCTAAGTTCCCCTTGCAAGGTGAAAAAAGGAAGTCCAGGCTAACTCCTTTTATGGCTGAGCAGTCTCTTCTTTCTTCCTTCCTTCCCCATGATCTGTGTCACCAGAAGAAAGGACTTCACTTGTAGGTAATATTGCAGAAATTTCATGGCTAATCAATGCTCTGTTTCTACAATGGTGCAGTTCTTTTCAGGGAGGTGGGGGGGGAGTTTTCTGATGATGCATATGGTTGATGTGTCTTGGCACTCAACTTCTGAGACAGTACAACCCAAAACCTTACACTGACTGCATAAAACTGTAATAGATCTATCTGCATGATAGCTGTTATGTAATCCAAAAAGTCACTGGTTCAAGGACAGCCCTTGATCAAACTTTGAACAACAAACCATTTCCCATCTTTGTAGAGGAGTAGCTTTGTGGTTAGAACACTGGCTTAATAACCAGGGTTCAATTCCTACTAGCCCTCCATGGGCAAACCACTTAACCCTCTGTTACTTTGGGAGAAAGACCTGGCAATCTACTTCTGGTCACACTGCTAAGAAAACCCAGGAGCTGCTAAATCACCGAAGTGTAGGATTGTTAGTAGAAAAACAAATAAATATATACTTGATTGGTCAAAGGAAACTTGCTACTTTCCTTTGCCCCAGA
Organism: Ichthyophis bannanicus; assembly: GCA_033557465.1. NCBI lineage: Eukaryota > Metazoa > Chordata > Amphibia > Gymnophiona > Ichthyophiidae > Ichthyophis > Ichthyophis bannanicus. Next base: position 31,900,293 of record CM066043.1, on the reverse strand, counting down.
GTTTGGTGGGATTGTCTGGCAAATGAACCATGTGAGATAATCAAGCCTGTGAATATTCATACATACAGAAACTACTCTTCACCCTTTACAGATGACAAAGGCACGAATAATCTATGGAGCCCCTCGCCGAGCCCATATAACTCTTATTCCATTAGACCATTACTGAAAAACCCCAAACTGGACCCCCAAAGGGTGGACTCCTATCGACCAATAGCTAGCATCCCCATCTTAGCCAAAATAATTGAGAAGGAAGCACAACGGCAAATTCAAGATCACATAGACTCTGTTGCTCCCTTAGATAACTGCCAACATGGGTTCAGAGAACATCATGGGGTTGAGACACTACTCACTGGTCTAATCAACAATATCATCACAGGAATTGACAACATCCATCAAGGTTTTGTCCTCATTTTCCTAGACATCGCCGCGGCTTTTGACTCCGTGAGTCACGAAATCCTCCTGGGAAGACTAAAAGAAAAGGGTGTCTGCAACAAGGCACTAAAATGGTGCAAGTCTTATCTGGACGATAGATGGCAATATGTGAAGTCTGGATCAGAAGAGTCTAGCCACTTCCATCAAAAACAAGGGGTACCTCAAGGATCCTCATTATCCTCCTTACTCTTCAATATCTACATGCAGCCCATATGCAATATCATAAGATCATTCAACGTAAACTGCATGATATATGCAGATGACATTCTTTTATACATGCCTTTCTCCACAACCCACATGGACCTGACCCCACTCACAGATTGTTTCAATGCAGTTTCTTTTTTTTTTTTTTAAACTTTTATTTTCATTTTGCAACAAACAAAAGTAACAACACACCAAAAGAAACAAATACACACATACGATAAAGAAAACAACCCCAGTTACCCCCCACCCCAATGCGTCTTCTCTAAGCTGATAAGGATCATCATATACGCGCTTACATACGATAATTATTGTACATCAAACAAACAGAAGTAGAGTCTATGATACCGGATGAGCATGTGACAGAGATTAATACAGAATCAAACCGTCAACTGAGAACATTGAATAGTTTGAACATAATCGTGGAGCATCTTCTAACAAGACCAATAGTGAGTGATTTGAACGGAAGAGGCTAACATATAAGGGGTTTGCACATATTTGCAATGAAAACAAATATGATTACCGTTCATTAAAGCTCAAAAAAGAGCTATTTTCCCAAGATTTCGTGAGTGAGGAACCAGGAAATAGCAAGGCCCGGCATAAAGGCTAAAAGGAAGCAAGCCAATTTAGGAAGAGAGGGGATCCCCGCAGCTGAGCGGAGCCCCACAATCTCCCCAAAGAGGGGTTCCGGAAAATATAAAATAGAATGAAGACGACCCCAGACCAGACTCCAGTAATACTGTGATGCGGGACAATCATACTTAACAGGAGTTTAGTAGACCAGAGGCCACATGGCATGTCCAGCATCAAGTGCTCTGGATGGCTTTCCAATTAGCTAACCTATCAGGAGTATATGTCCACTTGGAAAAGTAGTACTGAGGAGAGAAGAAAAAATCAGATCTAGATTGTGAGTGATGGGGGGGCTGAGAAAGGTGAGCTCTAAGTCGGATGGGTAAAGCAGTTTCCATATATCTACTCGCACAAGATCTTTCATCAGAGCTGGCAGAGTGTAGAGACTCTTGGGTGGACCACGCGTTCTAGGCAACAATCTATCTATCAAAAGATCAAATACTTAGTAAAAGTCACCACCGGGTAACAGTGACAGGGTCATCCACATTCGGAGCATAAATACAAATACACGGAAATTCACTATCTCCAACCTAAAATATACACAGGCCCAACTACCCTCCCCATCAAAGCTAGTATCCATTACAGTGGGTGGCAAAGATTTCTCAACCAAGATGGCTACCCCGCACCGCTTGGAAACAGCGGGAGAATAGGCAGCCACCATATAAGGTGTGGCAGTGAGTTTCAGTAGTTCAACGAAGGTGAAATGGGATTCCGGAAGAAACACTACATCAGTATGGTCATGATTAAAATAACTAAGAACGGTCATTCTTTTGATTGGACCATTAATGCCTCTTCCGTTCAATGACAAGAACTTATAGAAGGCCATACAACAAAGTCAAACATTCTGAGAAAGAAACATGATGGCGCAACGAGTTGCGCAATGTCCCTCATATCAACTATAAATGACTATACACACGATCTGATAAAAAATAAACCAATAAAATCATGAAGCGCCCTATATAACAGGAGAAGCACCGAAGTGCCTTAGAGAAGAAGCAAAACCCCAGAAATTACTGGCGACCTGATGTCTGCGGGGTGAAACCCCAGAGAAGGCCTAATTGAGACAGATAAGCGGTATAGCTGTGCGTGCTCCGAGTCCAACCGAGGTGCACATCATGGAGGAAAAGGAGACCGAGAAAGGTAGATATTAAAGAAAGAAAGGTCCAGGCAGTCTCTATTCCAGACAATGATCACCACGTCGGGTCATTCAAAATGACGGGCAGTTCCAGCGGAGTCTATCCGAGTTGTAGACTTAGCGCATCTGGTCTGCCTCTTTGGAATCTAAGAATGTTGCTAGCAGAGCAGGATCTTCGAAGGTGCTAGTTTGGTTATGGAGAGTCACTCTGAGCTTCGCCGGGTATAAGAGGCCAAAGCGAGCCTGTAACTGTTGAAGTCTAGGTCGAAAAGCAAGGAGTCCCTTCCGCCGGTCAGCTGTGGCCTTTGCCAAGTCGGGGAAGAAAGAGACTTTATGATCTTCAAACTGCAGATGTTGAATCACCCGGGCAGCTTTGAAAATTTGCTCAACTTGCTGATACCTCAGTAATCGAAAGATAATGGGTCGGGGGGTCGTCCGATTAAGTGCGATGTTGGTGGGAGCACGATATGCGCAGTCAATTTCCAGAGCTCCGTAAAAGGTAATCTTCAGCAAGGAGGGAAGAGTTTTAACCAGAAATTCTCTGAGATCTCCTGCTTCCGCACCCTCTGGTACTCCTATGAGCCTGACATTGTTGCGACGGGCTCGATTATGGCAATCCTCTAACTCTTTTTGAAGATTCTGTATCTGACGCTCAGCCTTGTCCAAGTTCACCAAGCGCACCGCGTGCGAATCGAGGACCCCCGCCATGTTGTCCAGCCGTAGTGAAAGACCTTCAAGCCGGTCCTGAAGCATACCGAAATCTTCTCGCATGGCTCGGAGCGCTTCTCCGTTGGACTGCACCAGTTCCTTCACACACCACGTATTTCCTCCAAGATCTCCTGCTGCATTTCGGGGCTTACCCGAAATGGAACCAGCTTTGGTGGGGAAGACACCTCTGTTTTGGAGCGTTTTCCATGTGAAGAAGAGGGAGACCCAAAGTCCAAGCGCACTGGCTTGTGGGCCGCCATTCCCCCCAAGGCACCCCGGTGAGTCCGGAGCAAAATATTAAGTTTATGTAGATATTAAGTCAGGATTCTGAGTAGGCCCCTCGGGAGCTTCAGCACGAAGCGTCTACCCCGCTGGACATCAGGCTCCGCCCCCCCGTTTCAATGCAGTTTCAACATGGCTCCAGACACAGAACCTACGTATCCAGCATAAAAAAACAGAGGTCCTTTTCATCTCCAGAGACTCCAACTTTACGCCCCCATCCCACGTCAGTGTCAAGGAAGCTGATTTGCAAACTAAAGATGCAATAAAATATTTGGGAGTTACACTGGACCAACATCTAGACATGAGACGCCACATAAGCAGCGTAGTCAAAGCCATCTACTTCAAAATCCGTTCCCTCAAACACCTACGCTCCCTGCTGGACCCAGACGATTTCCGTACCATATATCAAGCGCTGATCCTGCCGCATTTTGACTTTGCAAATGCCATCCTACAAGGTCTCCCCCAATCCACACTAACCCCCTTACAGTTGGCCATGAATGCCGCAGCTAGGGTCCTCTACGGTGCATCCAGAAACGACCACGTGACTCCTATTCTCAAACAGCTACACTGGCTACCAATTCACGGGAGAATCACCTTCAAATCCCTTGTATTAGCATTTAAGGCAATCAAAGGCACATCATCCCTCTCACTCACGAATCTAATCCACATGGTCCCCCCCCAACAGAGCAAGAAGAACATCAGCTTTAAACCTGCTAGCAATACCAAAGGCTTCAACAAAGTCCAACACGAACACCACAAACAGGGCATTCAGTTTTTATGTACCAAAATGCTGGAACACCCTACCCCCTGACATTAGAGCCATTACCAATCTATATCAGTTCAGAAAGGCTCTCAAAACATACCTTTTCTGCCAATATTTCCCAGACAGCAACTGAACTAGATATCCCCTCCAAGAAATGACCCAATCTAGAAATGCCCTCACACTGCAGTGTAAATAGTTTATGTATATAGTTAACCCAGTTATCCAAGTTTGTACTCCTGTTCAATGTAAAACCTGACAGTTTGTCGTTATGGTCGTTTTGTTATGATGTAAACCGCGCTGATTCTAAATAGCGCGGTATATAAGAAACTGTAATAAATAATAAAATAATAAATAAATAAATATACTGACCCAGATACACTGTCTCTCCATCACAGCCAGGAGGCTCTCTGAGATAATGCAAGTATTACACCGAGCATTAGCAGTACATTTGAGAGATTAGGATCATATTCCACATACCCTGACGTAGAAGTGAGGTTCACAACTGCCACAGTATGCACAAAACTAACCCATTTGGAGAAACTACCCAGAATCAAGTTCAAGGCAGTTATCACAGTTTTCAAAATACTCCATAACAAATCAGCCATCAGCCTCCAGACCCTGCTCTCAAAGCCTCCAAACGAAAGTCAAGAAAAAATAATTCCATAAATTTACAATCCCTACTCAGAAGCTAAAGAGAAGCAATCTACATGCAACCGTGCACTATTATTATTTGCACCCACGCTCTGGAACTCTATCATCAAAATATGAGTATGCACTGAAACAAAGGACAGAAGAGTTTTTTGTTTATGGTATTAGCGACTTCAATTACACAATTAAGTGTATTGGGTAGTCTGTAACCACCACACACCAATCAGTGTGTCCTGATAACCCCTGATGAAGTATACCACGAAACACGGTCCTGTGTTGGGTTTAGGCCACCTATTATTTGTTCAATAAAGGTGTTGTGTGTGAACCTGCCACTCTCTTGTTTTTTGTTTCTGCTCAGCCCTGAGTGGCTTGTGCTGTTTTCCTTGCTGGTTTCATACCCACAAATAGGAACAGCAGCGTCAGGGATCTCAAATGATTTTCAGAAGACTGTGTTCGTGAAAAACTAGCTAAACTAAAAGTAGGCAAAGTGATGGGTCCGGATGGGATACATCCGAGAATACTGAAGAAATTTGGGGATGTTCTCTTTGGAGTCAGGAGTGGTGCCAGTGGACTGGAGAGAGGCACATGTGGTCCCTTTACACAAAAGCGGAAGTAAGGATGTGGTTGAAAAGCCAGATAGTCTAACCCCTGTGGTGAGTAAATTACTGGAAACACTGCTCATAGAGAAAATAGTGAGGTTTCTGGAGTCTAATATATCAGAGGCAGCATGGATTTACCAGAGGCAGGTCTTGTCAGACAAATCTGATTGATTTCTTTGAATGGGTGACCAGGGAGTTGGACCAAGGAAGAATCCTAGATCTGGTGTACTTGGATTTCAGTAGAGTCTTTGACACCGTTCCGCACAGGCGACTTATCAACAGCCTGAACACCCTAGGGATGGGCCCTAAAGTTATTGATTGGGTTAGAAATTGGTTAAGGGGGAGGCGACAAAGGGTACAGGTAAATGGAGCTCACTCTGAGGAGAGAGAGGTTACCAGTGGTGTGCCGCAGGGATTTGTCCTTGGTCTGATTCTTTTTAACATCTTTGTTAGTGTTATTGCAAAAGGGATGACATGTAAAATTTGTCTCTTTGTGGATGATAGCACACTCTGCAATACAGTAGACACCCAGGAAGGAGTAGATTTATTTATTTATTTAATGTCTTTTTTTTTTATACCGCGCTCTTCAGAATCAGTGCGGTTTACAGTCAACAACATTTGTACAGTGCAGGCGGGCCTACACTGTACAAGGAAGGATCTAGCTGAGATCAATGCTAAAAAATGCAGGGTTGCATTTGGGCTACAAAAATCCAAAGGAACGGTACAGTGTAGGGGGGGGAGTACTTCTGTCCACAAAAGAAGAGCAGGATCTGTGGGTGTTTGTGTCTGATAATCTTAAAGTAGCAAAACAGGCACAAACTAGAAGGATACTTGGGTGCATATGGAGAGGAATGGCCAGCAGAAGAAAGGAGGTGATAGTGCCTCTGGAGACCACACCTTCAAAATGATATAAACAGGTTGGAGTCAGCGTAAAGGGTGGTTACTAAAATGGTTAGTGGTCTTCGTTATAAAGTACTGTATATGAGGACAGACTTAAGGATCCTAATATGTACACCTTACAGGAAAGATGGGATATCGGAGATATGATAGAAATGTTTAAATATTTCCATGGCATAAATGCACAGGAGCAGAGCCTCTTTTCATGGAATGCAAGCTTTGCTACGAGGGAACATAGGATGAGGGTGAAAAGGGATAGACTCAGAAGTAATATGCACAAATAGTTCTTTATGTAGAGAGTGGTAGATGCATGGAATAGTCTCCCAGTAGAGGTGGTAGAGATGAGGACAGTATCTCAATTCAAAAAGTGCATGGGACAAACACAGAGGATCTCTAAGGGAAACGAGGGGACTATTATAGTAGTTGTTGTGGAAGGACAAACTAGATACGCCATGTGGTCTTTTTCTGCCATCATGTTTCTGTGTTTCTACATAAAAGTAACCTAGGTACCTTCAAGTAAAAATCAGACAGAGTTGAAAGATTCCAAATTAACCCTGTCATCAAATAACCAGACTGTTAATATTAACAAAAAGCAAACTTTGAAATACCTGTATGCAAATTTTAGAACTCTAAAAAATAAGATGGTAGAATTAGAATATATAGTAATGAATGAAAGGTTAGATATAATTGCCATTTCAAAGACCTGGTAGAAGGAGCTTAACCAAAGAGATACTGTGATTCTAGGCTACAAACTATATCGCATTGATAGGGTAGATCATATTGGTGGAGGGGTGGCTGTACCTGTGAAAGGGGGCATCGAATCAAACAGGATAAAGGATTTGCAGGAGAAAAAAAAACATACTGTAAAATCTCTATGAATAGAAATTCCATATAAAAAGGGGAAGGAAATGACAGTGGGGGCATACTACCGTCTGCCTGTACCGAATGACCAGACAAATGATGAAATGCTAACATAAATTAGGGAAGCTAACAAAGTTTATAACATAGTTATAATGAGAGATTCAATTACCCTGGAATTTGACTGGGTCAATATCACATCAGGACATGCTATGCAGATAAAGTTTCTAGATGAAGTAAATGGTTGCTTCATGGAGCAGCTGGTCTACTATCACAGGGACGCTGTTTTAGACCAGTCCTCAGTGGAACACAGGATCTAGTGCGAGAGGTAACTGTTTTGCAGCAACTTGGCAATAGTGATCATAACATGATTACATTTGATTTAATAAATGGAAGGAGGATAGCAAGGAAATTGACTGTGCTAGCATTCAATTTTCAGAAAGGAGAAAATAATAAAATAAGGAAAATGGTTAAGAAAAAACTAAAGAGAAACCACAAAGGTTAACAGTTTATATCAGGCCTGGGCATTATATAAAAATACTATCTTGGAAGCCCAGACCACATATATTCCATTCTTTAAAAAGGGTGGAGGAGTGGAGAGAGTGATTCTGCCTGGCGATCCCATCCTGCTCGTGTGCTCAGCGCTGATTGCTGCACCTGTTGGAGCCCTATTTTACTCTGGGACAGACCGCGGGGTTTGAGGAGTGGAGAGAGTGATTCTGCCTGGCGATCCCATCCTGCTCGTGTGCTCGGCGCTGATTGCTGCACCTGTTGGAGCCCTATTTTACTCTGGGACAGACCGCGGGGTTTGAGGAGTGGAGAGAGTGATTCTGCCTGGCGATCCCATCCTGCTCGTGTGCTCGGCGCTGATTGCTGCACCTGTTGGAGCCCTATTTTACTCTGGGACAGACCGCGGGGTTTGAGGAGTGGAGAGAGTGATTCTGCCTGGCGATCCCATCCTGCTCGTGTGCTCGGCGCTGATTGCTGCACCTGTTGGAGCCCTATTTTACTCTGGGACAGACCGCGGGGTTTGAGGAGTGGAGAGAGTGATTCTGCCTGGCGATCCCATCCTGCTCGTGTGCTCGGCGCTGATTGCTGCACCTGTTGGAGCCCTATTTTACTCTGGGACAGACCGCGGGGTTTGAGGAGTGGAGAGAGTGATTCTGCCTGGCGATCCCATCCTGCTCGTGTGCTCGGCGCTGATTGCTGCACCTGTTGGAGCCCTATTTTACTCTGGGACAGACCGCGGGGTTTGAGGAGTGGAGAGAGTGATTCTGCCTGGCGATCCCATCCTGCTCGTGTGCTCGGCGCTGATTGCTGCACCTGTTGGAGCCCTATTTTACTCTGGGACAGACCGCGGGGTTTGAGGAGTGGAGAGAGTGATTCTGCCTGGCGATCCCATCCTGCTCGTGTGCTTGGCGCTGATTGCTGCACCTGTTGGAGCCCTATTTTACTCTGGAACAGACCGCGGGGTTTGAGGAGTGGAGAGAGTGATTCTGCCTGGCGATCCCATCCTGCTCGTGTGCTCGGCGCTGATTGCTGCACCTGTTGGAGCCCTATTTTACTCTGGGACAGACCGCGGGGTTTGAGGAGTGGAGAGAGTGATTCTGCCTGGCGATCCCATCCTGCTCGTGTGCTCGGCGCTGATTGCTGCACCTGTTGGAGCCCTATTTTACTCTGGGACAGACCGCGGAACGCGGTCGCGGGCGCGTGCCCGAAGGGGCGTGACCAAAGGGGCAGGCCACGCCCCTTCGGAGCCCCTTCGGAGCTTTTCGGAGGTTTGAGCTGTTTGAGTGAGGCCTGTTTTCGTTATGGGGAAGCGACGGAAAAAGAACATGTCGGCTGTATCTACAATGAAAGCTTCCAAATCGGAAAGTCCGTTGGACAAACATCTAATTCGTCAGGCGGTGGAAAATCGAGGTTTGGAGCTTTCGGCCTCAGTGAGTACTGCGTCTCCTCCAGCATCATCTCCGAATGGGGGTTTTACCTTACCCCTCCCCTCGTCTGAGCGAGTAGCGCCTCTGGACCAGGTTTTGGGAAATGCAGGCCTGGAACTGGGGGCCATGATGGCTCCGGAGGGCTCCTTGGAGCGGGCCCGCTCAGAACGGAAGGTTCTTCCTATGCCTAAAGTGTTTAAAACTCCGGTGGTACTAGGAGATATTGTTGATATCTCCTCGTCCCCTCAGGAGGTTACTTTGAAAGATATATGGGCGGTGGTTACCCGCACCGAGGTAGCCCTTACCGGAACCTTGTCTCAATTAGAAGAATATACTCGAGACTCGATAGCTAAGTTTTCGGATTATGATGATCAATTTTTGGGATTTGATGTGCGTTTGAAACAGGTAGAGGGTAAAATGGATGATACACAGGTTGATTCATCCTTTGTAGCTAGGGATAGCTTGTATTTACATAGGCAGTTGGAAGTATTAGAGAATGCATCCAGGTCTAAAAACCTGCGGTGCTTGAATTTTCCACTTACACATTATATCTCTCCCTTAATTTTGTTTCATAAATATTTGAAGGAGGTTTTGAAATTTGATCAGCCTGAGGTCATCAAGATTGCTAATTTGTACTATGTACCGAGATTTAAAAAGAATGTGGAAGGTAATGGGGGAGATGCTGAACTCGTTCAGATATCTTCTCCTACTAGTTTGGATATATCAGAATTCTTGGAGTCCTCCTCTGATAATATTTTAAATCGTGCTACTTTAGTTGTTACTTTTTTGACAGAGATGGACAAGAATTCTGTATTAAAAACGTATTTTCCCCAAAAGAATGTTCTTTTTTGTGGTCAAAAGATAACTACTTTCCCCGATGTGTCCCGTGTCACACAGAATCGGCGTAAAGCCTTTCTGGAGTTGAGAGAGCGTACTTTAGCACTGGGAGCTACTTTCTTTTTAAAGTTCCCGTGCAAGTGCCTAGTGGAGCATCGGGGGAAACGATATGGGTTTGTGGATCCTGTTCATCTGGCTGTTTTTTTAAAAAATCATGAGTCTCATGTCGATGAAGGGATAGTAATTAAGGTATAGATTGAATTGTGGGTCCTGGGTATGGTTTCCTTTTTTCTTTATATTGATGTGTGATTACTCCACTCCTCCCTATAATGTGGACTGTTATATTGTGAAGTGCTTGGCTTTGTATTTTCTTATTTTATGTTGTTTCCTATATTACTTGTTACTTATTTGTATGAATAAGTTTGATAATCAATAAAATATAAATTAAAAAAAAAAAAAGGGTGGAAGGAAGGCTAAATGACAGCCAGCATGGCTTAAAGGTGAGGTCAGGGAGGCTGTTATAGCTAAGAGAGAATCTTTCAGAAAATGGAAAAAAGAGCCAAGTTAAATGCAAGGCATTGATAAGGCAGGCAAAGAGAAACTTTGAAATGAACCTTGCCATGGAAGCAAAAGTGCATAATAACTTTTTCATGTATATTCGTAACAAAACACCTGTAAGGGAGTCACTTGGATCATCAGATGGAGGGGTAAAAGGTGCACTCAGAGATGACAGGGCCATAGTGGAGAGACTGAATTTTTTGCTTCAGTCTTTTCTAAAGAAGATTTTGAAAACTTACCCATGCCATAAATGATAATTTAAGGTGATGTATCAGAGGAACTGAAACAAATCATGATAAATCAGGTAGATGTAATGTAACGCAGATATACTAGCAGCAAATCACTTGGACCAGATGGCATATATCCCATGGTACTGAAAGAACTGAAATATGAGATTGTAGAACTACTATGAGTAATCTGTGATCTATCATTAAAATCATTTGCAGTACCTGAAGATTAGAGTGTGGCCAATGTAACACCATTTTTTAAATAGCGTTCCAGGAGTGATCTGGAAAACTACAGTGATCTGGAAAACACCACAAAGGCAATATACCATAAAATCAGAACTCTACGGCACCTCCGACATCTACTGGACTTCACAGACTACCGAACAACCTTCCAGGCATTAGTCCTTCCACATTTTGACTTCGCAAACATCATCCTCCATGGCCTCTCACAATCAACCTTAAACCCGCTCCGCTTAGCTTTGAATGCAGCCGCAAGAGTCCTCTCCGGATCGTCAAGATCCGATCACATAACACCCATCATGAAGGATTTACATTGGCTACCCTTACATGCCAGGCTCCAATATAAGTCATTGGTCCTCACCTTCAAAGCCCTAAATAACTACCCCCCTACGCCAATCAGCAAGCTAGTCCAAAGTACCCTGGAAAATAGAAACAGAAGGTCTACTGCATTGAACACATTAGTAGTCCCCAAGCTAATGACTACATGCACAAAGGCTACCTCTAACAGAGCCTTCTCCATATTCGCCCCTTCAAACTGGAATGCACTCCCCCATGAAATCCGTGGAATTAAAAGCCTCATCCTATTCAGAAAAGCTTTGAAACTCCACCTCTTCACAAAATGCTATCCAGACACCTCTGGTGATAGAAGCGCAACCAGCAAGCTTCCCTCATACCCCAGTCGCCCCTGCACGTCAACACCACAGACAATAGGTAGTCCCCACTCAAGCCCAACCAACCACTAATCTTCTTCTCCACAAATTCAATGCAACACCCATTCACATTAGATTTTTGTACATAGTTTCAAGTTGATATGTATTTAGTTTCCCCGGTTTCGATACCATGTTCAATTCCCTGTTCTTTGTAAACTCAATGTTGCTTGTATGCATTGCAGTACTTTTGTTCGATGTACACCGCGCTGATTCTAATATCGCGGTATAGAAGAAATGTTAAATAAATAAATACAGACCAGTAAGCCTGATATCGGTACCCAGCAAAATGGTAGAAACCATTGTAAAAAACAAAATTACTGATCATGTATATAGATAGTTATGGTTTAGTGGGAGAAAACCAACATGAATTTAGCCAAGGAAAATCGTGTCTCACCAATCTCATATTTTTTTGATGGTGTGAATAAACAGCTAGATAAAGGCGAGCCGGTCAATGTGGAGGCACATTTCGATCCATATTGTGGAATCAGAATCGGGAACAGGGACAGAATGTGCAGGCTGTGCCGCAATTCACGATGCCCAGCATGCACATCGGACTCCCTGGATAGACCAGCCAGGCTCCTGAATGGAGCAGCAGTGCCATGGCATCCCATTGGCAAGGCAACATGGCTCCATTCAGGAGATGTGATCCCTGGCCACTGACCAAAGTCCCCTTTCCCCGCAGCTTAATCACCAATCTGGTCTTCCATGGTCAGGGTCGGGCTACACTTCCTCACCTCCTCTGCTGGTCCCGGCTCAGCTGTCCTCAGTAATCGGCCCTGTACATCTTGGGTCAGGCACCGCCCACCACCCACCCCTTCTCGCCCAAGAACAGAGCCCCCGCAGAGATTGGGTGATGGTGTGGGTAGCCCTGTTTCCCCCAGCCCCAGCTAGACAAACAGGAAGTCTGGACATCTGGTTCAGACCTCCAGACCTGCTATTCTCATCTCAGAATAGACCCCATAGTGTATCTTGATTTTCAGAAAGCCATTGACAAAGTCCCTCATGAGAGACTCTTGGGGAAATTAAAATGCCATGGGATGATGCCGGTGGCGGACTCTGGATCACCGCAGATGGATCTATCGGAATTTCTGGATAGCTCACTAGAGGTGGTGACCAGCAGGGCGACACTGTGGTAGGCGAAGGCCTATGATCCACGCTGATTGAACTAGGCAGGCAGGCCTAAACAGCTTGACCTGTAAATGAAGCCTGTGGTTAGGCTCTGAGGAGTGAAAACCCCCTCCCCATATTGCCTCCATAGAATTGAAACTTAACTCAGCTTAACTGAACATAGCTAAGCAGAAACGAAACTTAGAAAAGACAGTAAACAAGTTTAATTAATACTGATAAGATGTGTGCAGCTTCTATGGAATTAATTAACTCTGTTGAGAGAAAGGTTACAGTGCCCTGCTTTCCCACATATTCCAGCTGGTTAGCGACCTTGGAGGAGAAAAGTATCAAAGTTGGTGAACTGACCATTGTAATTGAGACTGAAGGGGGGGTAAGCAGGTGCTGAGCCCAGTCAAAGGTCCTCATTGGATAGCTACGTAACAGTACCGGAACCAATAGAAGGTGTAAGAAGGGTTACCAGGACCAATGAAAAGTTTGCCTATATCTAGAATGGAAAAGAACAGTATAAAAGTTGTTGTTTTACTAACAGCCATTGCTCAGCCATTTTGAATGTGATTCTGCTTGAGTCTTGTGCACAAATAAATGATTTGGATCTTCTGAACAGACTCCTGGTATTATTGGTTTGCTGCTACATATTCTTGGTGCGTTGGCCGGGAAGGTGTGGTAATAGAGGGTATACAGGGCAATATACCACGACTTTCCGCCTCTACAGGTTTGGTCCTGCCGGGATCGTGCCCTCCCGACGTGGGCTCGGCTCCCAGGCGCCACCGGTCCAGTTGTATCGGAGGGAGTTGGGCCGGACCTCGTCGGGTGCCGGACCCGGACGGAGCCAACACCTCGAACCCGTGGGGGGAGTCCGAGGTCCAACTCATGCGCTTGCTTGGGAACGGGGACCAGATCCGGTGAGTATAGTTTTGATTTGACTAGACAGATGAGTCAGAGCAGAACTGTTGTTTTGAACTTTGAAACTTTGGAATTTGATATTTGGTAAGAGAGCTTGATCACCTCTCAAGACGGTCCGACTAACCCCGCATGAGTATGCGCGGGGTGAAACTATCGTCTTTTTGATTTTGATTTTGGAATTTGATATAGCCTAGTCAGCAGAGACAGGATTGGGCTGTTTTTGGGATACGTTGCTAGCATGATTGTGTGAATGAAGTGTGAATGAGAGGTCTGGCAGCACGGACCAAGTGAAGGCGGACTCCTGAGTAACGCATTTCCTGGCCGGGCGACCGCGTCCAGGTCGTAAAAAGGAGGAAGCGATCGTCGTCTTGTCTTGTTATTTGTTTCCCTTAAATGTTTCTAGGGCCGTGAGGACCCCTTACCCACGGTCCGCCTTCCTTTTCCCTCCTGTTTGTTGTTGCGCGCACACATCGATATGGGAGGGGCGGGGTCTACTAGGAACACTCCGTTAGAATGTATGATCAAGTATTTTAATAAAGGATATTCAGGAGATTATGGAGTGAAAATGACTGCTTCACGATTACAGCTTTTGTGTACTAGGGAGTGGCCCATCATAGACCCCATGTGGCCCCGAGATGGAACATTTAGTATAGGAATTGTTCGATCAGTTCATCAGAAGGTGCGAGCAGTGCACCCCGATCAGTACCCCTATATAGACTCTTGGTTAAGTATTTGTGAGAATCCGCCCCCTTGGGCAAAGCGCTGTTATGAAGAACAGTGCAGAATATTGTTAGCGCTAACAGACCAGGCCCCGAAGACAGGGACAGCTGAGAAACTCAGTCAGAAGCCTATTCTGGTAGATCCTGAGTCCCCGGAAGTTGTAACTAGACAGCCCCAAGCCCAGCACCCAGTGAAAGTAGCTCCGCGTCCCACAGCAGCACCGCGGCGACGGCGGGACCCATCCCCAGAGCCAGACCCAGACCTAGAAGGGCAGATAGATGATCCCCCTCTTGATGAGGATGCTGGCACGCCCGAGACTGAAGAAAAAGCTGAGTCAGAGGAAGAAGAAGGAGAGACCTCTCAGGGCAAGGATGATAGCGTAAAATCAGTTGTCAGTGCAAGCTCATCTGTAACAAGTGAAGCGTCCCAGACTAAGCGCACTGTGCAGAAGAAAGCCCCTGTCAAGAAAGTTTCTGTTAAACTACAGAAAACTTCTGCCAAGAAACTGATGCCACTACGGCAAGTCCCGGGACTGCCCGTGCGAGATAAGCATGACCAGATAGTAGCGGGACCCCTGAGTCTAGTATATGTGCCTTTCTCCACTGCTGATTTGTTGAACTGGAAATTGCATTATGCTGCTTATACTGATAAGCCCCAAGAATTAACGGAGTTGATGCATACTATTATGGAGACTCACCAACCCACTTGGGCAGATTGCTGTCAGCTCCTGTCCACTTTATTTACCACTGAGGAGCGGACACAAATTAAGCGAGCAGCTATTGATTGGCTAGCCGACAATCCCCTGACAGAGGGAGTGGTAGGAGCAGGAATAGACAATCGCGAAGCAGCTCATAAGGAATTCCCTAATGAAGACCCCCAGTGGGATCCGAATACTGATAGAGGATCCAGGGCCCTATCACGGTTCCGCCAAGGCCTCATGCAAGGTCTGAAGAAGGGGGGTCAGAAAGCCATGAATCTCTCTAAAGTGACCGAAGTTAATCAGGGCATAGATGAAAGCCCAGCAGTATTCTATGAGAGATTGACTGAAGCGTATAGGATGTATACTCCCTATGACCCAGATGCCCCAGGAAGCCTATGCATGGTGAATTCTGCTTTTGTAAACCAGTCCCAACCAGATATTAGACGTAAGTTACAGAAATTAGAAGGGTTTGCGGGCATGAATGCAACACAGTTACTGGAAGTCGCTCATAAGGTGTATGTGAATCGTGATAATGAAAGACAGAAAGAAAGTGATCGAAGGATGAAGAAGAAGAAAGCAGATTTTTTGGCTGCGGCCATAGTGGAACAGAAAAGGGGAGGTGTCCCTAGTCGAAGGAGCAGAGGAAGAGGGCGGAGCCGAGGAGATGACCGGCCCCCATTAGGCGCGAACCAATGCGCTTATTGCAAGGAAGAAGGACATTGGAGAAGTGCATGCCCGCGACTCGAAGAGGCCTCTCAGGATGAAGGGGAACACGCCCCTTGGAGGGAAAGAGAGAGAGGCCGACCTCAGAATCGCAGAGGAACCAATTGAGAACAATTTCAACGAGAACGAACGGAGGCCATTCAGGGAGTGGCAGCCGCAACAGCCTATGATTTAGATGAAGCAGATTAGGACAGACCGGGCTCCGAATTCGCTTTAGGTCTCCAGGAGCCTATGGTCAGTATACAAATAGGAGACCAATTTATGGACTTTATGGTTGATACTGGAGCAGAACATTCTGTAGTAGATAAACAAATAGCCCCTTTTTCTACAAGAGCAGTCACTATTGTGGGAGCGACTGGCGCTAAAGCCACAAAGCCTTTTCTTCAAAACCACATATGTAATTTAGGAGGACAGCAAATAACGCACCAATTCCTTTATATGCCTGAGTGCCCAGTGCCATTACTGGGACGAGATATGCTAGCCAAGCTGCAGGCCCAAATATCCTTTACTGAGAAAGGAGAAATGCAAATGACAGTAAATTCCCAGTCAAACCCTGCTGGACTAATGGTGCTTACTGTTCCTCGAGAAGAAGAATGGAGATATTATAGTACTGAGCCAAGTACTGAGCCAATCATTGATACCTATTTTGAACCTACTTTGAAAAGCATTGATGCCCCTCCTGGAGTATGGGCAGAGGGCAATCCACCAGGCCTGGCCAAACACATAGCTCCAATAATTGTGAATCTCAAGCCTAGTGCACAGCCAGTACATGTCAAGCAATACCCACTTCCAAGAGCAGCAATTGAAGGCATCCATCGCCACTTGTTAAGGCTACTGGAGTATGGCCTACTCAAAGTTTGTCATCACCATGGAACACACCTCTCCTGCCAGTAAAGAAGCCTGGGACAGGTGACTACCGCCCAGTGCAAGATCTAAGGAGAGTGAATGAAGCAGTTGAGACCATACATCCAGTTGTGCCAAATCCTTACACACTCCTAGGATTGATTCCTGCTGAAGCCACTCACTTTACTGTTTTGGATTTGAAAGATGCATTCTTCTGCATAAGATTAGCCCCAATTAGCCAATTGCTGTTTGCCTTTGAATGGCAGGACCCTGTCTCGGGGAGGCGGGGCCAACTCACTTGGACACGATTACCTCAAGGATTCAAGAACTCACCTACCATTTTCAGTGCTGCACTAAACCAAGATCTTTCGAGCTATCCAGTGTCCCTGAAAGAAGAGTACTCCTCCAATATGTAGATGACCTACTGGTAGCCACCACATCAGAAAGTGAATGTATACAAGCCACTACTGACCTCTTGCAACTATTGGATGAAGCTGGATACAAAGTTTCCAGAGCAAAAGCACAGCTATGCCAAAAAGAAGTAAAATACTTGGGCTTTCGTCTAACCAAAGGAAGCCGACAATTGGGACGCGAGAGAAAAGAAGCCGTGTGCAGTATCCCAACCCCAACTACCAGAAAGCAAGTCAGAGCCTTTCTGGGAGCAGCAGGATACTGCCGGATATGGATACCTAACTTTGCTCAGATTGCTAAACCACTATATGAAGCCACCAAGGGAGAAGAAAAGTCACCACTAGAGTGGGGACTTGAGCAAGACACAGCTTTCAAGACCCTGAAGGAAGAATTGATGTCGTCACCAGCACTCGGGTTGCCAGATGTCCACAAGCCTTTCCATCTATTTGTGCACGAGATGCACGGAAATGCTCTAGGCATGTTGACTCAGAAATTGGGACATTGGGAGCGACCCGTAGCGTACCTATTGAAACAGTTGGACACTGTGGCCAAAGGATGGCTACCATGTTTGAAAGCAGTTGCAGCTACAGCATTATTAGTGAGTGAAGCAGACAAGCTCACATTGGGACAGAATCTACGCGTCACAGTACCACATGCGGTACTTGCCCTTATGGAACAGAAAGCAAATCACTGGCTCACCAATTCTCGAATGCTGAAATACCAAAGCATGCTATGTGAAAATCCACAAATACAACTGGAAGTGAGCCATGCCTTGAACCCAGCTACCCTGATACCAATCAGCGAAGACTCTCCAGAGCATGACTGTATAGAAGTCATGGACACTGTATTCTCAAGTCAACCTGATCTGACAGATGTGCCCCTAGAGAACCCTGATCAAACTTATTTTGTGGATGGAAGCAGTCTCATTATCAATGGACGACGTTGTGCCGGGTATGCAGTAGTCACCCGGGAGGAAGTCATTGAATCGTCAGCTCTTGCATCAGGCACATCAGCCCAGAAAGCAGAATTGATAGCACTCACCAGAGCACTAGTGTTGGGTGCAGGACTTCTGTTGAACGTATACACAGATTCAAAATATGCCTTCACCACTTTGCATGCACATGGAGCTCTCTACAAAGAACGAGGGCTCATTACGTCGGGAGGCAAATCAGTCAAATATGGCCCAGAAATATTGATGTTGTTAGATGCAGTATGGGCCCCTACACGCGTGGCCATCATACACTGCAGAGGACACCAAGCAGGGAAAGGAGAAGTTGCCCAAGGAAACAGATTCGCTGATGCTTCAGCACGTAAAGCAGCCATGACAGGCCAAATTTCCCCACAGGCCACACCAATACAAGCAGCATTGTTTCCAGTACCTCTTAATTTATGGACACCACGATATACCACCAAAGAATTAGATTACTACTGCAATAAAGAAGAGGGAGTACTGAAAGATGGATGGATTGAACTGCCACCACCAGAGGGCAGTCAACCTCCAGGATGCATAGTGATCCCTGAATTATTGGGACCAGCCTTTGTCAAGGCCTTTCACCAAGCTACACATTATGGGAAGAGTGCTATGGAGAAAGCACTCAAACCACACTTTTGTATCGCTCTATTGGGAGCCCTGTCAGGGCCCTGTCGATTCCTGGATCCATCACAGCAGAGTCAAGCCAGCAGCAGTCCTAGATCAGGACCAGTGGACAGCAGAACCGCATCCTGACGTCCCTTTGCGTCTTACTCTACGGAGGCATCCAGCAACCTAGAACCCCTCGGGGACACTCATGAACTACAGTGTCCTACAGCAGCCAAGTCTTTCGAAGAGGATTGCTGTTACTAACACAGCAAAGACATTTGTTTTCTTCATCGAATAACTGTGTTTTCATAAACTTTCGTCAGGCCGACTACAATTGGTAAGTTGGCATCACAGCGAGACATCTGAGGATCTTCAATCAACACTGACACCCGTTGAATTGCTTCATTAGCAAACGGGTTGGCATTGCGCCAAGAAGAAGAGGACATCGTGGTCAAGATTTTCCAGCGAAGATCCAGAAGAACTACAATCAACATGCATCTTTGTTTCTATATTGTTCTGGTTGCTTGCCTGGGGAGCTTTGAACTTGCTCTTGCTTTACCCCCATGTACTGCCTGCATTACTTCCACTCGGACTGGAATGAAAGTAACTCAGACTCTGCTTTACCATTCTTACTATACCTGTACTGGTACAGTAAGCCGGTGCATTTATAACACCACTGAACTGAATGTTTGTACTAAGGGAAATACTAAAGTCTGTTTTAACCCGCATCAGAATCCATCCTATTATACTTTGGAAATACGATGGAATGATGCAGATGGAGATTTACTTAATGCTACCTCCCCACTTACCGATCCTACAAAGTATGCTGTTTTGTATTTTGATGCTTGCGATGCCATAAATAGAGATAGTCGTTCTAAATGTGCCAACTGGGAGAAAACTTATGCTCATAATGATAAATATATGTGTCCCGAAGGGACTACTGGATGGGGGGCATGTACAGGTAAACGAGCTTTAGCCAATGAATATAGTACAGCCCCAATTGCGGATTACTATTGCCCTAAGTGGGAATGTGTTTTCTATGCCACATGGAAAACTGGTATGGTAGAAAATACCAGAGACAATCGAATGGCTGCTTTAACTATACCCTATGTAAAGAATTTAGAAAATTGTAAGAAAGGTGCTTGTAATCCATTAGAATTGTTCATAGCCAATCCCAGTGCATGGAAACAAGGGTATAAGTTTGGCCTACGTATTGCAGGTTCTGGATCAGATCCAGGAACCATTGTGTATATAAGATTAAATACCCAAGCCCATCGTTCATCACGATACCATATACATAACACCTTCTATGAGACTATGCATGTAAATAAGTTTGATATCCCTCATCCTTCCAAGAATTTGTTTCTAGAATTAGCGGGAGCAGTGGTCTCCAGTCTACATATTTCAGATTGTTACTTTTGTGGTGGGACTAGAATGGGTGATCAATGGCCCTGGGAAGCCCAAGAATTAAACTACTCGATGACCTATAATCATACCGAATTGCATAAAACCACTAGTGAATGGGTCTTAGCACATTCAATAGTTGGACGTCTGTGCTATGCTCGAACTGGACCCCAGTTCACCTTGCAAGTGGGACAGCTGGTCTGTCTCAGCCAAAAGTTCTATAATGACACTACGAAGCAGACGTCTTGGTGGTCAGGAGTTAATGAATCTGAACCCACTAATCCATTAGCAAAATTCCCTGAACTTGCTGACTTATGGACAAATCTTGCCCAACCCCATGCTTGGCAAGCCCCACCTGGTTTGTATTGGATCTGTAGAACCCGAGCATATGCCCGACTTCCTATTCACTGGGGAGGAGCGTGTGTTCTAGGAACCATTCGACCTTCTTTCTTCTTGTTACCCACAGAACATGGAGAGCAATTAGGATACCCAGTATACACTAAGAGACAGAAAAGAGCAGCTCTTCAGATAGGCAAGTGGCAGAAATGGGATGGGGATGATTGGCCACCTGAAAGGATTATTGACTATTATGGACCTGCCACTTGGGAAGAAGATGGCACTTGGGGTTATCGGACCACTGTGTATATGATAAATCGTATCATATGTTTGCAAGCAGTAGTTGAATTAATCACTAATGAAACTAGCCAAGCACTTACACTTTTAGCCAGACAAAGCACACAAATGCGCACTGCCATATATCAGAATCGCTTGGCCCTAGATTATCTGTTAGCAGCTGAAGGAGGAGTATGTGGCAAGTTGAATTTAACCAATTGTTGTTTGAAGATAGATGACAAAGGTCAAGTAGCTGAAGATATTGCTGAAAATATGAGAAAACAAGCTTATGTGCCAGTACAAACCTGGCATGGCCTTAGAATACCCAACTGGTTTGAATCCATCTTCTCAGGCCTGGGGGGGACTTACTACTTTTTTTATGATAATATTAGTAATTGTAGCTTTGTTTCTGTTGTTACCATGTATAAACCCATGCTGTATGCGCTCTATTAACAGTGTGATTGAAAATACCGTAGAACGTAAAACTGCTACTAAGATTTTAGCCCTATGGCACCCTACTCCCGGAACCATTGGTAAAAACCCCACTCCTGTTTAGTCAAGTGATTTACATCTCACACCTTATTAGCATTCGGGTGAGATTAATCAAAGGGGGGAATGTGGTAGGCGAAGGCCTATGATCCACGCTGATTGAACTAGGCAGGCAGGCCTAAACAGCTTGACCTGTAAATGAAGCCTGTGGTTAGGCTCTGAGGAGTGAAAACCCCCTCCCCATATTGCCTCCATAGAATTGAAACTTAACTCAGCTTAACTGAACATAGCTAAGCAGAAATGAAACTTAGAAAAGACAGTAAACAAGTTTAATTAATACTGATAAGATGTGTGCAGCTTCTATGGAATTAATTAACTCTGTTGAGAGAAAGGTTACAGTGCCCCGCTTTCCCACATATTCCAGCTGGTTAGCGACCTTGGAGGAGAAAAGTATCAAAGTTGGTGAACTGACCATTGTAATTGAGACTGAAGGGGGGGAAAGCAGGTGCTGAGCTCAGTCAAAGGTCCTCATTGGATAGCTACGTAACGGTACCGGAACCAATAGAAGGTGTAAGAAGGGTTACCGGGACCAATGAAAAGTTTTCCTATATCTAGAATGGAAAAGAACAGTATAAAAGTTGTTGTTTTACTAACAGCCATTGCTCAGCCATTTTGAATGTGATTCTGCTTGAGTCTTGTGCACAAATAAATGATTTGGACCTTCTGAACAGACTCCTGGTATTATTGGTTTGTCTGCGCTCTGCTGCTACAACACTATTGGTTAACTTTGCTTTTGAGTCTGATAGGAATACTGTACTTCGTTTATTTTTTCGTAGGATTTCTGCTTCTCAGTTTATGGGTTCAAAAATATTAATTTTTCCTGATCTGGCTAGGGATACGCAGAAAAGGCGGAAGGCTTTTCTGGCTTTACGTCAGAGAACGGTAGCCTTGGGAGCGCAGTTTAAGCTAAGATATCCTTGTAAGTGTATGGTGAATTTTCAATCGAAACAGTATATTTTCTTTGAATCCAAACAACTGTTGCAATTTCTTATTAGTAAGGAAGAGGTTGGGGTGGGGTAACTCTCATACCGGCTGCCATGTAAAGTTATTCATTGCTCCTATGATTTCTTTATTTGTGGTTATTGGTTATTCCAATTACTTCATTATTTCTTGTTTCTTGGATCCATATTGGGGGGCAACGTATTGTGGTCTATTCCAGTTACGATTTTTTCTCTTTATATAGGTTTATTGTTTATTTCCTGTTTGTATTTCTGATTCTCATTCAGATGTGTATTCTCTGGATTGTATTGACAAATTTGAAAATAATAAATTATAAAAAATGCCATGGGATAGGAGGCAATGTACTATCGTGGATTAGGAACTGGTTGAAAGATAGAAAACAGAAAGTAGGACTGAATAACCAATTTTCTGAGTGGAGAAAGGTGGAATAGTGGAGTACCCCAGGGATTTGTGCTGGGCCCACTACTGATTAGTATATTTATAAATGACCTGAAAATGGGAATAATGAGTAAGATGGTCAAATTTACAGATGATACCAAATTATTCAAAGTTCTTAAAACAGACGAGGACTGTAAAAATTCCAAGAGGAACTTGATAAACTGGAAGACTGGACGTCCAAATGACAGATGACATTTGATGTGGACAAGTGCAAAGTTATGCATTTAGGGCAGAACAATCCAAAGTATGATTACTGGATGCAAGGTTCCATATTAGGAACCACCAGCCAGGAAAAGGACCTAGGTATTGAATCCCTCTGCGCAGTGTGCAGTAGTGGCGAAAAAGCAAATAGAATGCTAGGAATCATAAAGAAAGGAATGGAGAATAACACCAGAAATATTATAATGCTTCTATATTGCTCCATGGTGCAACCACAGCTTGAATATTGTGTACATTTCTGGTCACCTGTGATAAATGTGACCAGCTTAAGGCACAATACAGGACTCCACAGCCTAGAGATATTTTAAAGAAAATATCTTTTGTTTGAGGAACCACGATCCAGACAACTGCCCCTAGGCTTTTTCCCCAGCAGTAAGCCGTCCTTAATTACTCTCAGCAAGGCTTACTCTGCTGAATAGCTGAACACTGCTCCAGCACTGACAGCACTTCCAAAACAAACTGTTCCTCAAAGTTTCCTCACTTCAGGCAGCACAGCCCAGCAAAACGTTTCTCCAACCAAGCAGAACTCCAGCAGCAAGGCTGAGCAATCAGTAAAAAAGTTCAAATGCTTTCTACCTCCACAGCAGGCTCTCTTTTACTAGTAAGTAGACTTCAGATATACTCCAACCCCAGCCTAAAGGAGCAGGGTTTAGGTTCTTATAGATGCAATGCCTCCCTGGTTCTAAGCTTGGCCGGGAATATCCCTGCAGAGGATGAGGTGTTTCTCATACACTCCGTCACATCACCATATCTTAAAAAGGATATAGCACAATTAGAAAAGGTACAGAGAAGAGCAACAACTACTACTACTACTACTCCACTGGATAGCACAGCTCATACCAAAAGATCTTCACCCAGAAGGTGCATAATAAATCTTAAAGTAGTTACCAGAGGATGGGATTCACTCACAACACCAAATACCTCAGTTAAATACAATTTAAACAGCTCTCTAGCACTAGTAGTAGGAGACCTAGGAAAGTTAGTAAGTCTTAGGTTTTGATATTGAGAGAAATTTTCTAGTGATTCAATCCTGACCTGCATAGTGAGAGCGTTCTTACAAAAGGAGTCCACAACTACATCCACCTGTTCCATCTTTGTTTCAGATCCACAGAAGTACTCTAAAGAGGAAATAATTTCTGCATGTTGCTGAAAAGGTTGTGTGTTTGCCTGAGTTTGAAGAGTCAATGTGGAACCTGAAGAAATAGAATTTCCCACAGTTGGGCCATAGCAGTCCAAATGCAAGTACGCAAGTTGATTAAAGTTTTTATAATCAAGCACACATACAGTATTTGGTATGCAAAACCAGGGGCAACTGGGTGGAGCATGCCGCAATTTCCCAACAAAGCATACGTCTTATTGAAAAAGCAAGTGCATTTAAATCAGCTAGTATTTTATAAAACCTGTTAAATAAAGGTATCTTATGCATGTTTGTCGCCACATTTTGTGCAAAAAGAAAGACTTTATAAAATTACGCTCTAAATGCCCATTTAGATAGGACATTGAGATGAGAACTGTAATGTCCAGAGTGGAACATGCTCAGTTCTCCCTATATTTTATGAAAGATTCTGCCAAATGCAGCCCTTTGTGAAATACTTATAAGGACATGATGGAGGTCATGTGCATTTGTCGGCATGCCCTGTGGGAGCAGAGCCTTTAGAAATGAAGACACCAAATATATCCTGCATATCTCTAGCCCCTTTTGCTTCCATCTCTTCTTCCTCTTTCCCAACCTGCTCTTTCATCCTGAATTTCTTAAAGCATTTCCTTAGAGGACCTCATTGAGTTTCCATAGACATGTATGGAGTGATAGATTGTGAAGAAGGAGAAGAGGCAACCATAATCCACATTGGAGTGGAGGAGTAGCCTAGTGGTTGGGACAAGGTACTTCAGGCCGGAAGTCAGGGGTTCAAATCCCACTAGAAGACAGCAACCTTGGGTCGGAAGGACTGGGGTTTCTAGTCCCACAGGTGATCCTTGTGGTCTTGGGCAAGCCACTTAACCCTCCATAGCCCATGTTCCCTGTAAAATAGTTATAATGTTCTGTTCAATGTAATTTCAGTTTGTTCAATGTAAACCGTACTGATGCTGAATAGCACGGTATATAAGAGAATGTAAATAATAATAAATAACATCTTTTAATGTCTTCACACAATCCAAAAAGAAGGGATTTACATGTTATTCTCAAGTTTATATGTTGGAAATTTCTGATTCCTACATTCCTGCCCTTGCAATCAAATCTTTTCAAGAACATTTCTCCATATAGCAGTACCTACTATACAAATACATGCTGCAGAGAGATATTCAATTGCGCTGAATACTGTGTATAACAGCAATTGGATTTAGCTCATGCATTTTTCAGAGCTTGAGGTAAGTTACATTCAGTTATAATAAATATTTTCTCATCCCCAGATGGCTTTTACCATTTAAATTTGTATCTGAGGCAACAGAGAACTAAACAACTTGGCCAAGGAGAAGCAGTGGTATTCAAACCAGGCTTCCCTCTATGTTAGGCTACTCCTCCACCCTACAGCGGTGGGATAGTGCCAAGGCAACCTGTAGGCAAGCAGGTACCTTGGCAATCTATCCATATAACAGTGATGCTCAGCACCGGGTAGCTTAGGACAGATAAAAGCTGTCAAAGGGCTATCCAGACTGGGCTATTGAAAGACCAGACTGAAAATTGCTGCTATCCAAACAGTAATGGCACTCGCCACTCTATCTGGCTATTGAGTGCCAGCCACTCTTTACATACTGATGCTGCATATTCAGTTTTCATTTAGCCATTATGGCTGACATTTTAAATAAATCTTGATCTCTACTGCTAAATATTGACCCACTTATTTATTCTTATTGCTTTCATCACCTCCTTATTTCTAAGACTGTAAATCAGAGGATTTAACATGGGAATCACAACACTATAAAATACTGAAGCCACTCTGTCCTGATCCAGACCAAAACTCGAAGAGTTGGGTCTTAAGTACATGAAGACGATCGCCCCATAGAACATGATGACGCAGGTCAGGTGGGAGGCACAGGTGCTGAAAGCTTTGCTTCTTCCGCCAGCAGAGCGGATCCTCAGGATGGTGGAAAGGATATAAATATAGGAGATGATGATAGTGAAGAAACAGCTAATGATAGCTAGTCCAGCCAAGGTAAATATGACAATTATATTGAGTGTGATATCAGTGCAAGAGAGGCGCAAAAGAGGAGGCATATCACAGAAGAAATGATTGATCACATTGGATTTGCAGAAGGACAAATGGAATGTACAACCCGTCTGTACACATGAATTAAAGAAGCCAGCGACATAAGCCCCCGCTGCCAACTGAATGCAAACCTTCTTGTTCATAATGATAGGATAACGCAGTGGGTTGCATATTGCTACATAACGATCATAGGCCATTACTCCAAGCAGAAAACTTTCACTTGTGATAAATGTCCCAAAGAAAAACATCTGTGTGGCACAGGCATTAAAGGAGATAACGTTCTGTTCGGCCAGAAAGTTGTGTAGCATATTGGGAGTGACAGCAGAGGAATAAGACAGGTCAGAGAAAGACAAGTTACAGAGGAAGAAGTACATGGGAGTCTGAAGGTCAGAATTCATGATGGTTAGTGCAATGATGCCAGTATTTCCCAGCAAGGTGATAATATAGACCAGTAGCAACAGCACAAAGAGTAGAATCTGCAGCTTTGGATCATCAGTGAGTCCCAGGAGAATGAACTCACTCACATTGGTCTGAGTCCCACCTTCCATTTATTTCTTATCCTCAGTACAGGGATAAATTAGAAATATTCAACCTCGTTCTCCTGGATATACTTCTCAAGGATCCTTTTGAACCTGCAAGACAAAAATAGTGGATATTGGAATGATCTTCACTAAATAGAATCTGGTTCCAACAAGATTCTTTCAGAATAGAGTTAATGATTGTATGTGCATTTCACAGAAACAGTAGCACCTACTGGGGAGATTCTAGTCGACTGTTTGGAATTGTCTGTTTGTTTGACTGTATGCATTTATTTGTTTGTCCATGCAAAAACAAATAGATAAGAAAATGAGATATACCATATTGGGTCAGACCAACAGTCAATCAAGCCCAGTATCCTGTGTCTAATCATGGCCAATCCAGGTCACAAGTACCTGTCAGTTTCCCAAAAGGTATATAGATTCCATGCTGCTTGTCTGAGGGATCAGCAGTAGATTTCACGTTCTAATTTAATAATGGTTTATGAATGTTTTTTTCGGGAACTCATCTAACCCCCTTTTGTACTCAGTTAACTTAACAGCTCTGGTAACGAATTCAAGAGTTTGATTACAGCTTCCCTTTCAACAACATTTAAGTTTACCATACAGCCACTGGAAGTGGGGAGGTCAGGCTCCCCACCATGCAAAGAGGGAAGCAGAGGCATGGCAATGAGAGAAGTGCAGTGGGGAAGTCAGGTCCCAATGCCCAAAGAGGAGAGCCACCAAAAATGATGGTCAATCCACTTGCGGCGGGGAGGTGAGGACCTGCAGCCTGAATAAAGAAGAGAAGAGAACTACACAGTTGTTTTAGTCAAGGAGCGCTCCTAGCTGAGATGAGCCTGCTTGTGCTGCTCAAGATCTCTCAGGGCATCTCCCACAAAATGAAGCTATAGATGTTCTCTTGTGCCCTGGCGTGCAAATGCAATATTGATCACTTTACCAAGGAGCAGTTCCAGCTGAGTGTGTGGTGCCTGAGCACCAGTAGCCCGGGACTGCTGACCTGTGTCTGTCATCTCAAGACCTACCTAGTATAGCTGAGCTGCAGACACTGCATCTTTTTCTCATGGTCACTGCTGTAGACCATGCACAAGATTGTGGGCTTCACTACCAAGCCAAAGGTGTGATGTCAGCCTGTGTGCCGTGCTGCAGACCTAGGCCTTGTGGAATGCTGCGCAGCACCAGGAGATCGGCAATATCATGACCGAATATCAGGAATGGTGAGGGTAACATCATTTTGGTACAGAATAATGAGAAAAGAGGAGACAGGTGAAAAAAATCTATAGGGGAAGGGAAGGGAGAAGGGGGGAGGGGAGGAAGGGTATTGAGGTATATAAGGGGGAGAGAAAGGTGGAAGGAATGAAGGAAAAGAATATGGACGGGTAGCAGGAGAGGAGGCACAGAGTGCAAGGAAATCATAGGAAAGGGGAGAAAGTGCAAGGTGGAGGGTGGTGCAGAGTAACAGGGGCATGCAAGAGGAGGGGAGAGAAAGGGAATGAGTGCAGGAGAACAAGCGAAAATGCAAAGAGTAGAGAAACTTTCATTCCCACAGCCAAAAATACATCCAGCTCTCTCCTTGACACAAATACTGTCACTTCCCACACACAGACACATACCTACATACCCATATTCATCTGCACACAGACCTCAATGCATACATTACCCTATCCGCTGATAACCTCCTCATATATCCCGAGAGGTAAAAATTCTCTATGGAGATAAATATACACACCATACTTCTAACAAACACACACACCATCAGTCACTCCCTCAACACTATTCACATCCATGGCCGGCACAAGGGTTCCTGCCAAACCAGGCAGAAGCCGCAGCCATGCTGCTTTTATCCCCCTTGCGCCGAGCCTTGCTGCAACCTTCTGCTTCTGTTGATTCCAGCAGTAAAGGGAGTGGTCTTGGATTGGTGTGGCTGTGGAAGTAGCTTGTTGTGCTGGCATCCCCTAGTGGCCAAGGGCGGTAAGGGCATGCTGTACAACATATATATTTTCAAGGAGCGTGGGGTATTTTAAGGCCAAAATGGAGATTGGTCTTAGGTATTTCAGCTCCTAGTGAGAACTCAATAAGTAAGCCATGAGTGTAGGGAAACAAGGCTTTTATTTCCCCTCTGTGCAAGGGTTCATTAAGACACTAGAAATCAAAGAATGTCCTTTGTTCATAAAGGTTCCAGTAATAAGCAGGTAAAACCAATTGTTAATATCTTCACAATTAGTTGTAAGAGTTAAAGGGAGGAATTCAATTCATTCCCTGGCAAAGCATTTAAACAAGACTTCTTCTTATTTACAAGGACGCTATGGATTCTAGGCTAGAAGCCATACACAAACTACAATCCATAGCTTCTTCCTGAGGAATGGGAATAGTGTTTGCATCTTCTATTTCCATAAATTCTGCTTCACTACTTTCCCCCTCAGAGCACACGCTGTCCCTGGCAGTTACAGGTTTATATGGACTGTCTCTGGTATCTTGCCTCCAATAAGACTGTGCTTTAAATTCTCTTGGTAATTCTTCAAACCACTCTGGTTTCTTTCCTCTTCTCATAAAGTGAGTTTTAGTTTTAGCAGTGCTTTTAGGAGCTAAGCTTTCATTAGCAGGAATAAAACTTTCATACTTTGAGTTTCTGTAGCTTGAAGCTCTGGAGCCTTCTCTCTCATGCACGTCTCTGTGACAACAGGTTTTCTGTCGGTAGCTTCTGGGCAGTGCTGGACTTCCTGAAAGCTTAGTAAAACCTGGTGCGGATTCTCCAGCTCTATGCTTCAGTGACAAAGTAGCTTTGTTAGAAACTCCTTTCCCTTGGGTACCTGGTAAAACTTGTTCAGCATACTCCAATGCCTGCCGGCTTTCCTCCAAGCCTGGCTCTCTGGCTCTCTGGATATGTCTTTCAGCTTTGGACTCAGGAACGTTGCTTAAACAGGGAGTGGCATACCCTCCAGCCTGACTGCTTTCCTTAGCAGACTCCCTCTGAACAGCGGCTCTCGTAACTTGGCCCCTCTGAACTCTACCTCTGTGAAGTCTGTCCTTTTGGGCTTGCTCAAGGAGGATTCCTTCCTTGAGGTCTCTCCCTCCTTCTTCAGCCGTAATCCTTGTTCCTTCTCCTTCTGCTGTTCTTCCTGCTGCTGCTTCTGCTCCTCCTCCTTCTCCTTCTTCGTCTGCTGTGCTAGCCTTAAGCTTCCGTTTATAAAGGGATCTTCCCTTTGAATCTCCCAGGCTCATTTCCAGGTGCAACCGGTTAGCTCTCCTAGCCTCATTAGCCTCTGTAGGATCACTCCTGCCCCCTATAGCTGTGCTTTGAGGTAATTGCACACCTAGAGCTCTGTGAAAAACAGAGTTTCTTTTCAACTCTGCATCTTTATTGGCACCAGCCTCATGACAAGCTATACGTGGTGAAGCGGCAGGCCATGTTTGCCATGGGTGCCTTGTGGATGGGCCAACCTGTTCCCATTCAGCCACGCATACACTCACACATCCCCTACTTTTCTAATGAACTACAGCTTGCCATGGCTGGTTTAACATAGTCCTTCCATACAGTGCAAGTGCAGTGAAGAGGAAACATGCCATCATGCTACACTGTTAGTGTGCACTTTTCAGCTTCTTAAATCTGATCACATCGCTGGAAGGAGCGGGATACAAATGCTTGCTAAATAAATAAATACAGGTTGAAATAAAGTGATATTTCAGTGTATCATGGAACAGTGTGTCCCTGCTTCTAAACCTCCAGATATCTGTGACATTCCAGGTATCTACTAGGCTTTTCTTGAATAGCTGTGGTTGCTTGCGGGTTGTTTATTTATTTCATTTAACTGTATTTATATACTGCTTTTCGCCAGGTCAAAGCAGTTTCCATAGAAGAGAACATTTTACATTGAACGTTTGTTGTACAAGAATCATTGTAACATTTGAACATTCTAACATTTAATATAACCTTTTATACATTTATTTATTGTAGATAAATAACTATTAACAGTTTAACTATTGTAAATATACTATTTACATTCATGGGTTATTATGGTGAATTGTATAATTTGGGAGGATAGGTAGGGGATCCAAAATGTTCTGTGAATAGATAGGTCTTTAGATGTTTTTGAAATATAGAGAGGTTGGTGATGTTTCCTAGGTTATATGGGAGAGAGTTCCATAGAGATGAGGGGGGAATAATTCAAATGCTCTGTGACATGTTTGTTGATTGCATTTACGTTTGGTTTGTAGTATGCTGAGTTTATTGATTGTTGTTTGTCTTTGTGGTCTTAATGTTTGTGGTTTCTGTATTAGGGATTAGAGACAAGTTTCTAGTTGGGAGTGAAGGACTTTGTGTGTGAGGAGGATACATTTGTAGTTAATTTTGTTGGTAAGAGGCAACTAGTGTAGTTGCTTTAGGATAGGGGTGATATGATCATATTTATTTGCACCTTGTATGAGGGTTTGTAGTGCAGATCTCAAGTCTGTTGGTTCTAAAAGTGATCTAAGGGACTTGTTTACAAAGCCACGTTAGTGGTTTCCGCTCGTTATCGGAGCTGCGGCCCCATTAATTTCAATGGGGCTGAGGCTCCGATAACAATCGGAAACCGCTACCACGGCTTTGTAAACAAGCCCCTAAGTCTCTGTATGGTCTTTGTTTTGAAGTAGATTGTCTTTGCTGTCGTTATTTGGGTTTTGAAGGATAGTTGCTGGTCAATTGTGATGCCAAGGTATTTTAGCTCAGTTTTTACAGTTATTGATATATTGTTTCGTTTTATGGTAGGTGGGGGAGTGAAGAAAGTATCTCTTTTAATGAACAAAGCTTCTGTCTTTTTTAGGTTGATGGATAGGTTGTTGTTTGAGAGCCAGTTTACAACTTCTGTAAAACAGTCTTGCATTTGTTTGTTGTCAGGTTGATTGGAGAGTAGTGGAGAGTACAGCATGATATCATTGGCATATGTGTGATAGTGGATGTTGTGTTTTCTGATTGTTGAACATAGAGGTTGTAGCTGCAAGCTAAAGAGGGGTGCAAAAAGGATGGAGCCTTGAAGTACTCCTTGTGTTTGTTTATAGGGTTCAGATATGCTTGTGACATTTTTATTTGTTGTTTTCTCTCTGTAAGATATGATTCAGACCATTTGAGTACTGTGTGCTGGGTTCCAAATAGTTGTAGTCTTTGTAGTAAGATGTTGTGGTTGACTGTGTCAAATGCTGAGGAGATGTCAAGGAATAGTAACAGTTATGTTTGTGTATGGTCTTGAATTCCCTTGGTTATGGTGTCAATGAGGCAGGTCATGGGGGTTTCAACGCCATATAGTAGGCGAAATCCAT
Organism: Ichthyophis bannanicus; assembly: GCA_033557465.1. Lineage (NCBI taxonomy): Eukaryota > Metazoa > Chordata > Amphibia > Gymnophiona > Ichthyophiidae > Ichthyophis > Ichthyophis bannanicus. The sequence goes on along the minus strand of CM066043.1, from coordinate 31,868,405 downwards.
GTTGTTGGGGATCCAGTAGATAGTTTTCCTTGATGTGGTATTGAAGTTGGATTTGTACAGTTTTCTTTATGATTTTAGCCAGAAATGGGAGGCTGGCAATAGGTCGGTATGATGCTAGCTTTGCTGGGTCTAGGTTTGGTTTCTTCAGTATAGGGCAGATGGAGGAGATATTGAGATTGGGAGACATTATTCCTTGTTGGAGTGTTTCATTCACTATCTTGGCTAAGAACGGGCTCATTTCTGTGCTTGTTGACTTGATCCAGTTAGGAGGACATGGGTCTAGTGGTGAGGTAGTAGTGTTTAATTTTGTTGGGATGTTCATGATGTTTTTGTAAAACCAGGGAACTGCAGAAGGTTGTTATAACACTCCTGTAGCGATTATGAATTCTAAAGCAGCCAAGAAGAGAAATGGTATGAGCATAATGAGAAGTACTGCAATAATGATTTGAAGGACTATCCAGAGGGACTACTACAACTGTAAATAGATCTGCACTTATAAGTATTTATCTTCTGGAATATATTCAAAATCTTGGGGGAAAAAAGGGTAATCTTTGAATTAAATCAGATAAATCTGTGTATTTTAAAATTCAGCATGTTTGCTGAGTCAATCAGTACCGCCGGAGAACTTTTCATTTAAATCAAATCAGAGTATAGTTTAGCATACAAGTAGAAAAAATAGTCTCTGAGAACAACGAACTAAACTTGTTTCTAATGACCTTTACAAAGAGGCCTTCCAGTTAGGAAGCAAAAAATCTGTGAAGTTCTCTTAAAGGCAAGTGACAGATCAAAAGGGTAATTTGAAAGGTCCCCTCTGTCAAACCAAGGGCTTTGTGAATCACCCAGGAAATTGGTAAGACTTTACCTTAGAAGCATAGGTCAGGGCACTGTATAGCAAGCCAGTTTGTAAGTCTCCTTTCCCTCCCTCCTAGCCCTGGGATAATCTTAGTTGTATAGGCTCTTAAACCTATTAAAGAGGGGAGGTGCCCATAATCACGTTCAGGTAAAGCTGGTTATCCTCATCAGGAATACATTTATTAAGGACCTGAGATTAATTATTCTTGAGGGGAACAAAGTCAATTTAACATATAAGGTATAGTTGCATTAGTATAAGTATCCCCTGCAAGCCTAAGTAAGTAAACAACTTTAATATCTGAACAAAACCTTAAAACTAAGATGCAGACAGCAGTCCAGCTGCGAGATGGGGGCTTTTCAGTCTTTTGCATTGAGTGTCACATGTATGATTTTCTCCCAGTTGGTGAGGAGTTTTACATGTGCACTAGGTACAAGGAGCTCTTTGCTCTATTACTACTACTACTACTACTACTACTACTACTACTGAGCATTTATATAGCGCTATAAGTCATACACAGTGCTGCTCAGACATGTAGGAGACAGTCCCTGCTCATCAGAACTTACAATCTAGTCAAGACAAACACAGAAGGTGTAGGCAGGGATAAAGCAAGGGGAAAGAAAAAGGAGATCAGGTGAGTCAAGATCCAAAAGCAGCAGCGAAGAGGTGAGTTTTCAGCCTGGATTTGAAGAGGGTTAGAGAAGGTGCCTGGCGTACAGACACAGGTAGTTTATTCCAGGCGTAAGGTGCAGCAAAATGAAAGGAGTGAAGTCTGGAGTTAGCAGTAGAAGAGAAGGGCAGTTTGCTAGAAGAGTGGAGTCCGAACTCTGGAGGCTAGAGTAGCAGACTTGGAGGACATAAGTAGGACAGAGAGTTACATAGACAAGACCTATAGAGACTTAATACTGAAGTCCTGCCTTCAGTCTGGCAGCATCCCTGTTGCCATGGAGGAGAGAGGTCACATGACAGGAGAGCATTGCCCTGGTGTGGCAGGAAGTGATCCTGTAGCTAAGACCTGACCTCCAGGTGATGTAAAACCCTCACACACCGAGGAGGTTTTTCCAGGGCCATATGCCCATGATGGGAGGGTTAGAATGGCAGTTATAGTTGGTGATTCGATAATTAGGCATGTAGATATCTGGGTGATTGTTGGATGTGGGGATCACCTGATGCGAAGGTAGCGGATCTCACGTGCCACCTAGACAAGATGTAAGATAGCGCTGGGGAGGAGTCTACTGTCTTGATACATGTTGGTACCAATGACATAGGAAAGTGTAGTAGGGAGGATCTGGAGGCCAAATTTAGGCGTTTAGGTAGTAAGTTGAAATCCAGAACTTCCAGCGTAGCATTCTCAGAAATGCTTCCCGTTCCACCTGCAGGACCCAAAAGGCAGGCAAACCTCCAGAGCCTCAATGCGTAAATGATGCAAAGAAGAGGGTTTTGATTTGTTAGGAACTGGGGAACACTTTGGGGAAAGGAGGGGCTTTTCCAAAGGGATGGGCTCCACCTTAACCGGATGGAACCAGGCTGCTGGCATTAATCTTTAAAAAGGAGATAAAGCAGCTTTTAAACTAGATAACAGGAGAAAGCCAACAGTCGCCCAAGAGCGCATGGTTCAGAACAATGTATCCATGAAGGATACTAGCAAAAGACTGAAGAAAGGACATAGTGAAAGAAAGGTTCCAATAAAGACAAAAGTAACCCAAATACCCTTAAGTACAGAGCAGACAGACCTTAAAGATTCCAAATTACCCCTGCCTCCCGATTACCAGATTAATATGAATAAAATATGACCCCTAAAATATGACCTTCTATGCAAATGTTAGAAGTCTAAAAAATAAGATGGGAGAATTAGAATATATAGCATTAAATGAGAGTCAGATATGATTAGTATCTCAGAGACCTGGTGGAAGGAGGACAACCAGTGGAATGTTGTATACCTGGGTACAAACTATATCGTAATGATAGAGCTGATCAAATTGGTGGAGGGGTTGCGCTCTATGTTAGAGAGGGCATTGAGTCACAAAGGATTAAAGTTTTGCAGGAAACAAAATTTGCTGCAGAATCTCTATGGATTGAAATTCCATGTAAAAAGGGGAAGGCGATGGCTGTGGGGATGTACTAGCAACTGCCTGGCCAGAATGAACAAATGGATGATGAAATTCTCAAAGAAATTAGGGAAGCTAACAAAAGTTACAACACAGTAATAATAATGGGTGATTTCAATAATCCTGGTATCGACTAGCTCTGTGTCATGGCAGGACATGCTAGGGAGATAAGGTTTTTAGATGAAATAAATGACGGCTTTTCGGAGCAGCTCGTTCATGATCTGACAAGAGGGGAAGTCATGTTGGACCTAGATCTGGTGCAAGAGATAAGGGTGTTGGGGCCACTTGGCAATAGTGATCATAGCATGATCGCGTTTGATTTAATTAGTGGAGGAGGGATAGTAAGGAAATCTACAGTACTGCCTTTTAACTTTCAAAAGGGAGACTTTGATAAAATGAGGAAAATAATTATGAAAAAACTAAAAGGAGCAGTTGCAAAAGTTAAAGATTTACATCAAGCATGGGCATTATTTAAAAATACTATCTTGGAAACCCAGACCAGCTGTGTTCCCCCTTTAAGAAAGGTGGAAAAAAGTCCAAAAAACTGCAAACATGGTTTAAAGGTGAGGTCAGAGAGGCTATTGTTGCCAAAACAGCATCTTTCAGAAAATGGGAAAAGAAACCAAATGACAAAAACTGAAAACATAAGCACTGGCAAGTTAGATGCAAGACATTGGTAATGCAGGCAAAGGGAGAATTTGAGAAGAAGCTTGCTGTGGAAGCAAAAATGCATAATATAGACATTTTCAAGAACCTTCGTAGCAAAAAAACTGTGAAAACATCAGTTGGACCATTCGATGATAGAGGGATAAAAGGGGCAGTAAGAGAGGACAAGGCCATAGCATTGAGATTGAATGACTTCTTTGCTTCGGTCTTTACTGAAGAAGATATGGGAATGTTACCCATGACTGAAATGGTATTTAAAGGTGATGCCGCAGAAGAATTGAAAGTAATGTTGATACACTGGGAAGATGTATTACAACTATTTGATAAAATGAAGAGTAGCAAATCACCTGAAATGGATGGAATACACCTGAGGGTGTAGAAAAAACTGAAATATGAGACTGCAGACCTCCTATTAGTAATCTGTAAACTATCATTATAACCACCTGTAATACCTGAAGACTGGCAAATGGCCAATATTACACCAATTTTTAAAAAGGTTTTCAGGGGTGATCCGGGAAACCACAAGCAAGAGAACCTTCTTTGTTGCATCTTTAATTACAGGTACCTAATATAATCACATGTCCACCTTAGTGGGAAAGCTTCCCAGTGATTCTGCAATTTGCCTGTGATGTCCAGAGACATGGATTTTTCTCAGTTCAGTTTGAGATAAGAAAACCTTCTATTGTTGGCACATACTTCAGGAGACACTGGTAAAATATTAGTTTAGTTTTTATTTATTTTTAAAGTTCAGAACTCACTTTTGATTAGAATTTCTAAGCAAGGTACAAGCATCCAACAGGAGCAAGAGAATATCACCAGTTTCTTTCTACCACGTTATGACCTCCTCAGATGCTGGTGATTCCTTGTGCTGCTTGTAGTTGAAGCATTAGGAGGTTTAATGTTAATGTAAACAGGATTGGGGAAAGGGGGTACCACTGTTCAATTTCCCTTCCAACGTAAACAATTTTGAAAAACTTCCAGTTGCTAGCATTTTGGCCACAAGAATGGAGAATGGACCACCGAAATATTTAACTATCCTTCCAAGAAAGCCACATTTTTTGAGCAAGAACACTCACGACTGAAAGCTCTTTCTGCAGCAATTACAACCAGCGATAGGTTTAATACTCCATTACTAATAACGCTGGGGGAGATATTTTAGAATATTACACCTAAACAGCAAGAAAGAAATACATAGATATTTTTTTTCTTCTTCTTTAGAAAGAGAAAAGGGAAAAGAGAACTGGATATTACTCAAGCCTTTTCTCGGCAGTTCACGATGAGTTGCATCCAGGTACTGTAGGTATTCTCCTGTCCCCAGAGGGTTTGCAATCTGTACTTGAGGCAATGGAGGGTTAAGTGACTTCCCTAAGATGACAAGGAGCAGCAGTAAGATTTGAATCTGGCTTCCCTCATTCCCAGTCCAGTGCTCTAGTCATTAGGTTAATCCTCCACTCCAAAGTAACATATGTGCCCGTGTGCATTTATAAACTTCCCTCTCCAAAACCTCCTTCATAAAATGGAGGAATAGCTAATGGTTATAGCAGCAGGCTCAGACTCATGGATCCAGGGTTCAAATTCCACCAATGCTGCTTATGACCTTGGGCAAGTTACTTAACTCCCATGGCCTCTAGTACAAACTTAGGGGCTGCTTTACTGAAGCATGCTATGGGGATAGCATGTTTTTTTTAGCATTGTGTTGCAAAGAAGGACAGGGCCCTGAGCTAAAAAGCTCACACTACCTGGGCAGCGTGCATCTGGGTGGACCGTGGGACTGCTAGCTCAAGCTTGCTGGTGGTAGCTATTCCCCATGGCAGTACTACCATAGTGAGCTGTGCTAAATTCAGGGGTCAGCTGTCCACATGTTAGTAATGCAGCACAAACCCGCGTTTCTAGCATTAGACTTAGTTAAACAGCTCCTTAGATGGTTAAGTATTCTAGGGATTTGGAAAGTAGGTCTCTAGAACAGGAGTCCTTAGATTCACAACGTGAAAAAGCCAGGAAGGGTTTCCATGAAATTCAAGAGCAATCAAACTTTGGGCCATTCAAAAAACATATGACCATATCACCAGAAATAGAAGAGAATTAACAGCAGGCTGGCTAGAGTCATCCCCCTCAAAAACATAACAGCTTCTCCTTCCAGTATCTGTCTCCTAACCTAAGGATCACTGGTGTCAGGTCATGTTGTGATGACACAGGTGTAAAAACAGAATTTCCAGGTTTTTCATGTCATATTCAGATTAAAAATGACAAAAGTTGTGATATTTCCCATGTCATTTTAAACGAATACACATCCCTTCCTGAATGTAACACAGGTATAAATTTGTGTGTGCATGCAGCAGTTTTACAAAATACACTCGTAAATGCCAAATGTGCCCCTGCTCTGCCTAGTCTCTGAATATCATGCAAACTGGCCAGGGAATTCCTGTTACTTAGCCCAGAACATCCAAAAATCCGGGGAGGTGGCAGCAGTGAAGGGAGGCACATATAGGCGTCTTCTGAAATGGTTCCATCTCTGTTCTAAAAGATGAACACCCCAAAGCCGATTCTGGCAATGGGCCCAAATACCTAGTTAGCCTGGATACATGAATGGGTGTAGGCTATTTCACAAATATGGACGATCCCTAATTACATGCCCACAGAACTGGGTACTTGGACCTCCAAGCCAAGATAGTTCAGAAGGGAGTGACTATATGCTGAGACTTGCATGTCATGGCCTTCCATTTCAGATACTCAGAGATGCAGCGGAAGCCAGTAATATGTTTGGATGATATATTTACATGCAAGTTTCTTTGGACAGGAAATATTATCTGTGGTGATGAAAGCGCATTTTGCTCTTCCCCCTTGAAGCATTATGGTCATAAAATGAACACTTCTTTGTATCTTATTCATGCTTAGGAGCAGGTATAGGCATGGACACCTCAACAATAAGGGCAAGACGTGCTTGTGCCGTTGTGAAATCGCAGAATGATGTGCATCTCCCTTGCTCCGCCCAGGGCACAGCTCTACCACTCCCTGGAGCTACAGGGACATTCTCACGCCGCTGACATCTGTCTACCCGGCCTTCTAAGATGGCTCCTGGGACGTCTCCATGATTTGAACATCTAAGTGCCCATTTTCAGATGTCCAACTCACAAATAGGGCTTCTAAAATGACCCCCTTAGTATATCCACCCCAAAAGGAACTGCACACACGGTGATCATTACATATGATGTTAGATGTACAGCTGAAAAGAACAGCTTACATATGCATCCGAAGAAGATCTTAATCCAATTTACAAATATAATGCTAAATATCCAGCCCTGCCCCGAATGGAATGTCAAGTTAGATATTTTTATATCATCTCAACATAAACATTTTTTAGCATAAACACCCAACAGTAATTGTCAAAGGCTATTTACATAAAGATGATTTAGATACTTGTCTGGTTTACATGAATGTCCATAGTCTAAAAATGAACCATGGATAAAAAAAAGTATCTGAATTAAATTGCCTAATTTAGTCAAGGCTTCACAGGTGGTGATAAGAATGATAATACATTTTCTATCTTAATGGTACCTCACCTGCCTGTGTGCTCTCCTTATGGCCCAATGAATTCACATATGCGAGTGATGGTAACAGTGCTTAAATTGTGTCTCATGTCTTCTGGGACACAATCTCTGATGCACATTAGAGTTGAGAAGGGGAAAGCATTATTCAAAAGTAATATAACTAGAAACCTTTTTTTCAAAGGCAAATTTGGACTATATGGTTGGAAAACAAAAGATTAAAATCAGGTCACATTCCCATTAGCTGCAGTTTATTTACAGTGTGAACCCAACAGGAAATAAAGGCACAAATTCAGATTCAAGATTCTTCAAAACAATAAATTAGAGCCAGTCAGGAATAAGAATTACAGAACATGTTTCACTGTGGTGAAAACACTATCATAGTCTCCTGTCTATCTGCAATCAAACAGAATTAACAGCAAAATAAGAATATTTCTCAGGAATGAAACACTGACATATATAATTGTGTAAAATACTCTATTCAGTTCTACATAGCAGAAAGGGCTAAAAACCGATGAGAGGCTAATCAGCAGTTACATGAAATAATTTAGTTAAAACGTTTCCTACTTTTTCACAAAATCACAAAATTATACTTTTCTCGAATCTTTGTTGAATAAATAATCAAAATATACATTTTGTCTAAGCTATTTGATTGGTAATTTTTCTATCTTATCAAGGTTTAGGATCTAATTATATTTGGGCATCAATTATGCTAAAATCAGGGCTTAATATGTGCCTGAAAAAAGGTGACTGGCACTTTTCCAGCTGAGGAAGTGACATCAATTTGCCTCGAAAAGAGGCTAATATGAGCTAAGCCACATGGTCATTTCATTATCATTCATTTTTAATCGTAACAGAGCATGAAAGCTCTCATTTTTTCCATCTCCAGCTGTTGTCACAATCTAGCTGCAAACCAGTGACCCTGGAATTAATTAGAAAGCAGGAATCACGAAGGAAGAGCTATTATGTCTGCAGGGGGGCTTATTCTAGCCAGTTTGTTTTTAACTGTGCTTTGTATTTTTGGTGATCTTCATTCCTGTTTGTTGGTATAGTACTTTTCTTTTGCCCACTTTTAGAAAACCAGGATCTGCATTAGGCTTAGACATGGTTTCACAGAATTTCTGGCATAAGAACATGACAAAAGAAAAGTCTTTGAAATTCATTGCCACTCAATCTATGATTGGAGAAATACCCCAAGAAATTTAAATTAGGTCTAAAGCATTGGCTTCTTTGTAAAGTAATCAATGATATATAGATTCTCCTTTGCATCACACCATCATTTATGGGTGTCCCGTTTCCTTTGTTTTCCTTTTGTATCACTGGATTATTGAATTGTGTTATTGGTATTTTATTGTTGCGCAATTCGGTCCTTACATATTGTGTTTCATTTTATAGAGTTATTATTATGAGTTGCTGTTTTCTTTATAGACTCTAAAGCACTTTTGATGGTCACTAAACTGAACGGCAGTATATCAAATCTTGTAAATAAATATGACAAAATAAATAAGTCTTTAGTACAGGGGTCACTAGATTCACAAGGAAAAATAATCCAGGTAACTTTTTCTATAGCGCTCAAGACCAGACATAATTTGGGCCAATAAAGAAACAAGGACTAAGATCACCAGAAATACACAACAAAATTAAGAGCAGGCTGATTGAAGCCTGTCCTCCCTGGAGACATAATAGCTCCTCCTGCAAGTGCCTTGTCTTTCAGTGCAACACTTACTGGTTAAAGATCAGGTTGTTATGACCAGAGGAGTGGAACAAAACAACTGTTAACAGAAGTGGGGGGAAAACTGTTTGAAACCTCTAGTAACCTTTCAGCTGTGTTTAGGCTGCAGCTATAGCTACCTCTTAATTAACACCTTCTGTGTTTTGTCTTGACTAGATTGTAAGCGCTGAAGGGCAGGGACTGTCTCTTACATGTCTGTGCTGTACAGCGCTGTGTATGACTGGTAGCGCTATATAAATGCTCAGTAGTAGTAGTAGTAGTAGTCATAAGATTCCCCTGAAATGAAAATGTTTTAAAACAATATGAAACAAAATAAAAATGCATTAAAATAAAACTAAATATAATGATTTTATTTTGCCTGCCCTGCTATTGTTTATTTTTTAACATTTCTTACATACTGCCTTTCATGATGTCAAGGCAGCTTATATTGAACAAACTGAAATTACATTGAACAGGGCATTATAACTTGGAGATAACTATTTTACAGGGGACATGAGCTTGCCCAAGACCACAAGGAGCACCTGTGGGACTAGAAACCCCAGCCCTTCTGGCCCAAGGTTGCTGTCCTCTAGTGGGATTTGAACCCCTGACCTTCTAGCCTGAAGTACCTTGCCCCAACCACTAGGCCATTCCTCCACTCTACCTTGCTGCTGATTGCTGATATTTAGTGGCTCCCACTCTCTGTACAACTCAGGACTATGACCAAGTGCAGCATCTACCAGGCACTTAAGCTATATTTACTATGGCTAGGTGGAAAGTTGTGTCTCTCTGCAGTGTCTCAAGTCCTGCCTGGTATATGTCAGCTTCAGGGTTTAAAAGCTTGGAAGTTGCCCTTCTACTGGGACTCAGGAGCAGGGGAGCTAATCCTTATCCAAATATCAGCTTGGAGCAGCAGCAGGATAGAGTGATGATGATTGTGCAGAGGGGGGGGGGGCGGGGACACAGAGGAAGGAGCAAGTGGAAATAAAATGATTGTGAAAGAGGATGAGAGGAAATAAGGAGAACATAATCATGCCTGGGGGTGTGGGGGGGTGGAGGCTCACCTCTGCTTTTGGTTCTTGACTCACCTGATCTCTTTGCTTCTTTACCTTTCCCCCTTGTTTTATCCTTGTCTACACCTTCTGTGTTGTCTGTCTTGACTAGATTGTAAGCTGTGATGAGCAGGGACTGTCTCTTACATGTCTGTGCAGTGCTGCGTATGACTTGTAGCGCTATATAAATGCTCAGAAGTAGTAGTAGTAGTAGTACTAGTAGTAGGAAATGTTAAAATTGTGTCAGGGTGGGAGGCAGGGTGAAAGGCTGATATGTGGAATTAGGCCAGGGAGAAGCAGGGAGAGGGGGAATGGTGAAAAAATAAGATTGTGCAGGGAGGGAGAGGGGAAATGGTGGAATTATATCAGGGAGGATGCAGAGAGAGAGGAATTTTTGGAACTGTGCCAGGGAGAGGGGCAGTATCGATTAGTCTGAGATAATGACAAAGCATTGCGAATTTTGGTGATATGTTTAAAAAACATAAATTTTCCAAATATATATCTGCATTCCAGCTTCCTGCTATCTCCAAATAAGCACTGTATATGTCCGGGAGTGAGGTCAATTCTATCACTCTCAAAGTTAGGAGCATAAATCTTTTCAATATCAGGCCAACTGTGTGTACTTTTCCAAGTGTGTAATTTTATAAGAGGCCTTTTACTCCCAATAAGCATATCTTACATAAGAAATAAAGGGATATTTTGCTATGGCATGGAAATTAAGCTGGGAGTCCAGGATAACTCCTAAAATTGAAACAGTTGCTTTAGGAGGAATCTATGCTTCAGAGATAGTAGGGAAAGGAAGATAGCTCCTTCAACTATTTCACAACGCTTCAGATTTTTCCAATTCACTTTTAATTTAAGGAGCACAAGCTACTCTGTGGTTAGACAGATGTTCAATCTCAGAAGCTCTGAAGGCAGAGAATCATCGGTTGAAAATCATCAGCATTGAAATACCCATTAATGCCATGAGTTTGGAAGGAGGGGTTTAGCCTTTCTTATCTTATCTATCAATTGCACTCTAAGGTCTGAGCCCTAGAGGCCTATAAGAATACAGTAACCCACATGGTCACACTTTAGACTGAAGCCAGCAAACACATGTAGAAAGATGAAATTAGACTTACCTGCTAATTGTTGTTCCTTGAGGAACTCCAGTCCAGTCCCGCACATCTGGGTAGTGTACCTCTTCCAGCAGCTTGGAGCATGTCATCTTTTTGATGACACTAGTACTAATGCAGCGGCGACCGCCCACCATCTTCAGTAACCTATTGACAAAGCAGACTCACAAGAACAACAAATAAGTAGTTAAAACTTGAAGAAAGAATACTGTCTCTAAAGAATCAAAAACCTCCTCCCGTCCCTGGAGAAGAGATCCCTCCTCCCCCCCCCCCCCCCCAGCTTACCTGAGGCCCCATCAGGCAATGATATCCAGCACTGAGAGTGAGACATACAATCCTTTTGGTCCACCCTCAACACCGCCGTCCCCCAAATTTGGAGACACCCCAGGCCCTTCCTTCAGCCATGGAAAACCGCTTCAGGCTCCTATCACCGACAACCGGTATTTGGGGTGGGATCCGGGACTGGACTGGAATTCCTCAAGGAACAACAATTAACAGGTAAGTCTAATTTCATCTTCCTTATTATCCCTCCAGTCCAGTCCCACACCTCTGGGATGTATCAGAGCAGTCAACATTAATGGGAGGGACCTACCAAACCAGCCTGAAGCACCGCCGATCCAAAAAAGGCATCCTCGGCCGCCTGAATGTCCAGACAATAATGCTTAGCAAAGGTATGAGGTGATGATCAGGTTGCCGCCTTGCAGATTTCAACCAGTGGCACCAAACTATACTCTGCCCATGAGGCTGCCTGTGCCCTCATGGAATGAGTCTGCAACCCTGCAGGCACTTGCTTACCCCTCAGAATGTATGCTGACATGATTGCCTCTCTGATCCACCTAGAAATAGAGGCCTTGGCTGCTGCCTCTCCTCTGTGTGGTCCTCTAAACAGTACAAAAAAGTGATCTGATCTAAGAAAGGACGCAGTCCTCTTCAAATAACGCCTCAAGACATGGAGAACATCCAAACGTCACAACTGTGAACTGGTGGAGACATTATCCAAGTTCACCAAGACCAGTAGGGAAACTGACTGGTTCACATGAAAAGTTAAAACCACCTTAGGCAAAAAGGAAGGCACTGGTCACAGAACCACCTTCTCCACTAAGAAGGAAACAACTCCTGGCATGACTAGGCTTGAAGCTCCGAAATCCTGCATGTTGAGCATATCGCCACCAGAAATACCATCTTGAGGGATAATCGTAATCTCCCGCCTTGATTATTGTAATTCAGTTCTTTCAGGCCTTCCTCGCTACCAGCTCCGCCGTCTCCAACTGGTTCAAAACACCACTGCTCGTCTTCTTACACACTCCTCCCCCTCTGATCATGTCACCCTCTGCCTCCTTACCCTCCACTGGCTTCCAATCAAAGTTAGATTCATCTTTAAGATGCTCACTATCACCCACAAAGCCCTTCACACTAGTACACCCCAGTATCTGGCCGACCTCATCCTCTCTCAACCTATTGCCCACCTTCTCCGATCTGCCCATGGCAATCGCCTTTTCCTCCCTCCTCCCCCCAAGCCCACCTCGAACAAATCCGTCATTCTGTGTTTTTCTTTATTAGCCCCACCTTATGAAACTCGCTCCCTCACTCCCTTCGCATTGAACCGTCACTCCCCCACTTTAAAGCACTCCTCAAGTCCCACATCTTTTGTCCGGCCTACGACTTGCCTGCTCCATCAGATCATTCTGCCTCTCCTCAATCAGAACCCTCTTCTTCATGAAGCAACAGACTATGCCACCCGCACAACCCTGTCCTCTCCCTTTTCCCCTGTGCCCTCCCCGTGTTGCCTGCTAGTAACTGTGTCTGTGTCTGTGTTTGTCTCTGTGTCCCCTCTATCCTTTTTTTTTTCTATCTTTTACTGCTGCTTTCCTATAAATTAATGGCGTTCCTTTCCCCCTCTGCCTCCTTCTGGTAGCCAATTCTTTTATTGTACACAGCTCTGATGCCCCGGCAAGGGTGGTTAATTGAGTTGTGCTAACAAAGAATAAAGAATAATAAAGAATAAAGTATGAGTCCTTCAGCGAAGCCTGATCCAATGGCTCAAAGGGTTCTCCACATAGCACTGCTAACACCAAATTGAGAACCCATGGCAGGACAACTGATCACCGTGGAGGGCACAGGTGGATCATCACCCTCAGTAATCGTACAATGTCTGAGTGCTTCCCCAACACTACCCCTTGGACCTTTCTGCGATAGCATGAAATTGCCACTAGTTGTACTCTCAAGAAACCCGCCGCCAGGCCCTTGTCAAACCCAGCCTGCAAGAACGCTAAGATGTCAGGCATGGAAGCTGTGAAGGGCCGAATCTGCCTGTCTGCACACCATGTACCAAAGATCCGCCAGACTCGAATATAGGCTAGAGAGGTAGACCTCCATCTTGCCTTCAGCAAAGTCAAAATTAATGTGCCCGAGTAGCCTTTCTTCCTCAATCACACCCTCTCAAGAGCCAGGCTATAAGCGAGAATCGATCTACCTGAGGCATGAGCACTGGCCCCTGTGTCAAGAGATCTTCTCGCATCAGGAGACACCATGGCTGATCCGCTAAATTCTTTATGAGGTTTGCATACCACGGGTGTCTTGGCCAATCTAGAGCGATCAGAACAACCATCCCCCGATGGGCTTCAATCCTCTGCATGACCCTGCCTATAAGAGCCGACGGCAGGAGCACATAGAGAAGCCCTCTGTGGGCCACTACTGCACCGGGGCGTGTAGGCCCTCTGACATCCTTTCTCTTTTCCTACTGAAAAAGCAGCTCGCTTTGGCAGTCTTGAACATTACCATCAGATCCATGACTGGGGTGCCCCAGCAGCACACCACCTAGGCAAACACTTCTTGGTTGAGCACCCACTCCCCGGGGTCCATTTCTACTTGACTCAGGTAGTCCGCCTTCATGTTGTCAATACCTGCCACATGCACTGCCAACAATCCTGGAGGTGAATTTCCGCCCAGAACAACAGCAATTCGGCCTCCGCCTCCAAAGCTACGCTGTCCATGCCTCCCTGCCGGTTGATGTAGGCTACCATGGTTGCGTTGTCTGACAGAACCCATACTGCCTTCCTCTGCAACCATGTTTCAAAACTCCATAGCGCCAGGGCCACCGCCCGCTTCTCCAGCCTGCTGATAGACCAACGAGACTCCAGCATGCTCCACTGTCCCTGTGCAATGTGTCCTTTGCAGTGGGCTCCCCATCCGGACAGACTGGCATCTGTCATCAGTGGGATCCATGATGGTGACTCGAAGGGCATTCCTCTTTCCAGATTTTCCGGACAAAGCCACCACTTGAGCACTCTCCTGGCCACACAAGGACAGCGAAGCTTCTGGGATAAGGGATGGGTCTGATGCGACCAGCAGCAGATCAAAGCCCTCTGAAGGGGTCATATTTGTGCCCTCACCCATGGGACAAGCACAAGAATGGCTGCCATGGTTCCTAGGACCTGCAGGTAATGCCAAGTCATTGGTTCTGACATTCTCAGGAACTGCCTCACAAAGCGCCGAAGCCCATGTGCGCGCTGTTCTGGTAGGAAGACTCTCAGGTGTCACAGGTGTCGAAGCATGCCCCTAAGTACTCTAATTCTTGAGACAGGTCCAAATGGCTCTTGGCCACGTTGACCACCCAACTGAGACTTTGAAGGAACTGCACCACCCGGGATGTTGCCCATTTGCTTTTGTTCCTGGACTTTGCCCGAATGAGCCAGTCATTGAGGTATGGATACACTAGCACGCCTTCCCTGCATAGTACCACTGCTACCACCACCATGACCTTGATGAAGGTGCATGGCATCATTGCAGGACCAAACGGCAGCACCCAAACCTGAAAATATCCCATGGGTATCACAAACCGGAGGCACTGATGATGTTCTAGCCATATGGGGATATGCAGATACATCTCCGTTAGATCGAGAGTCATCAAGAACTCTCTGCTTTGGACTGCAACTATGACAGACCGCAATGTTTCCATGCGAAAATGTGGTACCCGCAAGCAGCAGTTTACTCGCTTGTGGTCAAGGATCGAGTGGAAGGCCCCTTCCTTCTTTGGCATCACAAAGTAAAGGGAGTACCAAACGTAGCCATATTGGTCTCAGGGAACAGGGACCATGCCCTGAGCTGGAACAGCCACGTCAAGGTGTCTCTTATTGCTGTCGCTATGGCTTGCGCTTTGGAGGGAGACTGCATGAAGGAGTTGCCCACTGGATGAGCCACTCAAGGGCATACCACTTCTTAATGACCTCTAACACCCATTGGTCAGATGTGATCTGCACCCAGGTAGGGTAGAACTCACACAGCTGACCTCCCGCGGGCTGCACCGCCATCTGGGCCCCTCTCGCTTCATTGGGATTTCTTGGTTCCCGAGGTAGAGACGGTGGCAAATCCTCGCCCTTCTCCTCAAAACCCTTGAAACCCCTGTGCTCTGGAGGGGCACGAAAACACCTGAAATCCTGCTGCTGACCTCATGATGCGGGAGAAGTGTGGCTCTCTTTCTGCTTATCTTCTGGCAGACTCCCGCCTTTAGACTTTCTGAAATCCTTGACTAGCTTGTCCAGATCCTCCCCGAACAACAGTCTGCCTCTAAAGGGCAGCTTGCTGAGTCAGGCCTTAGAAGAACTGTCCACTGCCTAATTCTGCAGTCACAGCGGCAGGCTGCCACTATTGAGGCCATTCTTATAGAGATCCCTCTAATGAGGTCGTAGTGGATATCTGCCAAATAAGGCGCCCCTGACTCCAATCTGGATGCCTCCCCCGACTGGTCTGGCTCCCCCTATTGTTGAACTGGCTGGGACCAGTGGAGGCAGGCCCTAGCTACCCAGGTCCCGCAAATGGAGGCTTGTAGCATGAGGGCATTAATATCGAAGGCCTATTTTAACAAGGCCCAACTTTCTATCCTGGGCATCTTTAAGCACCACCTACCTTCCACTAGGATCGTCGTCTTCTTGGTAACAGCCGAAACTGCTGCATCCACCTTTGGAAACCAAAAAAGCTCACGATCCTGATCCAACAGTCAATATAGGCGCGCAATGGTCTCAAAGGCCAGCCTCCAGCAGATCCCACTTATCCTGAATCATCTGCCGGACTACTCTATGTATTGGAAAAACCTTCTGCGTTTTCCATACTTACATAGTAACATAGTAAATGACGGCAGATAAAGACCAGTATGGTCCATCTAGTCTGCCCAGCAAGATGGCCGGAGTAAGATGGCAGGAGTAGGTGCCACCCTGTGCAGCCCACCCCTCCCCATGTCTTTGTTTAGGGGTGAACCCACCGCTCCATGCAGGACACCCCTATTTGTTGAGAATTTAGATGGTTCAGTTTATTTTGATTTTATTCTGTTGCTATAAATGGATCCATTGTGTCTGTCCCATGCCATTTTGAATTCCTTCACTGCTTGCAGTAGTGGGTCCTTTAGTGACTCGTCATCTGCTGGAAGACCAATGGGCATATTAAGCACCTTCAGAGATTCCATGATGAGCACTGGCAATTGTTCCCAACAAAAGACCCTCACAATCCGTGCCTGGACTTCCTGTTCCGGAATTTCCTCTTCTTCCAGCTCTTCGGCCAAATCGAGTTCCGTGTCCAGATCTCACTCCAGACCCTCAGACAACCCCCCTGCCCCATGTCCACAGACCTGGGCCTCTTCACCAGCACTGGTCCTGGCTTACCCTCATTTGGAACCCCTGACCTTTTAGTGCTGTGCTCTGGTGCCGAGGGGCCTCCCACTGTCCCTTACTGGCGCAAGCAGAATGCCTTGTGGAGAAGGAGCACAAACTCAGGGTAGAAAATATTGGGGACCCCCTTCTCGCCCAGACTGAGATGTGGAGGGTCCAGGAGTGGCTGAGGGACAGGAAGTTGTCTTCTGTGAAGTAGGTGCGACACCCACCACATCCTGCCCATCCCAAGACAGAAAGAGAGACTTCTATCCTGTCTTGTCTTGTAGGGTCTGTTCCATCGAGGTGGCCTCTTGCGCGCAGCCCCTACAAATGCTCGCCTCTGAGACCGCACCCTGTCTGGTTCCATAGACCAGGCACTGCAGTCTGGCCGGCATAATGGTACTAAACCAATGGATGGGTCCCTAGTTTGCCCCGACCCTCTCTGAGGCCAATAAGGGGATTCCCTGCCTGTTTGCGTACAGAGAAATACTAGAAGCTCCCTGCTGCAATTACTGTAAAAGAAATCACTGGCACTTTTTTTTGTTTTAAGGAAGAAGTGCTAGCCTAATCCTCACCACTGTAAAAGACACCTCCAAAAATAACTTGGGGAACCTGTGCCGAGAGACTGGAAGACAGAAAACGTAGAGAGAGAAAGAGAGAGACAGATAGACAAACAATCTTTTTCCTTCCTGTGCATCCCCAAGTTGCAGGTCTCCGGCAGGAAAATAGGCCTCTAGTGCATCTGCCGCACATGCTCTCCCCTCTCGCGGCCTTCAAACTAGCCCCGGACACCACGTGCCTCATCTGAGCCTGATAATCCAAATTACCACTGTCTGAGCCGCTGCTTGTGTGCTGCTCCTCTTCGCTTCCCCTTCTCGCACTCAGCTGGAAACCTGCAGCTTCAGCACTGAGAGGCCTTTGGGGATCGCCTGCTCTGCCACACTAGTGCAGCAATAATCAGGCAGCTCCTCACCCGATGACAGGTTCGGGAGCCGCCAGATCCCTGATTATCACCACTGCCTCCAAAACAACCCCACTCACCAAGGGGGGGGGTCCTCCTCCGTTCCTCTGCTATTTTTTTTTTCACTGTCAGTTCAAAGGCAAATAAAAACTGCTCTCAAGTAAAGAGGCTTGACAAAATAAAGAGAGAATAAAGTAAAACTAAACTAAACTGCTCCTTAGTTGTCCCTTCAGTGAGTCCAGCACCCTGGCTCACTACCTCCTCTAGCTGCTTGGAGACTGAGTATACTGGAGATGGTGAGCTTTACTAGTACTAGTGTCACCAAAAAGATGGCATGCTCAGTCTCCAAGCTGCTGGAAGAGGTACACTACCCAGAGGTGCGGGACTGGACTGAAGGGACGATAAGGAACAGCTGTTCTTCTCTTGTCAGCAAAAGAAAAGAACAGCTTGGAATGGAGGCAGCAGAGAAGAGGGCTTGGAAGAGGTTTGTACCTGGGATAGAGAAGGAAAGAGATTGTTACCACAGCATAGCAAGGAAGGATTTTACGGCAGGCAGGCTGTGCAAGTGGGCACTAGTTATTTCAGAAGCACTTGCTTATTGTTGTGCAGGAAGTTACTGACACGAGTGTCCTAAATCTTCTGGCACAGGGTGGTCACTACAATTTGCCCTTCCCTAGTGATGACTCTGCCCCATCACCAGCACACTTCACTATAAATTGTCCATACCTAGGCAGCCAGCCACTGAACATTAAGCACTTTAAGCACATGACTGCTGTTTAGCTTTTGTGAATGGGTCATATTTGGTGCATATCAAAAGTTACTTTTATGGCCTTAAGACAAAGTTTAATAGGGGCATGTTTACTAAAGGGCATTATGCAGTTAACACGCATTTCAGCACGTTAACTGCTTCCGTCGGCCTATGGTAATTGCTACCATGCTGGTGGGAGAATTATTGCATGCTGAAATGCTCACTAATGGTACATTGTGTGATGAGGTGGGATCTGGGTGAGGTTGGGGCAGAGAGTGGGTGTTGACTGCACATTGCGGTTATCGCAGTGCTAATTGTCAATGTTGCAGTTAGCAAGGGTGCTCCTACTGCTATCACAAAAGGTGCCATTAGGGACACCAGTGGTAATTGCCAAGGGCCAGGACATGTGCTGAGGGGCTTGCCAGTGCAGTACTTGTTGGGCACAGGCTCGCCATGCCTATAGCTGGCCCATCCACTAAGTGGAATAGGTAGCTGCCTAGTGCTACTGACCTTGGTGGGCAGCAGGCCATGTGCTTAGGCGCACACACATTGCCTTCCAGTCCTTCCCCCTCCAATGCAACTTCCTGTCAGAGGGAGCAGGAGCGGCAAGCACATGGCCTGCCATTACTACCACCAGCAGGGGGCAGTGGTGGCATGACAAGGGGGGTAGAACGGTGGGAGCTTCTGCGTGGGGAGGCATAAACCTTTGGGCCAGCCCTGACCATGCCCCCAACAATTACTTTGGTGCAGGTTCCCCTAATTCAGGTCCTCCAACTCTTGCCAGCACTCAACTGCAAATGTCAAGATGTGCTTTCCTCCAGCCTCTGACCTATTCCCTCCAACTTTTCATTACTTCCACTTCATCAACAGTCAGATACTCGGGACTCTGTTCTGGCCAACCAATTGGACCTTTCTGCTCCCAAATTATCGCCACGTCTCAAGGCCCGTCATTCCCTCCCCTGGTACAATCCAGGTCTTCTCCTTCTGAAGAGGCACATCCGGTCCACTGAATGTGACTGGAGGAAAATAAAGTATTCCGCTCTTTCTTCTCTATTCAAATCCTGTCTTCAACACTATAGATCACAGGTTTTTTTCAGCCAAGAAGCATCACTATTCATCCCTCATAACCTCTTCTGCTCACAGTCCTAAAACACTATTTGCAATAGCCTCACACCTTTCCTTTATGCACTCCTCTCATTCTGCAGCTACTCCCATGACTTGTCCATTCCTGGACACCATTGCTGTTGCTCTTATGGCGAAACTCAATATCTCTAGAAAAGGTCTACCTGTTCCTGTTCCTTTTGCCGCCTCAGTCCCATCAGTATTCTCTCATACCTGGTCCAAATTCACTCTCCCTGATACCACTAATCTCTCTTAGCTGCTATCTACTTTAAAAACTACCTACTACCCTCTCATTCTGATACTATCAGACGGGTTAGCTGAACATTCCTTAGATCTCACCCCCTTTATTCTCTCTATGCTAGCCTCCTGTCTTACTTCAAGTTCATTGCCCCCATCTTGAAAGAAATCCTTGGTCCATCCCCTTCTAAAGGTCCCCAATCTGAACACTGCAGATCATCCCATCTGGTCTACATTTCCACTTTGCTGGGAAATACTGGCATCATCGTACTGACCACCATGCATTCTCACCTTCAGACTCCCATGTACTTCTTCCTCAGTAACTTGTCATTCTCTGATCTGTCCTACTCCTCAGCTGTCACTCCCAATGTGCTGCATAACTTTCTATCAGAGAGCAAAGTGATCTCCTTCCTTATTTGTGCCACCCAAATGTATTTTTTGTAGCATTTGCCACAACATAAAACTTCCTTCTTGGAGTAATGGCCTATGATCGCTATGTAGCAATATGCAACCCACTGCTTTATCCAGTGATTATGAACATGAAGGTTTGCATTCAGATGGCAGTTGGAGCTTGTATAGGGAGTTTTCTTCAGTCATGTATAAAGACAGGTTGTACATTTCATTTGTCTTTCTGTAGATACAACACCCTCTATTTTCTGAGGACATATTCCAAAGACAGAACTCCTGCATGTACAACGGCTTTGTGTGTGGGGAGCACTGGACAGGGGGTAGGAGGAGGAGGGCAAGAGGAGGAGTCTGGGCGGAGCAAAGGTGGTCCACACAACCCGGTCGTACAGGTCCAATACAAGTTATGGCCCTGTACATCCGGTGAGGGCAAGATGGCCGGGGAACTTATTCCACCTCGGAGGCAATTTTGTTGTGAATTTGAAATGACTGACTATATAGGACAAAGCTTGTGAGGAGAGGATTAGAGTGCAGTAGATATTTCAACATTTAAAATAAGACTGTGTGACTTGCATTGGTCCTCTACCTTTATTAATACTGAATTTAGCTGGAACATGACCCCAATTGATCATCCTTCATAAAGATGATTGGCTAAAGATGTTCAGCCAACATGTGAAATTCCAAATCAATAGCAAGGCCCTCAAAGATCTCTGCAAGGGGTGGCAAGTAATGATTAAATAGTAAAGTAGCAAGTAGCAAATCCTGAGGACCTTATTAGCAACATTTCTGTAGTTAGACAAGGCATGATTCCAAGACACTCTTTGGGGTATGTTTACTAAACCGCGCTAAAGGAGCAAGTGTGCCATTAGCTCATGTTATCAGCATACCTGTGCCCTTAACACAGTCAAAATGCCACTTTAGTGCATGGTGATGGTACCAGCAACGTAAAGTGCCCTGTTGGTGGAGAATAGGCATCTACAGGGCGGAGAGTGGGCGTCTACGAGGCAGGGAGTGGGCATCAACAAGACGCCGCTCCTTTAACGCCAATTGCGCAACATGCCGAAAGGCACCTTCATGCCAGGAACCTTAATGCATATCAAAACCTCTCAGAAAAGGCACCTTACAGAGTTGAGAGAGACTATTTAAAGTGTGCAATGTGGCAAACAGATAGCAGAGTCAAGGTTAGTGATAGTAGTGCTTCCTTAGCAGCTACAGCATAGTGCCCTACTATGACAGGAAGATGTTGCTAATGTGGCAAAGGGTGTGACACATGGGTGCTGCTGTGTAAGAAAGGAGGTGTCAGGTGTGCGGCACGATGGGGGCTGCAGGTCGAGGTGGGTGACAGGGCAGCTGCCTAGGGTGCACATCTAAGATGCATGATATGACACTGCTGAGACTGTGGGAGCACACAGACATGCAGCTGCAGGTGGATGTGAATGCTCCCAGCATTACTGACACCATGCTGCCATGTCAGTGCTGTGTGACTGTGTGGGTGTGCTGCAGTGTGTGTAGCCTGCAGCTGGAAATAGCTGGACTATGATGTGGTGTGACAGGTGCCAACCGACAGCTCTCACTGACAATGGGCTGGCATGTCCATTCACAGCTATCCCCTCTCCCTGCAAGGTGGCACGGACACTGAACCCACCCACCCCGCCCCTCCCACCCTGTTCATGATGGGCAGGCCCTGGCTGTCAGCATTCCTTACAAGACCCACGAGATCACATGTCAGTCCTTGTGAGGTCTGCCACCTCTCTACCTCTCCCACCTCATGTCCAACCAAGCCCCCTCCAATGTTACCCTCTCGCCCTCTGCTAGGACCTTTGAAGAGGGAGGCACACGCTGTCATTCCTCCAATCTACTCAGCATCTATTCCCCTCAGCCTATTTCCACACCTCTCCTGGGCCCCATCACCTGCACTGTTCTCCATGCAAACTCTCATATGTCCAAACTATAGCTCCACAAAGGAAATGTCCATGCAGCCTGGCATCATGTCACAGAGCCTGCAGTCAGCTAAGTCCACATAGGAATACATGACTCATGCCCACATGTATCTTGTACTGAACACCTAAGTACACCTGGATGGACCAGCTTAAATACCCACCCTGTGGCATGAAACCTAAGGTCACCGTATGCATGAGTGCAGGGTAGCAGATTCAATGCCAGCTTGCACCTCAGCATTATCAGCTTCTATTTTCTTTACATCAACAGACCATCCAAGGTCTGGAGTAGTGGGTGTAATCCCCCCATCCCCTCTCTATGGCAAGCATTACTCACCATATTCAGGTCCCACTTCAGTAACCGTGAGGTCTGTCGCCTCCACAATTTTTCCCCTTCACATCCAACTCTCATCCCACTGCTGTAACCCTCTCACCCTCTACTAAGATGTCAGAGGAGGGAAGGAGGCACACATAAAACATAGAAAAACATAGAAATATGACGACAGAAAAAGACCACATGGCCTATCTAGTCTGTCCTTCCATATTAAACACTACAAGTCCCCTTTTAACCTTTAGAGATCCTCTGTGTTTGCCCCATGCTTTTTTGAATTCAGATACTGTCCTCATCTCTACCACTTCCACTGGGAGACTATTCCATGGATCCACCACTCTTTCCATAAAGAAATATTTCCGCATATCACTCCTGAATCTATCTCCCTTCACCCTCATCCCATGTCCCCCTCGTAGCAGAGCTTGCTTTCATTCAAAAGAGGCTCTCCTCCTGTGTATTTATGCCATGGAGGTATTTAAATGTCTCAATCATATCACCTCTATCCCGCCTTTCCTCTAAGGTGTACATATTAAGATCCTTAAGTCTGTCCTCATTTGTTTTATAATGAAGACCACTAATCATTTTAGTAGCCACCCTCTGTACTGACTCCAGCCTGTTTATATCCTTTTGGAGGTGCGGTCTCCAGAATTGCAAACAATACTCCAAATGAGGTCGCACCAAAGACTTATACAGAGGCACTATCACCTCCTTTTTTCTGCTAGCCATTCCTCTCCCTATGCACTCAAGCATCCTTCTAGCTTTTGCTGTCACCTTTTCTACCTGTTCGGCTACTTTAAGATCATCAGACACAATCACACCTAGGTCCCGCTCTTCTTTAGTGCACAAAAGTACTTCACCCCCTATACTATATTGCTCTCTTGGACTGCTGCAGCCCAAATGCATGACCTTGCATTTTTTAACATTAATTCTCAGCTGCCAAATTCTAGACCATTTTTCAAGCTTAGCTAGATCACTCCTCATGTTATATTGAAGGGCAGACTAAATTGGCCATGTGATGTTTTTCTGTCTTCATGTTTCTTTGTTTCTACATATGAGCCCCTTATGTATATGGAGTCCTGCAATGTGAATTGCAGATATTGTATCTCCTAGATGTTATAACAACATTATTTGTGCATGTGAAAGGGAAGTGCAGAATGCAATAATGATGGACAGGCATGTACATCCTGACACTGTGTGTGCACATGTTGACCTGACACATTTTCTTTCTGCAGGTGATGCTGGATATGGGTGTCGGGCCTGGTCGCTGATCCCTGTGCATTTTCCGCAGTCACCTGCAGAGATGAGGTACAATGAGGCCCATGCCTCCACCCACTCTGTCACTGAGCCCATTTTTGGCATGTTGAAGAGTCACTTTAGGTGTCTGAATAAGACCGGTGGGGCCTTACAATACCAACCCATGACTGTGGCAAAGATAATTTTGGCCTGCTGCATCCTGCACAACATTGCTCTCAGGCATAATATCCCAGTCAACATTAATCCGGATCTGGAAGATGATCCTCTGTGCCGCCCTTTATGTGACTGTAGAAACACACAGGTTGGCACAGCAATCCAGCAATGTCTAATCAAGCAGCTCTTCTCATGTAAGTTATGTGTATGTGAAGAAATGCATATGTGTGCAAATGTGCAAACTATCCTCTGTGCCTCATGTCAGCAACCTGAAATATGTGTGTCTGCTGTGTTTGTGATTGTGCAGAATCTGGCTGGTGGCTATCACTCCGACTCTTGTGGTGAGGTATCTAATTAGCCCAAGAGGATTTATACGCAGCCAAATGTGGTGCGGCTGCTTATACATGACAATGATTTGAGACTGGTACTTCATACCCAGAGGCATCAGAAGTATGCAGTTTACATCATATAACTGCATATTTTCCGCAAACATAAATTTCGGATGTGCTGATGTTGCTGTGTCAATTGGCCTGCATGGATTGAGGGGACAGAAGAACATTTACATGGGTGATGTTCCCTCATATTCCTAAGTGAAATTGCTCTAAATCTATCTTGCATGTATACATATACCCCATGTCTATGATATAGCATTTATGTAGCCCTCTGGACTTCAGCAGGTAGAAATTGTGTTGATGACATTACCAACTATGGTGTTGGGTGTACACATACAAGTTGAATTTATATTTTTCTTTCCATTGTTGTCCAAACAGCCATCATGATTGTGGCTTTGGATGGGCTCATGACATTGCTCTTAGTAGCCTCATCTTTGACCCAGACAGGAGGCATGGTACCAAGTGCACATACAGTATGTTGTTTATTGGAATGTGTGTGTGCAGCGAGATCAGCATCGTACAGATACAATGTAGGTTTACTATTGGTTCCTGGCGTGATGTGTGATTAGCCCTTTAGATTTCACAGCAGTAATAATGCTAACTTTCAGATGCCTCCATGTGACTGATGTGCTCATGTCATGCATTGTGTTCCTTCTGGAACATGTTGTACATTTTGTCTGATGGCAAATCTGAATGCCTCATCATTCACATCTACCACATTACAGAACATAGTTTAGACAACAGGCATGATGTTTGAACATGCACACACACATCTCACACTTTCCAGCTTCTGGGTCAGGAAAGACATGTTGCACATAATGACATCTCCAGGCAGTACCTGTCCACCACATGCACCACACACCAGCTGTCCTCCACAATGGATAATGTTTGACTAACATCGTCAAACATCATGTATGTAGTTAGCTTGTTTGTTACTCAGAGTTCATTGAGAAAACATTGTCCTGCTGCATTGATAGACATGATGAGGACTATGGCACACACCTGAAATACAATGCTTGAGCAGATGTGAACATAAGCTGTACTGATCAGTTTGAATGTCCTACACCTTAAATGGTAGCTGTGTTATGCCAATGTAATGGTTTCATGTTGAATACTAGAAACTAGAACCAGAACACTCCACAATAAGCGTACAAACATGAGCTGCACATTTTGCTGAGAAACTAAAAAATAAGTCCTCCAACACTATCGCAGCAATGCATATAGATCCAAAAAAATCGAATAAATGGGAAACCTTTCATATGGTCGATCAAAAGCACCTCCTCAAGATCATAACGATGATTAATACCACAACCTCCCCCCTTGATCCATGCCCAGTATCATGGATCAAATCCACCAAAGCTGAACTCACCACAAACATCCAAAACATAATTAATCAATCACTCTCACAAGGCATCATGCCAGATGCTCTTAAGCTCACCTCCATCCGTCCCATCCTAAAAAATAATACATTAGATCCAAAAGACCCATGCACATACAGACCCATAGCCAGTATACCGTTCATTGCTAAAGTAGTAGAAAAAATCATACAATTCCAACTACAAGACTACATTGACCTACACGCACCCCTTGACTCCTACCAATTCGGATTCTGCCCTTTCCACGGCATTGAAACCATACTAATAACACTGATGGATAACCTCATTAGAGGAACAGACGAAAACAAACAAGGTTTCATCCTCCTTTTCATAGATATAGCCGCCGCATTTGACAACATCAACCATAACATACTAATTGATAGGCTAGCAAACCTGGGAATAGGAGGCACTGTCCTCAAATGGTTTATATCATATATATCTCACCGTTTGCTATGTGTCCAACTAGATGCAAACAAAATAGAACCCCAATCGGATCAATCAAACCCACCGCAAATAATAAATCCGAATGACAGTCATTCGGATTTATTATTTGCAATGTGTCCAACTAGGCCAAAACACCTCAGAAACGTTCTCACAAGGACAGGGATTTCCTCAAGGTTCAGCCCTCTCTGCCCTCCTTTTTAATCTATACCTACAGCCCATCACGAACATATTTAAAAAATACAAAATTAGCCATTACATTTATGCCGATGACATCATGCTCGCTATCCCCATAAACACTGGCAGCCCCTCATACTACAATCTATCTGAATGTATCAGAGAGGCTGAATCCTGGCTAGAAACCAACTACCTCAGCATTAACCTTAAAAAAACAGAAGCTATGTTTGTATCAAGAAAATATGATGCAATCTACCCAAAAAACATAATAATCAACAACACCACTATCCCTGTCAAACAAGAGGTAAAATACCTAGGGATAATATTAGATATCACACTCAGTATGCTCCCCCACATAAAGCAAACAGTAAAAACTGTATTCTATAAACTAAAGACCGTACAGCACCTAAGACCCCTCCTCGACACCCATGATTTTAGATCTGTAGTCAACTCACTAATTATATCCCACTTCGACTATTGTAATAGTCTACTAAATAGTCTACCACTTAAAAATAAATATATACTCCAAAGAGCCCAGAACATCTCCGCCAGGGTAATAGCAAAAGCACTTCTAACCGACCACATAACCCCCATTCTACATGAACTTCGCTGGCTCCCTATAAATAGCCAGATAAAATATAAAATACTCTTAACAACATTCAAACTCCTCAATGACATCTCCCCTCACACCTAGCCACCCTCCTACACTCCCCACCAGAATCCAGAACACGCAGACAAAATGCAACCCACTCACTTAACATACCCAAAACCATCCGCAAGACAAAGAAAACTACAAGCTCCAGAGCCTTTTCATTTGCTGCCCCTCCCCTCTGGAATGAACTACCACTGACCCTCCGCATGACAAAAGATCTCCAACTATTCAGAAAAGGACTCAAAACACACCTTTTCACTGAACGTTTTGCAAACCCAACTGAAATCCCTCACCTCTCGCGAGATACCTCCCAACAAACCCAGAACCAACCTACTAAACTCCTGAACCCACAGACTACTAACCCCCCCCCCCACACCCCTTACCTATACAACCCCAGAGTTTCACCCCACCCTAACCAAAGAAAAAGACAAATCAAGAAGAGGCCGACTCCTTTTTATATGTAACTACAAAGAGTGACACATAAGTTGTTTGTACAATATGTTCCTTGTAAATAGTTAATACCGCTATTCCATGTAAAAGTTATTTGTTTGTACAATATGTCCCTTGTAAATAGTTATTACAGCTGTTCCATGTAAAAGTTGTCTGAAAATAGTTAATAATGCTGTTCCATGTAAAAGTTGTTCAGTTGTTCTCTGTAAACCGCCCTTGATCTCTGGAAGGGGTGGTATAGAAGAAATGTATAAATAAATAAATAAATAAATATTTCCTACCTGATATTTAAAACTTGCAGGCACTTGGATGGTAGCTCATGATGTGTGATGACAGTCATACCTACCTTTCTATAATCTTTTTCACAGAGCATCGACCACCCACAGCGGCAGGGACCAACAGTATATCTGCAGTCACCAGCACCAACAAGTTGGATGAGACAACAACAACGGGAGATGATGCCGGAGAAGGGGTAGCAGAAAGTCATGATGCTTATGTTGAGGAGCACATGGCAATGCAGGATGTTCAAAGTGGTGGATCAGGGCATCCAGAAGAAGCACAATGACCTGGCAATACAGTCCAATGCTGGGGTGGAGAGGCCCCTTGGCACACCCTAGTTGTCAGAGTCCCTTACTATGGATTCTGCCATCATCATTGGCAAACCTTGAGCCTCTATGCAGATAACCAAGACTGCAGAAAAGGACTTGGAGATAACTGTGATGCTGCACATACCATTATAGCCAGGGAGACAGAGACTAGTTCCAGCAAACAGTCCAGCCGCAGCAGCAGCACTGACAACTGCACTCTGCCAATCCTGACTGTCATGTATACTTTGCTTGTTTGACGATGTCAGTGCCATGGCTCTATCATTGACAACAAATGTTTAGGCAGGAAATGGCATCAAAATGGCTATGTAGTAGAAGAGGCACATTGTGTATAGGGTGTGTTATTTCCTTGATACCCTTGCACTAGCCAATTTGGCCATGACAGACTGTCACATATCCCCACAAGGTGCACCACAATGGCATGTCTCAACTCTTTTTCCCCATATCCAGGAGTGATCCTCTGCATATAAGATGTCACTATATCATTTGTGGATTTACAGTGTGCATATGTGTGTGCAGTATATGTTGTGACACAGTGACATCACATAGTGGGCATTTTGAGAAGGTTGCTCTACTATATTTTTCATGTTTAGCCAGTTCACAGACCATGTTGACCTGTTGCTCCAAATAAAGAAATGTTTTTTTTAATTGTATGCAGCTTACGCAGTCACATGTGTGCTTCATCCTGTGTCTTTCATGACATTGTGTCACACACATGGCAAAAGTCATTTTATGATGTACTTACCAGTATTTTCACACATTGCTTAGATAGTGTACTCCATGTATGTTTTCTTACCTGCACACCTAATGGAAGTAGAGGCATACTAGGACATCCCAAAGCTGATATATTTAGCTGATTCTGCACTTGTGAAAGACAGGGTTTTTTTTTTACTGTGCCAACACATGTGTCTCTCACAACTACCTTCAGCTCAGCATTGTAGATTGTGGCCCAGATTTCAGAAGGCATTTATACAGGTCACTGCCCTAGTTATCTGTGTAAATGGCTTCTTGGTGATTTTGGCAAGGCACCTACTCAGGTACTGGCCCTCTGAGATCCCAGGTACCTCCCTAACATGCCCATATGCTATGTGATTCGCATCAGGGTGTGTTAGGGGCATTCTGTGGCTGGGCAGGGGCAGATAAACATGGTGGGTGGGTAGGAACATTTTTCTATGCAACACACATAGCCATCTGTGCCTTGAAGCTTGGCACTGATTTTCGTCAGATATCTTTCATGCACAGGGTGTGGGCGGTTAGCCTATTAATTTTTCCCTACCTGGATAGTTCCTGCACCTTCTTGTTTGTGTGTGAGGACCCTGATGTTCAATGGGTGAACCACATATCACCACAGCATTCAAATCCAGGCTAGACAGATGTCGGACATGCTATGCACTGACACAACGCTTTGTACCACCCAGATGAAAACTGAGCACCATATATTTCTGCACAGAGCATCCATACATGCGCTTGCCATTCACATCTAATTCTGCAATCTGCCCACGGAACATATATTCCCTGAGCCATAGCAGCATTTGCTTTCATGCACACTGATATGCAGAGGCGACATCCTCTATGGAGACACCTTCTCATTGCTATCTTGCAGGCCATCAGGGGGTATGCATTGATCTAAATATCCTGTGCCACATCCGAGAGGTTATTGTCCCTACAATTCACAACATCATTTTTGATCATTGCCTACACGCATTCACTAGAATTATGTTGGAACATCAGCCATGTCCCATATGTGATATGGGGATTCCTGGGGTAATACAGGACACATCATTGTATACCCTCCAACTCACTCACAGCACTGCCACCCCAACATCATCAATGTCATCATTGGCCAGGGTAGATAAATAACAGACATATCTGTGAGCAGCAAGGTTTGCCAAAATATGGTATGCATGGTTGAAACCTCCATGACACAGTACATGTATACAAAGGTGCACACTGCTAATGTTTGGATGTGGGAGCAATGTGTTTGTTCACAGAATCACAGCCATTAGGGGAGGTACATTTCTCAGAGGTAGATATAAGGCTCATATTTCTGCACACATCATACACCAACAGAGCCTTAATTACTGATATCTGACTTGTGGTTCACACAGACATCCCTTGCTGGAAACAAAATGTTGCCAGCTAACTAACACAGTGTCTGAGGCATAGATGATATGCATTAAGTATGCTCATATTTAGCTTGGCTTCCTATTTCTTGCACAGGACCCTTAGCCTCTGTGGCACATGTGGGCCTGTCAGCAGCACCCCTGGTTCACACAGCCACCGCGTACATTACCTTTACCCATACAATAGACTGTTGAGTCATATGCCAGATATCATGGATGGGCAAGGGAGCCATCTTTTTCATGACTGCTTACTAACACCACTGCACATATTTGTTGTTCATGCTGCCTTCACACTGTGATTGAAACACACATAGCGACTCAGTGCATGCTACCCATCCCGACCATATAACAGGTGTAAGTTGTAACCACATGTAAGGAATGAGGCATTATAGCCTCAATATGCATTCCATGGCACAATTCTCATGAGGTGAATAGCAAGCAGATACACAGCTGATGCAGCAGGACCCCATAATGGCAAAACAGTTGCATGAGGTTATGTCTCCGTGTCCCTGCAGCTCCATTATGGAGATCAAATCCCAGCCCAGCAAACAACATTCATATTGCCATGCCGCCAGAGCCACAATATGCCAAGGTTCAGCTGCACGTCGGCTCCTGCATCCCTTCCTTTCTTTTTTTTCAGGTTGTCCACAGATATTACCCCACATCCAAGTTGACTTTAGGCAACTTGTAGGTCAAATAACATCCTCATCTGACAGGCCTACCAAGGACATAGGTGGTCTTTGACAAATTCAGCAATAGGCATCCAGGTTGGTGAGCAACAGACAGCCCCCACTTGCACCTCCTTGTACACAGACCATCCCAGATGCATCTGAGGCTCTCCATACACCTCCACTGTTGGTTCAGGGTATGCATGTACTTGATTTGCATGGTTACATTAATAGGCAAGATTGCAATATAGGGCATGGCATAGATCATCAGTGTTGGTACCTCAAAATGACTCACATACTGTCTACACACAAGCTCATGACAATCAGGCCTGCAGACTGTAGGACTGCAATGAGGGACATACAGCACAATGCACATAATCCAGCTCCTATACCAGATCTGTCCTGGGGATGAGTTATTTATTTATTTATTTATTTATTTGAACAGTTTTTCTATACCGCCCCTTCCAACGATCAGGAGCGGTTTACATTGAACAAACCAGTTTTGGTCATATCAATGACTGTACATGGGACCTGTGGGAAACATACCTTGAGTCCTTCCCATATGTGCACTACACACCAACCCATCAACTGTTGACATGGGAAGGTGCCTACATGTTCACACATAGCAGGCAGGCACATGCTGTTGCATTGTTTGTTGATTTTCCACAGCTAGACATTGTAAGGGCCTAGCATCAGGTTTCTTGC
This sequence comes from Ichthyophis bannanicus, assembly GCA_033557465.1. Taxonomy (NCBI): domain Eukaryota; kingdom Metazoa; phylum Chordata; class Amphibia; order Gymnophiona; family Ichthyophiidae; genus Ichthyophis; species Ichthyophis bannanicus. Next base: position 31,836,979 of record CM066043.1, on the reverse strand, counting down.
ATTGTCCTTGTACACAGCACTACCCAGTGTAAATTACACTTGTTGGTATGCAATATGAGACCGACTCAACTGTATGCAGTGCAAAACGACATGCTGCATCTATGTGTACTTGCCAACAGATGTCATTTCCCGTGATCACTTTCACAACATGCAGAGAACAGAAACATGCATCTGAGGCCATTTCTGTTTTGGGTGAGGTTTGGGAAATTGCACAGGGTTGTTGGTGTGAGGGCAGCAGATGTCTGACACATGCATTTAACATGAGTCAAGTCTCATACCCAAACCGTGACATCAGGTACTTTGAACCACGACAGATATGTACACAACACACAGGTCAATCATAGTCTGGTGAGAATGAGCTGACAACCTGCTGATACATAGTAACATAGTAACATAGTATATGACGGCAGATAAAGACCAGCACGGTCCATCCAGTCTGCCCAGCAAGGCAGCAAAAGTAGGTGTACCCACCGCTCCGTGTAGGTCACCCCTCCCCATGCCTTAGTTTAGGGGTGTGTACCCACCGCTCCGTGTAGGTCACCCTTATTTGTTGAGATATAAGAGATAGTTATGTTTATTTTGATTTTATCCTGTTGCCATTTTGAATTATTTCATTGTATTTGCCCCCACCACTTCCATAAGGAGGGCATTCCAAGCATCCACCACCCTTTCAGTGAAAAAGTATTTCCTGACATTGCGTTTCAGTTTACCCCCTTGTAGCTTCACGTTATGCCCTCTAGTTTTACAGCTTTCCAGTCTTTGGAAGAGGTTTGTTTGTTCATTAATACTCTACGTATTTAAAGGTCTGAATCATATCTCCCCTGTCCATCCTCTCCTCCAGAGTGTACATCCTCTCCTCCAGAGTGTACATCCTCAACCCGTAAAACCACCTGCACCTTAGATCCTATCCCCTCCCAATGGCTTCTGAACACTTCCCTAGCCCTCTCTCCTCAGATACTCTCTATTGTCAACTCTAGTCTCTCTTCTGGTTCCTTTCCCTTCATCTGGAAGCATGCCATTATCCTCCCCATCCTTAAAAAAGACTCTCTCGATCCATCCTCCCCAGCCAATTGGCGTCCCATTTCGAATCTCCCCTTCCTTTCCAAAATTCTTGAAAAACTGGTTTTCGCCCAACTCTCCTATCACCTTGAAGCTTCCCTGGTTCTTCACCCCCGTCAATCCAGCTTCCGTCCCAATCACAGTACCGAAACCATTCTGCTTTCACTCCTTAACGACCTGCATATTGCCCACGATCGTGGTCTTTTCTCCATTGCCGTCTCCCTAGACTTATCTGCTGCCTTTGACCTTGTAGATCACCATACCCTCCTAGCTCGGTTACACAATATTGGGCTCTCCAGTTCTGTTCTCTCTTGGTTTCGTTCCTTTCTCTCCCATAGGTCTTTTTCCGTTTCTACAGGTCTTTCATCCTCTCCCCCATCCCTCCTCCCATGTGGTGTCCCCCAGGGCTCAGTCCTTGCCCCCCTCCTATTTAATGTCTTCCTGGCCCCCCTTGCCCTCTTGGTCCAGCAGCACGGTATCACAGCTCATTTCTACGCAGATGATATTATTCTTCTTCACCACACTGACCCCACTACCTTGGACCTAGCTCCCCTCAATTCCTGCTTGACATCGGTGGCTACCTGGTTCTCCTCTAATTTCCTGCATGTAAACCCATCAAAAACTTTTGCCATCTGGTTCACCTTCGGTGCTCCTGCTCCCTCCCTTGCTCCTCTTTTGTCTTCCACACCTCTCCCTCTTGTTCCCTCCCTACGTTATCTGGGGGTTATCCTGGACTCTGCCTTATCTTTCAAAGAACATGTTTCCTCTGTGATGCAATGGTGCTTTTACACTCTGAGACAACTTCGTGCAGTTCGCCCTTTTATATCCATCCCCGCTATGACCACGCTACTCTTATCCCTGGTGGTATCTCGTCTAGACTATTGTAATGTCATTCTGGCCGGCCTTCCCCAATCACAATTGCAGAGATTACAACTGGTTCATCACACAGCGGCACGTCTTTTGATGCATGCTTCACGTTTTGATCATATCACCCCTCTCCTGATTCACTTGCACTGGCTTCCACTTACCTATCACATACAGTTCAAGGTGCTCATCCATGTACATAGATCCATCCACACCGGTGTTCCCCTTTACCTCACAGATCAAATTCGTCTTCACTCCGCCCATCATTCCCTTCGGTCAGTCCATTTGAACTGCATGTCCCTTCCCTCTCCATCACAGGTTCATCTCGAATCCACCCATTCTTCTGCTTTCTTCTTCTTAGGCCCTCAACTCTGGAACTTGCTTCCCCTTGCCCTCCGTCTAGAACCCTCCTACAAAACCTTCAAGACCATGCTGAAGTCCCATCTGTTTTGCACAGCTTTTAACCTCCCTCCTCCCCCTGCCCTCTCATCTCCCCCACCCCGCTGAATTCAGTCATTCCTCAACCCGCTTTGCCTTGTTGCTCTATTCTCCTCTCTTATTCTATCCTATCTCGTATCTCCCTTTCCTTTTATTTATGGCGTTCTTTTCCTTTTTCAGCAGCCTTATTATTTTTGCTATTGTAAACCGCTCTGGTACCTTGAGTGTGAGCGGTATATAAAATGTATTAATAAAGATAAAGATAAAGATACATATTTAGGGCTTCAAGTCTCTTAAGTCTTCTGACGCAGGCTCCAAATCATTTTGGTCGCCTTCCTCTGAACTGTTTCCAATCTTTTTATATCCTTTTTGAGAGACATGGTCTCCAAAACTGAACACAGTATTCCAAATGAGGCCTCACCAGCGACTTGTACATTGGCATTAGTACCTCTTCCTTTCTGCTGGTAATTCCTCTTTGTATGCAACCCAGCATCCTTCTGGCTTTTGCCATCACCTTGTCACATTTATTTATTTATTTATTTAATGGTATTTATATACCACCTTATCATTCAATCAAAGCGGTTTCCTAAGCAAACAATCAAGGGGGAGCCAAATGTCTTCATGCAGTGTATAGTGTATTGTGTAGGTGTTGGCGGGGAAGTGATTATAGTTGGTTTATATACATAGTGCGCTATTATACATCATGAGCTATTATACATTCTTATATACAGTTTCGGGTGGTGGGGGGGGCTGATGATCTGACTTGTCTGTTGGCTCAGGGGGTATGTCCATAGTATTCAATGAGCAGGGTTGTCTTCAGCTGTTTTCGGAAGTCCTTGATTTCTATGGTTAGTCTCAGATCATCTGGGAGGGAGTTCCAGATGGATGGAGCAGCCAGGGAAAGTGCTCATTGCGCGGTGTCTTTGCGAGACTTGTTGAAGTCCTTTGGGGTGTTTACCCGGTTGGCGGTGCCTCTTCTTCTTGGCCTTGTGCTTGTGTCGGGTTGTATGAGTGTGTGTAGGTTTATGACGGAAGAGTGTTGTTTGATCTTGAATATGTTTATGATAGTCTTGTATTTGATGCGTGAGATGATTGGGAGCCAGTGTAGTTCTTTCAGTATGGGTGTGATGTGATTGTGTCTTGTAGTACCGGATATAATGTGGGCAGCTGTGTTTTGGGCCAGTTGTAGTGTTCTGAGGGTCTGCTTTGGTAGCCCGGTGTATATTGGATTGCAGAAGTCAAGTAAAGGGGTTATTAAAACTTGGCAAACGGTGCGAAAGTGCTCTGGGTCGAGGAGGGGCTTGATTCTTCTGATGAGTTGCATTCTTTGGTATGCGCTTTTGGTTGTTCTGTCTATGTGTGCTTGGAGGTTAAGCTCTTTGTCCAAGATGACTCCAAGGTACTTTATTTCTGTTTTTATGGGTATGAGTGCATTTTTTATCGATGTCGGGTGGGGGGATAAAGGCCGGATTTCGCGTGATGATCAGTGCCTCCGTCTTACTGAGTTAATTGATAGGTTGTTTTCCTGAAGCCAGTTTGCCATTTGCATGAGGCATTTTGTTATATTGGAGTAGTCCGGGTTGTCGACTGTGATGGGTGTGTAGATCATGATGTCATCTGCGTAGATTGTATAATGTATGTGGTGCTCTTTCATGATGACACATATTGGCTGGATGTATAGGTTGAATAGGAGGGCAGAAAGGGCCGATCCCTGTGGCACTCCTTGTTTGACTTTTATGGGTCGGGATGTGTTGTGTCCTACCTTGACCTGTATTTGTCTGTCGGTTAGGTATGAGTGGAACCAATTCAGGGTGGCACCATGTAGTCCGATGTTCTGCAGTCTATCCAATAGAGTCTTGTGGTCAACTGTGTCAAATGCAGATGAGATGTCAATGAATATCATTAGTATGCCTTTCTTGGTGTTGTCTATGAGGCGGAGGACGCTGTCGAAGAGGTATATCAGAAGTGTTTCTACCCCGTGGTTGGGGCGGAACCCGTGTTGATTGTTGTCCAGAGGGGCGTGGTTGTCTATGTGTTCTTGTAGTTGGTGCTGTACAGTTTTTTTGATTATTTTTGCTAGAAGTGGTATGCTGGAGATGGGTCTGTATGCAGCTGGATTGTTCTTGTCGAGTGTGGATTTCTTCGGGATAGGTCTTATTGTCGCAAGCTTCAGTTGATTTGGCATGCGCCCTTGGGTTAGGGAGGAGTGCACTGTCTTGTGGATGGTTTGGATGAAGTTTGATTTGGTGGCCTTGATCCATGGCACCGGGCAGGGATCTGTGGGGGCTGTGCTTGTCTTAATTGCTGTGATGATGTGGGAGAGTTGCTCCGTTGATGGGATGTTGAATGTTCCCCAGGTGTTCAAGGGTGTGTTAGACTTTGGGGTTAGGCTGGGTCTTGTTTGTTCTGCTGAGTGGAACTTTTCTTGGATGTGGTCCGCAAATTTTTGTGGGTCCAATTGCACTTTGTCTTCGGTATTCTGATCTTTGGTGAGGGCTTTTATGATTTCAAATAGTTCTCTGGGTTTGTTGTTGGAGTTGCGTATGATGTTTGTATGGTATTCCCTTTTTTGTCTGGTTGATGCATTCATTGTATTGTTTTTGCTTTGTTAGGTATAGTTCCTGGGTCTCTGGTGACTTGTTCTTTCTCCATCTCCGTTCTATTTTTCTGAGGTTCCTCTTTTCGTTTCGTATGATTTTTGAGTACCATGGCTTGTGTTGTAGTTTGTTGCAGCGAGGTGTCCTGTGTCTATGTTCTGTTGCTTTGGCAGCGTTGTATATGGTGTTGTTCCAGTTAGTGATTAGTGCTTCTAGGTCAGGGGTGTCAAACTCAAATACACAGTGGGCCAAAATGTAAAACTTGAACAAAGTCGCGGGCCAGCATTGAACAAATGAACCTTTTAATATGGACCCAAACAAGATTTGCTTTAACATTGAATATGAAGCAACACTTATTACTATACAATTTATAACTTAATAGTTCAGATATGCAAAAACCAATTTCAAATAAAAAAAATCATCAATGACATTCATTTATTAAATAAGATTTAAATAATAATAAATAATAATTTTTAAAATAAAATAACAATAATAAAATTAATCAACCATTCAAGCCCATGTCTTGGAGTAGCAAGAAAAAGTGCATAAAGAAAACGTTAATTATTGCTCAGTTTGCTGCACACTGATCTAATCTGATGTGCCCAAGCCAGATACCTGGCATCTCTTCTTGGATGATAGTTCATCAATGTCTGGGCTCAGGCTTTGAGCTGAGGAAATCCTCAGTATCGAGCGAAGGTGTTCATCAGTCAGACGTCTCCTGTGAGATGTTTTGGTCATCTTCATCGAGGAGAAAAGTTGCTCACATAGATAAGTGCTGCCGAACATGGAGAGCATCTGAGCAGCTTGGGTGCGGAGCTGAGGCATTGTGTCACGGATGAACTGTGGAAACTGGGCGGCGCCCACAGCATCATACTTTGACTTCAGCGTGTCATTACACTGGAGTTCAATTAGCTCCATTTGGAGGTTGGTTGGTGCGTTTTCCACATTAACTGCAAAGGGATTACTGAGCAGTTCAAACCTACATTTCTGGACATCAAAGTCGGCAAATCGCCGGCTAAACTCAGCGCCGAGTACACTGAGTTTTTCAGCAAACTGTGCGCATGGGAACAAGTTGGTAAAGAACTGCGTTTTCATGGTTTGGCAGCAGGGAAAATGGCCAAGGTTTCCTTGCAGCATCTGATTCTCCCACAGGCGCAGTTTAGTTTTAAAAGCCCTCACTGCAGCGTACATGTCTGTGATGATGCGCCCCCGCCCCTGAAGCTGCAGGTTCAGCGCATCGAGATGGCTCGAGATGTCACACAGAAAGGCCAGCTCACACAGAAACTTTTTCTCCCGAAGCTCTGCTGTGTCCTTCCCTTTGCTTTCCAGAAACTGACATATTTCCTCATGCAGCTCAAAACATCTATTCAGTACTTTTCCTCGGCTTAACCATCTCACCTCTGTGTGATACGGCACGTCTGCGTATTCCGAACCACACTCCTCCAGAAAAGACTTAAACTGGCGGTGATTCAGACCTTTGGCTCTTATAAAGTTAACTACTTGTGTTACTGTGGTCATAACATGTTCCATCTTTAGGGCTTTGCCACACAATGATTCCTGATGTATGATGCAGTGATAAACAGTTAGTTCACCTGCACAGTTCTCTTCCTGCATCTTCTCCCGGACCCTGCCCACCAGTCCACTTGTTTTACCGCACATCGCTGGCGCACCATCTGTCGTTAATCCCACGAGTTTATCCCACGGCAGCTTTATTTCAGTTACGCATTTGGAAACCTCCTCAAAAATTTCCTTTCCTGTGGTTGTGCCATGCATTGATTTGAATCCCAATAGCTCCTCTGTAACACACATATTTGAGTCCACGCCACGGATGAAGACTGACAGCTGAGCAGTATCAGATGCGTCGCTGCTCTCATCCACAGCAAGGGAGAATGCAACGAAATCTTTTCCCTTTTCCAAAAGCTGGTCATACAGATTGGTGGCAAGATCACATGTGCGATCAGCTACTGTGCTTCTGCTCAGGCTCACGTTTGAAAAGGCTTGCTTTTTCTCTGGGCACACGATGTCACAAACTTTCAACATGCACTTTTTCACAAACTCTCCCTCATTAAAGGGCCGGGCTGATTTTGCGATCTCTGCTGCCACAATATAACTAGCCTTTACAGCAGCCTCACTTTGTGATGTGGCTTTTTTGAACATATTCTGTTGTGAAACCAAACTTCTTTTCATCTCCTCCACTTTCTGGCTCCTTTGAGTCATGTCCAGGTCCTTGTACTTGTCATGGTGTTTTGTTTCATAGTGTCGTCGAATGTTATACTCCTTAGTTATAGCCACGTTGACTCCACAAATCAGACAAACAGGTCTGTCTTTTACATATGTAAACAAATATTCTGTCTCCCACCTGTCCAGAAAGTTCCTGTTGTCTGCCTTTCTTTTTGCCATTTTTGGGAAGGGGTTCCACAGTGACAGTTGTAGCTTGAGATCGCTATGACTTCTGTCACACAGGAGAGGGCGTTTCTGGGACCTGTCCTGATTGACGCGCCAAAACAACAGCAAGGCATTATGGGATTTGTAGTATTAGCGATGAATGAATGCGCTGTATAATACCGGCGGGCTAGCTCTAGTAGTCATTTGGTATAGCCTCGCGGGCCAAATATAATTACACTACGGGCCAAATTTGGCCCGCGGGCCAGAGTTTGACACCTATGTTCTAGGTCATCTGTTTCATAGTTTAGGTTTTGTATTGTGTCCTGCAGGAACTGGTCTCTGTCGAAGCATTTGAATCTTCTTTGTGTGGGGGTGTTGTCCAGATATCTGTTTAGATTCTCCTCTTGTGGTATAATGTTTACTTCAATTAAGTGATGGTCAGACCATGGTACTGGTGGTGTGATGGGTGTTGATATTAGGCCTGTTGAGGTTAGGTAGTTGGGTGCAAAGATAAGGTCTAGTGAAGATCCATGTCTGTGTGTTGGGGTGCGGATTATTAGTACCTCTTCCTTTCTGCTGGTAATTCCTCTTTGTATGCAACCCAGCATCCTTCTGGCTTTTGCCATCACCTTGTCACATTGTTTCACCACCTTGAGATCCTCAGAAACAAATCACTCCAAGGTCCTTCTCCTGGTCTGTGCACACAAACCTCTCACCTCCTATTGCAAACAATTCCCTTGGATTTCTGCTTCCAAGTGCATGACACTGCACTTCTTCACATTAAATCTTAACTGCCAAGCATTAGATCATTCTTCCAGCTTTTGTAGATCTTTCCTCATGTTATCCACTCCCTCAGGGAAGTCCACTCTGTTGCAAATTTTTGTTTCATCTACAAAAAGACAGACTTTTCCATTCAGTCCTTCAGCAACATCACTCACAAATACATTGAACAGTACTTGTCCCAGGATCGAACCCTGGGGCACACCACTAAATGCACACTGCATTTAGTGGTGTGCCCACATTGCAAGCAGCTACATACATTCCCTTTATTAGTAAGTCTTCCCATAGCCAATGCTGTGCAGGTTTAGCCTAGTGGTTAAAGCACTGTCTTTGGACACACCAGAGCCCTGGTTCAATGCCCATGGGTTCTTTTCTGTTCCTTTCATTCTGGGCTGGTCCAGATACTGTCCAAAAGGGTGCAGATACAGCAACAGCCCATCCATCCTTATGCTTATTCATTGTGAGATATTTACTGCATGCTCTTTTCAATCCAGACTATCCAACGAGCAGAGTGTGTTGCCTCAGCTGTGGCCCATTGGAGAGTGTTGGCAATGTGACCCCAGCTGATGCATGACCCACACAGTGAACAGGCTTGGAAGACTGGACCCTCACCGTGGGAGCCGGTCTGGGCCTCCATCACGTATATACTGAATGTGCAGGCACATCCTCCAGGGGTGATGTGGAGGTATCAAGCTGTTTCTACATTGCACCACAAAAACCAATACCCAAACCAAGGCAAAAATTCAACCCACCAACCACTGTTAACCTGGTTCAAAGAAATACCATCAAAATCAGAAAAAGAGTATGTATTTTTTTGTCGGAATAGCCAATCCAGTGTAGAGGAAAATTCACTCACACCGTTACGGCTTTTCCCTTTTAATCATAAATTGAAAAAACAGCAATCACTTAGCTGAATCGAAAGAGAAGCTGAGGCTGCATTCCTCAATCAGCAATATAGCGAACGACGTGGCACATTTTGGGGTGTTTAATGTACTACCCCTGCGTCAGGTCTAATCACTGTTCAACAGCCAAATCTCCTTTAAACTTAGTCTCTGAAAAGAACGGTTTTTATCCCGTGGCGTCAGCAACGTAAACTCAGCTGATCTCAGCCATGATTGAAGATCAAAAAAGCTTGTCAAAGTTAGAAGGGGGAGGAACCACCAAACAGGAACACCCCCAGTAAAAAGTATAATAGCAAAAAATGTTAAATAATGGTAGACCAATCCACCTGCATATTCAGTTCCCGTGGGTGCACTGTAGCCAACCAAAAAATCCACTTTTGTTCCAAATATTGCAAGGCTTGAAGACGGTCACCACCACGGGGGTCCGGTGGCACAAGGTCAAGAACCTGCCAATGAAGATCCACAAAGTCGTGAGAGCTAACTAAACAATGGTCCACCATTGGGGCTGATGTCGTTTTGGTGCAGAGCCGAGAGGCATGCTCCCCCAGTCGGACCTTAAAAGGTCGAGACGTACGCCCCACATAATATAAATTACATGGGCATAAAATCAAATACACCACATAAGTTGAAAGACAATTAGTCCTCCAGTGGGTTCGGTAAGTTATTTGAGTATGGCTATCAAGCCATCCCAAGCCCGAAAGTGTATTCAAACAGTAAATGCAACCACCGCAGGGAAAATGCCCTGCTGTATCATGAAAAGTTATGGGACGATCCACAGTTGCCGTAGTACGGACCACCAGGTCTCGTAGATTAAATTTCCTAGAATATGCTATCTGAAGCTTTTTTCTAAAACAGGCATGCAGACCCAACACGGGCCAATATTGATGTAAAATGCCCACAACTGTCGAGGATCCCTTCATGTAGGTGAAAACCCCCATTATTTTTTCTTCTTCTTGCAAGCAGTTTGAAGCCGAGCTGGTGAAAAGCCATTCCCTGTGGATATGGCAGGCTCTTTTATATGCCAGTGTGACCACTCTTGGTGGATATCCCCTTGACAACAACCTAGCTGTCAAATCTTTTGTATGTACTTTAAAATCAGCAAGATGGGTACAATTGCGACGAAGGCGCAAAAATTGGCCAAACGGTGTGAGCGAATTTTGGCCAAACGGTGTGAGCGAATTTTCCTCTAGACTGGATTGGTTATTCCAAAGGGTAAAGGAGGAGAAGAGGATCTTCCGCAAGATTACCAATGGAGCAGAGCGGAAGCTAAAGACCACGTGGTCTTTAGCTTCCGCTCTGCTCCATTGGTTATTCCGACAAAAAAATACATACTCTTTTTCTGATTTTGATGGTATTTCTTTGAACCAGGTTAACAGTGGTTGGTGGGTTTCTACATTGCAGGCAGATACATACATTCCCTTTATTGGTACTTCTGCCATGGCAGATGCTGTGCAGGTTTAGCACGGTGATTAGTGCACTGTCTTTGGACACACCAGATACCGACTCAATGTTTGTAATGGATGTTTTTTAAGGCCCTCTTCATTCTTCTGTCCAAACTTGTGCAGTGTCTGCATTAAATCAGGTACCTATGTCCCTATTCATGCTCATATATATTTCTACCATGCTCATTATAATCATGACTATACGACAGCCAAAGTGGTTTTCACTCTTCTGTGAAACCTGAGAGACTGTTGCTAATGTGACCACAGCACATGTATGAGCTGTAGAATGCAAAAGATTGGTGTAGATGACCATAACTGTAAATACACATCTTCCCCTCTATACCATATACACACCACGTGCGGACATATACCAATAGAGTGATTTTGAGCAGACAACCTTTAGCTGCAGTATATGCTGCAAGACACATTCACTTTCTTGGTTCGGCATCCTCTGTGAGGTTCTGTGAATGTTTGGTATTATGCTTGCAGCACTGTCTTTGTGGACTGTAGACCACATTTCAGTTACCAGATGTTCTCATCAGAATTCTGTTACCCCCATCTCAAAGCACTGTCAGCTGCAGGCCAGGGTGTGCCTTTACAGATGTAGCCATTCCACAATGTGGCCTAACATAGGTCAGGCATGCGCACTGCACTCATGCATATCTAACAGCAATACTTTCTTGCCTCTGGTGTACAACATTGCAGAGGGCTAATGATGTTGGACCAATGGATGTATTATACACATTTAGCGCATGATTGAAATATGGCACCCTAACTGTGACTGGCCATTGCAAACTCTGACACACATATATTGTACATACAACCATATCCCACTCCTTCAATGCCCATCTGCTACAATCCTCACACATCATTACTTGCTCCACATTATGATTGAAACACAGACATGAACGTTTATTACATCTACAAGTATGAGGTAGATTGTGTGGTTATGGGACCAGCTAAGGCAGCCAACACACACACTACAATAGCATTTCAGGGTCCCCATGGCACACCTGCTTCTTGGACAAAGAGACCCAAACTCCATCTGTGCCGTCACATTTGCAATATCAAACCGGCACAGACATAACACACTCTCTGCTGCCACCATCGGAACCACAGATCCACACTCACCATAGCCACATCATGTGCAGTCATGTATTTGACATGCAGCTGCTACACCATGACACATGCGAGAACATGTGCAACTGCTCAACAGGTAAATGCACTTCTCCTATGACTGTTCCACATCACCGCTCATGCTCAGTCCTTCTTTTGCTGAACATATCGATAGCATGCTGACTCCACCCAGACTAATTTCAGGCCTCAGCTATGCAAAACACAAACAGTACTGACAGTGACATGTGCACAACGCACTGATTTACTATTCTTGGGTGTCATCTGCACATCCCACTTACTGACTACAATATCAGATGAAAAGAGTTTGTCTGGTCCATTAACTAACACCTGTCCATTCATCCATCACCTTCAGATTGTCTTCCATTGCTGCTCCTTTATCCTGCATTGAGGTTGCAGCCTTTTTTGTACATTAAAGTGCATGCTTGTCACCTTACCACACCAGGTTCTGTTAGAGTGCGTTAAAGGACACATAGAACGCTTTACGCTGCCTCGCCTCTACATGCCCAGGGCGCTTTCTGCATGAAGACACCTTATTGCTGCCATTAGCACACGCTAATGCATACTACCTTAGCATGGTTTAGTAAACATACGCCTTTGAGTCTGATCACAAAAGTATGAGCCAAATAAGGCCAAAATACTTCCAGACAGCCCCAATTTGTATAAATGCAGCAAAAGCTAATTGTGCTGGACAGTGTCAAATCCTGCTGTCTGTGGAGATATTCAACAGCACTAACTGCATAGTACTAAACTTTGCAGTCTGCCCCTTAGCAGGTCAGCCTCCCATTGGCCAGCTGGCTGAGGGCTCTGGATATCAGCCTGAAAAACACAGAATAAATCCCATTGCTCCCTTCTGTCATTTCTTGCCTCCTAATGATTCCCAGAATAAGTTCAGGCTCTCAAAGCTACCAAGCTTCCTAGTTAGCAAGACTGGGGTCGCCTTTGACTCCTCCCTCTCCCTCTCCACAAACTTCCAACTGATTGCTAAAACCCATCTCTTCTTTCTCTATAACATTAGCAAAATTTGTCCTTTCCTCGCCCCCATCTTGACTAATACAGCCCCCTCCTTGCTGGTCTCCCTCTAAATCATCTTTCGTCCCTTCAATCTGTTCAAAACTGAGCAGCGCGGCTAACCTTCTGCCAGGCTTGTTGGGGAAGAAGCTAAAAGAAGATAATGGGAGGCTGAATAGGAGATAGGAGGCAGAAGACAAAAGCCAAATAAGGTGCATAGGATGATTGATAGAGAAAGAGCTAAGGATGGTGAGAGGATGAGAAGCAAAAAAAAGTAACTGAGCACCAGGGTGGGGATGAGCACAGAGAGTAAAAATTTGGGTGTGAGGGAAATGGTGAAAGCTAGAGAAGGAGTAAGAGGCAGAATTTAGAATGGAAGAGCTGGGGAGTTGGTAAGTGCCAGAAGATGGTACAGAAATGAAGTGAAACAAGAAAACCTGGTAAGTAGGAGAGATGTAAAAATAGGGAGATTGAGGATTGGAGGGTCAAAGAGGAACAGAAGATGAAATCTGATTAAAGAGGGAGATAGAAAAGAGACCAATGTAAAAAAAAATTGAAAGGGAAAGATCATTGTTAAAGACAAATATAGGGGAGGAAGTGAAGAGGACAGAAAAGAGAAATGAAAAATGGACAGGAGACCCTAGAAAAAGAGTTAAGAGAAGATAAACAGCACAACAGAAATGAGAAACAGGCCAAAGAGGTTAGAAAACAAAAAAGCTCAGCGAATTTAGAAAATAATGCATTTTGAGACTGATATGAAGTTTTCTCTGAGAACAAGCAGGAAGTCAATCCACACATATGGGTAATGTCCGCACCGACAGAGCCCGCATGGTGTCCACTCCCCAGCTTTCATAAAAAGTCTTTGGGCCTTTCACCAGGCATACATAGTCACCTTCTGGCCCAAAGGTGACATCTTACCTCAGTCTTCATTTTTACGCAGAGCCCAACAGACGTCTTGTCTGTGTTCCTGGAAAAAGCTGATTTTTTTTATTGTGATTTCTTCGTGATTCACCTTTTCTCTGCTTGCGTACTGTGATCTGAGTTCCTGGATCCATCACCTCGGCATTGTGTTTTGTTTGGGCTCTCTCCTTTTCTTTTTCCTTCTCCTTCAGTGTCTGGGTTTTTTCATGTCCTCCTGACTGAGACATATAGAGTTTGATTTTATGGGTGCCATCTTCCCTGCTATGTCTTTGGTCAGTGGCTTAAAGCAGTGCAATCGTTGTAAACATACCATGTCCCACACATCAGTCATGACTGTTGCCTGCAGTGCCTTGGTGCCAGAGCCGGCCCATCCACTAGGTGAGCTAGGCAGCAGCCTAGGGCAGCCGACCCAGATGGGCGGCCATGCCCCCCAGCTGCTGCTGATTCTGTTTGGAAGGAAGTGGGCAGTGGCTTTTATTTCCAAATAAAAGTCACAAAAAGCTGCCGCTTTTGGAAATACTGCTGCTGCCCGCCTCCCCCTCTTGAGACGGAATAAGCAGCTACTGGGGGGGGCAATGGTGGAAGATGGAGGGCGGTAGCAGTGGCAGCTGGGGGGATAGCAGTGAGGCTTCTGAGCAAGGGCCGGAAGAATCATGAAAGGCACCGGGAGTCGCTCTTTGGCCCTAAGATTTCCTGTTTGTCTCCAGCATCGTCCAGAGAATCGGTGCCCTCGGGGGCTGTGGATGAGGCCTTACCCTTACGTGTGGACTGTGCTCACTCTGAGCCTCCAGATGGTGAGGCATCAGACCTGGGATCAGTCATGGATGACCATCCTTGGAAGGATTGGACCCCATCGAAGTCAGCATTGAAGCCCAATTCCGGAACCATGGTCACTGGCATTGGAGTCCTCGAATCAATGCTAAAGGCGAAGGCCAGAAGTGGCCTTCCAAACTGCCCTGGGAGTTGGAAACTCCCAAAGCCTCGGGGGATCAGCAATGGTCATCTGAGGCCATCCAAGGAGCAGACACAAGAAGAGCGAGACCCTCTTGTAAATCAATCAGAGATACACATGAAGCAAGAGTGGAGGATGAACACAAATACTTTATTGAATCCCCAACACATTTCGGCAGATGCCTTCTTCGGGGGGAGGGTACTATGATACAAAAATATATTAAAAACCATATATTAAAAACCATGTATTGAAAACATGAGAAAGCCAAAGCATAATTAAGCAGGCATGACCACTGTTAGTGTTCGGGGTTACAGTACAATAACATCAAACCACAAATATAAATAAATAAGTTGACAAGTATATAAAAAGATAATATAAATTAAAATAAAGATTAAAAGAAAAGAAAAGAAAATAGACGCAGGGCAAAATCATTGTCAATAAATATAAAATCAATGTATAAAGATACAATACATTACTCACAGAGAAAAACTTGTGGGTACAGAGACCCTAGTGGTGAGTCTTCTTATGTTGTAGCAATCACCATCTAGAAACAATGGGCTTTACAAAATGAAACTTGTGATAAGGAAGCTTATCATAGCTCAGGAAGGAGCTATAGAAAAGGTGAAGTGTCTCTGAACAAGCAACCTGTCAGTTCTGGTAGAAATAAGAAAACAGAATTTTCCCATAAAAGACTACCAGTCCCAGAATGCACCAGGTTTCCAACAGCCATTAGAGGAGCTGAAGTGGGGAAACGTGTGTTCAATCAAGAGGGCTATGAGGTAATCCCCAAGCACTCATCTCAAAGGGCAGGGCCTGATTCAACACAGCTGCGCTGTGCTAGGGTGGAGCACTCATCTAAGCAGAATAAAGGTAGAGTTTATTCTACAGAGAATTATCCTCATCCTCAGTTTCTTGGAGATTCTCATCTTGGACAGCTTCATCATCTGGAGGATCATCAGAAGCAGAAGCCAGAGCGGACGGACAGAAAGGGCAAGAAACCCTTTGGAAGAAAGAAGAGAAAAGCATTTGGAAAGTCTAAAGGAGTCCAGAGCAGTATGTATACTGGGAGACATTCAAAAGGCCAGCATACACCATTGGACTGAGGAAAGCCAGAGGAGTGGTGCTGCAGGGCTAGGAATCTCCAGACGGTACCTGTGAGGGAGACGGCTGCACGTGGAAGGGACCCTAAGACCCATGCCAGAAGGTATGTGAAGAGAGATCCAGTGTCCAGGGATCTGGATTGGAAGGCTGGACATAAGAACTGGACTACATACTGGCCAGGCTATTTAGAGAGGAACTCTAACAGCAATGGAAGCTCAGGTATGAACACTGATCTATGCCCTAGCTATAACCTTGAAAGACAGCAGGGAAACAAGTATTCTCCTGAAAGTGCTCCATTGAGAAATTCCTCTGTGCCAATCCCTGATATTGAACCCATGATTGTTGAAGAAGGGGAAGGAGAAGTCTTAGATAAAGGCTGTGAATATATGGATTGCTCTCTGTCTAAACTCCTTTGGTAATTTTCTGTTGCAAGGTACAACAACCATCAGAAAGAAATGCAAACTTGTTCTTTAATCTATTCAGAAAAGCTACTGAGTAGGATTTTGAGCCATGCAGTAGAAAGCAAGCCAGCTAAGGGGTTTCAGCTGGGTAACTGCTAGCAATTGAGCCTTACCTAATTGCTTGTGAGCTCTGAGGGAATCACTTCTGAGTCTATGTGGGAAGATATAAGAAGTTAACCTGAAAAGAACAGTTTTTCCCTTCTTTGTGGATTTTGTTTGTTGTTTGATACACTGCTAAGAAAATATTAGCTAGAGTCTACAGAAAAGACCATTTTGTTACCCTCATGGTCTTAGTCTTTTGATTTGATTGCCTGACAAGTTCAGCTGTTGTTTTCCTGATTTTGTTTTTCTAAGTTTAACACTGAAAGCAAGTATCCTGTTTTATGTGCTACCAAGCATATCTGTGTTGGGAGAAATAACCCCATAAATAAATATCTTATGGGCTTTACACTCAAGCACAACTAATTATTGTGAGCAGCTGTGTCTGGTGTGAATGGACTGCATTTCCCACAATCCCTTGCAAATCATATTGATATATGCACTTGCCAAGACTGTGAACATTCTCACCCAGGCAGCCGTCTGACAAACTGTAGTGTATCTATTGAAACTGCAACATCAACAATTTAAAATTGACACAGAGATCTATAAATAAAGTTACAAATTTAAATAATGAAAACCAAAACTGTATAAAAAAGTTAAGTGTGCCCTCTAGCACATCGGAAAGGAACCCAAGTGACACTTACCGTCAGTGACTAGAAGGTAGGAAAATATATCTAAAAATGAGAGTACTTTCAAAAAACTAGCTGATCTTATATAAAAAGGTCGGCACACATTGAACACACTAAAGAAAGTGTGAAAATAGTGTACTAAAAATATCAATAGAATGCCTTTAAAAACACGTAAATCAAATGATATTTAAAAATTATAAGGGACAAAAGCAATATGTTGCTCATAAAGAATCCCTCTCTAGAGATCAAACTATATTACAAAACCACTATCCATGTGCCGTGCTAGAAAATATGTATAGTGACAGACATAATAGCATGCGCGTGCCGTTACGAGACTGCATCAACCGTATTCTGCATGTAACCCGCACTCATTCAGATTGCAGTCAACGTAAAAGAAAAAGCCTAATATATTAGTAAACGGCATGGAGCTAACTTTATCAGATAACTTAAAAATAATCAATAATGCTTTTAGCTAAAAAACATTAATAGATAGCATCTTGGGAAACATATAAACTCAGACTAAAACTGAAACGCTGTCATTACTCGTAAAGATGTGTTTCTTGAGGCAGAAAACAAATGCTGAAATAGTACAACTAATATTCGTGCATCTAGCTAAGAAAGC
This sequence comes from Ichthyophis bannanicus, assembly GCA_033557465.1. Lineage (NCBI taxonomy): Eukaryota > Metazoa > Chordata > Amphibia > Gymnophiona > Ichthyophiidae > Ichthyophis > Ichthyophis bannanicus. The sequence goes on along the minus strand of CM066043.1, from coordinate 31,819,582 downwards.
GTCAGAGAGATATTGTGATACCGTACATATGCGATGAGAATGTAACATCAGCCATACCTGTCAGAGAACTTGCGTTGATGAGAATGCGATCAGTAAAAACTAGTGCTGCGGTAGAAAAGTGAATTTAAAGACGCCAGAAAATGCGCCAAACCTGGGGGCGTGGCCAACTGATCGCTACACTCGCTAACACACTCAAAACAGGGATGATTGGTATTGTATACAAACTTATATGGCGCAAAATGTATAACGGATAAAATTGCTTAAAAACAATTGAAACCAGAGGAAGCACGGCAATCACAACTGAAGAACAAAGGTTACACTGAATTAGATCTACGTGATAGAAATCGATAAAAGTGCCACTTGTGTGTAGAGATGGATATATAAATGAATCAATAACTAAAATTTACAGATAAATAAAATCATTTGTATAAAAGTGTATAAATATACATGAAAATAAATTATATCAGACATAAAATAGTCAATTTAAACAATTTAAAAAAATATAGTTGGCATAAAGAATGAACATTGGATAAACCATAGACAGTAAATTACATTCAAAACATGAAACTGAATAACTACGGGTAACATGTGAAGACCAACATTATTGATGGTATTAATCTAAAAGATGTGTATAAATAACTTATTTATTTTTATTTATTTATTTACAGTTCTTTTATACCGCGCTATTTGTCGTCAGTGCGGTTTACAATGAACGAAGGTACTCACATAAGCAACAGGCTGTAATGAGTTTACAAATAACAGGGCAAATAACCAGGAAGCAACATTGGGGAAACTTTGTACATAGAGGTATAAACTATATACAGTAACAGGTTATTATTTACATTGTGTGCAGTGTGATACAGAACGTTACTGCGTATGTTGTGGGATTGGGTTGTGTTGGAGAGACGGTGAGGGATCGTGGTGCTTGTAGAGTGTCGGAGGAAGAGGTGATGCTTTAGGGTTTTTCTAAATTCCTTGAGGTCAGTGATTAATCTGACTGCTGGTGAAAGGTTGTTCCAGCATCTGGGGGCGTAGTATGCGAATGCTCTTTCTGTAGTTGTACGAGTGCATTTTATGGATTCTGTCGGTATGGATAGGGTATTACACGCTGCTGATCTCCTTGCTCTAATATTGGGGGTGTGATTGATGAGTGTTGAGATTGAGGGAGGGGCTATTTTATTAATAGCTTTAAAGGTGGTGATGAGGACTTTATATGCAATCCTGCAGTTTATAGGGAGCCAGTGTAGTTCCCTTAGGATGGGGGTTGAGTGGTCCCTCCTTGAAGCTCCATACAGGACACGGGCGGCAGCATTCATGGCTAGCTGTAGTGTATTTAGGGTGTTATTTGGGAGGCCGTGGAGTATTATGTTTCCATAGTCAAAGTGGGGCAGGACTATAGCTTGGAATATAGTTCGGAAGTTGTTATGGTCTAGCATGTTTTTCAGGTGTCGGAGGGTTCTAATCTTGAAGTAGATGATTTTTGCAGTGCGGTTTATATGTTCTTTGAAGTCCAGTCGATGATCCAGAGTTACGCCTAGGTATTTTATGGTGGACTTGATAGGGAGCTCTGCGTCCCGTACTTTTAGGGTAGCCGGTGGTGAAAATTCTTTGTTTTTTGTGATGATGAGAGCTTCGGTCTTCTTGAAATTTATTTGCATATTTTGAGTGAGGAGCCAGTCAGCTATTGCGTTGAAGCATTCTACTAGTCCTGTATAATTTGGGAGAGTGACATTGATTGGTGTAAATATCAACACGTCATCTGCATAGATTAGGCAATCTATGCCATACGAGCGAGTGATTTCACAGATCGGCTGCATATATATATTGAAGAGTAACACAGAGAGGGCGGAGCCTTGAGGAACACCTTGCTTTAGTTGGAAAGGTTCGGATGTACTTTCTCCAACCCGAACTTGTTGCCATCGTTCTTCAAGGTAAGATTTGCACCATTCCCATGCTAGTCCATGGATTTCCTTGTCGTGGAGTCGGGATAATAATTTGTCATGGTCCACAGAATCGAACACTGCTGAGATGTCAAGGAATATTAGTGCGAAGCCTGTCCTGATGTTGTCAATCCCACTAATGAGCGCGTTGATTAGGGAAGTCAGAAGTGTTTCAACTCCGTGAGCTTCCCTGAAACCATGTTGGCTGAAACCATAAACTTAAAAACATAAACATCAAAAAACCATGAATTAATCACATATAATTCATAAAAACACTGATAGATCTGTTTCTTGATTTAATCCATTAGGTTCCAGACTGTTAAGTTCATAGATACATCTCTGCTCTAATTTGAGCAATATCTTATTGGCATCTCCACCTCTCCAATGGGGAACCACAGTCTTAAGAACTAAATATTTCATATCGTTAATGGTGTGTTGTTTTTGTAGCCAATGTGACACAAGTGGACTATCTAAAATTTTCCTTTGTAGGCAGCTCCTATGCTCTATAATCCTGGTGCATACCTGACGTATAGTTTTCCAACATAAATTAAATTGCAAGGGCATATTATCAAATAAATCACTTTTTCTGTTTTGCAGTTAGAAAAATTATTTATATGAATTTTCTGTTGCGTGACTGGATGTATAAAAACTTCCTTAACTGTAATTGTATGTGCGCATACGGAACAACTCCCACATTTAAAATGGCCCTTAATTTTAGGTAATGGCTTATGATATGTGAGGGCAGATGGTACTAGAATGTTAGCTAAATTGGGGTTACGTTTATGAGCAACCATGACCTTCTTAGATGTAAATGCTGGTAAAGTAGTTAATAAATACCATTCTTGTTTCAATATGTTGATGATTTCCTTAGAGTAGTGAGAAAAGGTAAGCGGTGATCATACCAGTGCCTATGGACCTACTGGCCTAGAGGTCAGAATAGTGGCCCTGGAGTGCAGCCTCGCTGCCCTCCTGGCAATACAGCAGGCCCCAATGACCGGTACCTCTGATTCCTCAGGGCCGGTGACCATACCCTCCACTGTGGGGGCATCACCATCTGAGGTTCAGCCTGAGCTGGAGCGGTTCCAGTCTGGCTCCAATTCCAGGCAGAGGTCTGCCTTTCCCTTAAAAACCCAGACCTCAACTCCGAGTGCCTCAGGGTTGGATTGACGGGAGCCTTGGACTCCAGCAACTCTCCCCGCCGGGCAATGGGCCAATGCCTACGAATTCCTGGAGGTATCTTCCAATACCGATTCTGACTGGGAGACCGATGACGAGTCCCCAGATATTCATTGGCACCACAATGTTCCCTCCGACCCATCCCCACCACAGGGCCATTGGAGGTCCCCGCCCAAGGACCTTTCCCAGGAGTCCATGCAGGACATGGTGAAGGTCTTGGCCTTTGCCACTGAGTCTGAGGATGAGCCTCGAGCAGAGGCCCTCGAGATCCTCCAGTACAAGCCCCCCCCCCCCCCCGAAACAGCCACTTGCGGTTCTCATTCCCCCATCCTGGAACAGCTCTTTTTCAGAGAGACACCGGTTACGGTGCCCATAGTGAGCAAGCAGCTCAATTCCATGTATCGAGTCCGCAAGAGCCCAAACTTCCAGAAGACACAGCTACCACACAATTCCATGGTGGTGGAGTTGGCTAGGCATCAATCAAGGACCAGAAGATGCACTCCTCTGTGCCCTCAGGCAGGGAGGCCCATACTATGGATGCCTATGGTAAGAAGTGTTACCAGTGCTCAATGCTCATGGCCATATCCAAGCTTACTAGCTGTACCTGGGCATGTACCTGAGAGACGTGGCAAAGGAACTTGCCGGGTTCTCAGCTGGACTGTTTGATGAACCTCTGCAGTGGTTCCATACCCTGGCACTGATGGTCAAGGAGGGTTCCAAATACATAATTCGGGCAGCCTATGATGTCTTCGAGTCTGTGGCTAAAGTGGCTGCACTGGGCATTGGTGCCTGGTACCAGGCATGGCTATAGTCCTTGAATCTGGAGCAATAGGTGCAAGACAAATTGGTCAATGTCCCTTGCTGGGAGAGAACCTCTTCAGTAAACCCATGATGGACAAGGCCGCAGAGTTGGAGTCCGAGTTCATGACAAAGATGAGGCTCTCCAGGAAGACTGAATTCCCTTTCCAATGGAAGGCCTCGGGGAAAAGGCCTTTTACCTAAAAAAAGGAAGGCTTACAGAACTTACTCCCAATTTCCGGCCTATCCAGCTCCCCCACAGGGGCAGCAGGTCAAGGGACAGGGGCATGGCCCTCATAAGCCTAAGGTCCCCAAGCCCTAGCCAGCACCTCAGCTGCAACCTGGGGAGGTTGACTTCTTGAGCATAGCTGCTCTTTCCCTCCCAGGTCAGGGTCTGCAGCACACAGGGGTCATTTGGTCCTCTTTTCTAACTGGTGGCCCAACATCCCCACCAATACGTGGGCCTTAGGTGGTTGAGGAGGGTTACCTTCTCCATTTTGCCCAGACATTACCTCCATGTTTTCCAGGGGAACTTCCTATGACTCCTCTTCACTGCAGGTTTATGCAGCAGGAACTTGTGGGCTACTTCCTAGTTCCAACAGGAAGTTTTCAGCTCATCTTGGATCTGCAGGCCCTCAATTGGTTCTTGGTGAATGAAAAGTTCAAAATGGTTTCTCTTGGAATGTTGCTGCCCTATCTCCAGCAGGGAGATTGGCTATGCACCTTGGATCTCAAAGATGTCTATACCCACATCCTGATCCATCCCATTCACCAGCAGTATCTCCGCTTCGTCATCAGGGTACAACACTACCAGTACTGCATTCTGCTGTTTGAACCAGCATCCGCCCCCAGGGTGTTCACGAAGTATTTGGTTGTGGTCGCCGCTTACTTGCACCTATCTGGATGACTGGCTCATAAAGGGCAGGTCCGTGTATGAGGTCCATCAAGCGGGACACTGCAACATCCTTGTCCTGGAACACTTAGGGGCATGTTTACTAAAACCCCGTAAAAGTGCGGGCCCCGGTAGTGTGCGGGTGCCATATAAGGAGTGGGCGTTTCGTCCTGAAAAAGGAAAGGCAGAATTTACATATGCGCTAAGGTGCGCGGCGCCCATGTGCGCCCCGCACCTTAGCGCATGAGATAGCTGCGTGGGAGGCATAAGTGGCGCGCTGAAGTGCAAGAAACAGAGCAGAGCCACAGCACAATGGTTAAGACACTGACCAACGGTGCACTGATCAGGGGTTCAATCCCCCAAAGTGCCCAATGAAGACAGCTGGCTGAGGCATTAATTTATGAGGCGCAGAAATACTGGACAGCATAAAGCAGCACGCTGTTTTTGGCGGCGTATTAATACTGGGCGGTATAAGGCGGCGCGCTGATGTTTATGGAGGCATTATAATACTGGGCGGTATAAGTGGCGCACTGATGTGCTGGAAGAAGAACAAAGCCACAACACAATGGTTAAGACACTGACCAACAGTGCAGGGATCATGGATTCAATCCCCCACAGTGCCCAATGAAGATGGCTAGCTGAGGCATTACTTTAGGAGCCAGTGTAATATTGGGCAGCAGAAGGCGTTGCGCTGATGGCCATAAGGCGGCGCGATAATGAGTTTGGAGGCATTTTAATGTTGGCAGGCATATGGCGGTGCGCTGATGTGCAAGCACAGGAACAGAACCACAGTACAAGGGTTAAGACACTGACCAATGGTGCAGGGATCAGGGGTTCAATCCCCCACAGTGCCCAATGAAGACAGCTGGCTGAGGCATTATTTTAGGAGGCATATAAATGATGGGCGGCATAAGGCGGCGCGCTGATGTGCAATCACAAGAACAGAACCACAGCACAATGGTTAAGACACTGACCAATGGTGCAGGGATCAGGGGTTCAATCCCTCAAAGTGCCCAATGAACAAGGCTGGCTGAGGCATAACATATTATGGGGCAGATTGCTTTAGGAGGCATTTTATTCATATTTTAATTATCACTACTAGCAAACGCACTCTCAAAGCGTGTTAACATAAGGCGCCCTATAAGGCACATTTTAAAGTGCACTGTCAGCCAAGGCACCCTAGAATGTTGCTTATAGGGTGCTTTAGAGGGTGCCGTATGAGGTACCGCAAGGTCAGTGTACTGTTTTTTATGGCAGCACTGTGCAGTTTAAGGAATGAAAGGCATAAGTAGTTGTGCTGACAGGCTAGGAGGAACAGCAGTGGAGCACAATGGTTAAGGCACTGACTGCTGATACAGGGGTCATGAGTTTGCTCCTCAGTGTGCCTAATATGTAAGGCTGGCTGTGGCATTAGCTTTGCATTGTACATATTTTGTCCTGCTGCACTTTAATTTTATGTTATTAATTGCTGGCAGCAAACACACCCTCACGTGCCGTAATTGAAAGTGCCGTATAAGGCACCCTATAAGGCACTCCATAGGGCACATTATAAATTGCACTGTCCGCCACAGCACCCTAAAATGTCCCCTATAGGGCACCCTATAGGTTGCGTCACAGGATAATGTATAGTGCACCTTATATGGACGGGAACCATAAGGTGCCCTATAGGGCGCCCTATAAAGCACCCTCAGAGGCACCTTATGGGTACAGTACGCTGAGGGTGTTTTTGCTGGCATCAAAATATGTACATTAAAAAAAGATAATGCATTGGACAACCCAATCAAATAACCCCACTGTAAATTTGAACCCATGATCTCTGGCTTCAGAAGCAGTGCAGTAACCATTGGGCTACAGCTCTATAGCGGCTAGCAAGCCCCTGGCTGGCTGCAGAGAGCATGCACGTCACCACACAGATAGTCTGCTGTGGTCACCAGGATAGGGTTAGCCCACCCATACCCATGATGCATTGCACATGCAAATCAGCTGTCCACAGATTAACACAAGATGGGCAATGCACCCCCACAGCACCTCGGCCTAGTAGAGGGAAGTGACCATGCGCACCCACACACCACCTCGGCCTGGTAGGGGGTACTGACCGTGTGTTTTACTGGCACAGAGTAGCTACACACCGTCACATTGTGCGGGTACTGTGCTCACCCTGAGGGTGCAGTGAGGCACCCAGGACCAGGTCCACAACACCTGCCATGGCTGAAAGAGGCCATGCCAGAGTTCCAAAGCAGTGTTAATGTGTGAGATAGGTAGTTCCTGCACAAACACCTATGGATATCTCTGTCTGACTCAGTCAGGTGTAGCCCCCATGGACCACCCCCTCCCCCAGGCCGAGGGTGGCAAACAGGGTCCCCCATCAATAGATCCACATACTACCTCCCTGCAAAGATGGCAGTAGAGGGATCCATCAACCCCAGTCCTGCTGGGGAGCAGACACCCCACAGGGCACTCAATGCAGCTCTATATAACACATCCATAACACAATAGCAGACAGATAGTAGGCCTGGATATGGTGAGCTGCAGCCCACCACTATCTGATATTCTCCTGCAGCAAGTCATCAGCCACTGCACCCTGCTCCTTCACAACACATACCAGCTGCAAACAGTGTGCTAGTTCAGTGTTTCCCAACCCAGTCCTACGGGGCACACCGGCCAGTCAGGTTTTCGGGATATCCCTAATGACTATGCATGAGATATATATGCATTAGAGATATCCTGCCAACCTGACTGGTTTGTGGCCCTCCAGGGCTGGATTTGGAGACCCCTGCCTTACACCTCTGTCATTTAAGATTGTGAGTGGGCAAGGTGCAGATGTCCAAGACATCAAAAAGGTTAGATAGCATTTGTCACATTCCTCCTCGATTCTCACCACCACCAAAAAATTGTCTATTAGACAACTTTTTGGTGGTGGTGAGAATCGAGGAGGAATGTGACACATTCTATATACCCTTTCGATGTCTAGGACATCTGTACCTTGCCCACTCACAATCTTAAATGACAGAGGTGTAAGGCAGGGGTCTCCAAATCCATCCCTGGAGGGCCACAAACCAGTCAGGTTGGCAGGATATCTCTAATGCATATATATCTCATGCATAGTCATTAGGGATATCCCAAAAACCTGACTGGCCGGTGTGCCCCGTAGGACTGGGTTGGGAAACACTGTGCTAGTTAGTCCACAGTGCATGTTCCCAGTGGAGATGCATGCACCCAGAACTGGGATGTCAGCATACACAACAAGCAGATAAATCAGTGACTGGACCCCAAAAGGAAACCCATATCTATCACATGAGAGAAATACTATATAGCACTATGGGGGTGCCTAGCCATGCTGTGGTCACTGCACAGTCAGGGTGAGAGTGATCTCTCAGCAGGACATACTGAGGTCACCCTGTCTGTGTAGGTGGTGGCCGGGCACTAAAATGTCCCAGTCAGTGCCCTATGCCCTGTGCAGATGCACCCTGGCCAGGCCACCCTGTCCGGCCTATACCCATGGTACCTTGCTCCTCATTATGCACATTGGCAGCCCAATACTGGCAACATTGCTGGCAGTGTGGGCTGTGGAAGGTGTTTGCAGCCACCACACACTGGATAGGCAGACAGCCACCCCCACACCTATGCCAGCATTGTGCTATTATAGAGGAGTCCAGCAGCCATACCCACCACACCAGTCCTGGGCACAGTACAGGCATGGATATGGTACGCACTACTGTTGGGGGTCACTCCCCAGGGTGGTAAACACTGTCAGAGACCAGACCTGCAGCACACACCGCAGACATCACAATGATTGTTATGGTGGAGATCAATGAGCAAACTGTGCTTAACGTAGGAATTGATATCTGCCAGTTATCATGGGCAACGTTTGATAGCTGTGTACCATATACCCAGGTGTAGGATGGCAGTGCTAAGGTATGCAAGTGCTAGTATTGGGAGATACAGGCAGGGCCCAATGTCCTGCCTCTCCAGGAGGCATTGGCCAATGGGGCCTGTGGGGGTGTGTCTGGGTGTGTCTGGCCCTGTTGGCTGCTGCTTTACGGCAGAGTGTCCGAACTCCAGTCCTGGTGTTCCAACCACTGTTCGGGTTTTCATGCTGTCCCTCATAGATATGCATGAGCTACATCAGCATACCATGGGGGTGGTGCATAAATATGCAGCACAGGCATCTTTCGTAGAGGCAGCATGGATCCTGAATGGTGTGGGGCCCTCCAGGACTGCATTTAGAAGACTCTGCTCTAGGTAATGCGGCTGTTTATGGTGTCTGTGTTTGGTGTGGTAAAATATAGGCGTAAGAACCATGCGTATGTTCTCAGCAATAAAGGTTTGTCCGCACTATCACCGTTTAGTTGTAGGAAAAATATGTGGAATGGATTGGCAGTAGCCCCAGCTGGGCTTTGAACCTGTGACCTTCTGTTCCTGCACACACTGTCTGTGTGCACTGCACCACTGTGTTGCCACAGATATGCTGTGCTCCCTGGGGGGTCCATGACTGTACATCCGACAGAGCCTGTCTGTTGCGGTGGACGGTGCCAGCCTGCACAGGCCTAGGCCACTGTCTGCTGTGGTTTGCAGCCACTGCCCCCTCCACCACCTGTACCCTTCCGCCAACATGCAGACATGTCCCTATCTGGGAAAAAGCATATGACCTGATTGAGTTGTAGCACTCCAGGACTGAATTTGGGGGACTCGGCTGTAGGTAATGCCCATTGTTATGGTTTGTGTGTGGTGTAGGGTAAAATATAGGTGTTGGAACCATGCTTATGTTCTCTGCCATAAAGGAGTGTCTGTACTATCACTGTTTAGTGGTGGGTAAGACTATGGGGACTGGGTTGGCAGTAGCCCCAGCTGGGATTTGAACCTGTGACCCTCTGGTCCTACAGACACTGGCTGTGTCCGCTGCACCACACTGTGGCCACAGAAACAGTGTGATCTCTGGAGATAGGAAACCTGGCCGCACGAGTCAGACACCCTGCTCTGCACAATTTTACTGTGGGCTCGTTTACCTTGTATGGGGACAAAGGTGCAATTAAACCTCAAAAATGACCTCCAAAAAAGGGGAAAAAAAAAAACAACAAGCTGGGCAACAGTGATATCAATGGGCAACATGACAAACACTCCCAGGAAAGCTCCATTAAAATGCAGTGCTTTTTGAACGAGTCTACGGAGCGTAGACCCTTCCAAAAATCATTTCTTTTTTTTGGAGCTTTCATGGGAGTGTTTTTTATGGTTGCCCATTAATATCACTGTTGCCCAGCTGGATTATAATTTATTTGGAATTTGTTGTGGTCATTTTCAATTTATATTTGCTATTTTGTTCTGTGCACATTTATCACACTGCTCACGTTTTGCAGGTTTCCCCGGTTTTGCTGTACATTGCTGACGGAAATGGTTTCTCTTCCCTTTAAATCGGCTCTAACGCGAGGGTTTCACTCGCGGTATTTTTATTGCCGAAATTCAGCCCCGCTCCTGTGCGGGGAGCCTCTCCCCTCCCACTCTCCACCCATTGACCCCGTCCCTCCGCCCCTCGGGGCCTTCCTCCGCCCTCCGTACGCCTTTCCCCGCCTCTATCGCACATCAGCGCCCCGCACACGTGCGCCGGCCCGTTAATGTGACGCGCACGCGTGCGCGGCACTTAAGAGCACTTAAGTGCATCATTAGCATACGCTATTGTGCGCTACGCACGTGTGCGCGGTTTAGTAAACATACCCCTTAGGGTTTGTCATCAACCAACCCAAGTCCCACCTGCTGCTTACTCAATGCCTGGAGTTCATCGGGGCCCTCCTGGACACAGTTCAGGCCAGGGCTTTTTTCCCTAACAGCGGGCTCAGCATCTGGCTGCCCTGGAGCAGGGCCTACAGAGTCACACAACAGCCCCAGCCTGCCTAATGTTGCAACTTCTGGGACACAGCGGGATTGGGCCTCTGTGATCATCATAGCTTCCAGGTGGGCCTGGCAGCCATGTTTTCCCCTGCTGCTTTGACTCTCTCAGGCACTGCCGATAGACCTATGGTGTGCCCTGGACTTGATTTTACAGGAGGATGGCTCCCTCCTGTACTCCATCTTCAGGTCTCTTGCCCTGATGGCCGGGCCGCTGAAAGGGTAGTCCTTGGTCAATTTCATCTGCCCAGAGATGTGGAAGATATTCTCCTGGTGTCCCACAAGGATTCCACAAGGCAAGCATATAGAAACATAGAAACATGAAGACAGAAAAAGACTACATGGCCTATCTAGTTTATCCTCCCATATCAACCACTACAACAGTCCCTTTTTTTCCTTTAGAAATCCTCTTTGTTTGTCCCATGCTTCTTTGAATTCAGATACCGTCCTCATCTCTACCACCTCCACTGGGAGACTATTCCACAGATTCACCACTCTTTCCATAAAGAAATATTTCCGCATATCATACCTGAATCTATCCCCTTTCACCCTCATCCCATGTCCCCTCGTAGCAGAACTTGCTTTCAATCGAAAGAGGCTCTCCCCCTGTGCATTTATGCCACGGAGGTATTTAAACGTTTCAATCATATCACCTCTATCCCGCCTTTCCTCTAAGGTGTACATATTAAGATCCTTAAGTCTGTCCTCATATGCTTTATAATGAAGACCACTAATCATTTTAGTAGCCACCCTCTGCACAGACTCCATCCTGTTCACATCCTTTTGAAGGTGCGGTCTCCAGAATTGCACACTATTCTCCAAATGAGGTCGCACCAAAGACTTATACAGAGGCACTGTCACCTCCTTTCTTCTGCTGGCTATTCCTCTCCCTATGCACCAAGCATCCTTCTAGATTTTGCTGTCGTCTTTTCTACCTGTTTAGCAACTTTAAGATCATCAGATACAATCACGCCTAGGTCCTGCTCTTCTTTAGTGGACAAAAGTACTTCACCCCCTATACTATTTTGTTCCCTTGGATTGCTGCAGCCCAAATGCATGACCTTGCATTTTTTAACATTAAATTTCAGCTACCAAATTCTAGACCATTCTTCAAGCTTAGCTAGATCCCGCCTCATGTTATCTACACCTTCCTGGGTGTCTACTCTATTACAAATTTTGCTATTATCCACAAAAAGGCAAACCTTACCCTACAGCCCTTCCACTATAAGGAGAAAGGTGAATAGTGGAGTACCCCAGGGATCTGTGCTGGGTCTGCTGCTTTTTAACATATTCATAAATGACCTGGAAATGGGAATAACGAGTGACGTTATCAAATTTTCAGATGACACAAAACTATTCAAAGTTGTAAAAACCCATGAAGATTGTGGAAAATTGCAAGAGGATCTTGATTAATTGGAAGACTGGGCATACAAATAGCAGATGAAATTTAATGTGGACAAGTGCAAAGTTATGCATCTACTAAAGAAAAACCCAAACTATGGTTACACGATGCAAAGTTCCTCATTAGGAACCACCACCCAGGAAAAAGATTTAGGCATCATCGTGGATAATATGTTAAAACCCTCCGCACAGTGTGCAGCGGCAGCCAAGAGAGCAAATAGAATGCTAGGTATCATAAGGAAAGCAATGGAGAATAAAACAAAGGATATTATAATGCCTCTGTATCATTCCATGGTGCGACCGCACCTTGAATATTGTGTGCAATTCTGGTCGCCGAATCTTAAAAAGGATATAGCGTTACTAGAAAAGGTATAGAGAAGAGTCACCAAAATGGTAAAGGGGATGCAAGGATATTCCTATGAAGAGAGGCTAAAAATGTTAGGACTCTTCAACCTGAAAAAGAGACGGCTGAGGGGAGATATGATAGCAGTCTTTAAATTGATGAATAGAGTGGAACGGGTAAACGTAGATTGATTGTTTACGCCGTTAAAAATATAGAAAGACTAGGAGGCATGCAATGAAGCTACAGGGTATCTTATTTAAGACTAATAAGAGAAAATATTTTTTCACTCAACATGTAATTAAACTCTGGAATTTGCTACCGGAACATGTAGTGAAAGCTGTTAGTATAGCCGGGTTTAAATAAGGTTTGGACAAGTTCCTGGAGGAAAGGTTCATAAACCATTATTAAAGGGGACCCAGAATATCCACTTCTTGCTGCAATACAAGCATTGTGGAACCTGTGTCTTTTGGAGAGACTGCTAGGTACTTGTGACCTAGATTTGCCACTGTTGGAAACAGGATACTGGGCTTGATGGACTTCAGTCTGACCCAGTATGACATATCTTATGTTCTTATAACACCAAGGGGCATGTTTACTAAAAACCGCTAATTAGCGCGCCGCAAAATAGCGCACTAAAAGCGGTACTTAAGAGCGCTTAAACGCCCCGCAAACGTGCGATGAAGCCCCGCACACTTGCGCGTCACAGTAACGGGTGCCGCACAAGTACGTGCCCGCAAATGTCCGATAGAGGCGTGGAAAGGCTAACGGAGGGCGGAGGAAGGCCCCGGAGAGGCGGAGAGAAGGGGTTAATGGGCGGGAAAGGGGAGGGGAGAGGCGCCCCGCACATTATCGGGGCTGAATTTCCAAAAACAAATAGCGCGAGTGAATCACTCGCGTTAGAATGCATTTAAAGGGAAAAGAAACCATTTCCGTCAGCAATGTACAGCAAAACCGAGGAAACCTGCAAAACGTGAGCAGTGTGATACATGTGCACAGCACAAAAGTGCAATTATAAATAGAAAATGACCACCACAAAAATATGAAAAATAGTAATTCAGTTGGGGAACAGTTATAGTGATGGGCAAAACTAGATAACACACCCAGGAAAGCTCCAAAAAAAAGAAATGATTTATGGAAAGGTGTACGGAGCGGAAACTCGTCCAAAAAACATTTCCCTTTTTCTGGAGCTGTCCTGGGAGTGTTATCTAGGGTTGCCCATTAATATCACTGTTGCCCAGCTTGGGTTGCCCATTAATATCACTGTTGCCCAGCTTGGGTATATGTTTTCCCCCTTTGTTCCGTGGTCATTCCCGGGTTTTATTTGCACGTTTGTCACCACACAGGGTGAAGGAGCCCACAGTAAAAATGCATACAGCAGGGTTTGTGACTCCATCCTGCCAGGTTTACTACCTCCAGGGGCTGCACTGTCTCTGTGGTGCAGAGGACATAGCCATGACCTCTAAGACTAGAAGGCCAGAGGTTCAAATCCCAGCTGGGGCACTCGCCAGCCCAGTCCATATATTTTACCCACCACTAAACAAAGATAGAGCAGACACCCCTGTATTGCAGGGAACATAAGCATGGCGGAAACACCCATATGTTACCCAACACCGCACACACACCACAACAATGGGCATACCTACAGCCAAGTCCCCCAAATGCAGTCCCGTACTGCCACATTGCAATCAGGTCATCTGCTTTTTCTGAGAGAAGCTCATGCCAGCATGTTGGCGCACGAGTACATGTGGTGCAGGGGGCAGTGGCAGCTAGCCACAGAGGACAGAGGCCAAGCCATGTGCAGGCTGGCACAGTCCACTGCAACACACAGGCCCTGCCGGCTCCAAGGTGGTGCAGTGCACACAGACAGTGCATACAAAAACAGAAGGTCACAGGTTCAAAGCCCAGCTGGGGCTACCGCCAATCCTTCCCACATATTTTCCCCACAGCTACACAGTGATAGTAAGGACAAACCTTTCGTGGCGAGGACATATGCAATGGTACTACGTCTATCTTTTACCCCACTGAGCACAGACACCATGTACAGGGGCAGTACCTAGAGCAGAATCTCCCAAATGCAGTCCTGGTGGGCCACACACCAGTCAGGGTCCATGCTGCCACTCATACAAATGCCTGTGCTGTATATCTATGCACCACCCCCATGGCATGTAGATGTAGCTCATGCATATTCATGAGGAACAGCAGGTAAACCCGATCAGTGTGATGCAAACCTGGACTGGAGTTGGGAATCTCTGCCGTAAAGCAGCAGCCAACAGGGCCAGACACACCCACAGGCCCCATTGGCCAATGTCTCCTGGAGAGGCAGAACATTGGACCCTGCGTGCATCTCCCAATACTAGCACCTGCATACCCTAGCAATGTAACCCTACACCTGAGGTATACGGTACACAGCTCTGAGACGCTTGCTAGGAGTACTGGCAGATAGATATCCATACGTTACGCACATACTGCTAGTTGACCCCATCCGAACAATCTGTTTGGTGTTTGCGGTGCGTGCTCCAGCCCTTGCCTCTGACGGTGTTTACCACCCTGGGGAGTGATCCCCAGCAGTACTGCGTAGCATATCCATGCCTTGCCGTGCCCAGCACCGGTTTGGTGGGCAAGGCTAATTACCTCAATAGTAGCACCATGATGGCATAGGTGTGGAATTGTGTGTCTGTCTATACAGTGAGTGTTGGCTGCATGCCCCTTCCACAGCCCACACTGCCAACACTGTTGCCAGTATTGGCCTGCCAATGTGCATAATGAGTAGCAAGGGACCATGGGTATATCTCAGACAGAGTGGACTGACCAGGATGCAGCTGCACAGGGCATAGGGCACTGGCAGGGGCATGGTAGTGCCCGGCCACCACCTACACAGACAGGGTGACCTCTGTATGTGCTGCTGGGGGATCACTCTCACCCTGAGTGTGGAGTGACGGCAGCATGGCTAGGCACCCCCATAGTGTTATATTGTGATTCTCCCATGTGATATGTATGGGTGTCCTGTGGGGGTCTCTTCATGGACTTATCTGTCTGTGTGTGCTGCCACCCCAGTTGTGGGTGCATGCATGTCCATCAGGACCAGCCAGCAGATTGTTCACAGCTGATATGTGGTGTGATGGAGTGCCTTGCAGGGTGCAGTGGTTGATGGCTTGTTGCAGGTGAATATCAGATAGTGGTGGGGTGCATCTTTGAATATCCAGGCTTAATGTCTGTCTGATATTGTGTTATGGATGTGTGTGGAGCTACTTGGACTGCCCTGTAGGGTGTCTGTTCCTAGCAGGATGGGGGTTGATGGTCCACTCTACTGCCATTGGGGTGGGGGAAGCCCTGTTTTGTCCACCTGGGAGTCCATGGGGGGGGTGTCTCCCCACTAACTGAGCCAGACAGAGATCTCCAAAATGTTTACGCAGCACTTACCTGTTCCACAGGTTATTGCTGCTTTGGAGCTCTGTCATGGCCGCATTCAGCCATGGCAGGTGTTGTGGACCTGGTCCTGGGTGCAACATCTCACACTCAGGGTGAGCACAGTAACCGCACAATGTGATGGTGTTTAGCTACTCTTTGCCGTTTGTCCACCCACTCAGGACACCCTACCAGGCCGAGGTGCTGTGTGGGTGCACACGGACACTTCCCCCTACCAGGCCGGGGAGCTTTAGGGGTGCATTTCTCATCCTGTGTTCAATCGTGGACAGCTGATTTGCATGTGCAGTGCATCATGGGTACGGGTGGTTCACAACAGCAGACTGTCAGTGAGGTGACGTATAGGCTATCTGCAGCCAGCCAGGGACTGTTTACAGCTATAGCCCAATGGTTACGTCACTGCCTGTGCAGCCAGATGTCATGGGTTTAAACCCACAGTGGGGTTATGTGATAGGGGTGTCCACAGATTTATTTTAATTTACTGTACATATGTTGCTGCCAGCAATACCACCCTCAGGGTACTGTACCCATAAGGTGCCTCTGAGGGTGCTTTATGGGGCGCCCTATAGGGCACGTTACGGTTGCCAGCCATATAGGGTGCACTATACATTATCCTGTGTCGCAACATACATGCTGCCCTATAGGGGACATTCTAGGGTGCCTTGGCGGACGGTGCACTGTAACATGTGCCTTATGGGCCGCCTTATATTAATATGCTGTGAGAGTGCGTTTGCTAGTAGTTATCACAAAATAAAATTAAAAAGCCTTCTACAGCATATAACATACTGCCTCAGCTAGCCTTTTTCACCGGGCATTGTGAGGGATCAAACCCCTGGTCCCTGCACCATTGGTCAGTGTCTTAACCATTGTGCTGTGGCTGTGTTCCTTTGCTTTGGCATCAGCGCGCCGCCTTATGCCCATCAGCGCGCCACCTCCTGCTGCCCACAATTAGTGCGACGCCTTGTGCCGCCCAAAAAGAACAGTGCGCCGCCTTGTGCCGCCCAGATAGTACAGTGCGCCGCCTTATGCCGTACAGAACGAACAGTGTGCCACCTTATGCCGTCCAAAAGTACTTTGCCTCCTGAACCACTTTTACACATTCAAGGTGTTGCTTCAGCTGGCCTTTTTGTTGCGCACAATGGGGGATTGAACCTGTGGCCCCTGCACCATTGGTTAGTGTGTTCACCATTGTGCTACAGCTCTGTTCTGATATGTGCTCAGCAGCGCCCCACTTAGCCTTCCCACGCGCTAATGTGGGCCCCACAAATTAGCGCGACGCGCACACGTACGGTCGGGTTTTTTTCTTCTTTCTGCCTGAACCGCCCACTCCTTATATGGCACACGCACACTACCGCGGCCCCGCACGTTAGGAATGTTTAGTAAACATGCCCCTAAGTGGTGTAAATTCTCCATCTTGTGCACAGATCGGGGTATCAACCCCTTCTCCTCTTCAGTACCAGTAGTGTTACAGTACTTGCTGTACCTTTCCCAAGCTGGCTTGAAGTCCAACTTAGTGAGGATGCACTTCATTGCACTGGCAGCGCACCATCATTTGGTTGTTGGGCAACCCCCGTCCATCCATTTATTTATTTATTTTATTTAACAGTTGCTTATATACCGCTACCTTCCACAGATCAGGTGCGGTTTACAATGAACAAAGAATGAACAGATTTACAAGTCTGTTTTACATGGAACATTAGTTAACTAGGTACAATTTTGCTAAATACATTAAACATGAATGGACTAAATATGGTAAAATTTGTTAAATAACAATCGAACTATTTACATATTTTGAACTATTACATATATCTATTTACAAGATTTACAAGTAGTTATTTAATCGACTTTAATTATAGTTAGGTAGGAGAAATGGAGTTGGTGTACCCTAGGTCGCTATTAACCATTACCTGTTAGAGGTAAGGTATTTTCAAGTGTGCCAAAATGGGAGATGAATAGATATGTTTTTAATTTCTTGCGGAGTTCATTTGCATCATTTAATGCTCTTATTTCTTCGGGGAGGGAGTTCCATAGGGTGGGAGCTGCATGTGAAAACGCTTTTTTATTAGTAGTTTTTTTAGTAGTTGTGAATTCTTTCGGGATCCTAATTTTATTCGTGTGGCCTCTCCGTAGCGTAGTTTGGGATGTGTCTTTAGTGATAAGTTTTGTTAAGGGGACTGGGGCCATTGTATTTAGTGTCTTAAATGTAGTGATAATCAATTTGTGATTTATTCTGGATTGAATTGGGAGCCAGTGAAGGTTTGCTAGTATAGGGGTAATGTGTTCAAATGGTGGAACCTTCATTACAATTCTTGCTGCTGCATTTTGGGCAAGTTGGAGTCTTTTAATGTTTTGTTTTGTTGTTCCTAGTAGGGTGAGATTTGCGAAATCAAAGTGTGGTGTGATGATGGCCTGGACAATGCTCAGAAAATCATGTAGAAGTACAAGAGGACGTAATTGTTTTAAAATTTTGAGTTTAAAGTAGATTTTCTTAGTGATGTTTCTAATATGTGTGTCCATACTAAGGTGTGAGTCAAGGGTGACACCTAGGTATTTCACTTCATTTTTTATAGTAATGTTGTGATTTTGGAGAGTGATGTGTGTTGGAGGTATGTAGGATTGATTTTTAGTTACTATTAATATATCCGTTTTAGAATGATTGATATGGAGATTGTGTTCTTTTAGCCAGGTTGTTAATTCAGAGAAGCATTCTGTTAACAGTTGTAGTGGGAGTGTTGGGATTGTGAATGGTATGTACATCATCATGTCGTCTGCGTATATGTGGTAGTGGACTTTAAATTTCTTGAAAATGTCACAGACTGGTTGGATATATATAAAATAGGAGGGCAGAGAGGGCGGAGCCTTGTGGGAGACCAATTTCCTGTTTGTATGTTTTAGAAGTTTCTGTGTTAGTTCGGACGGTTTGTGTTCGATCAGTTAGATATGAGGTGAACCAATTTTGTACAGTTGAGTGGGTTCCTATTTGTTTTAGTCTGTTAAGCATTAGAGCATGGTGTACACTGTCAAATGCTGCAGAGATGTCTAGAAAGAGGAGAATGAAAGCTTGTTTAGGGTTATCAATACCTCGTATTAATGTATCGAGGAGTACTGTTAATAGAGTGTCTACACCATGGTAGGGGCGAAAGCCATATTGTTGGTCATCAAGTGGGGCTGAGGTTTCTATATGATCTTGTGTTTGAGTTTGGACGACCTTTTCAATCAGTTTAGCCATAAATGGAATGCTAGAGATAGGTCTGTAGGAGTTGGGTGATGTTTTGTCAAGGGTGTTATATTTAATTATTGGTCGGATTTGTGCATGTTTGAGGGAAGGTGGTAAGTATCCTTGGCGCAGCGACAGGTTGACTATGGGAAGGATAAAGGGGGATAGTGTAGTGAGGGTATGCTTGATCCAGTTTACCGGACATGGATCAAGTTGAGAGGTCGTAGTGTTCAGGTTTGAAATAGTAGTCTTGATAGTGTCTTTGGTTATAGGGTGGAAGTCCACTCATGGACCACTTTATGTGAGGTCTCTTGCTCATGCAGCCTCCCATCTGTCCCCCTGCGATAGCCTGAGACCTGAATGTGGTTCTTGGTAAACTCATGGCTCTGCCTTTTGAGCCACTGGCATCTTGTCACCTCAAGTACCTTTCTTGGAAAGTGGTCTTCGTGGTGGCACTCACCTCTGTATGCAGGGTTGTGAGCTGCAGGCATAGGTTTCACAAAAATAGGGTGGTCTTGCGCACACATCCCAGATTTATTCCTATGGTGGTTTCCCCCTTTCACCTGAACCAAAAGGTGATCCTTCTCACCTTTTTCCCCGACCTCATGCAAGTTGGGTGGAGTCCGTGCTCCGCGCCTGGGATTGCAAATGGGCATTAGCCTTCTATCTCAAGTGGATGAAAGTCCATCACCATTCCTTTCAGTACTTCAAATCTTTTGACCCGAACAGACTTAGGGTCATTTTATGTAAGAGCCACAATGTCCACCTGGGTGGTGAACTGCATCTCTTTCGCCTAAGCGCACACTGCTCTCTCTCTGGAGTGGCACATCACTGCTCACAATGTGCAAGCGATGGTAGCCTCAGTGGCTAACTTGAGCTCCATCTCCATGTTAGAGATCTGCCGGGCAGCGAGCTGGTCCTCAGTCCATACCTTCGCAGAACATTACTCCCTTTAGGAGGACTCCCAGCGTGACAGTGCCTTTGGCCTTGCAGTATTTATTTATTCATTTATTTAACAGCTCTTATATACCGCGCTATTTGACATCAGTGCGGTTTACATTAAACAAAATACACTCAGATTTAGAGAACTTGTCCAAGTTACAGGTAACAGGGGAATAAAACAAGGATTAACTGGGGAATAATCCAACTCCTTCCTTCTGACCTTTCTGTGTGTCCAGGCTACCAGAGAATTGATTTGGAAAACTTTGGAAAACGTTGGAGAGTGAAGAACCGCCGAGAAAGCTAAGCTGGCTTTATTTTATTGTATTAGAGGGGTTCACAGATGGTGTGCTCCTTATTTATTCACTGTTTTTTGAGGAAGTTGCGTTTTACTCATAAAAACGAATAAAGGGACAGTTTGCTACAAGAGAGGGGGTATCCTCTCAAGGCACACAGTCTGACAAAAATATGTTATTGTGAATTTAGATATTAGGGGATTAGATAGGGAATTAGGAGTTTGGTAATTGGAGGAAGGAGTAGATAACATGAGGAGGGATCTAGTTAAGCTTGAAGAATGGTCTAGAATTTTGCAGCTGAGATTTAATGCTAAAAAAATGCAGGGTCACGCATTTGGGCTGCAAAAATCCAAGAGAGCAGTACAGTGTAGGGGGGTAAAGTACTTCTATCCATGAAAGAAGAGCGGGACCTGGGCATGATTGTTTCTGATGATGTTAAAGTTATTGAAGAGGTAGAAAAGGAAATGGCGAAAGCCAGAAAGATGTTTGGGTACACAGGGAGAGGAATGGCCAGCAGAAAAATAGAGGTGCCTCTGCAAAAATATCTAGTGCAATCTAATTTTTAGTATAGTGTGCAATTCTGGAGATCACAACCTTCAAAAGGATATGAACAGGATGGAGTCTGTGCAGAGGGTGGCTACTAAAATGGCTAGTGGTCCTTGTTAGAGGAAAGATGGGATAGAGGAGATATGTTAGAGACATTTAAATACCTTTGTGGCATAAATGCAAGAGAGCCTCTTTCGACTGAAAACAATCTCTGCTATGAGGGGACAGAATGAGATTGAAAGGGGATAGACTCATGAGTAATATTTGGAAATATTTCTTTATGGAAAGAGTAGTAGATGCATGGAATAATCTCCCAGCGGAGGTTGTAGAGAAGAGGACAGTATCTGAATTCAAGAAAGCACGGGACAAACACGGAAGATTTCTAAAGGAAAAAAAAGGCACTATAGTAGTTGATATGGAAGGACAAACTAGACAGGCCATGTGGTCTTTTTCTGCCGTCATTTTTCTGTATACTTCATGTAACCATTGATTAGCCTCTCTCATCAGTTTTTGGCCCATTCTTCTACTGTATGTAGAACTGAAAAAAAGTATTCTTACACAATTATATATGTCAGTGTTTCATTCCTGAGAAATAGTCATATTTTGCTGTTAGTTCTGTTTGATTGCAGATAGACAGGAGAATATGATAGTGTTTTCACTACAGTGAAACTTGTTCTGTAATTCTTATTCCTGACTGACTGTAATTTATTGTTCTGAAGAATCTTGAACCTGCATTTCTGCCTTTATTCCCTGTTGGAGCCGCACTGTAAATAAACTGCAGCTAGTGCGCCTGTGACCTGATTTTTATCTTTTGATTGCTTTCCAACCATATAGCCCACATTTGCCTTTGAAAAAAAGGTTTCTAGTTATATTACTTTTGAATAATGTTTTCCCCTTCTCAACTCTAATGTGCATCAGAGATTGTGTCCCAGAAGACATGAGACACAATTTAAGCACTGTTACCCATCACTCACATATGTGAATTCATTGGGCCATACGGACAGCACACAGGTAGGTGAGGTACCATTAAGAATTATAATACATTTTCTATCTTATCTCCACCTGTGAATTGTACAAACAAGTACTCAATCTGCTTACATTAAAGCTATTTACATTAAATTTGATCCAAACACCACCCCTCAATAGAGACAGAAGGTCAGTAACACTCAATACTCTGTTAGTCCCTAAATCAATATCACAGTGTACCAAAACTACTTCAGACAGGGCCTTTTTATTCTGTGCACCAAGGTGTTGGAATAGCCTCCCTCAAAACATCCGAGCAATACCAGACCTTTTGCAGTTTCGCAAAGCTTTGAAACACTACCTCTTCCTTTTATCTTATCCAGTAAACAATAAAGACATCTCAACCAACCCACAGACCTTCCACTCATACACATACAATACAGATACCCCACAGACCACATACACACAAAACTGAAGCCATGATGATATTATGACTATGTTTATTAATTATATACCCTGTTATCCGAGTTATATTCTCCTGTTTTCTGTAAACACAAAGTACTGTTGAATTGTGTATCTCACTGTTTTTTGTGAACCGCGCTGATGCCTAATAGTGCGGTATATAAGAGTCTATAAATAAAAATAAATAAATAAATAAATTGTGGATACTCAATTTACTTACATTAAAGCTGTTGGAACTATATACAATAAGCTGTTGGAAAAACTGTTGTATCAGTTTTTTACATAGGTTGTATAGCATATGCTTGTGAGATAATGTATCAGGCTGGTGGGGAGATTAGCTGCTCAGGCAGACTGTTGTAGGATTGAGATGTGTTGTTTTCTGTTCTTTTGTGAAAGAGTGTTTGTGGGCTAAAGTGTAGCGTAAATAGATGCTTTTTAAGGTTTTTGCGGAATGTTTTGATGTCATTGACCTCTCTGAGCTCGGCAGGTAACTCATTCCAGAGTGTTGGTGCAACGTGCGAGTATGCTTTACTGTTTGTCGTTTTCTTGCATTTTCTGAAGTCCTTTGGAACTGTTAATTTGTTGTTATTTTTTACTCCTTTGGCTTCTGGTGGGTTTTTCCATATTGATAAGCATATGTAAGAAAGAGGGTGCTAAATTGTTGATAATTTTAAATGTTGTTACCAGTATTTTATATTTTATGTGGCTTTGGATAGGTAGCCAGTGTAGTTCGTAGAGGGTAGGCGTGATGTGTTCAATGACGCTGATGTTCTTGATAGTTCGAGCTGCAACGTTTTGCACTAGTTGGAGCCTTCTGATTGAGTGTTTGGATGTTCCCTGGAGAATTGCATTGGCGAAGTCAAAGTGAGGCGTGATAAGTGCCTGTATTACTGATATGAAGTCCTGTAAGTGGATTAAAGTTCAGAGCTGCTTTAGGAGTTTGATTTTATAATGTATTTTAGTGACTGCATTCTTGATGTATGTTTGCATGCTTAGAGTCTGGTCAAGCATAACTCCTAGATATTTCACCTCCTTCTTTACCAAGATGTCGGAGTCCTGTAGTCGGATGGTTGATGGAGGTATAAAGTTTTGGTTTCTGGTAATGAATAAAACTTCCATTTTTAAGTGGTTGATATGTAGGTGGTCGGACGTTAGCCATAGTGAGATTTCATCAAAACAGTCTGAGAGCCATTCAGTGGGCAAGTTTGGTATTTTGAATGGAATGTAAAGCATTATATCATCCGCGTAAATGTGGTAATTTACGCGGTATTTCGTGAAGCTTGAGCATATGGGCTGCAGATATATATGAAAGAGGAGGGCGGAGAGCGCAGAACCCTGGGGGAGTCCTTGCACCTGCTTGAAGGTTTCCGAGGTCTGCTGGTTGATTTGTACAGTTTGGGTTCTGTCATTTAGATATGATGCGAACCAATTCAGCACTGTTGTTGTTATACCTATCTGTTGGAGCCTGAATAACATCAATAGGTGGTTAACACTATCAAAGGCTGCCGTGATGTCTAAAAATAGGAGGATAAATGCCTGTTTTGTGTCATCAATACCTCGTATCAATGTGTCTATTAGTACCATGAGTATTGTTTCCACACCGTGGTAGGGTCGGAAACCACACTGAAATTATGTAATTTATTATGCAATTTAATTCAGATACACAGTACACCGCATAAATATTAAAACTCTGGGACTGATTCATCTTCATGTAAATACCCTTTGAGCAGTTACTGTTGGGTATTTATGCTAAACGTTTTTATGTTGAGATGACATAAAAATATCTAACCTGACATTCGACTCGGGGCAGGGCTGCATATTTAACATTATAGTTATTATATTTCATGACCACAATGCTTCCAGGGGAAACAGCAAAATGTGCTTTCATCGCCACAGTTAATATTTTCTGTCAAAATACAGAATCCAAACATATTACTGGCTTCTGCTGCATCTCTGAGTATCTGAAATGGAAGACCAGGATATGCAAGTCTCAGAATGTAGTCGCACCCTTTATGAACTAAGTACTTAATTTTGTGGGCATATGATTAAGGAACATCCACATTTGTGAAATAGCCTACCCCCATCCATGTACCCGGCCTAGCTGTTGGCGTGGGCCCCTTGCCAGAACCGGCTTTGGGGTGTCCATCTTTTAAGACAGAGATGGAGCCATTTCAGAAGACGTTTATATGTGTTGCCTTTCACTGCTGCCATTTCTCTGGATTTGTGGATGTTCTGGGATAAGTCACAGGGATTCCTAGGACAGTTTGCACGATATTCGGAAACTAGGCACAACAGGGGCACATTTGGCACTTACCTGTGTTACATTCAGGAAGGGATGTGTATTTATTTAAAATGACATGGGACATACTGTATCAACATTTCTTTTATCATTTTTAATCTGAATATGACATGAAAAACACGGAAATTCTGTTTTTACACCTGTGTCATCACAACATGGCCTGTCACCAGTGATCCTTAGGTTCGGAGACAGATACTGGAAGGGGAAGCTGCTATGTTTTGAGAGGGATGACTCTAGCTAGCCTGCTGTTAATTCTCTTCTATTTCTGGTGATATGTTTGTATTTTTTTTTGAATGGCCCAATTTTTGATTGCTCTTGAGTTTGGGGGAAAACCTTTCTGGCTTTTTCATGTTGTGAATCTAAGGACTCTTGATCTAGAGACTTACTTTCCCAGTCCTTAGAAGATTTAAAATCTAAGGGGCTGGTTAACTAAGCCTCACATTAGGAACGTGGGTTTGGTCTGCATTGCTAACATGGGGGGTGAGGACAGTGTCCTCCTGAATTTAGTACAACTCACTATGGTAATACCACTGTGATCAGCAGCTACCACCACCCAGCTTGAGCTAGCAGTCCCACAGCGGGAACGCCCATGTTCCACCGACATGCACGCTGCCTAGGTAGTGCGGGCTTTTTAGCACAGATCCCTGCGCTTCTTTGTAGCACAGCACCAAAACACATATGTTATCCCCATAGCATGCCTCAGTAAAGCAGCCCCTAAGTTTGTAATAGAGGCCATTGGGAGTTAAGTAACTTGCCCAAGGTCATAAGCAGCATCAGTGGAATTTGAACCCTGGATCCATGAGTCTGAGCCTGCTGCTCTAACCATTAGCTATTCCTCCATTTTATGAAGGAGTTTTTGGAGAGGGAAGTTTATAAATTCACACAGGAACATATGTTACTTTGGAGTGGAGGATTAACCTAATGACTAGAGCACTGGACTGGGAATGAGGGAAGCCAGATTCAAATCTTACTGCTGCTCCTTGTCATCTTAGGGAAGTCACTTAACCCTCCATTGCCTCAAGTACAGATTGCAAACCCTCTGGGGACAGGAAAATACCTGCAGTACCAGAATGCAACTCATCGTGAACTGCCGAGAAAAGACTGAGTAATAGCCAATTCTATAAGAACATAAGATATGCCATACTGGGTCAGACAAAGGTCCATCAAGCCCAGTATTCTGTTTCCAACAGTGGCCAATCTAGGTCTTACGTACCTAGCAGTTTCCCCAAGGGACACAGGTTCCACAATGCCTGTATTGGTTCAAGCATTGATATCCTGGGTCCCTTCTTAATAATGGTTTATGGACCTTTCCTCCAGGAACTTCTCCAAACCTTTTTTAAACCCAGCTACACTAACAGCCTTTACTACATCCTCCGGTCACAAATTCCAGAGTTTGATTACACGTTGAGTGAAAAAATATTTTCTTTTATTAGTCTTAAATAATTTACCCTGTAGCTTCATTGCATGTCCCCTAGTCTTTCTATATTCTGATAAGGTAAACAATCGATCTACGTTTACCCGTTCCACTCCGTTCATTAATTTATAGACTTCTATAATATCTCCCCTCAGCCGTCTCTTTTCCAGGTTAAAGAGCCCCAACCTTTTTAGCCTTTCTTCATAGGAGTATCCTTCCATCCCCTTTACCATTTTGGTGGCTCTTCTCTGAACCTTTTCTAAAATCGCTATATCCTTTTTAAGATACGGCGACCAGAATTGCACACAATATTCAAGGTGCGGTCTCACCATGGAACGATATAGAGGCATTATAATATCTTTTGTTTTAGTTTCCATTCCTTTCCTTATCATACCTAGCATTCTATTTGCTCTCTTGGCCGCTGCATGCACACTGGGCCGAGGGTTTTAACATGGTATCCACAATGACGCCTAGATCTTTTTCCTGGGGGATGGTTCCTAATGTGAAACCTTGCATCGTGTAACCATAGTTTGGGTTGTTCTTCCCTAGGTGCATAACCTTGCACTTGTCCACATTAAATTTCATCTGCCATTTTGATGCCCAGTCTTCCAATTTATCAAGATCCTCTTGCAATTTTCCACAATCCTCTTGGTTTTTAACAACTTTAAATAGTTTTGTGTCATCTGCAAATTTGATAACCTCACTCGTTATTCCACTTTCCAGGTCATTTATGAATATGTCAAAAAGCAGCGGACCCAGCACAGATCCCTGGGGTACACCACTATTCACCCTTCTCCAATGGGAAAATAGGCCATTTAGCCCTACCCTCTGCTTTCTATCTTTTAACCAGTTCCTGATCCACAATAGTACACTGCCTCCTATCCCATGACTCTTTAGTTTTGCCAAAAGTCTCTGATGAGGGACCTTGTCAAAGGCTTTCTTAAAGTCCAGATACACAATATCAACCGACTCACCTTTGTCCACCTGATTATTCACTCCTTCAAAAAAATATAACAGATTAGTAAGACAAGATCTTCCTTGTCTAAAGCCATGTTGGCTGTCTCCCATTAGGTCATGACTATCTACATGCTGAGTAATTTTATACTTTATGATGGTTTCTACCATTTTTCCCGGTACTGATGTCAGGCTCACCGGTCTGTAGTTTCCCGGATCACCCCTGGAACCCTTTTTAAAATTTGGTGTTACATTGGCGATCCTCCAATCTTCAGGTATTAGAGATGATTTTAATGATAGTTCACAGATTACTAAT
Source organism: Ichthyophis bannanicus (assembly GCA_033557465.1). NCBI lineage: Eukaryota > Metazoa > Chordata > Amphibia > Gymnophiona > Ichthyophiidae > Ichthyophis > Ichthyophis bannanicus. Next base: position 31,792,323 of record CM066043.1, on the reverse strand, counting down.
AGCAGGTCTTCAATCGCGTATTTCAGTTCTTTCAACACCCTTGGATGTATACCATCCAGCCCAGGTGATTTGCTACTCTTCAGTTTATCTAATAGTTGTAAGACATCTTCCCGATGTATCGATATTTCCTTCAATTCTTCCGCACCTTTAAATACCACTTCAGTCATGGGTAACATCCCTACATCTTCCTCGGTAAAGACTGAAGCAAAGAATTCATTCAATCTCTCCGTTATCGCCTTGTCGCCTCTTAGTGCTCCTTTAACCCCTTTATCATCTAATAGACCAACTGATTCTCTCACAGGTTTTTTGCTACGAATGTACTTGAAAAGGTCTTTACTTCGCGTTTTTGCTTCCGCAGCAAGCTTCTTCTCAAATTCTCCCTTTGCCTGCCTTATCAATGCCTTGCATTTGACTTGCCAGTGCTTGTGCTGTTTCCAGGTTTCGTCGTTTGGCTCTTTTTTCCATTTCCTGAAAGATGCTTTTTTGGCAACAACAGCCTCTCTGACCTCACCTTTAAACCATGCTAGCAGTTTTTTGGACTTCCTTCCACTTTTCTTAAAGCGTGGAATACAGCTGGTCTGGGCTTCTAAGATAGTATTTTTCAACAACAGCCAAGCCTGATGTACGTCTTTAACCTTTGCAACTGCTCATTTTAGTTTTTTCTTAACTGTTTTCCTCATTTTATCATAGTTTCCCTTTCGAAAGTTAAAAGGTAGTACTGAGGATTTCCTTACTATCCCTCCTCCACTAATTAAATCAAAGGCGATCATGCTATGATCACTATTGCCAAGTGGCCCCAACAACCTTATCTCTTGCACTAGATCTGGTGTTCCACTAAGGACTAGGTCTAATATGGCTTCCCCTCTGGTCGGTTCATGAACCAGCTGCTCCAAGAAGCAGTCATTTATTTCATCTAGGAACTTTATCTCCCTAGCATGTCCTGACGTGACACTGACTCAGTCGATACCGGGGTAGTTGAGATCACCCATTATTATTACCGCACTGTAACTTTTGTTAGCTTCCTTGATTTCTTTGAGCATTTCATCATTCATTTGGTCATTCTGGCAAGGCGCTCGATAGTACACCCCCACTGCCATTGCCTTCCCCCTTTTACATGGAAATTCAATCCATAGAGATTCTACAGCAGATTTTGTTTCCTGCAAAACTTTAATCCTTTCTGACTCAATGCCCTCTCTAACATAGAGAGCAACCCCTCCACCAATTTGATCAGCTCTATCATTACGATATAGTTTGTACCCAGGTATCACAGTGTCCCACTGGTTGTCCTCCTTCCACCATGTCTCTGATATTCCAATCATATCTAACCTTTCATTTAGTGCTATATATTCTAACTCTCCCATCTTATTTTTTAGACTTCTAGTATTCGCATACAAGCATTTTAGAGAATGTATTTTACTCATATTAATTTGGCTATTGTTAGACATGGGTAATTTGGGATCTTTAAGCTCAGTCTGCTCCATACTTGAGGGCATTTGGGCTACTTTACTCTTTTGTGGAACCTCTCTGCTTTTGGTAGTATCCTTCAAAGATACATTCTTCCAAACCATCTGCTCTTGGGCGACTGTCGGCTTTCCCCTAATATCTAGTTTAAAAGCTGCTCTATCTCCTTTTTAAAGGTTAATGCCAGCAGCCTGGTTCCATCCTGGTTAAGGTGAAGCCCATCCCTTCAGAAGAGCCCCTCCTTTCCCCAGAATGTTCCCCAGTTCCTAACAAATCCAAAACCCTCATCTCTGCACCATTGTCTCATCCACGCATTGAGACTCCGGAGCTCTGCCTGCCTTTTGGGTCCTGCGCGTGGAAGAGGAAGCATTTCGGAGAATGCTACCCTGGAAGTTCTGGATTTCAACTTCCTACCTAAAAGCCTAAATTTAGCCTCCAGAACCTCCCTACCACATTTTCCTATGTCATTGGTACCGACATGTACCAAGACAGCAGACTCCTCCCCAGCACTATCTAAGACCTTATCTAGGTGGCACGTGAGGTCCGCTACCTTTGCACCAGGCAGGCATGTTACCAGGCGATCCTCACGTCCACCAGCCACCCAGCTATCTACATGCCTAATGATCGAATCACCAACTATAACGGCTGTCCTAACCCTTCCCTCATGGGCACATGGCCCTGGAGAATCTTCCTCGGTGCGAGAGGGTTTTACATCACCTGGAGGACAGGTCCAAGTTACAGGATCACTTCCTACCACACCAAGGTGATGCTCTCCTGTCACGTGACCTCTCTCCTCCATGGCAACAGGGATGCTGCCAGACTGGAGGTGGGACTTCAGGACTATATCCCTGTAGGTCTCATCTATGTACCTCTCTGTCTGTCTTATGCTTTCCAAGTCTGCTACTTTAGCCTCTAGAGAACGGACTCGTTCCCTGAGAGCAAAGAGCTCCTTGCCCCTAGTGCACACGTAAGACCTCTCACCAACTGGGAGAAAATCATACATGTGACACTCAATGCAAAAGACTGGAAAGTCCCCATCCCGCTGCTGGACTGCTGTCTGCATCTTAGTTTTAAGTTTGTGTTTAGATCTAAGTTCTTTACTTACTAAGGGTTGCTATGGATATTTATACTAATAAAACTGTACCTAATTCGTGTAATATACCTTGTTCACCTGAAGCTTAACTAATCTCAGGTCCTAAGTGTATGACTGATTTGGGTAATGAGCTTCACCTGAGATCACCTCCTGTCTTTTAAGATGTGTAAGTACCTATAAAGCTACGATTATCCCAGGGGAGGGAGGGAAATAACACTTATTAAAAGAAGGCTGCTACACAGTACCCTGTCTTGTGCTGCTGAGGTAAGCTAAATTCTGATTTGATTTAAATTATAGCTCTTAGCTGCTGCTAGGCTCTAACTTCTTATGAAATTTAAACTACAAGCTCTCTGCTGGGTTCTAAATTTAACCAGAAAGCTCTCTCCTGTGTTTTAAATTTAAGCTAAAAGTACTTTGCTGATGCCAAGCCCTGAGTGACTATTAAATTTAGACTACAAGCTCTCTGCTGGGTTCCAGATGTAACCAGAAAGCTCTCTTCTGTGTTTTAAATTTAAACTAAAAGTACTTTGCTGTTACTAGGCCCTGAGTGACTATTAAATTTAAACTACAAGCTCTCTGCTGGGTATGAAATGTAACCAGAAAGTTCTCCTCTGTGTTTTATATTTAAACTTAAACTGCTGCTACTAGGCCCTGACTGATTTAACAAAAAATAGTGGGTTCACAGATTAATTAGCTTTAATACAAAGAATTCCTTTTAGAAAATTACCAGAAGTATATACTCACAGTTGCAGATCTCTCTTCAGAAGTAACAGTCCCTTTTTCTAGTCCTTCCAGTTCACCTTTCTGCCTGTGTTTCTTTCCTGCTGTCTAGGTGTAATATTCTAAAATACCCCCCTACCTCCCCCAGTATGTGCAAATTCCTTGACTGGCACGTGCCCCACCTAATAAATAGAAATAAAGATCCATAAGAAAAACAAAACATAACAACTAATCATTGGACTAAGTGCATCTATTGATTGGCTTCCGGGGGTTAACACTCCATTCATTAGGACAAAATAAAATAAACGGCTCTGAACAAAGATGACGTTACCTGAACATACAAGTGATAGTTAGTATCTCCTGGGCAAACAAATATTTTACACAACAGAAGGTGCAGGGTTAGTATTTGGCTCTAGACAGCGATATTAGTAATTGTAATTGCTGCAGAAAGGGTTTTCAGTCTTGAGTGTTCTTGCTCAAAAAATGTGGCTTTCTTGGAAGGATAGCTGAATATATCCGTGGTCCATTCTCCATTCCTGTGGCCAAAATGCTAGCAAATGGAAGTTTTTCAAAATCGATTACGTTGGAAGGGAAATTGAACAGTGGTGCCCCCTTTCCCCAATCCTGTTTACATTAACATTAAACCTCCTAATGCTTCAACTACAAGCAGCAAAAGGAATCACCAGCATCCGAAGAGGTCATAACGTAGTAAAAAGAAACTGGTGATATTCTCTTGCTCCTATTGGATGCCTGTACCTTGCTTAGAAATGCTAATCAAAAATGAGTTATGAACTTTAAAAATAAATGAAAACTAAACTAATATTATACCAGTGTCTCCTGAAGTATCTGCCAACATGGAAGATTTTCTTGACTCAAACCGAACTGAGAAAAATCCATGTCTCTGGACATCACAGGCAAATTGCAGAATCACTGGGAAGCTTTCCCACTAAGGTGGACATGTGATTAAGAGTAGTTACTCACCTGTAACAGGTGTTCTCCAGGAGCAGCAGGAATCAGTCCTCACATATGGGTGACGTCCGCGCCGACGGAGCCCTCGTGCGGAGCATTTCCCCAGCTTTCAAAGAAAGCCTTTCGGAATGCAGCGCGCATGCGCGGTCCCCTTCCTGCCCAAGGGTGCCATCTTGCTCAGTCTGATGACATAGCTAAAAGACAGCAAAACAACAAAAAATGAATCATATGACTGCAACTCTAAGGGGAGGAGGGAGGGTCGTGAGGACTGATTCCTGCTGCTCCTGGAGAACACCTGTTACAGGTGAGTAACTACTCTTTCTCCAGGACCAAGCAGGAAGTCAGTCCTCACATATGGGACTCCCCAGCTACAGGCTATCGGGAACCCACGCTGAAAAATAAGCTCCCTCTAGAGCGTCAGCATCTGTGAAAGAATCCTTTCTGAAAACGCCCCCGTACGGTAGTCCAACACAAGGGCCGGAGGGTAGGAGTTGCCTAAACCTCAAAGAGATTACGGAGTACCGCCTGTCCGAAAGCACTGTCCCTACGGGACTCCCTCTCAAGGTAGTAGTGAGTCGCAAAAGTCTGGCTTGAAGACCAAGTAGCGGCCCGGCAGATGTCTGCCAACGGAACAGAGCGGAGGTGGGCTACTGACGCGGCCTTCGCCCTGACACGGTGGGCCGTGACTCGACCCTGCAAGGAGAGGCTGGCTGCCCTGTACACCCAGGCAATACAATCCGCTACCCAAAGGGACAATGTATGCTTGGAGACAGGCAACCCCAGTTTATTAGGGTCAAAAGATAGGAAGAGCTGAGTAGCCCTTCGATGCCCCTGCGTATGGTCAATGTAAAAAGACAACGCCCTTCTACAGTCCAGGGCAATGTTCCCTCTAATTTTCTGTAGGCTGTGTGCGCATAAAATATCAGCTGTGTGCAGCTTTTGAAGGAAAGTTAAATTTTTGTGCGCCACATAATGACACTCGGAGTTATATACTTTAAAATTTGACTACACGTCAGAATACAGTATGTACACCACATTTATTTAATCAAATTAAATGAAAATGGACGATTACTAAATGAAGTGGGAAATTTCTAGTAATTACAATCATAACTTTTAAATTTTAAGACATTTGTGTTGTTTTCTAGCAGAATCAGAGCTGTAATTTTTGTGCACTCTGTTGTAAAGTATGTGCGCTCGCTCAGCGAGGTGTGTGCGCGCGCACACGCGCACAGCTTAGAGGGAACAGTGGTCCAGGGTATGCAGGACTGTTTCAGCCCAGCTGGCATGCGGCCGAGGGAAGAATGTTGGAAGAACCACCTCCTGATTGAGGTGGAAGGAGGAGACAACCTTCGGAAGGAACTAAGGGTGAGTCCGCAAGACCACCATGTTCTTATAGAACCGTGTGTACGGTCTATCAGAAACCAGAGCTTGTAGTTCACTCACAAGCCTGGCCGAGGTAAGAGCCACTAAGAACAACGTCTTCCAGGAAAGGAAGCGTAAATGACAGGTAGCCATCGGTTCAAACGGTGGGCAAGTAAGTTGCTGCAATACCACATTCAAATCCCACTCAGTGGCTGGTGGACGGATTGGAGGCTTGAGCAAAAGCAGGCCTCTGAGGAAGCGGGACAACAAGGGGTGGCCCGACAGAGATTGGCCCTCTACCTGTGAGTGGTGTGCCGATAGAGCACTGAAGTGGACCTGAACAGAGTTGGATTTAAGGCCTAGGTCCAAGAGGTGGAGCCAGTACTGCAGCACCACTGGAACCAGGCACGAAAAAGGATCCTCCTGGCACTGAGCACACCAGGTGGAGAACCTACGCCACTTGAGGGCATAAGATTTCCGGGTGGATTGCCTCCTAGAGGCCAAAAGCACCTCTTCCACCTCCTTAGGAAGAAGTAAGGGGGCTAGAACTACCCTTTCAGCAGCCAGGCCATCAGATTGAGGGATTTGAGGTTGGGGTGCAGGAGAGATCCCTGGTCCTGAGACAGGAGATCGTGATGCACCCTCAGAGGGAGTGGAGTGTCCACCGTCAATTGCAGAAGGAGTGGAAACCACGGCTGCCTCGGCCATCTGGGGGCTACCAGAATCACAGAGGCCTTGTCCTGAAGAACCTTGAACAAGGTTCGGGCCACTAGAGGCGTGGGAGGAAACGCATACAGTAGGCCCGTAGACCAAGAGATTAGAAACGCATCTGCTGCTATCCGCAGAGGATGCAGTTGTCTGGAACAGAACCTGGGTAGCTGACGGTTCAGTGGACTCACAAAGAGATCGATGGTTGGAAGACCCCATCTTAGAAAGATCCCTTGGACCACCAGGGAATTCAACTGCCATTCGTGAGGCTGTAGAATCCTGCTCAATCTGTTTGCCAGGCAATTTTCCTGGCCAGGCAGGTAAACTGTCTTCAGAAACATGTTGTTTTTGATTGCCAACAAAGAAGTTTGGAGCCTGTGCCCCCTTTCTTGTTCACGTATAACATTGCCACTTGATTGTCTGTCTGAACTAAGACAGACTGGTGAGAGAGGACATGAGAGAAGGTCTGTAGAGCTAAGCGGATAGCTCGCAACTCCAATAGATTGATCTGCTGTGTGGACTCCCCAGGAGACCAGAGGCCCTGAGTGCAAGCCCCTTGGCAATGTGCACCCCAGACCTGAAGGGAAGCATCAATTGTCAGCACCTGTGTGTGGAAAGGCGCCTGAAAAGGCATCCCCTGGACCAGGTTTGGGAAATGCAGCCACCACCCTAGGGAGGCTGTCAGCAGTTTGGACACCCTTATCTTGTCTTTCAAGTCGCCTGTGGCTAGCACCCACTGAGCTCTGAGGCACCACTGAGCACGTTGCATGTGCAGGCGGGCATTCGGAGTTACATGGACCGTGGATGCCATGTGGCCCAAGAGCTTTAGGAAGTTTCTGACGGAGACCAGAGAACCGCTCTGGAACTGATTGGCCAACGCTATCAGTCTGTGGGCCCTGTCCTCGGGCAAATAAGCCTTCGCCTGGAGGGTATCCAATCTTGCCCCTATGAACTCCATGTTCTAAGAGGGGAGCAAAGTGGACTTTGCGAAGTTTACCACGAAGCCTAGATGCTGAAGATGAGAAACAGTGCAAAGGGTGGCCTGGCTGGCCTCCTGTGGAGACTGACCCCTGATGAGCCAGTCGTCCAGGTATGGAAAGACAAAGATGCCCTGGTTTCTGAGATAGGCCACCACCACCGCCAGGCACTTGGTGAAAACCCTGGGGGCGGAGGTAAGGCCAAATGGAAGTACTCTCTATTGAAAATGATTTCCTCCCACTACAAATCTGAGATATTGTCTGTGGTCTGGATGAATGAGGATGTGAGTATAAGCATCCTTTAGGTCTAAGGAGCATAGCCAATCTCCCTGCTGGAGGTAGGGCAGCAGTATCCCAAGGGTAAGCATCTTGAGCTTTTCCCTCTCCTGGAACTTGTTGAGATTTCGCAAGTCTAGGATGGGCCTGAGGCCTCCTGTCCTTTTTGGTACCAGAAAGTACCTTGAATAGAAGCCTTGGCCTCTCAGGTGGTGAGGCACCAGTTCCACCGCCTGCTGCTGTAGAAGACTTGCCAACTCCTGAAGGAGGAGGTTCCTGTGAAGAGGGAGTCTTGGAGGAGGCTTCCCTGGAAAATAGGAGGGGGTAACTGGTTAAAGTGGAGCAAATAGCCATTCTGGACTATGCTCAGCACCCAGGTATCCCCTGTTATGGCTGACCACCTGTGGGCATACAGTGTCAGCCGGCCTCCTGTGCTGAGAGGAGCCAGCTAAGGAGGAGAGGCTATGCAATGGGACTCAAAACCCCGCTCCCTGCTGTGCAGGAGCCGGAGCTGATGGCTTGGGGGTTTTCTGCCTACGTTGCCCATGTCCCTGCCCCTTGGCCTGCTGACCCTGATGGGGAGCTGCAGAGGCCTGAAAATGAGGGTAGGATTTGTAGGCAGTAGCCTTCCTCGGGTAAAAGGGCTTTTTCCCCGAGCCCTTCTTCTTCTGAGAAGGGGCAGAAGTTTTCCTGGACAGCCTTGTCCTGGTGAAAGACTCGAGTTCTGCAGCCTTTTCAGCCATGGGTTTGCCATAAAGGTTCTCACCTCGGCAGGGGACATCGACCAACAGTGGGCAAAACTGAAAGGGGGTATATTAAAGGCAACCAACCTTTTTGTTAAAATGGTAAATAAAGGCAAAAGGAACAGGAGACCGCTATGGTTTTCGAAGGAAGTAGCTGAAAAAGTGAAGAAAAAGAGGGAGGCCTTCATGAAATACAAGAGATCACAGAGAGAGGAAGACAGGCATCTGTATTTGGAAAAACTTAGAGAAGCTAGCAAAGTAGTCAAGAAGGCAAAGATTCAAAAGGAGGAGGAAATAGCCAATGCAATAAAATGGGGGGATAAGACATTTTCCAGATATATTAGTGAGAAGAGGAAGGGCAAAAGTGGTATTGTCAGACTCAAGGGTGCAGGGGGGGAATATGTAGAAGCTGATAAGGATAAAGCGGAATTGCTTAACAAATATTTTTGTTCTGTGTTCACAGATGAAGAACCAGGAGCAGGACCTCAGAAAACACACACAAATAAGAACAGAAGCGAGGGACATCTTGAACAATTTTCAGAAGACTGTGTTCGTGAGAAACTAGCTCAACTTAAAGTAGACAAAGCGATGGGACCGGATGGGATACACCCTAGAATACTGATGGAACTTGGGGACGTTCTAGCACCTCCACTGACTGACCTTTTCAATGCCTCGTTGGAGTCGGGAGTGGTGCCAAAGGACTGGAGAGAGGCTCATGTGGTGCCTTTACACAAAAGCGGAAGTAAGGATGTGGTTGAAAACTACAGGCCGGTTAGTTTAACTTCAGTGGTGAGTAAATTATTGGAAACTCTGCTGAAAGAGAAAATAGTGAGGTTTCTGGAGTCCGGCGGATTACAGGATCCGAGGCAGCATGGATTCACCAGAGGCAGGTCTTGTCAGACAAATCTGATCGATTTCTTTGACTGGGTGACCAGGGAGTTGGACCGAGGGAGAGCTCTAGATGTGGTGTATTTAGATTTCAGTAAAGCCTTTGACACTGTTCCTCACAGGCGACTTATAAACAAGCTGAGCACCCTAGGGATGGACCCTAAAGTTACTGCTTGGGTTAGAAATTGGTTGGGTGGGAGGCGACAAAGAGTACAAGTAAATGGAGCCCACTCTGAGGAGAAGGATGTTACCAGTGGTGTGCCCCAGGGATCTGTCCTTGGTCCGATTCTTTTTAACATCTTTGTTAGTGATATAGCGGAAGGGCTGTCGGGTAAGGTTTGCCTCTTTGCGGATGATACCAAAATCTGTAATAGAGTAGACACCCAGGAAGGTGTAGATAACATGAGGAGGGATCTAGCTAAGCTTGAAGAATGGTCTAGAATTTGGCAGCTGGGATTTAATGTTAAAAAATGTAAGGTCATGCATTTGGGCTGCAGCAATCCAAGGGAGCAATACAGTATAGGAGGTGAAGTACTTTTGTCCACTAAAGAAGAGCGGGACCTAGGCGTGGTTGTGTCTGATGATCTTAAAGTAGCTAAACAGGTAGAAAAGGTGACGGCAAAAGCTAGAAGGATGCTTGGGTGCATACGGAGAGGAATGGCTAGCAGAAAAAAGGAGGTGATAATACCTCTGTATAAGTCTTTGGTGCGACCTCATTTGGAGTATGGTGTGCAATTCTGGAGACCGCACCTTCAAAAGGATGTGAACAGGATGGAGTCGGTGCAGAGGGTTGCTACTAAAATGATTAATGGGCTTCATTATAAAGCATATGAGGACAGACTTAAGGATCTTAATATGTACACCTTAGAGGAAAGGCGGGATAGAGGTGATATGATTGAGATGTTTAAATACCTCCGTGGCATAAATGTTCAGGGAGAGAGCCTCTTTCAATTGAAAGCAAGTTCTGCTACGAGGGGACATGGGATGAGGGTGAAGGGAGATAGATTCAGGAGTGATATGCGGAAATATTTCTTTACGGAAAGAGTAGTGGATCCGTGGAATAGTCTCCCAGTGGAGGTGGTAGAGATGAGGACAGTAACTGAATTCAAAAAAGCATGGGACCAACACAGAGGATCTCTAAAGGTAGAAAGTGGACTGTTGTAGTTGTTGTTATGGAAGGACAGACTAGATGGGCCTTGTGGTCTTTTTCTGTCATCATGTTTCTATGTTTCTATGTAACTTGTCCTGTACCCATGGCTCGAGGTCCGATGACTGTAGCCAGGCCTGACGGCGTGCACCGATGCCCGCCTCAGCTACTCGGGCCGAAGCCTCGAAGCCATCATAGGCTGCTCGAGAGATAAACTTTGAGCACTCTCGAATCCCAGATGACAAAGACTTAAACCTCTGCAAAGGTTCCTCGGAGAGGCCAGCTGAGAATCCAGCAATCTCCTTTGCCACGTCCCGAAGGTACATGCCCATGTACAGCTGGTATGTCTGGACATGGCACACCAGCATAGAGCCCTGGAATCACTTTCTACCGAGGGCATCCAGGTTCCGGGCCTCCCGGCCGGGGGGGACACCAAGGAGTGCATCTTCTGACTCTTCAGACAATGCATGGCCGATTCCACAACCATGGAGTGGTGCGGTAGCTGTGCCTTCTGGAACCCAGGGCTCTTACGGACTCCATAAATGGAATCGACCAATTTGCTGAGACCCGGCGCTGAGGCCGGTGCCTCCCACATGCGTAAGAGCAGCCGTTCCAGCATCGGAGGAACCGGTACAGTAAAGACCTCCTTAGGCGGAGAGTCATACTGGAGGGCCTCAAGCTCTTCGGCTCGAGGCTCCTCCTCGGGATCCGCGGGGAAGGCCAAGGCTTTGGCCATGTCCCGCACAAAGTCCGAGAACCGGGTATCTTACTGTGGGGACTGTCTCCGAGGCTCGGACTCCGGTGAGTCCGATGGGACGCACCGGGTCCGGAAAGTATCCGGGGACTCCTCGTCCTCCATCTCCCACCCTGACCCCTCCGAGGAGGAATCGAGCGGCTCCAGCCTGGCGGACAGCGATGCCATCCGCCCTGACGCCGAGGGCACTGGCATCGACCACCTCTGCCCCGAGCGGGAGGCCGAGGGGGACCTTGGCTGAGGATAGACTTGAGACCGCATCAACTCGAGGATCGGCTCGGCCTCGCTTGGACGTCGAGGTCCCGGTGGTCAGGGCAGATGCACCGGTCAAACCGGCAATCAGTACCCGCTGCTGCTCCATGAAGGCAGCCAAGCTGCTCTCCAAGGCCAACAACCTGAGACTCAGCTCAGGAGACTCAGCAGCCCCTGGCTCGGGCCCCGATGGCGTCGGGCCCGACGTCGGCTTCCCCGGAGAGGAGTCTACGAGGACAACAGCACTCACATGACTCGGGGACTCTGGCTCCACTCGAGGCAACTTGGCAGGCCTCTCCGACTCCAAGGACCCGGGATGGTGGTCGGGGCTATGCAACCTGGCCCTCAAGGAGCCAAGAGCGTCCACCGACGCCGCCCTCACTGGTTTCTTCTTCCTTCTGTGTTCCCTTGAAGGAGACCCCCTTTCAGAGGATCCTCGATGATGCTCGGGGTTGGACTCCCGAGATGTCGAGGTCTCCGATGAAGTCCGGGCCCGGCCGGACGCGGAGTCAGAAAAGAGTCTTTCACGCTGATGTTGACGGCTCCTCAGTGCCTTAGAGGACATTTTGCCACACGGGACACAGACCACCGGGTCATGGTCGGGCCCGAGACACCGGAGGCAGTAGTCATGTGTGTCAGTGAGAGACATCAGCTTCTTACACCGATCACACTTCTTGAACCCGCTGGCAGCCATCGGGGGAAAAAGGGCCCCTGCAAGGTCAAAAGACCAGACTGCCAGTGAAAAAGAGAAAAAAAGCGTGAATGCTAGTCACGAAGGAAAAAAAAACGAAAAACTTAGCTCGGGGCTCGATACCGGTGTACCGGGCCCAGGCAGGAAAGGGAACCAGCGTCGAACCGGGCAAAAACACGAATCCACACAGGAAAATCAACTTTTTACCGGGTGATGACACACGTCCAACGGGCTCCGCGGAAAAAAGAAGACTGAGCAAGATGGCACTCTTGGGCAGGAAGGGGACCGCGCATGCGCGCTGCATTCCCAAAGGCTTTCTTTGAAAGCTGGGGAAATGCTCCGCACGAGGGCTCCATCGGCGCCGAAGTCACCCATATGTGAGGACTGACTTCCTGCTTGGTCCTGGAGAATATTAGGTACCTGTGATTAAAGAAGGCCTAGACCAGTGGTTCTCAGCCTTTTTTGTACCGTGACCCCGTTTACCGTTGGTCAACTTGTGGTGACCCCCAATGATAAAATCAAATGCGTCTCTCTTCCTTTACCGTTAACGCATTGTCGCTGTAATCATTTGTTGAATTATTAATATATTATAGGCCCTTGCAATATGTTTTTATTTATAAAATACTTATTTAAACCACAATAATTAATCACAACAACAAGTAACAATATTTGATTTCAAAATTATGATGATTTTGTAGTCAAATCACTAATATGAAATAAAATTATTTTTTCTACCTTTGTTGTCTGACCAATTTATTCTCTGATCATGCTGGTCCCGATCTGAGGCTTCTGCTTTCCTGTTTTCTCTTAGCTCTCTTTCTGTGGTCTATGGTCCATCTGCCATTTCTTATCTCTTCTTTCATTTTCTTCACTTCTTTCCATCAGCCTATTTCCAGTCCCAGTAACCCTCCCCAGTATCAGCCCCTTTCCAGTCCTCACTCCCAGTACCTTCCAATGTCAACTTGCATTCCCATGACTGCCGCTGGTGTCCATTCCCTTCCAGTCCCCCTCCTTCCCCACTGACCAGTCCCTTCTAGTACAAATACCATGGCAGCCCCTCTCAGATCCACTCCCTTCCTGTTCCATTCTTGTTTCCCCTCATATCAGCCCATTTGTAGCCTTAGCCCCCAGTTTTCTTCCAGGGCCAGCAGCCCTATCCTCCCCTCCCCACAATCAGCCCATTCCCAGTCAAAGCCCCCCAATCAGCTCACTTCCAGTGCTAATCCCCCCTCAACCCCATTACCAGTGCTAGCCTCCCCTAATCAGCCCAATACCAGTCCTACCCCCCATCAGCTTATTACCAGTCCTAGCCTCCCCTAATCAGCTCATTTCCAGTGCTAGTCCCCCACTTAACCCCATTACCAGTGCTAGGCTCCCCTAATCAGCCCATTACCAGTCCTACCCCCCCCCCCCATCACCAGTCCTATCCCCCAATCAGCCCATTACCAGTTATACCCCCCTATCAGCCCATTACCAGTCCCAACCCCCCCCCCTTGATCAGTCCATTCCCAGTCCTAGCCTTCCCTAATCAACCCATTACCAGTCCTAGCCCCCTCCCATCTGCCCATTACCAGTGCTAGCTCCCCCATCAGCCCATTATAATCCTAACCCGCACTGTCTCTCGCCTCTGTCCAGCATTTATCCCCTGTCTGTCCAGTATGTCCCCGTCTCTCCCTTTTGTGCATGCCAGCCCCCCTCCCTCCATCCCTGCATGTCAGCCCCCCTCTGTCCATGTCAGCCCCCTCCCTCCCTCCATGTCAGCCCCATCCTTCCATCTATCCATGTCAGCCCCCTCCCTCCTCCCTCCCTCCATGTCAGCCCCCCTGTCCATGTCAGCCTCCCTCCATGTCAGTCCCCCCTCTATCCATGTCAGCCCCCTCCCTCCCTCCATCTATCCCTCCCTCCATGTCAGCCCACCCCGCCCACCCACCATGTCAGCTCCCTTCCTCCATGTCAGCTCCCCTCCCTCCATCCATCCATATTTATTTATTTATTTATTTATTTTACAATTCTTATATACCGCACTATTTGCAATCAGCGCGGTTTACATGTAACAAAAAACATCCGACAAAATGCATATGTCTGGTCATTACATTGAACAGGGAGTGGGATTTGGAGAACAAGTATCAACTATATAAAGATGGCCTGGATTGCTTGGAGGTCAAGTGTGAGATTTTTGCAGAAAGGCAGAAATCGGTAGTATGGAGTCATATTTTAAGTTGCAACTTTAGAAATGGACCTGGCTCAGAAGAGTTGTCTGAAGCCCCAGGCAAATTTCTAAGCAGTAATTACGAAGGCTTCACATTTAGGTATCTTCGTGCTTTCTTTGTTTTAACTTTGGAGGAGGGGAGATTATAGACATTCTTGCCCACTTCTTTTGGCGTCACTTTTTTTTCACATTATATTCCGCTCTTCACATTTGCTTATTGTTTAGTTATTCAAAAGGTTGCTTTCCCAATGAAGTAAGAAATCGCTCAAGGCAGGCCTTCAGCCCCTCTCTGGGACATCTACTTGCAGTGCCTTTTATTCTTTTCATATTCGGTGTTGTCTTTGTCACAACGAGAATCCTTGTGCTTCTGCCAGTCTTTACCATGTTTGCAGGTGGTCAGGAGAACAACATCCTCCCCATTGTGGACGTGATATAAGGCATTCCTGGTGTCTGACCCTATCCCTGTCAGGTACCTTTTCCCCTTAAATACCAACATGTACTTCCTAAGAGGGGGAATGGTATTGAATCTCAAATATCCCTTTTCCCCTCCTGTCCTGGGATGATCCTTAGAAAACAGTGGAATAGAAACATCAAAATTAGGTCGGAAGTTTTCAGTGCTGATACTGGCTTTAGCCAACATGGCCTGGCCTATATCGAAGCCTACATCTTCGGTGTAGTCAGGCCAGGTGCCGGAATATAAATTAAAAATTAAATGATTTCTACCGCTGTTCCATAAATGTAGGTTTTGAACTTTCGATTTTAAGTTGTGCACATACTGAGGCGATAATTGGTCTCTGTCTAAAGTATCCAAACTCAGGACAAACAGGCATGCCTGGCTAGGATCCGAAGTGTAAAACCTTGATCCCTCAATGGCTGATAAAATGTTTTGGTAACTCTCGGAGATCTTCTCCCCTTTTTGCTGCGGGTAGACGTAGACTTTGAAGCCGTTCCTCTTGCACAGGGCGAAATCGAAGCAGGACTCCATGCGGCACTTCTTGCCCTTGTAGATACTGGAATTAGCATCTCTCTTCTGCCGGGGGGAAATCTGCATATTGTAATCCTCGTTTTCCGACTGATCCCAAGGAATGAAGGGGCGCAGGGCGTCCGGGAAACGGGGCCACAAGCGGTCGGGACCCGAGTGCAAGCCATTCCTGCCGTGTTCCTCTCGCCTGCTTTGGTTTCTGGATGCCCTAAACTGCAAGCCCCCGAAGTAAAATAAAAGCACGAGACAAGTACCAGCCGAGAGCAGGATGAAGTAGCGTTTTTTGGCCTGCATGTGTCCTATCTGAGTCACAAGGATTGTAAATAAACACAAGAATCCAGCAAGTTTCCCACTCCCCACTTTCAGCTCCAGTCCGCCATCTTCCTGCCTGCAAAGATTTCAAACTCTCTTCTCCCACCTTCTTTTTACTCCTTTCCCAGAGCTTCGGGCTGATCCAGCGCATGTGGGCGATTTCTTTAACTTTCTCCCCTCCTGTCTTTCATCGTGTGCTCCAGAAACACGCACGGAGCACACAGCGGCCCGAGGGAGGGAGGATTAAAGGGGCAACAGGGGCAGCAGCTTCCCCCCACTCAATTCCACAGCCAGGGGCGGCAGGATCCCCCAAGTCCGATCAGCCGCAGCAGGAGCCGGCCGGAGCTCTCTGGCTCAGCACTGCAAAACACCGTCTCCGAACCATGCCATCCACCGTGCAAGAAACAAAAGGATCAGCGGGGAAAACTCAAAGCTCCCTGCCTCCATGTCAGCCCCCTCCCTCCCTCCCTCCATGTCAGCTCCCTCCCTCCATGTCAGCTCCCCTCCCTCCATCCATCCATATCAGCTCTCTCCCTCCATGTCAGCCCCCTCCCTCCCTCCATCCATATCAGTTCCCTCCATCCATCCATATTAGCTCCCTCCCTCCATGTCAGCCCCCCTCCCTCCATCCATATCAGCTCCCTCCATGTCAGCCCCCCTCCCTCCATCCCTCCATGTCAGCCCCTCCCTCCATCCATCCATATCAGCTCCCTCCCTCCATGTCAGCCCCCTCCCTCCATCCCTCCATGTCAGCCCCCCCTCCATCCATCCATATCAGCTCTCTCCGTCCATGTCAGCCCCCCTCCCTCCATCCATATCAGCTCCCTCCCTCCATGTCAGCCCCCTCCCTCCATCCCTGCATGTCAGCCCCGTCCATCCATCCATATCAGCTCTCTCCCTCCATCCATCCATATCAGCTCCCTCCCTTCGTCAGCCCCCCTCCCTCCATCCATATCAGCTCCCTCCATGCCAGCCCCCCTCCTTCCATCCCTCCATGTCAGCCCCCCTCCCTCCATCCATATCAGCTCCCTCCATGTCAGCCCCCATCCCTCCATCCCTCCATGTCAGCCCCCTCCCTCCATCCATCCATATCAGCTCCCTCCCTCCATGTCAGCCCCCTCCCTCCATCCCTCCATGTCAGCCCCCCCTCCATCCAACCATATCAGCTCTCTCCCTCCATGTCAGCCCCCCTCCCTCCATCCATATCAGCTCCCTCCCTTCATGTCAGCCCCCTCCCTCCATCCCTCCATGTCAGCCCCCTCCATCCATCCATAACAGCTCTCTCCCTCCATCCATCCATATCAGCTCCCTCCCTTCATGTCAGCCCCCCTCCCTCCATCCATATCAGCTCCCTCCATGCCAGCCCCCCTCCTTCCATCCCTCCATGTCAGCCGCCTCCATCCATCCATATCAGCTCTCTCCCTCCATGTCAGCCCCTTCCCTCCCTCCATCCATCCAGATCAGCTCCCTACCTCCATGTCAGCCCCCCTCCCTCCATCCATTTCAGCTCCCCTCCCTCCATGTCAGCTCCCTCCCTCCATGTCAGCCCCCCCCCCTGTCCATGTCGATGTCTGCCTCCCTTCTAATGTAGCCGCGGCTCCCTGCCTCTTAGGGAACCGTGGCTGTGCCTATCAAATCATTGCGGAGCCCTTCCTGTCTCGACGGGCTCCGTGCAGCATTGTCCCGCCTCCAAAGGAAGTGGTAAACAACTTCCTTTAGAGGCGGGACAATGCTGCACGGAGCCCGTCGAGACAGGAAGGGCTCCGCAATGATTTTACAAGCACAGCCACGGTTCCCTAAGAGGCAGGGAGCCGCGGCTACAGAAGAAGGAGTCAGTGAGTTTGCCGCTGCCGAGAAGCGGACTCGGCAGCGGCAGCAACCTCTGCGCATTTACATTTTTTTTTAACGAGGCGACCCCCGCTAAATCCTGTGGCGACCCCCGTGGGGGTCGCAACCCACAGGTTGAGAACCGCTGGCCTAGACCAACATTTATACATGTAGATTACATACACCTGCAAAGAGCAGTTTTATAAAGCCACTGTTTGTGTAGATCCTGGGTCATACTGGGCTCGATATTCAAAGGAATTAAAACGGTTAGCAAACCTGCTAACCATGTTTAATCCCCCTAGCTGGGACAGTTAATGCTGATGAATATCTGCAGGTGCTTCCGCTGCACGCCCCTGTACTATCCGGTTAGCATCAGGGTGTTCCGGGGGCAGTCCAGGGACAGTACCTAGCGATGACTGGGCATCAGTGATAATGAGCTGCTGCCCGGTGATCTCTAAGCGGCAGACATCAGATGCAGTAACGGCTGGCCTTAACGTTTGCCGCAGAAACTAACCAGGCAGCAGATGAATATCGCCACAGCCTGTTTAACTTCCCGGCAGTTCGGGCAACCCAGATATGGCCCCGGCATTGAATATCTTGGTGCAAAGTCCCAGCAGCGACAGCTATCTGCTTTAGCAGCACTAATCGCTGCCGCTGAATACGGGCCCCTAGTTTTCTAGGGGGCATGGTTTGGGTGATCCCCAAAAATAGATATGCATCGGCCGATATTTAGCCAATGACATCAGCATGTTTGGAAAAGCCGGCTGCCATGGGTAAAAAAAATTTGGATATTAAGCAATAGTATCTGGATAGTAGCTTCTAGTGAATATCTGGATTTTGTGGCCAGCGCTGTAGCTAGCTGGATAGTCCCAATCTGTATAGATTTAGAAAAGTCTTTTACCCATCCTAAGTTACATGTGTGTTTACCCAGACAGCGGCGCTGAAAATCACCACTTTTTGGAAAATTGCCAGCTCCCCCCATTTCCACCCATGGACTACTGCAGCATTATTCAGAAAGTGTCATGGAGGTCAAGGGAAATAATCCACTATCCAGACAGTGCCACTGAATATGGTCACAGAAGGACATAGCTGGTCAATAGGGTCTGCTAACCAGAGAAGTCCTTTTCAATACTGGGCCAGAGTTCCCAGTTTACAGTGGGGAAACATGTCTATTTGAGACTATTTCCATGTTGGCATTTGCACCTGCCCTGAGGCATGCACAAGTACCAAACATGCTGCAGGTTCTCAAAGAGGCTGAGCATGCGGATGGCAGTGTCCTATCTGGTGAGTCCAGCAACCTGACTCAAGTGGGGGCTGATGGTGCGAATCACCCAGTAATGGAAGAACAACACCAAAGTATTGGCGTAGCTCAGCTCAGCTCAGGTCAAAGAGAGGAAGAAGGTCCAGGTTTGCATCTAAAAGGGTGTTTTTTTTCTATCAGTTTTCTTGTGGCTACGAAAAACACTGGAACTCCAGATAAGCTCGGAAGCATTTAAACCTATTTTGTCCAAACTAAAAACTTTCTTATTAGGAAGTATATGGGAAGCTCTGGCAACATTACAGAAACTGATATGTGCTCAAAATGCATAGACGTGCCAACAAATATCAGCTGTCCTTGGTAGAATTAAGTTTTGGAGGAAGAAATGTCTGAAACTAAGCAAAGAAGTAATCATATGAAGAGGGACTAATAAATTTCTGGTCTTGTAATGAAACAGAAAGCTACAAGCACACTTCAGTTCTGAAGGTCTGAACGAAACTGCAGAGAGATCATTCGGACCTCCGGAACCAAAGGGCGCCCATAGCCTTGTGTTTTGTAAAAAGGCCAGAGACATTAATGATGCTTGAACTGATATCGGCACCAAGGTGGCAGGGAGGAGTGCCAACCATCCCCACTTTTGCACAACGCATCATTGTGTGTGTGTGTGTGTGTGTGTGTGTGTGTGTGTGTGTGGCTATCAATTTAGTCATGGCTTTATACACCTCACTGAGCCTCGCAGTGCCTAACCTGTTTCCAGTGGTAGTCTGCAAATGTGCATGATGAGAACATAAGAACATAAGATATGCCATACTGGGTCAGACCAAGGTCCATCAAGCCCAGTATCCTGTTTCCAACAGTGGCCAATCTAGGTCATACATACCTAGCAGTTTCCCCAAAAGACACAGGTTCCACAATGCTTGTACTGGGTCAAGCATTGATATCCTGGGTCCCTTCTTAATAATGGTTTATGGACTTTTCCTCCAGGAACTTGTCCAAACCTTTTTTTAAACCCAGCTACACTAACAGCCTTTACTACATCCTCCGGTAACAAATTCCAGAGTTTGATTACACGTTGAGTGAAAAAATATTTTCTTTTATTAGTCTTAAATAGTTTACCCTGTAGCTTTATTGCATGTCCCCTAGTCTTTCTATATTCTGATAACGTAAACAATCGATCTATGTTTACCAGTTCCACTCCGTTCATTAATTTATAGACTTCTATCATATCTCCCCTCAGCCGTCTCTTTTCCAGGTGAAAGAGCCCTAACCTTTTTAGCCTTTCTTCATAGGAGTATCCTTCCATTCCCTTTACTATTTTGGTGGCTCTTCTCTGAACCTTTTCTAATAACGCTATATCCTTTTTAAGATACAGCGACCAGAATTGCACACAATATTCAAGGTGCGGTCTCACCATGGAACGATATAGAGGCATTATAATATCTTTTGTTTTATTTTCCATTCCTTTCCTTATGATACCTAGCATTCTATTTGCTCTCTTGGCCGCCGCTGCACATTGGGCCGAGGGTTTTAACATGTTATCCACAATGACGCAACATGTTATCCACAATGACGCCTAAATCTTTTTCTTGGGTGGTGGTTCCTAAAGTGGAACCTTGCATCGTGTAACCATAGTTTGGATTGTTCTTCCCTAGGTGCATAACTTTGCACTTGTCCACATTAAATTTCATCTGCCATTTTGATGCCCAGTCTTCCAAATTATCAAGATCCTCTTGCAATTTTCCACAATCCTCTTGGGTTTTAACAACTTTAAATAGTTTTGTGTCATCTGCAAATTTGATAACCTCACTCGTTATTCCACTTTCCAGGTCATTTATGAATATGTTAAAGAGCAGCGGACCCAGCACAGATCCTTGGGTTACACCACTATTCACCTTTCTCCATTGGGAAAATTGGCCATTTAGCCCAACCCTCTGCTTTCTATCTTTTAACCAGTTCCTGATCCACAGTAGTAGACTGCCTCCTATCCCATGACTCTTTAGTTTTGCCAAAAGTCTCTGATGAGGGACCTTGTCAAAGGCTTTCTGAAAGTCCAGATACACTATATCAACCGACTCACCTTTGTCCTCCTGTTTATTCACACCTTCAAAAAAACATAGCAGATTAGTAAGACAAGATCTTCCTTGTCTAAAGTCATGTTGGCTGTCTCCCATTAGGCCATGACTATCTAAATGCTGAGTAATTTTATTCTTTATGATGGTTTCTACCATTTTTCCCGGTACTGACGTCAGGCTCACCGGTCTGTAGTTTCCCGGATCACCCCTGGAACCCTTTTTAAAAATTGGTGTTACATTGGCGATCCTCCAATCTTCAGGTATTAGAGATGATTTTAATGACAGTTCACAGATTACTAATAGCAGGTCTGCAATCTCATATTTCAGTTCTTTCAACACCCTTGGATGTATACCATCCGGCCCAGGTGATTTGCTACTCTTCAATTTATCTAATAGTTGTAATACATCTTCCCGATGTATCGATATTTCCTTCAATTCTTCCACACCTTTAAATACCACTTCAGTCATGGATAACATCCCTATATCTTCCTCAGTAAAGACCGAAGCAAAGAATTCATTCAGTCTCTTTGCTATTGCCTTGTCGCCTCTTAGTGCCCCTTTAACTCCTCTATCATCTAATGGACCAACTGACTCTCACAGGTTTTTTGCTGCGAATGTACTTGAAAAAATCTTTATTTCGCGTTTTTGCTTCTGCAGCAAGCTTCTTCTCAAATTCTCCCTTTGCTGCTTTATCAATGCCTTGCATTTGATTTGCCAGTGCTTGTGCTGTTTCCAGGTTTTGTCGTTTGGCTCTTTTTTCCATTTCCTGAAAGATGCTTTTTTGGCAACAACAGCCTCTCTGACCTCACCTTTAAACCATGCTGGCAGTTTTTTTGACTTCCTTCCACTTTTCTTAAAGCGTGGAATAAAGCTGGCTTGGGCTTCCAAGATAATATTTTTAAACAACACCCAAGCTTGATATAAGTCTTTAACCTTTGCAACTGCTCCTTTTAGTTTTTTCTTAACTGTTTTCCTCATTTTATCATAGTCTCTCTTTCGAAAGTTAAAAGGTAGTACTGTGGATTTCCTTACTATTGCTCCTCCACTAATTAAATCAAAGGCAATCATGCTATGATCACTATTGCCAAGTGGCCCCAACACCCTTATCTCTTGCACTACATCTGGTGTTCCACTAAGGACTAGGTCTAATATTGCTTCCCCTCTGGTCGGTTCATGAACCAGCTGCTCCAAGAAGCAGTCATTTATTTCATCTAGGAACTTTATCTCCCTAGCATGTCCTGCTGTGACACTGACACAGTCGATTCCGGGGTAATTGAAATCACCCATTATTATTACTGCGCTGTAACTTTTGTTAGCTTCCTTGATTTCTTTGAGCATTTCATCATCCATTTGTTCATTCTGGCCAGGCGGTCGATAGTACACCCCCACTGCCATCGCCTTCCCCTTTTTACATGGAATTTCAATCCATAGAGATTCTACAGCAAATTTTCTTTCTTGCAAAACTTTAATCCTTTCTGACTCAATGCCCTCTCTAACATAGAGCGCAACCCCTCCACCAATTTGATCAGCTCTATCATTACGATATAGTTTGTACCCAGGTATCACAGTGTCCCACTGGTTGTCCTCCTTCCACCATGTCTCTGATATTCCAGTCATATCTAACATCTCGTTTAGTGCTATATATTCTAACTCTCCCATCTTGTTTTTTAGACTTCTAGCATTTGCATACAAGCATTTTAGAGACTGTATTTTATTCATATTAATTTGGCTATTGGTAGACATGGGTAATTTGGGATCTTTAAGCTCTGTCTGCTCCATACTCAAGGGCATTTGGGCTACTTTACTCTTTTTTGGAACCTCTCTGCTTTTGGTAGTATCCTTCAAGGATACATTCTTCCGAACCATGCACTCTTGGGAGACTATCGACTTTCCCCTATTATCTAGTTTAAAAGCTGCTCTATCTCCTTTTTAAATGTTAATGCCAGCAGCCTGGTTCCATCCCGGTTAAGGTGAAGCCCATCCTTTCAGAAGAGCCCCTCCTTTCCCCAGAATGTTCCCCAGTTCCTAACAAATCCAAAACCCTCATCTCTGCACCATCATCTCATCCACGCATTGAGACTCCAGAGCTCTGCCTGCCTTTTGGATCCTGCGCATGGAACAGGAAGCATTTCGGAGAATGCTACCCTGGAAGTTCTGAACTTCAACTTCCTACCTAAAAGCCTAAATTTAGCTTCCAGAACCTCCCTACCACATTTTCCTATGTCATTGGTACCAACATGTACCAAGACAGCAGACTCCTCCCCAGCACTATCTAAGACCTTATCTAGGTGGCGCATGAGGTCCGCTACCTTCGCACCAGGCAGGCATGTTACCAGGCGATCCTCACGTCCACCAGCCACCCAGCTATCTACATGCCTAAGAGAAGCAAAGTATTGTGGGTATAGGCTGAAACAGGGCGGATTGGCCAGGATGGGTCTCCACTGGAGGTAGAGTGAATGGCTGAGATGTCATAGTGCCTGTCTGGGGTAGTTTCTCCTAATTGGTTAGTTTTACACATATTATGGCAGTCGTGAACCTCACTTCTAAGCCAGAGTATGTGGAACATGATCTTAATCTCTTAAATTTACTGCTAATGCTCGGCGTAATACTTGCATTGTGTCAAAGAGAGCCTCCTGCTGGAGTTCATAAGATGTAACATGCATGGGTAGTTTGTCAAGATGTGCTTGGAAATTCTTCTTTATCAGGCCTGTGGCTCCCAGTACAATGGGAAATATTTCTGTATCTTTCTGCCACATTTTCTTGGTCTCTGATTGCATTTCTTGATACTTCAAGATCTTCTCCCTCTCCACACAATCACAGAATAATCACTCAGTACCGACACTTCTATTAGCAATGCCGTTCTGGTGTTCTTCTTCTTTATCACTATGTCAGGTTTTCTGGCATCCAGTTTCTTATACGTCAGAATGGGAATATCCCAGGTGATCATTACCTCTTCATTTTCTATGATTCTCTTCGGGTCATGATCCCAGTGCTTTTCAGGGACAGTGTTGTTGTAGTGTTTACAGAGTTTCCAGTGGAAGAGGCATGCTACTTTGTTGTGCCTTTCCATATAGAAATTTTCCGCCATCAGAACTTCACAGCCTGCTATTAGGTGAGTCACTGTTTCCAGCTCTTTCTTACAGAATCGGCATATGTCTGTTGTGCCAGTTTTTTCAATACATGCCGTAAACCATCTCATCTGCAATCCGCTGTCCTGGGCTGCAACTATCAATCTTTCATCCTTTGGTTTCAGTCTACCTTTCCTCAACCATTCATGTGTCCGTTCTTGATCAACAAAAGGTTCTTGGAGTAACACTCTGTATTTTCCACTGTATTTGTGCATTTGCCACTTGTTTTTCCTCATCTGCTGGTCTAATTCTTTGAAGAGTTTTTTTCTCTTGTTTTGCAAATTCTGTTACTTTCTTTCTAATGCACACCTCTGGATTCTCACTCATTCCTTCTACTCATCAGAACGCTTGTCCAAGTTTGATGATGGAGACAGATTCTGGATGTTTACTTTCATATTTCAGCACTTTTTGTGTATTTGGATTTGATGATGCTGTCAGATAGGCTTGGAGGTCTATATAGTAGCTCTGTAGGTATAGTCAATTTCTATAAGTCCTAGCCCTCCTTCAGCTCTAGGGATCTACAATCTTGGCATACACTGATTTTTCTAAATTACTTCATGAGCATGGATGAGTTTTTTTGTTCGTAATCCAGTTTTTCAAACTCTTTATGAGGCCAATCCATAATCCCAAAATTGTAGGAGAGTACAGGAATTGCCAGATGATTGATGGCATGTATCTTATTTTGTGATGTTAAAGCACTTTTCGATAACAGTTTTAATCTCCTGTAATATTCTTTACTGATCTTCTCTCTCAATAGTTTCTGCCCGAGTGTCATTCCTTCCTCTATTCCGAGATACTTATATACACCTTTCTGTTCAAAGTCCTTGATGTCACAGACCTCAACAAGGGAGATGTTTTTGGTTTTGCTCAATTTTCCTCTGAAAAAAGTTGCCGTAGCGCATTTGTCAAGGCCAAAAGTCATTCTGATGTCATCAGAAAAGCTTTTCACCACACAAAGCTACTCTGCTAATTGTTGGTCGCTGGAACTGTAGAGTTTCAGATCATCTATAAATAGCAGATGGGAAGTTGCTTCTGGGTTGGTACAGTCTTTAGAATTCTGGTTAAATCCATACCCCAAAGAGTTGATGAGAGCACTCATTGGATTAAGTGCCAAGCAAAACAGAGGCGGTGACAGGGAATCTCCCTGAAATATTCCTCGCTGGATTTTAATATTAGGAATGATGTACTGACCATCTTTATATCTCAAAAAAGTGTGGATTGCCACATTTTCATAGTGAACTTAATATACTCTATCAAAACAGAATTTACTTTATACATTTCAAGGCAATTTATTATCCAAGAGTGTGGGAAGCTGTCAAAAGCTTCCTTATAATCAATCCATGCTATACTGAGATTTCTGCCTTTCTTAGCACTGGCCATAATGGCCTTATTCAGCATCAACTGGTCTTTCGTGCCATATTCTCCTCTCTTATTGCCCTTTTGCTCTATTGCCATGATATTATTGAGATCGATGTGATGTAAAATTCTGTCTGAATCTATCACAGTAAACAACTTATAGATTGTAGGTAAGCAGGTTATTGGTCTATAGTTTTTAGGAATGTTAGTCGGGTCTCCCTTAGGAAGGAGAAATATACTTCCTGAAGTAAGCCATTGCGGTGTTAAATCCGGTCACTCAAACAATTGATTTTTGCAGTTCATCAGGTCTTGGTGGAGTGATGTGAACTGTTTGAGCCAAAAGTTGGTTACTCCATTTGGGTCAGGGTTCTTCCAGTTTGGAGCTCGTTTTAACCTGCTTTCCAACTCTTCCTTTGTTGCTACAGGCCATTCCATAGGTTTGATGTTTTGTTTTGTTTTTAAATGCTTCTATATGCTGGTTAACCATTCTGCTTTGTGATTGTGATTGTGCTGTATAGGGTCCTCATATAGCTTTCTCCAGAAGATTTTGGTTTTAGTTGGAGGTGCTTTTACCATATTAATACTAACAGGGGCTATACATTTCAAGCAAAGGTATGAGTTTGTGGCTTTTTAAGTTACTAGCATTCTGCCTGGGAGTTCTTAAAAGGGTTTTTGGTACATTTTTAAAACAAAGTTACATTCTTTTTGGTGCTTTAGTTTTACAGGGAAAATATTTTCTTTAGTGGGGTAGGTTTAAAACTCTGCTTTAGTATCTTTCTCAGCTGTTTGAAGCTACTGGCACCTCATCAGGTGTTAGTTCCCTCCCTACCCCCCGCCCAACTCCGACCCACCCCTAGTGAGCACCCTTGCTTTATAGAGCACCTCCCCAATTAACTACAGAGAGGGACTTGGAGGCAGATAGCATACCTCTCTGGACATCAAGTCTGGTCGGCAGATGGATGCCTCAGTACCCCTCAGAAGAGAGTCATCAACCACCACTACCCTTCACTTCCTTGTGGTCACTGATTCTGCAACTTTGGGGCACTTGAGCTTTGGTTCTTCCCTTTCCAAGGATGCTTTCACCTCCTCCACTTCCAGGACTGCATAATGGTTCTTCAATTCAAGGACTGGAGAAGTTGGATTAGTGATTCTGCAGGCCCTAGTGACTTGTGTCCAACCTTCATCATTCTGTAGGCACCCATCTTCTCCTCTGCTGGAGAGCTTGGATGTTGCAAGAAGCATCTAATCAATGTACTCACTGTCTTGAATGCTCCTCAGCCTCGTCACCTCCTCTCTGAGTTCCTCCACTTGTTTCCTGAGAGCTTCAACATGCAGGCACCCTGCACATGGAACCAGTCCTTCAACTGGCATTGAGACCTCTATCTGGACAGAGGCAGAAGCTGTAATGGGGCAACAGCTTTAGTGATACAATTTTTCCCAGCCATTGTTCAGTTCGTGGAGCTTAGGTATCTGTTAAAACAAAAGAGAGAGATTTACCAAAGTACCAGCCAGTTTCCCAACTGTCCTTTCAGAGAAAAAGCAGTTAAATCTCTTTAAGTATATTCAAAATGTGCTGTTCCAAGTCCCTGTGTGTAGTTAATTGCAGAGGTGCCATATAAAGCAAAACTGCTTACTAGGGGTGGGTGGGAGTTGGGGGAGGGGTAGTGAGGAAACTAACTCCTGATTAGGTGTCAGTAGCTTCAAAGAGCTGAGAAAGATACTAAAGCAAAGTTTTAAACCTACCCCACTAAACAAAATATTTCTCCTTTTAAACTAAAGCAGAAAAAAGAATGTAACTTTGTTTTAAAAATGTACCAAAACCCTTTTAAGAGCTCCGAGGCAGAGAGCTATAATTTAAAAAGCCACAAACTCTTACCTTTGCTTGAAATGTAGAGCCCCTGTTAGGAATGCAGATTTGTCTACTCTTAAGTATCTTCAGCTGTAGGTGAGTTTAATGATTTTACACATTCATTTAAATTAAGAGATTTGGTAGAACCTTTTGTGCATGACTTCAATCTAGTTTGTTTAATGTTGGGATTTGCCTTTCTATTCATTAGTATCCTTATTATTAGCATTTTGAGTAGACGAGTAGCCTTGTGGTTAGAGCAACATCCTAGTATCCATGAGATCTGGATTTGATTCCCACTGGCATTCCATTTCCTTGGAAAAAAGACTTGGTATTCTATTTCCCATCATACCTTGCCGAGAAAACCCAGAGACTGCTGGTTCACCAGAAGTCAGTACTTAAAAAATATTTTTATGATTCTTTTAGTACAGTTTTATCATTTACGTTATAAATTTTACCATTTTACTATATTATATTATTGTTTGATATGATTATATCTGCTTTTGATCTTGACTCACCTGATCTCCTTTGGGTTTCCTTACCATTCCCCCTAGCTGTATCCCATGTTTACAGCTACTGTGTTGTCTGTCTTGACTAGATTGTAAGCTCTGATGAGTAGGGACCATCTTTTACATGTGTCAATAGCACTGCGTATGTCTTGTAGCGCTATACAAATGTTCAATATAGTAGTAGTAGTTAGATAGTACAGTATTTATTAGTAATTGTATATGTTTGAATGGTGGAAGAGTAGCCTAGTGGTTAGAGCAGTTACCTAGTTCCCAGAAGATCTCTCCTTGTGACCTTGGACAAGTCACTTTACCATCCATTGCCTTGAAAGAAAAGGCCTGACAATCTATTTCCAGTGATACATTGCCAAGAAAACTCAGAGGCAGCTGGTTTGCCAGGAGTCAGCACTGACTTGTGAAAATGGAACAGGGAGTGAATGTTGCCATTTTAAACATTAGAGCTATTATTCATTGGTTGATTCGAGTCACATGAGTACTGACAATCACAGGTGTGTCTAATTTTGCTGCAAAGAGAATGTGTTCAAACTGATTTAAATTGTTTTCAAGGGTGTCAATAATCATGTCCTGTCAATGTCCCAGTCTTTATAGTATTTCCTACTATTTTCTTTTTTAATTGCTCTTGTTTTATGTAATTATTTTATGTGTCAAAAATGTGTGCATAAATAGTCCAAAGACATTTCACTGGCCACCTATTTTTAGGAGATATTGGACATTAAGGGGTTGAACTTCAAGGGTGCCAATATTGTTTGCCCAATTGTGACATGGATTGGCCACTGTTGAAAACAGAATACTGAGCTTGATGGACTGTTGGTCTGACCCAGTATGGCATATCTCATGTTCCTATGTATATATTTGTTTGTGCATGGACAAACAAATAGATGCATACAGGCAAAAAGACAATTTCACACAGTTGACTAGAATCTCCCCAGTAGGTACTATTGCTTCTACAAAATGCACCTAAAAATCATGAACTCTATTCTGAAAGAATCTTGTTGGAACCAGAATCTATTCATTCTAACGTGCATTTTTTTGTCCTGCAGGTTCAAAAGGATCCTTGAGAAGTATATCCAGGAGAACGAGGTTGAATATTTCTAATTTATCCCTGTACTGAGGATAAGAAATAAATGGAAGGTGGGACTCAGACCAATGTGAGTGAGTTCATTCTCCTGGGACTCACTGATGATCCAAAGCTGCAGATTCTACTCTTTGTGCTGTTGCTACTGGTCTATATTATCACCTTGCTGGGAAATACTGGCATCATTGCACTAACCATCATGAATTCTGACCTTCAGACTCCCATGTACTTCTTCCTCTGTAACTTGTCTTTCTCTGACCTGTCTTATTCCTCTGCTGTCACTCCCAATATGCTACACAACTTTCTGGCCGAACAGAAAGTTATCTCCTTTAATGCCTGTGCCACACAGATGTTTTTCTTTGCGACATTTATCACAAGTGAAAGTGTTCTTCTTGGAGTGATGGCCTATGACCGTTATGTAGCAATATGCAACCCATTGCTTTATCCCATCATTATGAACAAGAAGGTTTGCATTCAGTTGGCAGCGGGGGCTTATGTCGCTGGCTTCTTTAATTCATGTCTACAGACGGGTTGTACATTCCATTTGTCCTTCTGCAAATCCAATGTGATCAATCATTTCTTCTGTGATATGCCTCCTCTTTTACGCCTCTCCTGCACTGATATCACACTCAATATAATTGTCATATTTACCTCGGCTGCGCTAGACATCATGAGCTGTTTCTTCACTATCATCATCTCCTATATTTATATCCTTTCCACCATCCTGAGGATCCGCTCTGCTGGCGGAAGAAGCAAAGCTTTCAGCACCTGTGCCTCCCACCTGACCTGCGTCAT
This sequence comes from Ichthyophis bannanicus, assembly GCA_033557465.1. Classification (NCBI taxonomy): domain Eukaryota; kingdom Metazoa; phylum Chordata; class Amphibia; order Gymnophiona; family Ichthyophiidae; genus Ichthyophis; species Ichthyophis bannanicus. The sequence continues at coordinate 31,762,895 of CM066043.1, read as the reverse complement.
CATGTTCTATGGGGCGATCGTCTTCATGTACTTAAGACCCAACTCTTCAAGTTTTGGTTTGGATCAGGACAGAGTGGCTTCCGTATTTTATACTGTTGTGATTCCCATGTTAAATCCTCTGATTTACAGTCTTAGAAATAAGGAAGTGATGAAAGCACTGATGAAATTAATAGGAAGAATTAAGTGGGTCAATATTCAGCCATAGCGGTCAAGATTTATTTAAAATGTCAGCCACCATGGCTAAATGAAATGAGAATATGTAGCATTAGTATATTAAGATTGGCTGGCACTGAATATCCAGATAGAGTGGCGAGTACCATTACTGTTTGGATAGCTGCAATTTTCAGTTTGGCCTTCAAATAGCCCGGTCTAGATAGCCCTTAGAACAGCTTTTATCTATCCTAGGTTACCTGGTGCTGAGCATCACTGTTATATGAATAGATTGCCAAGGTACCTGCTTGCCTACAGGTTGCCTTGGCACTATCCCACCACTGTAGGGTGGAGGAGTAGCCTAAGATAGAGGGAAGCCTGGTTTGAATACCACTGCTTCTCCTTGGGCAAGTCGCTTAGCTCTCTATTGCCTCAGATACAAATTTAAATTGTAAGCCCTCTGGGGACAAGAAAACATCTACTGTAACTGATTGTAGCTTATCTTGAACTCCGAAAAAGGCATGAGCTAAATCCAATTCCTGCTACACAGAGTATTCAGTGCAATTGAATACCTCTCTCTGCAGCATGTATTTGAATAGTAGGTGGTGTTATATGGAAAAATGCTCTTGAAAATTGACCCAAAAATTGATTGCAAGGGCAGAAATTAGAAATTTCCAACATATAAACTTGACGACAGCATGTAAATCTCTCCTTTTTGGATTGTGAGAAGACATTAAAAGACGTGCATTACAGCTGCCTCTTTTCCTTCTTCCCAGTCTATCACTCCATACATGTCTATGGAAACTCATTGAGATCCTTTAAGGAAATGCTTTATCTCAAGAACTTCTAAGAAATTCAGGATGAAAGAGCTGGTTGGGGAAAAAGGAAGGAGAGACGGAAGCAAAAGAGCTACAGATATGCAGAATATACTCAAGTGTCTTCATTTCTAAAAGCACTGCTCCCACAGGGCATGCCGACAAATACACATGACCTCCATCATGTCCTTATACGTATTCTACAAAGGGCTCCATGTTGACAGAGCCTTTTGTAAAATACAGGGAGAACTGAGCATTTTACAATCTGAATGTTACAGTTCTCATCTCAACGACCCATCTAAAATGGACCTTTAAGCCATAAGTCATTGCATTAATACTGGGGCATTTAGGCCTATTCCAATCTTTATGTCCTGGCCTGTGTGCGTCCAGTCTGAACCGGACACACAGAAGTAGACAGGATTCTGATCCTGCAAGGCACGTCTAGCCCACACTAGATCAAAATTGCGTCTAGGCGTGGATATGCAGGCTGGGACTCGATTCCCAATAGCCTGCACGTTCAGGCCTCTGCCCGGCTAAAGCAGTCAGGCTTCGGAATGGAGCCGCGGCACCTTGGCATTTGGTTGCTATAGCACCATGGCCCCATTCAGGAGACGTGATCCCAGGCCATCAACCACTTTTTTCATTCCCTGCAGCCGAACCCCGCCATCTGGCCATCTATGGCCAGGGTTGGGCTGCAGGGAATCTCCTGCAGACCCTCCACCCTTTGCCGCTGCCCAGGCTTGCCGACCACCTATGTCTAGGGGAACGTATTCCACCTTAGAGGTGGAATAAGTTCCCTGTCTAGTCTGCCAGCCCCGACATCAGAATTGGCCCTATAGGTTCAGACGTCCACTGCCCGCCCTAACTCCGCATCCACATCACCCCCTGTCTAACCTCCCCATACAAACTCCTTGCTCAAATGGGGAGGCTTTGGACGGAGATGGTAGGGGGTGAATAGCGGAGATAAATGTCTCCGCTATTCATGCTTCAGAATAAACCCCAAAGTAAATAGATGTAAAAGGAAAATGAGGCCACTATTGTTTTGAATAGATGTAACTGAAAAGGTGAAGAAAATGAGGGAGACTTTCATAAAATACAAGAGATCACAGAGAGAGGAGAAACATTTAGAGAAGGTAGCAAAGTAGTCATGAAAGCAAAGATACAAAAAGAAGAAGAAATAGCCAATGCAATAAATTGGAGGGATAGGACATTTTTCAGATATGTTAGTGAGAGGAAGAAGGGCAACAGTGGTATTGTCACACTCAAGGGCGAAGGGGAGGAATATGTAGAAGCTGTTGAGGAAAAAGCAGAATTGCTGAACAAATACTTCTATTCTGTGTTCACAGATGAAGGGCCAGGAGTAGGACTTCAGAAAACACCCAGAAATAGGAACAGAAGTGAAAGGGATCTCAAACGATTTTCAGAAGACTGTGTTTGTGAGGAACTAGCTAAACAAAGTTGACAAAGCGATGGGACTGGATAGGATACATCCAAGAATAGTGAAGGAACTTGTGGATGTTCTAGCGGCTCCACTGACTGACGTTTTCAATGCTTCTTTGGAGTCGGGAATGGTCCCAGAGTAATGGAAAAAGACAAAAAACTGGAAGTAAGGTGAGGTTGAAAATTATAGACAGGTTAGTCTAACTTCTGTGGTGAGTAAATTATTGGAAACATTGCTAAAGGGAGCAATAGTGAGGTTTCTGGAGTCCAATGGATTGCAGGATCAGAGGCAGCATGAGTTTACCAGAGGCAGGTCTTGTCAGACAAATTTGATTGAATTCTTTGACTGGGTGACCAGCGAGTTGGACCGAGATAGAGCCCTAGATGTGGTGAACTTAGAAAAACCTTTAACACCAGTCTGCAGGGATCTGTCCTTGGTTTGATTCTTTTTAAAATCTTTGTTAGCAATATTGCAGAAGGGCTGGTGGGTACGGTTTGCCTCTTTGCAGATGATACCAAAATCTGCAATAGAGTAGACACCCAGGAAAGAGTAGATAAAATCAGGAGGGATCTAGCTAAGCTTGAAGAATGGTCAATAATTTTGCAGTTGAGATTTAGTGCTAAAAAACAGAAAGTCATGCATTTGGGCTGCAAAAATCCAAGGGTGCGCTTCAGTGTAGGGGCGAAGTGCTTCTGTCCACAAAAGAGCGGGACCTGAGCGTGATTGTTTCTGATTAACTTAAAGTAGCTAAACAGATAGAAAAGGATATAAACAAGATGGAGTCGGTGCAGAGGGTGGTTACTAAAATGGTTAATGATCTTCGTTATAAAGCATACGAGGACAGACTTAAGGATCTTAATATGCATACATTAGAGGAAAGGCGGGCTGGAGGAGATATGATAGAGACGTTTAAATTTCTCCATGGCATGAATACACAAAAGGAGAGCCTCTTTCAGTTGAAAGCAAGCTCTGCTATGAAGGGACATAGGATGAGAGTGAAATGGGATAGTCTCAAGATTAATATGTGGAACTATTTCTTTATGGAAAGCGTGGTAGATGCATGTACTAGTTCCCAGTGGAGTTAGTAGAGGTGAAGACAGTATCTGAATTCAAAAAAGCATGGGACAAACACAAAAGATCTCTCAAGGAAAGGTGGGGCCTATTGTAGTTGAAACAGAAGGGCAGAATAGATTACGCTTTCAGTGAAAAAATATTTTCTCCAATTAGTCTTAAATGTGCTACATTGCATGTCCTCTAGCTTTCTATTTATTTATTTATCATTTCTTATATACCACCTTTCATGATATCAAGGCAGTTTACATTGAACAAGCTGAAATTACATTGAACAGGGCATTATAACTTGGAGATAACTATTTTACAGGGAACATGGGCTATGGAGGGTTAAGTGGCTTGCCCAAGACCACAAGGAGCACCTGTGGGACTAGAAACCCCAGTCCTTCCGGCTCAAGGTTGCTGTCCTCTAGTGGGATTTGAACCCCTGACCTTCTGGCCTGAAGTACCTTGCCCCAACCACTAGGCCACTCCACTCCACTCCTTCTACTGTTTGAAGGAGAAAACAACTGATTTACATTTACCCGTTCCACTCCATTCAATAATTTATAGACCTCTATCATATCTCACCTCAAATGTCTCTTTGTCAAGTTGAAGAGTCCTAACCTTTTAAGCTTTTCCTCGTAGGGACATCCTTTCATCCCCTTTACCATTTTCGTCACTCTTCTCGGTATATTTTCTAATTCTGCTATATGCTTTATAAGATTTGTGAACCAGAATTGCACAGAATATTCAAGGTGTGGTCGCATCATAAAGCGATACAGAGACATTATAGCGTTCTTCCTTTTATTCTCCATTCCTTTCTTTATGATTCCCAGCATTCTCTTTGCTTTCTTGGCTGCCATTGCACACTGGGCAGAGGGTTTTGATGTATTATTCACAATGGTGCCTAAATTCTTTTCCTGGGTTGCAGCTCCTAATGGTTTCTAAAAAGGATACAGCAGAATCAGAAAAGGTACAGAGAAGAGCCCCCAAAATGGTAAAAAGGATGGAAGGATACCCCTATGTGGAGAGGCTTAAAAGGTTAGGGCTTTTCAACTTGGAAAAGAGAAGGCTGAGAAGAGATTTGATAGAGGTCTATAAATTAATGGAACGGATAAATGTAGATCGATTGTTTATGCTATCAAAAAGTAGAAAGACTAGGGGACATACAATGAAGCTACAGTGTAACCCATTTATTTATTTAACTAGTTTTATATACCACCTTATCTTTCATTCAAAGTGGTTTATGGCATAACTTGTTGGTATACATTTAACGGGTGGGGTGGGGAGCAAGGTCATGAACATATACAAACTATATACAGTTAATTCGTATATGATTGCGTGTGTAAGAGAAACTATTTTTTCACGCAACGCGTAATCAAACTCTGGAATTCAATATTGGAGGATACAGTAAAAGCTGTTAGTGTAGTTGAGTTTAAAAAAAGTTTGGACAAGTTCCTGGAGGAAAGGTTCATAAACCATTATTAAAGAGGACATGGGTAACCCACTGCTTGCCCCAATACAAGCATTATGAAACCTGTGTGTCATTTTGGGAAACTGCTAGATACTTGTGACCTGGTTTGGCCACTGTTGGAAACCCAGTTATTGTAACATAAGAGTAGATTAAACTGAGGGGTCTTATAGGCCCTTTTGGTTAAACACTGTAAACCCTGGAACCATGAGTTTTCAGCTCTGCGCTGCTTTTGTATTGCCCAGATTCCTGTGTTGATGGGTGAATGCACTGCAGACCAATGGCTAACACGTTGCGAGCAGTGGTGGATTTCATGTTTGGATACTGTTAACCCAAATGGGTTTAATTCTGGTATTGACTGGGCTACCTGTTAATACAGCCTGGTGGTGTTGAGGTGGGTGGATCTTTTTTCTTGTTGTATCTGATTTTTATTGCTTCTGATATAAATTGTGTATTTTTTTGATTATTTGTTGTAAGCGATATTTGAATATGAATTTATTTATTTTATTTATTTATTTAACAGTTTCTTCTATACCGCCCCTTCCAGAGATCAGGGGCGGTTTACATTGAACAGTGAACAGAAAATTTGTATACTTCTGTATACTTTACAAGGAACAAATGTTTTAACTATATACAAGTGTAATTACAGGGAACATATTTTTGAAAGTTAGCTGGAACAGTGCTTTTAAACTATATACAGGTTATAAGACATGGAACATAACATAACTAATTACCAGTAGTTATTTACAATAGTGATATAGCCGACAGTTTGGGTAAATCTTTTGCATGTTGTGTGAAGTATGTAAAGTTTCTTGTGTTAGTCGTTTGTTCTGTCTTGAGTATTGTGGATGTGTTTCTGTGACTGTTTTGGAGAGGTTTTTTGTTGATAGGGGATCTCAAAGTGTTTTGTAAAGAGGTAGGCTTTTAGTTCCTTTTTGAATTGTTGAAGGTCCTTTATCATGCGGAGGGTTAATGGTATTTCATTCCAGAGAGTAGGGGCAGCAAAGGAGAAAGCCCTATCACTTGTTGTTGCTTTAGTTTTTCTGAAATTTGTTTTTATGTTGAGGGAATGGGTTGCATTCTGTCTGAATTAATATGAAATGATTTCCTTCAATATGGGAATATGGAGTTTTTGGTTAAGATCATGTGATTGCAGCAGATGCTTTTGACTGCTTGTGGTTTGATGGTAGTTGTGATACTTTTGCCTTTATGTAAGGTTTGTGTGAATAGGGCCGGCTTTTGGGCTGATCGTACTGTGCCAGTGCAACGTTTTTTTAGTTCTACAAAAGCTTAGCCGGTTTGTGCTGTTTGTGTAGGACATCTGGTTTGTAATCCCATTATGATGACGAAAGAATCTATTCAGAAGTTAGAAGATGTGACTATTTTTAATTGTGTGACTGAAGGTTGTTGTTGTTTTTATTTATTTATTTAAATTTCTTATATACCGCACTATTTGCGATCAGCGCGGTTTACATAAAACAAACAGTATCCGACGATAAACAAAAGTCAGGTCATTACATTGAACAGGAACAAGTAACTTGGATAACAGGGAAAACTATATACATATGCGGAACATTGAATAGGTAACTATATACATGTCAGATGGAGTATTGGGTATTGATCATAATTGGTGGCTGGGGATCGGGGCAGTCAGTGAGGTATTTGGTAAAGAGAAAGTGTTTTAAGGCCTTCCTGAACTGGCTCAAATTGGGGATTGCTCTGATGTGTGGTGGTAGGGAGTTCCAGAGACTTGGGGCACATAGTCTAAAGGCTCTGTTCGATGTTGCTTTGGAGCATTTTGTCATGTCTCTCGGTATCACTAGCATGTTAGCTACTGCATACTGTTAGCTACTACTATATACTGTTAGCTACTACTATATACTGTTCTATATAGACAATATGAAGGGTTTCACTATTGTCTTAGGGTACAGTATATTATTTTTTCTTGTGCTGCTTTCCTATTTAGAGGATTAGTAGAAGAAAACCATTATTAAAAGGGACCTGGGATATCACTGCTTGACCCAATACAAGCATTGTTGAACCTGTGTCTTTTGGGGAAACTGCTAGGTACTTATGACATAGATTGGCCACTGTTGGAAACAGGATACTGGGCTTGATGGACCTTGATCTGACCCAGTATGGCATATCTTATGTTCTTAAATATTTGTATTTGTTAGGTAATTGTAGTGTTTTGTTTTTATTTGGTAGGTGAATGGCAGTATAAGAATTGTATGGATGAAGTATGTGGCTCTCCTGACCGATTTGGATATGAGCCTTTGTTACGCACTGATGAAACTCCTGTTGGAGTGAAACACTTTTGGCGCCAATATTTGCATTGGATTGGTTTTTTTTGCTATAATACAGGAACTCTTTCCCATAATAAGGATTTTATGGATATTTTTGCCATACTAAAGGATGACGTTATTTTTGTGATGATTTGCATAAATGTTTTGTGATGAAGATGTTTGAGTAGAATTAAAGAGTGTATATGTTTTAAGAGTTTTTTTATTGGATTTAGGAGTAGCCTATTTTCTGGGTATTAGGTAGAGCTTAGAGCAACTACCTAATACCCAGAAAATAAATGCTTTGATTCCCACTGGCACTCCTTGTGTCCTTGGACAAGTCACTTTACCCTCCATTTCCTCAGAAGAAAACACCTGGCAAACTACTTCTGGTGATACATTGCCAAGAAAACCCAGAGGCAGCCAGGTGGCTAGGAGTCAGCGCTGACTTAATGGCAAAAAAAAAAAATGTTTTAAGAACATTTCATTTTGTTCTTTTCCTCGAATTTTAGGAGTGTATGCTTTGGTTGTTTGGGCTATATATATATATATATAATTTTTTTTTTTTGCAATAGTCTTGCAAATTGTATTTTTGTATTATGACTAAGACAACAAGGGTTAGCCTGTACACTAGGTGGACTAGGCGGCTGCCTAGAGTGGCCAACCCTGGTGGACAGCAGGCCATGTGCTTTAGTGCACACATGGCCTGCTCCTCCTGCTCCTTTCCTATGCAACCTCTTGTCGGGGAGGGGCAAGAGCAACAGACTATGTATGTGCCGAAGCACATGGCCTGCTGCAGTCACCACCACTGCCACCGGCAGTAGCAGGAGGAGATTGTAGCACAGCAGGGGGTGGCATTGCATGAAAGGGGAGGGCATGTCAGGGGTCATGTGCGGATAGCACAGTGGGGGCTATAGGCTGACACTGAAGACAATTGACAATTTTCGTAGCTTCCCTCTGGACTGACTCTATCCTGTTTATATCCTTTTGAAGGTGTGGTCTCCAGAATTGTGCACAGTACTCCAAATGAAGTCTTACTAGAGACTTGTATAAAGCCATAATTACCTCTTTTATTTTCCTTCACTTGGTTTGCATCTTGTCGTACTGTGAGGGCTTGTGTGCATCAGTGATGCTGAAGGCTAAGCTATCAGTAGCTTAACTACTGGTAGTGCCTCCCAAGATGAACAGGTCTCAGCTGAGGTGCCAGACCAAGACAAACCAACTATCTGGCAGCAGCAGAATGGGATGGTGTTGTTGGTGGAGGATCACATTTTTGTGACAACGGTAACAACACTAGAATTAAACTGCATGGAAGAAAGACCCGGCAATCTACATCAGTATCTTGCCACGAAAACCCACTGGATAGTCACAACAAAACAAATTGCACCTTAGTGATGGAAGACGAGATTCCGATGTTGGAAGGCACTCAACTGACTACTGGGGAGGATCTGAAGACTTTTCAGAGTAAAGAGAGCATTTATGATGTGGTTGGATCAAAGCCCTCAAGATGTCTGACTGCTGATGTAGCTGTGCATGAAATGAGAGTCATAAGCTGCAAAGATGCCTTACATATTGGCACATGGAACATATGAAGCATGAACTAAGGGAAGTTGGAGGTGGTCAAGAATGAAATAGAATGTGAACTCAATCTTTGGGATGTCAGCGAACTGAAATAGACTGGAATCGGGCACTTTGCATCTAAGGATCACATGGTCTGCTATGCTGGAAATGAAAGAGAAAGAAGAAATGGTGTTCTATTTTTAATTAAGAAGAAACTTGCAAGAAATGTAATGAAATAAAATGTAGTCAATGAATGCTTAATCTCTACTCATCAACGAGGAATGCCTATCAACAACTATAATTCAAGTATATGCCCCAACAACAGCTGCAGAAGAGGATGAACTTGATGAGTTCTATGAACAAGTACAAGCTGAAATTAACAGAACATGCAAACAGGATATGCTGATAGTCATGGGTGACTGGAATGCAAAAATTGGCAACAAAGAAGAAGGCAAAGTGGTTGGAAAAATGGACTTGACAACAGAAATGAAGCTGGAGAAAGACTGATAGAATTCTGCAAGACCAACAATCTATTCATCTCAAACACTTTCTTCTAGCAACACAAGTGGAGACTGTACACATAGACTTCACTCAATGGATTGTACAAAAATCAAATTGACTACAGCTGTGGAAGTAAATAATGGAAAAGCTCTATAACATAAGAAAGACAAAACCTAGAGCTGACTGTAGTACAGATCACAAGCTACTAGATGCAAACTCAAGCTAAAGTTGAAAAAGAGCAAGCCACCCATGAATGCAGCAAAATATGACCTTGAGAATACACCACTGGAATTTAAAGACTGCCTGGAAAATTGATTTGCTGCTTTAGAAACAAATAACAGAGCTGCAGAAGAGTTACGGGATGACATCAAGAAGGTTGTGTTGGAAGAAAGTGAGAAGTCTCCTCAAAAGATGAAAAAGCAAAAACGGACAAAATGGATGAATGAAGAAACTCTGAAAATTGCCCAGAAATGCAGAGAAGCTAAAGCCAGAGGAGAAAGAGAGTCAATCACAGAACTCAAGAGAGATTTCCAGTGTGCAGCAAGACAAGAAATGGAGAAGTACTACAGTGACGCATGCAAAAAAACAGAGGCAGATTGACTTGCCTAAAGCTATGAGAGTTAAAGAAAAAATTCCAGCCTCGAACTGGAATGTTACAAGATACTTTTGGATCCATGTTGAATGATGCTGAGAAGATCAAGAAAAGGTGGAAAAATATACCTATTCATTATACAATAAAGATCAAGTGGACCAACAGCTGTTTCAACCTGTACCTTATGATCCGGAACCATTAGTGATGAAAGAAGAAGTTGAAGCAGCATTGACAGCCCTATTAAAGAACAAAGCACTGGGCATTGATGGCATTCGCATTAAACTATTATAGCAGTCTGATGCAGCTGTTACCATACTTACAAGGCTCTGCCAGGAAATTTGGAAGACAACACCATGGCCAACTGACTGGAAAAGATCTGTGTTTATACAAATACTAAAGAAAGGTGATTCAACTGACTGTGGAAATTATCGCACAATAACTCTGATCCCACATGCCAGCAAGATTCTACTCAAGATTATTCAGCAGAGACTATAACCATACCTGAAACGAGAACTGTCTGAAGTGCAAGCAGGGTTCAGAAAAGGGCGAGGAACAAGAGACATCATTGCGGATGTGAGATAGATCCTTGAAAAGACTAAAGAATACCAAAAGGATATCTATATTGGTTTTATTCACTACAGCAAGGCTTTTGACTGTGTAAACCATGAGAAACTCTGGGCTGCATTAAGTATGGGTATACCAGAACACCTAATCATTCTCTTGCACAATCTTTATATTGATCAAGAAGCAACAGTTCAAACGGAACAAGGAGAAACAGAATGGTTTAAAATCAGCAAAGGTGTACGACAAGGCTGCATACTTTCTCGCTACCTGCTTAATTTATATGCAAGTCAAATTATCAGAGAAGCAGTACTGTATGAAGTAAACCGAGGTGTGAAGATTGATAGAAGACTCATCAACAACTTTTGCTATGCTGATGATACCACATTACTGGCTGAAAGTGAAGATGATCTGAAATATTTGCTTCTCAAGATCAAGGAACATAGTCTTAAAATGGGCCTGCACCTTAATGCAAAGAAGACAAAGATCCTGACAACTGACAAAATCAAGAAGTTCGTCATTGATGGAGAAGAAATTGAAATAGTGGACAATTTTAACCTACTTGGATCAACTATCAATAAAGAAACAACAAACAGTCAAGAAATCTGACAACGCATTGCTCTTGGCAGAATAGCTATGAAGGACCTAGGCAAGATTCTCAAGAGCAGAGATGTCTCTTTCCATACAAAGGTTCGACTCATTCAAGCCATGGTATTTTCAATAATCTCATATGGATGTGAAAGTTGGACAGTGAAAAAAATAGACAGGAAGAAAATTGAAGCCTTTGAATTATGGTGCTGGTGACGAATAGTGTATACCATGGACTGCCCAAAGAACAAACCAGTCAATACTAGAGGAGATCAAACCTAAACTTTCTTTAGACGCTCAGATGACAAGAATTTGACTTTCATACTTTGGACACATCATGCGAAGAGAGAGATCATTAGAGAAAGACATCATGCTTGGCAAGATAGAAGGTCAACGCAAAAAAGGAAGGTTAGGAATGATATGGATCAATACAATAACAGCTACTATGGCTTCCACTTTGTCAACAATGAGCCGTCTGACTGAAGACCAAACACAGTTTAGGACAACTCCAAAGGGTCGCCATGAGTCGACACCAATGCGATGGCACTTAACAACAACACCTCTTTTTCCTTTCTGTCTATTCCTCGCCCTATGCACTTGAGCATTCTTCTAGATTTTGCCATCACATTTTCTATCTGTTTGGCCCTTTAAGATCATCCAATATGATCACCCCTAGGTCCACTTTTCTTTCATGCAATGAAGTACTTTACCCCCTATGCTGTATTGTTCCCTGGGCCAAATGCATGACCGTGCATCTTCTAGCATTAAATCTGAGCTGTCAGATTCTTGACCATTTTTCAAACTTCGCTAGATCCCTCCTCATGTTATCTACACCTTCCAGGGTATCTATCCTTTTGCAGATTTTGGTATTGTCTGCAAGAGGCAAATCTTTTCCAATAGACCTTCCACAATATCGCTTACAAAAATTCTAGGACCTATCCCTGAGGCATCCTACTGAGAATGTCCCATCTTCAGAGTGAAACTCTGTTTACTACAATCCTCTGGCGCTTCCCGTCCAACCACTTTGTAAGTCAATCGGTCTCTTTAGATTCATCCCCAAAGCCCTCAGTTTATTTATAAGTCATTGATACAGGACAGTGTCAAAGGCCTTGCTAAAATCTAAGTATGCTACATCTGGCACTCTCCCTTGATCCTATTCTCTGATCTCCCAGTTAAAGAAATCAATCAGATTTGTCTGACAAGACCTACCTCTGCTAAATCCATTCTCTCTTGGATCCTGTAATCTCTGCGGGCCTGATATTCCATGGCAGAGGTTATCACGATTACAGTAGCTAGCCATCATCACTGAACACTAGACCCAGTTATTCAATGTTGGGGCTATATCTGACCATCGGCATTGAATATTCAGGTCAGACAGATAAATAGGAAGTTAACTAGGCAGAGGTGATATTCAGACGCTACCTAGTTAGCTTCAACAGAAAAGTTAGGACAGCCTTTGCAGCACCTGACGTTCATCACCAAGGGATATCAGTCAGCTGCCAGGTTAGTCCTGGGTGTCACGGCATGCCATGGCGGCACCCATGATTTATCAGTCTAATGTTAGTGCCACTGAAGGTCCCAGATAAGGGGATTCTGAACACACTACCAAAACCCTTAAGCACATTTTCATCATCTCCTGCTTAGACCACAGCAAGCTGCTCTCGTTGGTCTCTCATTGAACCATCTCTCTCCCCTTCAGCCTATTCAAAAGTCAACTGCACAATTAATCTTCCACCAGTGTTGCTACACTCACATAATCCCTTTTCTCAAGTCACTTCATTGGCTCCCTGTCCATTTCCAAACATAGTTCAAACTTCTCTTACTGATCTACAAGTACTTTCATTCTGTAGTTCTTCATTAGCTCTTATTATCTCTCTCTACACCTCTCATCAGGTAAATCACTGATCTGTGCCCTTCTTCTCATCTCATAATCTCAGACTCCATTCCTTCTATCTTACTGCACCATACGCCTACATTTCTAAGTCAGGCTCCGTTTCTAGTCCTATGCATATCCAAGCTATTGTAAAAGTCCACTTTTATAAGGCTACTTTCAAATCCTATCCCCTTATTCTCCTGCTTAATACCCATGAATTTTTTAATCATTTCCCATAATAAAGAAGACTCTCTAACTTCTTATTTTGTCCTGCTTGTCTGTCTTGAGTAGCAAATCACCTGCACCAGATGGTATACATCCAAGGGTGTTGAAAGATCTGAAATATGAGATTGAAGACCTGCTATTAGTAATCTGTGAACTATCATTAAAATCATCTGTAATACCTGAAGATTGGAGGATCGCCAATGTAACACTAATTTTTAAAAAGAGTTTCAGGGGTGAACCGGGAAACTACAGACCGGGGAGCCTGACGTCAGTACCGGGAAAAATGGTAGAAACCATCATAAAGAACAAAATTACTCAACATGTAGATAATCATGGCTTAATGGGAGACTGCCAATATGGCTTTAGACAAGGAAGATTTTGTTTTACTATAAGAACATAAGAACATAAGATATGCCATACTGGTCAGACCAAGGTCCATCAAGCCCAGCATCCTATTTCCAACAGTGGCCAATCTAGGTCATACATACCTAGCAGTTTCCCCAAAAGACACAGGTTCCACAATGCTTGTACTGGGTCAAGCATTGATATCCTGGGTCCCTTCTTAATAATGGTTTACGGACCTTTCCTCCAGGAACTTGTCCAACCCTTTTTTAATCCCAGCTACACTAACAGCTTTTACTACATCCTCCGGGAACAAATTCTAGAGTTTGATTACAAGTTGAGTGAAAAAATATTCTCTTTTATTAGTCTTAAATAGTTTACCCTGTAGCTTCATTGCATGTCCCCTAGTCTTTCTATATTCTCATAACGTAAACAATCGATCTACGTTTACCCGTTCCACTCCATTCATTAATTTATAGACTTCTATAATATCTCCCCTCAGCTGTCTCTTTTCCAGGTTAAAGAGCCCCAACCTTTTTAGCCTTTCTTCATAGGAGTATCCTTCCATCCCCTTTACCATTTTGGTGGCTCTTCTCTGAACCTTTTCTAATAATGCTATATCCTTTTTAAGATACTGTTATGTTTTTTTGAAGGTGTGAATAAACAGGTAGACAAAGGTGAGTCGGTTGATATAGTGTATCTGGACTTTCAGAACGCCTTTGACAAGGTCCCTCATCAGAGACTTTTGGCAAAACTAAAAAGTCATAGGATAGGAGGCAGTATACTATTGTGGATCAGGAACTGGTTAAAAGATAGAAAGCAGAGGGTAGGGCTAAATGGCCAATTTTCCCAATGGAAAAAGGTGCATAGTGGAATACCCCAGGGATCTGTGCTGGGTCTGCTGCTTTTTCACATATTCATAAATGACCTGGAAAAGGGAATAACGAGTGAGATTATCAAATTTGCAGATGACACAAAACTATTTAAATTTGTTAAAACCCAAAATGATTGTGGAAAATTGCAAGAGGATCTTGATAAATTGGAAGACTCGGCATCAAAATGGCAGATGAAATTTAATGTGGACAAGTGCAAAGTTATGCACCTAGGGAAGAACAACCCAAACTATGGTTACACGATGCAAGGTTCCACTTTAGGAACCACCACCCAAGAAAAAGATTTAGGCGTCATTGTGGATAACATGTTAAAACCCTCGGCCCAATGTGCAGCGGCGGCCAAGAGAGCAAATAGAATGCTAGGTATCATAAGGAAAGGAATGGAAAATAAAACCAAAAATATTATAATGCCTCTATATCGTTCCATGGTGAGACCGCACCTTGAATATTGTGTGCAATTCTGGTCGCCGTATCTTAAAAAGGATATAGCGTTATTAGAAAAGGTTCAGAGAAGAGCCACCAAAATAGTAAAGGGGATGGAAGGATACTCCTATGAAGAAAGGCTAAAAAGGTTAGGGCTCTTTCACCTGGAAAAGAGACGGCTGAGGGGAGATATGATAGAAGTCTATAAATTTATGAACGGAGTGGAATGGGTAAACGTAGATCGATTGTTTACGTTATCAGAATATAGAAAGACTAGGGGGCATGTTTACTAAACATTCCTAACGTTCGGGGCCACGGTAGTGTGCGTGTGCCATATAAGGAGTGGGCGGTTCAGGCAGAAAGAAGAAAAAAACCCGACCGTACGTGTGCGCGTCGCGCTAATTTGCGGGGTCCACATTAGCGCGTGGGAAGGCTAAGTGGGGTGCTGCTGAGCACATATCAGAACAGAGCTGTAGCACAACAGTGAACACACTAACCAATGGTGCAGGGGCCACAGGTTCAATCCCCCATTGTGCGCAACAAAAAGGCCAGCTGAGGCAACACCTTGAATGTGTAAAAGTGGTTCAAGAGGCAAAGTACTTTTGGACGGCATAAGGCGGCGCACTGTACTATCTGGGCGGCACAAGGCTGCGCACTGTTCTTTTTGGGCGGAACAAGGCGGTGCACTGTTCTTTTTGGGCGGCACAAGGTGGTGCACTGTTCTTTTTGGGCGGCACAAGGCGGCGCACTGTTCGTTTTGGGCGGCACAAGGCGGCGCACTAATTGTGGGCAGCAGGAGGTGGCACGCTGATGGGCATAAGGCGGCGCGCTGATGCCAAAGCAAAGGAACACAGCCACAGCACAATGGTTAAGACACTGACCAATGGTGCAGGGACCAGGGGTTCAATCCTTCACAATGCCCAGTGAAAAAGGCTAGCTGAGGCAGTATGTTATATGTTGTGGAGTGCTGTAGGAGGCTTTTAATTTTATTTTGTGATAACTACTAGCAAACGCACTCTCACAGCATATTAATATAAGGCGGCCCATAAGGCACATGTTACAGTGCACCGTCCGCCAAGGCACCCTAGAATGTCCCCTATAGGGCAGCATGTATGTTGCGACACAGGATAATGTATAGTGTACCCTATATGGCTGGCAACCGTAACGTGCCCCATAAAGCACCCTCAGAGGCACCTTATGGGTACAGTACGCTGAGGGTGTTATTGCTGGCAGCAACATATGTACAGTAAATTAAAATAACTCTTTGGGCACCCCTATCACAGAACCCCACTGTGGGTCTGAACCCATGATATCTGGCTGCATAGGCAGTGACGTAACCATTGGGCTACAGCTCTATAGCTGTAAACAGCTTCTGGCTGGCTGCAGATAGCCTGTACGTCACCTCACTGACAGTCTGCTGTTGTGAACCACCCGTACCCATGATGCACTGCACATGCAAATCAGCTGTCCACGATTGAACACAGGATGGGAAATGCACCCCTAAAGCTCCCCGGCCTGGTAGGGGGAAGTGTCCGTGTGCACCCACACAGCACCTCGGCCTGGTAGGGTGTCCTGAGTGGATGGACAAACGGCAAAGAGTAGCTAAACACCATCACATTGTGCGGTTACTGTGCTCACCCTGAGTGTGAGATGTTGCGCCCAGGACCAGGTCCACAACACCAGCCATGGCTGAATGTGGCCATGTCTAGAGCTCCAAAGCAGCAATAACCTGTGGAATAGGTAGGTGCTGCATAAACATTTTGGAGATCACTGTCTGGCTCAGTTAGTGGGGACCCTCCAGGTGGATAAAACAGGGCTTCCCCTCAACAGATCCCCACCCCGATGGCAGTAGAGTGGACCATCAACCCCAATCCTGCTAGGGAACAGACACCCTACAGGGCAGTCCAAGCAGCTCCATACACACCCATAACACAATATCAGACAGACATTAGGCCTGGATATTCACAGATGCACCCCACCACCATCTGATATTCACTTGCAGCAAGCCATCAGCCACTGCACCCTGCAAGGCACTCCATCACAACACATATCAGCTGTGAACAGTCTGCTGGCTGGTCCTGATGGACATGCATGCACCCACAACTGGGGTGGCAGCACACACAGGCAGATAAGTCCATGAAGAGGCCCCACAGGACACCCATACATATCACACAGGAGAATCACAATATAGCACTATGAGGGTGCCTAGCCATGCTGCCGTCACTGCACACTCAGGGTGAGAGTGATCCCCCAGCAGCACATACAGAGGTCACCCTGTCTGTGTAGGTCAGTGTTTCCCAACCCAGTCCTACGGGGCACACCGGCCAGTCAGGTTTTCGGGATATCCCTAATGACTATGCATGAGATATATATGCATTAGTGATATCCTGCCAACCTGACTGGTTTGTGGCCCTCCAGGGCTGGATTTGGAGACCCCTGCCTTACACCTCTGTCATTTAAGATTGTGAGTGGGCAAGGTGCAGATGTCCTAGACATCGAAAGGGTATATAGAATGTGACACATTCCTCCTCGATTCTCACCACCACCAAAAAGTTGTCTAATAGACAATATTTTGGTGGTGGTGAGAATCAAGGAGGAATGTGTCACATTCTATATACCCTTTCGATGTCTAGGACATCTGCACCTTGCCCACTCACAATCTTAAATGACAGAGGTGTAAGGCAGGGGTTTCCAAATCCAGCCCTGGAGGGCCACAAACCAGTCAGGTTGGCAGGATATCTCTAATGCATATATATCTCATGCATAGTCATTAGGGATATCCCGAAAACCTGACTGGCCGGTGTGCCCCGTAGGACTGGGTTGGGAAACACTGGTGTAGGTGGTGGCCGGGCACTATGCCCTGTGCAGCTGCATCCTGGTCAGTCCACTCTGTCTGAGATATACCCATGGTCCCTTGCTACTCATTATGCACATTGGCAGGCCAATACTGGCAACAGTGTTGGCAGTGTGGGCTATGGAAGGGGCATGCAGCCAACACCCACTGTATAGACAGACACACAATTCCACACCTATGCCATCATGGTGCTACTATTGAGGAGGTAATTAGCCTTGCCCACCAAACCGGTGCTGGGCACGGCAAGGCATGGATATGCTACGCAGTACTGCTGGGGGTCACTCCCCAGGGTGGTAAACACCATCAGAGGCAAGGGCTGGAGCACGCACCGCAAACACCGAACAGATTGTTCGGATGGGGTCAACTAGCAGTATGTGCATAACGTATGGATATCTATCTGCCAGTACTCCTAGCAAGCGTCTCAGAGCTGTGTACCGTATACCTCAGGTGTAGGGTTACATTGCTAGGGTATGCAGGTGCTAGTATTGGGAGATGCACGCAGGGTCCAATGTTCTGCCTCTCCAGGAGACATTGGCCAATGGGGCTTGTGGGTGTGGGTGTGGGTGTGTCTGCCCCTGTTGGCTGCTGCTTTACAGCAGAGATTCCCAACTCCAGTCCAGGTTTGCATCACACTGATCGGGTTTACCTGCTGTTCCTCATGAATATGCATGAGCTACATCTACATGCCATGGGGGTGGTGCATAGATATACAGCACAGGCATTTGTATGAGTGACAGCATGGACCCTGACTGGTGTGGCCCACCAGGACTGCATTTGGGAGATTCTGCTCTAGGTACTGCCCCTGTACATGGTGTCTGTGCTCAGTGGGGTAAAAGATAGACGTAGTACCATTGCATATGTCCTCGCCACGAAAGGTTTGTCCTTACTATCACTGTGTAGCTGTGGGAAAAATATGTGGGAAGGATTGGCAGTAGCCCCAGCTGGGCTTTGAATCTGTGATCTTCTGTTCTTGTATGCACTGTCTGTGTGCACTGCACCACCTTGTAGCCACAGATTGGCTGGATTCCCTGGAACGTCCATGCCTGTGGATCCGGCAGGGCCTGTGTGTTGCAGTGGACTGTGCCAGCCTGCACATGGCTTGGCCTCTGTTCTCTGTGGCTAGCTGCCACTGCCCCCTGCACCACATGTACTCGTGCGCCAACATGCTGGCATGAGCTTCTCTCAGAAAAAACAGATGACCTGATTGCAATGTGGCAGTACGGGACTGCATTTGGGGGACTTGGCTGTAGGTATGCCCATTGTTGTGGTGTGTGTGCGGTGTTGGGTAACATATGGGTGTTTCCGCCATGCTTATGTTCCCTGCAATACAGGGGTGTCTGCTCTATCTTTGTTTAGTGGTGGGTAAAATATATGGACTGGGCTGGCAAGTGCCCCAGCTGGGATTTGAACCTCTGGCCTTCTAGTCTTAGAGGTCATGGCTATGTCCTCTGCACCACACTATGGCCACAGAGACAGTGCAGCCCCTGGAGGTAGTAAACCTGGCAGGATGGAGTCACAAACCCTGCTGTATGCATTTTTACTGTGGGCTCCTTCACCCTGTGTGGTGACAAACGTGCAAATAAAACCCGGGAATGACCACGGAACAAAGGGGGAAAACATATACCCAAGCTGGGCAACAGTGATATTAATGGGCAACCCTAGATAACACTCCCAGGACAGCTCCAGAAAAAGGGAAATGTTTTTTGGACGAGTCTCCGCTCCGTACACCTTTCCATAAATCATTTCTTTTTTTTGGAGCTTTCCTGGGTGTGTTATCTAGTTTTGCCCATCACTATAACTGTTCCCCAACTGAATTACTATTTTCCATATTTTTGTGGTGATCATTTTCTATTTATAATTGCACTTTTGTGCTGTGCACATGTATCACACTGCTCACGTTTTGCAGGTTTCCCCGGTTTTGCTGTACATTGCTGACGGAAATGGTTTCTCTTCCCTTTAAATGCATTCTAACGCGAGTGATTCACTCGCGCTATTTTCTTTTGGAAATTCAGCCCCGATAATGTGCGGGGCGCCTCTCCCCTCCCCTTCCCTGCCCATTAACCCCTTCTCTCCGCCCCTCCGGGGCCTTCCTCTGCCCTCCGTTAGCCTTTCCACGCCTCTATCGGACATTTGCGGGCACGTACTTGTGCGGCACCCATTACTGTGACGCGCAAGTGTGCGGGGCTTCATCGCACGTTTGCGGGGTGTTTAAGCGCTCTTAAGTACCGCTTTTAGTGCGCTATTTTGCGGCGCGCTAATTAGCGGTTTTTAGTAAACATGCCCCTAGGGGACATGCAATGAAGCTACAGGATAAACTATTTAAGACTAATAAAAGAAAATATTTTTTCACTCAACGTGTAATCAAACTCTGGAATTTGTTAGCGGAGGATGTAGTAAAGGCTGTTAGTGTAGCTGGGTTTAAAAAAGGTTTGGACAAGTTCCTGGAGGAAAAGTCCATAAACCATTATTAAGAAGGGACCCAGGATATCACTGCTTAACCATATACAAGCATTGAGGAACCTGTGTATTGTGGGGAAACTGCTAGGTACTGTCACAAGCACAACGCCAAAACCACTAGTCTCTAGTTGTTGTGGGCGTGGTGGTTGATGTATCCTTCCTCTATCAGCTACATTTATGCTTCCAGTAAGAAGGATTGTAGTTGAGACAAACCGAGGGTAAGGCTTATGACAGAAAAAGTTTATTTTAAACACAAGAGAACAGATCAGGTTCAAGGTTCCATTAACAGGATAAATTATAGGCTTTTGCTTAAGGTTCAGCAAACTGGTGGCAAAAACAAACAGAACTCAATGGCTTTTCAAAGTCCTCTTAAATGTAGAAGCTTAGCCTTTTCCAAGAACAGTGTGCCACTTTCTTATAGACCTTTGTTAATCATAGCACAAAGGAAACAAGATTAATTCTTCTATGACAGTTTATCTTCACTCAGCCTCAATTCTCTGGGCTGCACGTCCAGGTGAAGATGAAACAAGCATTCAAAATGTCCTCAGAACTTTTAGCAGGCTTTTCATATAAAAACAGGAGCAAAGCACAAACTCTTAAAGCAGCCAATTAGCTTTCTTACTGTTGCAGAGTTCTAACACAGCTGATAATCAGGCATGAAACACAGCTTCCTCTACAAGCTTATGTGGCAGTGAATTCCCTTTCCAAAACACACAGGAATTTACCTCCTTACTGCTAATGCTTTAAGGTTACCCTTTTTCAAGAAGAACAATTCTTTCAAGGCTGGCTCTTCTTCAACACTTCAATTCTAAAGCTTGACATAAAGAACAATCCATGCACATATCTTCTTCCCCCACCTCTGATTCTCCCAATTGCATGGGCTCTGACTCACTCACTTGATCAGACTGCTCAACTGCCAATCTCTCTGGGGGTCTGAATGCTTCTCTGATTCCTGGCTTCCACCCCTGTTGCCAACCTGATTCAGGGAAAATAGCTCTCACAGCTCCGGGTAGCTCAGCCCTTCTCCAGGAGTTAGAACCTGCTCTGGCTTCTCCAGCATTCCATCGTCCATGCTGCTCTGGGCTCTGTTCCTCTTCCCATCTGTTGCATCTGCTGCTTCTCTGGCTTCCTCTGCTCCTCTGGCTTCCTCTCCTGCTCCTTCCTTTTTCCTCTCCATAATCTAACCAGGGTTTATACTCACTGGGATCCAACCCCACCTCTTTCTCTCTCAGGTGTTTGTAATCTCCCTGCCTTCTGAACTCAGAATAATCAGTGGACTTGTTAGAGTAAGGGCTTTGGTCCTCATGCTTGCCATCTCCCCCTCTTACTCTATCAAGCATTTCCTGATACCCATTCCAGCTGGGGGTTTTCTGCTTTTGAAACGTGGCTCTGGCCTTCTGACCCTGCACACC
Organism: Ichthyophis bannanicus; assembly: GCA_033557465.1. Taxonomy (NCBI): domain Eukaryota; kingdom Metazoa; phylum Chordata; class Amphibia; order Gymnophiona; family Ichthyophiidae; genus Ichthyophis; species Ichthyophis bannanicus. The sequence continues at coordinate 31,741,402 of CM066043.1, read as the reverse complement.
TAACAGAGGCCCTTTGATTAAGGTGAATTCCTTATGCTTTTCACCTCCCCCATGCTCTGGATGGCTGACTTTGCCACAGTACGTATGACCTAGATTGGCCACTGTTGGAAACAGGATACTGGGCTTGATGGACCTTGGTCTGACCCAGTATGGCATATCTTATGTTCTTATGACTGTAAGCTCTGTCAAGCAGTGGCTTCCCTTTACAGCACTGTGGATGGGAAATAGTTGTAGTAGTAGTAATTTTGTTTGTAAATCTGAACAGGTGAATAATGAATGGCGGCAGACAGTCATTGCTGCTTTAAGTTATCCCTGAATATCCAGTGCCGGGGCTGTATCTACCCAGCAGCACTGAACATCCGGTTTCGCCAGATAGCATTTGAGCTATCGGACAGTGGTGATATTCAGCCATGGCCAGATAGCCAAACTGGCTAAAGTTAGGCCAGCCTTTTTTCTGGCCTAACTTTAGTGATTTTAGTTAGCCGGTTAGCAGCTCAGTATCACTGCAAAGCCCCTGGAATGCCCCGAAGCTAAGCGGTTAGCATCGGGCATTTTACCAGATTATGTGGGGATATTCAGCAGGGGTCAGTATGTGCCGCTGAATATTCCAGTGAGCAGCATTTATGCATTTTGCAGGTCCGCAAACCATGTAAACGACTTTAAAATATGCTCCCAAAATCCCTA